>QTSX02004979.1:0-600000 GCA_014839935.2 Entomophthora muscae | reverse complement strand
ATAAAAAGTAAATTTTATATGGCTTTTAGTGAAATTTAAATATAAAGAATACTGTAAAAGTTTCTTTATAGTTTTAAATGACAAGTTAAGAGTTAAGAGTTTTATGTAAAAGTATTATATTTATATATAGATTTTATTTTAAGAATTAGAAAATATGAAAGAGAAAAGTTAAAAATACAACATATCAAAAAATAAGATGTTTTTATTATGTAAAACATAAAGTTTCATATGTGAGAAATGAAAAGTGTCAACATTATGAGTGTCAACTAGTAAAAAAAGCTGAATTCTCACTGACAATTAGAAAAATTGTAGACATTATTTTTGACAAAATTGTCACTGTCAACCTTTTTTAAAAATTTACTATGAAAAAACATAGTACACTTAATTAAATTTAAGCAGACTAGCAAATGTTAACCGTTTTCTGTGTTATTTTGTTCACATAATAAAATTAAAAAAACATATGAAATAAGTTAAAAAATTATCAAAGTTTTTTATTTCTTTATTTCATTATTAAAAATAATATTTTGGGGTGGGAATATGATATTTTACCATTGTGTATATTGGAATTTGTTAAGCAGTTGTTAACAGATATGAAAAGGGTAAAGTGTCAACAACGTCACTTACAACATTCTTTGTATGAGGTGGCATATTAATTTAAGCTTAATTGCGCCACTCTAATTTGCATAACTCCACCCTGGCGGATGATCACAAGCAAATAGACAACATTTCTGAGTTTCAACACTATTTTCAATAATAAATTCTATAGTAACTTACATAGTAACTCACGCTTAAATTATTGGATCACCGTTAGCCACCAATCCACTTAATATATAAAAGCCAGAATATGTGCCACATATATATTTATAACATGAACTTTTCAACAATCAGCTATATGTGCAATGTCTTTTTTAATATATTAATTTAATAAAAAAATTTAAATCCGCACTTAATTTTTATCTTGTAGATGTTTCAGTTTTGTTATTAAAAATAAGTTATGCTTAAAAAGTGTTGACATTGAAACTTTTACGTTGTGAAAACAAATAAAAAATAAACAAATTTTTTATTAGTAAACGTAAAGGAAAAATTGAGTTAAATCAAGTTCTTATTTAAGTTTAATATTAAATTGTGTCAAAATGGCCACAATTTTGTTGTTTTTTCTGGGTTTGCACCCCTGAACGCTTTTTAAAAAAAGAATTAAGCTAGTGTAACTAGCAAAAAACATAGGAGATTTAGAGTTTTGAGTTGACATTATTATTTTCAACATGGACACTGTTGCCAGAAATTAAGGTATGTGCCCTTAATTTTTCCCTGAAGGCTAACCCAAGGCTGGCTTTGAACCTCAAATCTTTTTTTTATAAAGCTTCCCAGCTGTGTTCTTCTGGATGTCATCCCCAGGAGCCAAACATGGCAAAATGATGCTCACTACAGGGGCTGCAAGCCCCTTGGTTACTCTGTTCCCCTGTGCCTTCTCTGGTCCTTCTCCTTTTGTTTATGAAGTACCTGAACCACTCAAAGTCTCTAGTCTTCTGCTTGAAGAGGATATTAACAATTCTCCCTCTACATCAATTATAATGGTGTTATCTCCCAGGCCTGTGTGGGCCCTGTGGGGCTCCTGGTCACCAGTCCCCAAAGTGTGTCCTGGGTCATAGCCAGGGACCGTCTTGGAGGATTTGTCATTCCCCAACAGTGGTGAGTGGTTGGTCAGAAGCTTGTACTTGGCCTGCACAAGTGCAAACTCTTCCAGCACCTTCCCAATTACTAGGTGGGCATCTCCACCATATACTTGTACTTCAGCAGGTGCTATCTCTTCTGTGGGCTAATACCAATCCTGTGTCAGCCTATTAAATTCATTTCTTATAAACTCCCTTCCTTTATCCATCATTTCAAGATGCCTAATCACTTTTCCCACTCCTTCTGGGCAGACTTACTGGAGGCAAATCTCCTACAACCTTGGTGATAGGTATCCTCCTCCCCTTGGCTAGGGTAAAAGATATGGGGTAGTTTACTCATAGAGCTCATATTTTTATCACGGAAAATTTGGGCAGGGGTTGTAATAGGCTTTTATTCACAGTCAGAAGGAAGATCCCCTTAGAAACCTTCTGATATAATGCCTGGTAGAGGAAACAATATGGTTTTTCCAATACTTGGAGTCCTCCAACAATCTCTTGGACTCCTTGTACTTGGTATTAGGTTCCTGCTCTTTTTCTTGGGCTCCTGCACTTGTATATTGGACACCTGCAGTCTTTTCTAGCCTAGGCTTCTTTAGTTTGGTCTTTAGCTCCTTCTGTAGTCCTTGTGGCCTTTTCAATCCACTTGATCCAATCCCTGAAGAGTCTCAGATAGCTCCCCTTTTTATAGCTCCTTGTTTCAGACCAAAATCTCTCTTAAAACTCTTGTTTTCAAAATCTTAAACTATCCAGTTTTTCTATATCTATAATATATTAAAATTCAAAACTTACTTCAGCCAATGCAAGCCCTGAATTTTCTGCTTCTGCTCCTTATTTTTTAGGCTTTAACTCTCATGTTAAAGTCCTCAAAACACTGATCAAATAGACTCTGGCTTGTAGCCAATCATACTCCTCAATTTAACTGTTTTTCTAAATAGTTTACCCAAATGACTTGCTCTTGACTATGTTTGAACCCAAGGCTGTCTTGCTCTGGGTAAACAACTGCTCCGTGTTTTGAACAGTTTCACTGTGATTCCCGTCACAGTTCTCTGGCAAATCTTAATTGCTTCTGTATATGTTTTACCTAGGGGAATTTTGAACCCTCAACTTTAAAATTTTTCTCTGTGTTTCTACGTGTTTTCTTTGACATTTCCCAACTTCAAACTTGCCTGTTGCTTGCCCTTTTTCTTCTCCTAGTCACTCTTGACAAAATTTGCTCTTTTGCCTTTACAGTTTCTCCATCCTGTTTCTGGCCTCTTTCTGTCTCCTTCTCACTCAATTCCAACCCAATAAATTTACAGTTTTAAAACACTTAATTTATTCTTCTCTCTCTTTCTTTTCTCTTTTAATATAATAGGATAATTAATTCTTTTTCTATACTATAATTTTAGCAGCATTAAACCCTTATTTAACTGCTTCTTTTCTTAACATTTCCTATTCTAAGACACCAAAATCAGCATTTTAGCTTCCATCTCCAGTCTGGCCAGTCCTTCCAAGTCATCTTCTAGTCCTGCACTCACATCTTCTGGTCCACATCTATCAGCTTATCAGCTTAACCAGCAATCAGTCCATCTTAGTTCTCCAACCAGCTCCTTTCAGATCATTCCAGTCTTCATCACTAGTCCTCCAACTACTTCTTTATCATGACCAGCTACTCCTGCGTCATGATCTTTGAGCCCTTCAACTTATCCTCACTGGTAACCACCTTGATTTCATCTGCACAAAGAACTCTTTTTGGTTCCAAACTTCAATATGAACTAACATTCCCTCAACTAGTCTTCACTGTGATCAAACAGTCCTTCTTACTAGTCTTCTCTGCTGATCCTATGAGCCACCTTGGTTCTTTATCTCAGTCCCCATTACCAGAAACTGTAGAACCAGGCATGAGTCTACATTAAGCTGATGTTTAACTGGGCCCTTTCAAGTGATAATCCACTTAGTCCATTCAACCATAGATCAACATCTATGCCGCTGTTTTTACTCACCCAGGTGAATAAATCTGGGCTTTCAGTTGCAAAGTAATCAGCTTTTCTTCCCAGAGACCTGATCACACCAAGTTCTGCAGCTGCTTTCCCAAGCAACCCGCCTTGGTGACACCTCTGAGAAAATTTATGCCCTCCAATGCTCACTTTGGGATCTCTCCAAATCTCCCATGGGGACATAAACAACGACACCCTACCAGTATGTTAGTTAGGATGCTTGCTCACAGACCTCTTGTAAGTGTATCAGGGTACGTAGAGCCATTTTAGATCTTCCCCTCTCTGGCAGCCTGTACTACCCTCCAGGGGTCCAAAACTTACAGCCCTGGCAGCTAAGTGGCCTACCATGCTAGCACACTCTTCTACCCTGACAGCCTGCATTACCCACCAGGGTCTAAACATATTCCAGTCTGAGCAGAAAACACTATCCATCAGGATGGATCACTCCCTACCCCAAACAGACAAAGTTCCCTGCTGATCTATATCATTCTTCATCCCAAGCAGCCACAGTTACCTGCTGGGTGAAGACCTCTAGCTCACAGCAGCCAATATCCTCTGCTGGATGGAGACAAAACCTGCCCCTAGTAGTCTTTTCACTTACTAGCTAGGCCTTACCTTCCCTAGTAGCCATCATTCCCTACTAGGCCTCTACCTGCAACCAATCAACACATTATCAATCCTCAGCATAGTGTCTTTATTTGAAGCCAACTCAACCCTTTCCTGCAAAACCATTTGCATGTGGATCATCACAGGTCCCCCTTCCAGCTTTCTCTCTTAATTACAAGCAAGCCTGCAACGCCACATGTTCCCTCCTCCACACGGGTACCGTGGCAATGCACACTATTCCTGGCATTTGCCCTGGCTACACCTCAGAGGATCTTTATTCTTTCCTCCTGGATTTTGGCCTCCCCCTCACTCTGCTTTGATTGAGTCAATGGAAACTATTGATGTGCTGGTCTATCAATTCATTCAGCCCGCTTTGGTTCACCACCAGTAGGCGCTAGGATCTCAGAATCAACTCCTTAATGCTGTGGCTACTGCTGTCTCTAATAAACATGCAAAAAACATGACCTACCAGGAGTGAACACATAGCCTCTTTGCCTGTATCTTAGACAACCAACGCAACTTACTGGCTTTGCAGAAATACCTGACCTCATCTCTGAACTTGCTTTGCTCCTTGCTTTCTGGGTACATCATAGATCAAATATGTGGACTAGATGGCCACCAAGCTATGTGGCAAGGAAAGATTGAAGCAACCCTCTTGAAATATTGACAAGATTTTGAGACCTTGGTTAACAAGCTCAACCAATTTAAAGAACATGTCAACTCCCAACTTGAGTTAGTTGGAGCCCACATTGACAATTGGGGCTGACATGCACCTACAATATAGTTTAGATAAAGCCACATTAGGTAACACTCTGAGTCAGGCTCAAAACTATGTTGATGACAGAGCAGCCTCAATTTAAGTGGCTCCTCCTACTCCTTTGGTGTAAGTCTCCTCTGCTTTTGAGGCTGAGGTTTAGGAAGCTATAGCCAAGCTCAAGGCCACTACTCAATGCCAAGCCTCTGTCCAGAATCCTCCTCTAACTGAGACTATGCCAACTATTGCATTGCTTCATTGACAGACCAAGTAGCTATAATTTGGGACAAGATCAAGTGTTTGCAACAATACCTCTCTGATCCAGATGATTCATCCTCTGAATCTGAGGGTGAGGGAGATCCTGAAGTCACTGAGGTTCCTGCACAAACAGACCATGTATGCTGTCCTGGATTGGAAGGTCAACCCCGTGTCAATTGCGCCCTCTCTTTGGATCACTTGGCAGCAGTTACCAACAATGTTGCCAACAGACAGGATGCACTAGAAAGGGAGATGCAGAACCTTAATTTCTTTACTGAAGCAATGAATGAGCATATCACTCCTTTGGTGTTGCAGGCTAACGCTTTGGCCTCCCGGGTCAATGAAGTGAAAGGCACATTGGCAGTACAACAGATGTGGATTGATGAATTTGGAGCTTTTTCCAATACCACTAGGGATGTCAGAAGGCAAAAAAGCTCAACTCTTGGTACCTTGGAAGAGAATACCCAATTATTATGGGCTAGACACCCACTGCAGAATCTGAGTTTGAAGGAAACCCTCATGTTAATGTCCTCAACCCGGATGGACAGCCAATCACCTTGTTGTCCATTGTCCCCAATTAGAAGCCCTCTTTCAATAAAATCTTTTATCCTAAGACCTCCACCATTGCTGCCTTATTAACAATCTATAAGAATGCAATGTGTAGGGCTACTGATGAACTTAAGAAGGAACATATTGTAATACCCAATTATTGAGGGTGAAACTTTAGTAACATAAGAAGGCAGGTTAGGTGGCTCAAAGCCATTCAAGGCGTAGACAATTGGATAGAAGTTCATTTCCTGACAGAAGGCTTTGGCAAGGATTTTGCATTGTCTAAGGCTGACAGCAAGGCACAGTAGCGTAGCTACAGGGATAACGTAAGTAGCCAAGTTGGAAGTTGGGCAAAAGGACATCAGAGGTGTCCACAGATTCAAAACCATTGAGTTGAGATGAGTTGGCTCATTGTACAATATTTCTTTTGGTTCCTGTGGTTCAGGACCAAACTGAGCATTGGTTGTCTGGTGGGCAACAGTGGCAAAATTGACTGTAGGGATATAAAAGTGAGAATTCAAAAGTGAGAATCTTAAAGTGACCATGTCAACACTTTTAAAATTTTAAAATTAAATTAAAACAGCTCATCTGAAATTAAAATTTATTATGGTAATATAAAATAATTTTTATTCATTCTCTCAACTAAAAAAGTCAAGAAAAAGTAATTACTTTATTATAAAAAGCCATTTTGAAAATTTAAAAAGTGTTGACATGGCCACTTTTAGATTCTCACTTTTGAATTCTCACTTTTACATCCCTACAGTTGATTTTGCCACTGTTGCCAGATGGTGGCCCCCTATCCCAAGTTAAGCTTTCAAGACAGTTGTGAAGATGATGTAGTTCATATTCTGACCTGGGGAGGAGTAATGGGTTTAGTAAGGTTACTTGCTTAGCCTGGGTAAAGGATTGATTAATGTGATAATATTGAGGAGGATATTTACTCAATGATAGCACAAACTATCATTGAGGGGTTTGTCTTTATTTATACTAGTGGACCTGAAAAGCATGATTATTGGAAGGCATAGCATTGTGGAACCAAGATTCTGAGTTGCATCTGTTATTCCTTTTTCTGTATTGGCTTGGGTGGCTAGCAATTGAGAAGGTTTGGCTGGATCCCAGTTTGCATTGGCATAGTTTAAGTTGGGCCTTCTTCATGCATCCAAATTCATTTACTGAATTTGGTGCATGATTTTCACTGTTGGAGAGCCTGTCAGTCCATTCCCCATTTAGTAAGCTCCCAAATTGGGCAGCAGTTCCTCCCAAGTTTGGCTTTGGGGAAATTGCCTTTCCTGGTTTTATGATTTAGCTATTTTCCAAAGGAGTGGATGGGGACTGGTCTGCTAGCAGGTGGCATGCAGGTGGAAGGCTGGCTCATGGATGCCTGGTTTGAGGATGGTTTACAGGAGGGGCTGGCAAGAGTGTTGGGCGCCTGTATAGTGGCAGTGGGCATCTGCTCAATGGCGGCAAGTGTCTGCGTGCTGGCGGCAGGCAACGGCTTGGTTGTGGCGAGCTTCTGCATGGTAGCAGCATGTATCTTCTTGGTGGTGACAGGGGCCTGCACAGTGGCAGTGGACGTCTGCTTGGTGGTGGCAGGCGCCTGCGCGTTGACAGTGGATGTCTGCACTTTGGCGGCAGACGTCTGCTCAGTGGTGGCGGGCACCTTCACGGTGACAGCAGGTGATAGTTTTATTGGTTACACAACTATAAGTGTCAGGAATATTCCTGACACATATCCTCACTTGTCTGCATCCCACTTTCCAAGAATTTATAGTTCCTGAACTTCTTTCTATTGTCACTTGCAAGGATATAAAGTTCCTTCTTATTGAGGAATTTGGAGGATATCTTAGCTTGGAGGTCAAGAAGGATGCCTTCATTAATATTGCTTTCAATCCCAAGGAAACTCTGGCTGAGTTTGCTGACCGCTTTTACATCAAAGGACAACAACTCATTACCAGTTATCAGTTGACCCCCCAGGAAGCTTATGGAGCTTGCTTCAATGCATTGATGATGAAACAGATCCTATGCCTGCACTTTAAGGTACACAAAGCTTCTCTTACCTCCATGAAGAGTATCAATACCCTCTTGCAAGACATGCACCTGACCCATGGAGGTACTTTGATTTGTGAGAATAAGGCTAGTAACGCTGGGAATACCTTGTCTATCATGACTCTCACTTAAAGTGGACAGTCTAAGAGACAAGGGTGTCACAACTGTGGGCAAATTTAACACCACTCTTGTATCTGCACCAACCCTCAAGTAGAGGGTTGCAATCTAAAGGAATAGGCAGGAAAAGAAAGGTCAGCTTAGAGGCAGAGACGCTCTCTGCTGACCAATCTCCCCTGTCTCCTCCTGATCCTCCCTTTAACAAGGAATCTCCCCCTTTTTCTGGCCCAACTATCCTTCATCTATTTCACAATTTTTCAAGTAATTTTGAGCCTGAAGATTCTGACTACAATGAATCAGATAGTTATGGCTACTCTGTTTTGGCTGTCCCAGAAACTGTGTTAGTCCCCTACAAACTTTGCTCAATAAAAGCATGACTACAACTTGCTCACCTTTGAATGAATTCAAGGCCATGGTGGCTTGCTCTTACCTGGCGCAAGCCCATTGACCCCATGTTCTAGTAGACTCCTCAGAAGTGTGACAGAAATTACTGGATAATATGAAGCTGTTTCTAAATGATAGGGAATTACAAACCAAATCCACATAGAATTGATTATTAACAACCAACACAGCTTCAGATATTTTTTGTGAAATTTCCGATTGAAACTCCAGGATTAAGTAGAACCAGTAGTTCTAACCAGAGTAAACCAAGATAAATGACCTGGGAAAGCATCAATGCATCTTCAGCGTAGAATTCTGGGCATTGAGAAGGGACACAATTTTCAGTTTCAAGAATGGGGGGAGGAGCTGGAAAATTGGCTGGCATGAAATTGACATTTGGGGCTGCCAATGACAAAGTTCCTGATGCTGGGCCCCATCTTCCGGAAATGATTTGGTTCAGAATCAGATTGTACGGGATATACTGTAACAGCTTAATCACAGGATGCATTTTTAAAATTTAAAATTTAGAACTTGGGATAATTGATTTTTATTGAGTAAATTTAGGAGGACTCAACTCTTAGAGTTGAAACAGGGAAAACTATTCAATATATATCAGAAAAATTGACTAAGCAATACCACCTGAGTTCTGACCTCCTATTCTTTCTACGTCGCTAAGTAAGTATCTGGTCCAAGTTGCAAAGAACCCTTGAGTGACTAGTCTCTGACAACCATACTGCTTAACAAGCTCATATCAGGTGACCCTCATATTATGTTGATTTATCAACGTCAGTTTGAAAGGGGGAGCTGGTTTCAGCTGGCAGACTGGAGCAGCTGTGACCCATTTTCAATTGACCGTTTGGTTTAAATCTGTTAACTTGGTCAATTTTGATACAAGTTTTCCGGCCTTCCAAGCCTTCTTACTTGGACAGACAATACCCGGCATTATGGAATCTACCATAACATTACCCTCCTGCTTTGGCCCTGGGCACAGTACCACCATCTGGGAGATGGGATAAGGAGAACTTCTTATGGGTAGGTGGGAGTTTCATTGCAGATAAGGCAAGTTCATGGTGACCAATAGCAGTGGGATTGCGCTTGTAGAACTCACGGATCAGATCTGAGGAATTTGAACAATTGTAGTGGGGAACCCACGAGTTTTCAGAATCAGGATAACCTTTCCAAGACACTAAATATTCCAAACAGCAGTGGTTCTTGCAGGAAGCCAGAATACAATTTAACTCATACTCAGGTTTACCTTCCAGAAAGGATGGGTTGGGAAGAGAGAGTCTCTGTTCCTTTGAAGGGAGTAAGAAGACATTCATGAAAGGTATGGAAAATCTTGAAAGCAGGGGGTAAATCTAGCCAATAGGCAGAGGGACCAATCTGACCTTCTACCTTGAAGGGACCAACTTGCTTGGGACCTAATTTACAACAGGGAACCTTAAGTTTCATATTGCAAGCATCAACCATGACTAGATCACCTGGCCTGTAAGTTGTCCCCTCCTGGCGCTTACAATCTGTGTATTCCTTGTAAGTTGTCACAGCAGCGGCGAGAGTAACTTGAAGCTCCTGATGGACCTGCTTCAATGCAGCAGCTTGATCAGTTGCAGCTTCCACATTGCTAACCAAACAAGGGCCCATGTTAGAAGAAGGATTGTAACCCACATTGGCATAAAATGGCGATACTTGAGTTGACATGTGTGGGGCATTATTATATGTGAACTCTGTCAGGGGTAAATTATCACACCAGTCATCTTGTTGCGCATTAGTGTAGCAGCATAGGTAGACCTCCAAACTTTGGTTTACCCTCTCCATTTGTCCATCAGATTGGGGGTGAAAGGCAGTGGAACAGCATAATTTGATTCCAAGAATTCCAGTAAAGGCTTCCCAGAACTGAGCAATAAATTGAGGACCACGGTCACTTACAATCTCCATTGGGATGCCATGTAAGGAAAAATTCTATTCACAAACAACCTATCTTTCTCCATCAAAGTAATTGTGATCAATCAAGGTACAAAGTGTGCCATCTTTGTGAAACAATTGACTACCACCATGATTGTGTTAAACCCATTGGAATTGGGAAGCTCACCGATGAAATCCATCAACACAGACGTCCAGGACCCCGCAGCAGGCTGTAGTGGAACCAATAGCCCAGTTTTCTTGTTCCAACTGGCCTTGGATCAAACACATACCAGGCAATCCTGAACAAAAGCTGCTACCTTCACAGTTGACCCTTTCCAGGAAAACTGGCAGCGGATTAGTTCCACTGTTTTGTTTTTCCCTGGGTGACCAGCCGTTAGACAGGTATGATTAGCCTCCATGATTTCATCCCAAATAGTGTTCTCAGGAACCCACAAGCAACCTTGATGATATAGGACTGAACCAATCTTATGATAACCCTGAGGCTGACCCACTGGGTTTGCACATGCTAGCTCTAATAGCCTATCATAGCCTTTGGACAAAGGTTGCAGAAACTTGACCTTGGAATACAAGTCCAGATCTGTGCCCTCAGCTAAAGACATGGTAGCCAACATAGCTGGCAGAGGCAGTAAAAAAAGCACCACAGCCTTGTCTGGAATCATAATATGTGTGTTAAACTTGGCATCCATACTAATATCTGAGAGATGGGAAGGGTTCCTACTTAGTGCATTGGCCAAATGATTGTCAGATCCCTTAATAAACTTGTAGCGGAACTTGTATCTTGACAGGTCACCATGCCATCTGGATTGACAACCCAACAAAACTCTGGGTTGTTGATAATATAGAAGAGCTTTGTGGTCAGTTCTTACTAAAAATGGATGACATGCTGACATGAGATGGTGATGCCAATGCTTTAACAATTCCACAACAGCCAACAATTCCTTGTCGTAAATCATGTAGTTGCGTTATTGAGCCTCCATTTTCTGGGAGTAATACCCTACAGGTCTTTCAATCCCATCACTAGCCGTCTGCAACAGCACACCAGCCACAGCGTATTTAGATGCATAGGTGGAAACCACAAAAGGAAGCTTAGGATCCACATGTCTTAGCACTGGGGAGGACAACAAAAGAGCCTTGAATTCTGAGAAGGCACTTGCGCACTCAGGAGTCCAGACTAAAGTCGGCTTTCCACTAGCCAAATATAAAGGGGTGGCCACCTCAGACAAGTGGGGGGTGAATTTCTTCAAGAACGTACATGTACCCAAGAAACTACAAAGTTGGGATACTGTCACAGGCGTAGCATACTCTTGAACTGCAGCTTCCTTGTTAGGGGAAATGGTGTAGTCATCCTTGAAGATAATATTACCCAGAAAGATAACCTTACGTTTAAAGAATTCACACTTACTCCTCTTGATGATCAAGTTTTCTTGGAGAATGCGCTCTATAACTGCCAACAAGTGAGCCTTATGAGACTCCTCATCCGGAGAAAACACCAAGATATCATCCATATATGTGATGGCGCAAACACCTAGGAGATCCCCCAGGACTGAATCAATTAACTGCTGAAAGCAAGCCAGGGCATTCTTCAATCCAAAAGTCATTACACAGAACTGGAAGATACCCTTCTTGGTTCTGAATGCTGTTAATCATTCCATTCTTCTGTAATCCTGATTTGATTGAAAGCATTCAACAGATCCAGTTTTGAGAATACCTTGGCCTTCTCAACACACCTAGAGATCTGTGCTTAGAGGGGTAAAGGATAAGGATCTGGAATTGCAATGTTATTCAAATTCCTGTAGTCAACACAAGGACAAAGGGACCTATCAGACTTCTGAACAAATAATAACAGGGAGCAGATTGATGAAGCCTTCTTGAAAATGTAGCCTTTTGCCAACATTTCACAAGTCCACTCTTCCAAACATGTGTCTTCCTTCAAGGTTAAAGGGTAAATAGGAGAAGCAATTCTAATCAGATCAACAGTAACTTTAAAGTCAAAGTCAAACTTAGTGTGCTTGGGAAGGACCTCACCTCTGGTGGCGTCAAATGCCGCGGACCAGGGTTTAAGCATGCTGGTAAATCTGAACTTACGGGGACAGGGATAGGAAACAATTGTATGGTCTGTGATGATTGCTCCAATTTAGACATATCCAACAGTAGAATAAAAATAGTTATACCCAAAGAATGTTCTATCTGCAGCTCATTTTTCTCCAGTAAGGTTGATACATTATGATCTCTCCACCAACTCACTCCAAAAATGATAGGATACATCATGGTAGAGCAAACAAAAAATCTTGCAGTAAAGGACTGACATGCAACTACAAAAGTAACTGGCTTCTTCAGCTGGAAAGAGGGAAAAGTTTGACAGTTCCCACCCCTAACAAGCATTCCTGGGTGGTACTTGAGTTGTAGCAAGTTGGCAGTCTCCACACTCATGAAATTTTTGGAAGCACTCGTATCCAACAAAATAGCTGGCTGATAGATAGTCTGACCATTATCAATGCTACCATAGAACAAGAAGTAACCAGAAGTAGATTTATTTGCAGCAAAGGTAGCAATCTTGGCAGGGTCTTGTTTTTCATTGGAGGTACAGAAAGCAGCTAAGGAGGCAGGATGCTCCTGGAAATAATGCTCAATCATTTCTTGGACAGCAGCCAGAAGAACGGGGTTATCACAATTGATAGGCACAAGGGGCAACTCTTTGGACGTAATCACAGAAGATTTTGCAGGGCAACGTGCTGAAGCATTGCCAAGGAACTATCAGGACCAGACACTACAGGGACCTTCTTCACATCACCGGGTTTGTTCACCACTGCCAATTGTAGCTGAGACAAGCTAGGGGGAGAACAATCCTGGCTTTGGTTGGAAGGAACTATTGCAGGACCAGAACCAGAAAACCAGGAGCGCGTAGCGGGCTTATCTTCAATTACCAACGTACCCTGCTTAGAAGTAGACAGATTTGAGACCAGAGAAAGAATTTGGCTTACCAGGGCCTCAGTTGTGGTTAACAGGGAATCCCAAATCGCCAAATCCTGGGCAGTCTGGTCAACTGCTAACCACAATGCTGGGAGTTTATTTATCTCAGGAACATCAATTGTATGGTAGTAGGTAAGAAACTGAGGAAGGAATACCGAAAGCGGAGTTGTACCCTGATGGAAGGCGTACAGCTTACAATATACTTTGAGCTCCTCAATAGATACACACAAATTTTTTAACAAGGGGTATAAAGATGCACTCTCAGTTAAAACACGTGGATTGCGCTTCACTGCGGACAACAACCATTCACGGGCATCTTCAGAAACCTTTGTCATCACGTGGTAAACTTGGGATTTGTGACTAAGGCTAGAGCCAGAATAAAATGATAATGCTGACAAAACTTCACGCAAAATTTTTATCAGTGGGTGAGCAGGAAAATAATCCAGACGCCAAAATAACATGACGCGACTGAAATAGGAAACAGAGGATCTAGTCTCTACAACTGCAACCGGAGATGGAAACCACAAATTAAAGAAAAGCCCAAACTGAAAACTCAGAAATGAACTGATGCAAATAAACATAGTAAACACAGATATCTTGATGGAGCAGGAGAAAAGAAACAAATTCATGACAAACTGCTTCCAAAAACTCAGAAGTAGAAGAGTTGAGTAATGTGACGGAAATTACTGGATAATATGAAGACATTTCTAAATGATGGGGAATTACCACCCAAATCCACATAGAATTGATTATTAACCACCAACACGGCTTCAGATATTTTTTTGTGAAATTTCTAATTGTAACTCCAGGATTAAGTAGAACCAGTAGTCCTAACCAGAGTAAACCAAGATAAATGACCTGGGAAAGGATCAATGCATCTTCAGCGTAGAATTCTGGGCATTGAGAAGGGACACAATTTTCAGTTTCAAGAATGGGGGGAGGAGCTGGAAAATTGGCTGGCATGAAATTGACATTTGGAGGCACCAACAACAAAGTTCCAGATGCTGGGCCCCATCTTCCTGAAATGATTTGGTTCAGAATCAGATTGTACGGGATATACTGTAACAACCCAATCACAGGATGCATTTTTAAAATTTAAAATTTAGAACTTGAGATAATTGATTTTTATTGAGTAAATTTAGGAGGACTCAACTCTTAGAGTTGAAACAGGGAAAACTATTCAATATATATCAGAAAAATCAACTAAGCAACACCACCTGAGTCCTGACCTCCTATTCCTTCTATGTTGCTAAGTAAGTATCTGGTCCAAGTTGAAAAGAACCCTTGCATGACTAGTCTCTGACAACCATACTGATTAACAAGCTCATATCAGGTGACCCTCATATTACGTCAATTTATCAACGTCAGTTTAAAGGGGGGAGCTGGTTTCAGCTGGCAGACTGGAGCAGCTGTGACCCATTTTCAATTGATTGTTTGGTTTAAATCTGTTAACTTTGTCAATTTTGATACAAGTTTTCCGGCCTTCTGAGCCTTCTTACTTGGACAGACAATACCCGGCATTATGGAATCTACCATGACAAGAAGAAGCTGCTGAGCTAGCAGAAGCCCTCTTCTAGAATGTGACTATATCCCTCATTTTTCAAACGGTATACAAGGAAATTCCTGCCTTAATATGCATGTTAGCAAAATGGGAGAAAGAGCTGGAAGCAGCGCAAGAGTTCTGAATGTCTTACCCCCCTTTGAGAAAGATACTACCCGTGTAGAAGTGTTGATCCAAAAGGTTAAAATCAAGGCAATTCTAGACACAGGCTCCAGTCAATTTTGTATCCTCCAAATTAATTAAGAAACTTAATCTAGCTCCTGATCTCAATTACACTCAATCATATGGTACTGCTGGCATGGCTCAGACGCAAGCTATTGTGCCTACTCCAACCTTCCCATGAGGTTTGGAAAACTTCTCATTGTCTCCCCCTCTGTTGTCCTAGAGAAAAAAATCTATGACCTTCTGATTGGTACACAGTCCCTCCAGGAAACAATGGGATTGTAAATCTTTGAGATGGTTATCTATTACTCCTAGGGTACAAAGTTCCCTTAATCTTTGAGGAACCTCTGTTTCTCCCTGAAAAATACCTAAAATATTTTGTGCTCAAATACCTCATGTGTATCTTCTTGCTCAAGTACAAAACTCACTTGTTCAACATTTGTTCCCCTCCTCCTTCCTGCCCTGCAGAGGAAGGTGTGTCTCTTCTTGCTCCTGCAGCCGTCACCATCCCCCCAGGCTCCCAGGTGATCATCAACTCCCAGATATCTTATGAGCTACCCGAGAAATCATTCTTAGAGCTGTACTCCCCTGACTCTCTAAGCTGCAAAGAGCCTCAGGTATGCCCTGGAATTTTGGATTGGACTCATAAAAAGCCTGTACAACTGCTGCTAGCTAACCTGACTTCTTTACTCATGCAGGTATCCAGGGGACAAGTTGTTGGGCATGGACTCATATTAGGAGCAGAGAAAGTGATGTCCCTCTACTCTTTTGGAACCTTCAGCAACTTTAACCTACCTGAAGAAAACCCTCAGGTTCTCTCTTTGTTCACTGCTGCTGATTTCCCCCAACTGTCTCCTGTTCAACAAAAAGATGTGCTGTAATTACTTGATCAATTCAGTGATATCTTTGCCTCAGGACCTAAAGACTATGGCCTAGCAAAAGGGGTCATCCATCAGATAGATACTGGTGATGAGCCGCCTTTTTGTGCAAAGCTTTATCACCGCAGTAGGGTAGAGGATGCCCAAGTTTCTAAGGAACTTAAACAACTCTTGGATACTGGGCTCTTGGCTCTCTTGAAGAGCCCTTGGGCCTCCCCTTATTGATCCTCAAGAAGAAGGACAGAGGCCACTGCATTGTGATGGATTACCACCGCCTAAACTTGCTCACCAAAAAGGACTCTTACCCTTTGCCTAGAATTGATGATGCTCTCAGACAATTAGGAGGATCAAAGTTTTTCTCTGCCATGGATATAGCATCAGGATACTGGCAGGTCAACTTGCCTCCTGAAGATAGAGAAAAGGCTGCACTCATCATTTCAGAAGGCCTCTAAGAGCCCACTAAAATGCCTCAAGGACTCTGTAATGCCCCAGCTACATTCCAACCAGCCATGGACTCTATTTTACAAGATCTAAAGCTTTCCTATTTCCTTGTATACCTCAATGATATTACTGTGTTCATCTCCACCCTTACTGACCATTTGGACCACCTCAAAGCTGTCTTTATCAAGATTCAAGAATCAGGTCTAAAGATCAAACCCTCCAAGTGTTCCTTCTTTAAGGAGCAGCTTGAATTCTTAGGCCATGAGGTCACCCAAACTGGGATCCGCCTCATGAATAATAAGGTGGAAGCCATTGACAAGATGCTGCCCCCCACAAATCTCTGCGAGGTCCAAGTATTTCTTGGCATAATGGGATATTATTGACAGTTCATCCCCGACTTTGCTGAACTAAGTGAACCCCTCGTCCAACCCCTCTGCAACAAACTCTTTGAATCTACTGACAGCCAACAGCAATCCTTTGAGGCTTTGAAGGCCAAGCTCAAAGAGGCTCTCATCCTAGTCTACCCTGATTATTATAAGGAGTTCATCTTATACACTGATGCCAGTAGAGTAGCTGTGGGTGCCATTTTAGACCAGCTTGACAATGATGGCGTAGATCAACCTGTGGCCTATTTCTCACAAGTCCTCAACAAGCATGAGAAAAACTATAGTGTCACTGAGAAGGAATGCTTGGTAGTCTTAAATGCTGTGAAGCAGCTTTGACACTATATCTACAGGATTCACTTTACTGTAGTTACTGATCAATCATCCCTTAAATGGCTACAACAACTAAAAGAGCCTGAAGTTCAACTAGCATGTTGGGCTCTGCGCTTGCAAAGATATGATTTCACTGTGGTACACCGCCCTGGTGCGCAACATCAGAACGCTGATGGATTATCTAGCATGCCTATACTAGCCATCCATCCTGTTGACGCCAACTGATTATACAAGTTAATAGGATATCCTGATTCTTGGACTACTGAACCAGAGGAGATTTGACTGGCTCTACAGGCCTTACAAAGTATACTGTGATTTGGGATAGACAACTCTTCAAGAAGGTCAACAATGTCTATCTTCCTTAAATTTGCCCTAGATGAGAATAACCATTATTCTCCAAGCCCATATTGATACTGGACATGGGGGTATAGCAAAAACTTATGACTAGTTGTGCAAGAACTTCTACTAGAAAAACATGCACCTCCTAATTCCTGACGTCCTTGCATCCTGTCATTCTTGTCAGCTCCAACAACCTTGACCATCACAACATCAGTTTAAGCTCGTCCCGCCTAAGCATGCCTTCCATACTGTGAGTATTGATGCTATTGGCCCTCTCCTGTGTTCTAGGTCTGGATGCTGGTTTATCTTAATAGCTGTAGACCATTTTAGCAAATGGGTTGAAGCCAGAGCTACTAAAGATATAACCACCAAGACCACTGCTAATTTCTTGTTGCAAGATATCTTCTATTGACACAGGTGCCCTCAAGTCTTGATGTCTGATAATGGCATCAACTTCAATGCTCGCCACATCACATCTATTATAGAAGCTATGGGTGCCCACCAATCCTTCTCTGCCCCATATAACCCTTTAACCAATGGAACCATCAAACAAGCCAATTCTTCCCTTGTGTCCATTATGAGGAAACTCACCCTCTCTGATGCCGCAAATTGGGACATGGTCCTCCCTGCTGCCCTCTTTGGCTATTGCCTTAGTAGACACCGGGTGACTGGGCAATCCTCCTTTGTCATGTTATATGGAAGAGAAGCTACCACCCCCTCAATCTTGGGACCCCCTGATGAAAGTTAACGCTTCTACCAATCCAGAAATTCACGTCAAGGACTTGACCAATCAAATCATTGACATCCAGGCCACGGCATATTCAACCGCCTACAAAGTCAAGGCCTTAGAACTCTCGCCCTCTAATGCTTCCAGAGCCCCCCTCCCCAAATATCAGGTGGGTGACCTGGTTCTCTATTACCAGAATTGTACTGAGGGCAGAGCCCACAAACTAGACTCACTCTGGGTTGGCCCTTGTGAAGTCACCTTCAAGAAGGGCACCAAGTATACCGTGAAACTACTGTTGTCTGGCTGTTCTTTTGTCTGAATCCATGCCAAATTTTTCCATAAATATCAAATCCCTGTGTCCAATCTTGAGGGGGAAGATGTTGCAAATTGTGCATTAATGCTATTTTGATATGGCCTTCAAAAAGTGATATATGTGAAGATTTGGCTGGTGTTGCTTTCAATTTTGGGAATTCCTTGCCCTCTGTAAATGGGTCTGTGCCAATATTCACCCATTCTGGAATACCATACCTGCCCTTGTTTGATCCTGGTATGACCTCATCCCAACATGCCCCCCTCAACCACTCGTTCTACCTAATGAGTGATCATTGACCCTTGTCTACTATTTAAGTAGAATCATTTCTCCTAATAAAGACAAGTTTATCCACATTTTTGTTGGCTTTAATATTCTTCAAGCCTTTTCTTTCCCTTTTTGCCAAAAGGAATACCTCAGTTTTTATTCCAGGAAATTAAGGTATGTGCCCTTAATTTTGCCCTGAAGGCTAACCCAAGGCTAGCTTTGAGCCTCAAATCGTTTGTTATAAAGATTTCCCGCTGCATCCTTCTGGATGTTGTCCCTAGGAGCCAAACACGACATCTCTCTACTTCACCCTGACAGTTTTTGACTATTCATCTTATTTTACATGGCCAGGTAGCATAATCTCACACATTCTAATTTTCCATAGACTGAATGACTCTGTTCATAGATTGAGTTAATATTAGAACCCTTTCTTGGTTTGAGTTCCAAGGCACTTCACCTGGGTATAACTTAGTCTGGATTTATAGTAAAGATATTAAATCTAAATATGGCTGAAGCTGCTGTGTTTGTGTTTTTAGGATTTTGTATCATGGCTCAAATAAATTGGTTAGGTGTTTCAAGGGTTTGTTGTAAGGGTTGATATTTGCCTATGGATGGCTATATCTCAGTTAATTGAGTATATACTTTGTTGGCACTTGGATTTTATTTTAGGCTGAGTTGATTTTGTTCATCCTCACAGCTGTGGAAACTACTGTATCGATGGTTAGAGACTGGAAATGGCTAATTGTGAGGCAGGCTGGGATTGGATTTTAAAATCCATTCAAGTCGAGCCGCAAAGCGCACTGCTCTATATGGGTTTTAGTGTATTTTTATCGAGATTTAATTCGAAAGGATTCGAGCGCAGTGCGCCATACATCCTAAATATAGGATTTGTTTTATTCGATTCAATGGGTTTTGTCTTTACTAGATTTAAATATTTTTAGGTGAAACAAAAGAAATATCGACAAAGAAGGGGGTGAGGACAGCAGGGGTAGACCAAATCTATACATTGGAAGGAGGCTTTGTTAGCTTAACTTCCAGGTTCTAATGTTTGCCTTACTAAGATGTGCACATGACCAAGTGGGTTTGGGGTGATCGTTCCGGCTTCTCCTTCTCAAGCTCCCTGATCCAACGTCCAAGCAGGAGTAAACATGCTCCCGATCAGCCCCTTGAAACAGCAATTCTGGCTGGGGATTGAATCTTGGGCATGCGGATTTCGTTTGGAATTTATACAAGTTAGCCTTTCCTTTCCCTGGATTATTAGAAAAACAATATATGATATCAAGGTTTCAGGGTGTCAACAAAACATTTGGATAATTTCCCCGTAATCAGTTAGGTTCGGCCAATCGGCATTGGCAACGTGATGAATACAGGCAGGTTAAAAAGCTCAAATATTATAGGACATGCTTATCTTTGTGATGGCTAATTTTTTCGCTTGGTGATTGATAATTCAAGCAATGAAAATCTGTATAACTACGTCGGCAGTCCTTAGCTTTACAATAACCGCCTGGTTGGCAGTACTGAGTGCTTTGGTGATCTTTTTCAGCCTTAATTAAGTCTTGCAGTACGTTACACTGCACAAGTCAAGTATAGAGTGCATTAATAAATGCTATTTGTAAATCCATATTGATCAATCAGTCATGTGCACAAGGCTGAATCAAGTGTATTTAGCGAGGGGCTTAACCAGTTAAAAGGCTTTAACCCACTAAGGATCTGCACAAGGGGCATATGTCATTTCCCAGACAAGCTAAATAGCTTGTAATCTTCAGCCTGCATCGCACTAAGAGGAGCCAACACAAATAGTACCGCATCTGCACACCAGACAAAGCAAATACCAACCATGCATCTCGTTACAAGCCGCTTGCAGAGCGCGACGCCCACGAACATTGTAGCTCCATCTAACCTCGTTTCCAAGGCCTCAGAACAACCCTGCGCTGACCATCAAATGCTAGTGTGCTTTGACTCTCACCGATGGAACGTCTTACAGGAAGATGGATATCCAGCCTGCGTGATTGACTGTGAACCAGGAAGGAGCTTGGCTAGGCTGCTTAATGCCGATGACGCTTTAGTAGCAAGGATTGAAAAGAAGAGGATTTTGTCTTCGACTTACCACATCAACCTAGCTATTGGGAGAGGCGCCGAAACCATCTCCAAAGCAACTCTAACCTGCCGTGCGGAACGGGCCACTGGAGTTCTTTCGGTCTTCCAGATAAAAATACGTCATCGAGCAAGTGGCTCTGTCACCCTATTCCGCTGGATCTGTATTTCTTCAAATGAATGGTGGCTTGTTCAGTGTGATTCTGATGAGCCATTAGATATGAGGAGTTTAAACATAATCGGTCAGTTCCTTTCAAACGGTACCAACTCCGGCATCCTCTCTTTTCGTCGACTGGCATGCCCCGCTCACGCAAGCATATTCACCATTACTATTGCTTACCTAAAATCTAATCACATCAACTTGCTGGATGCTCTGAGCCTCACTAGCAGAAACCTCAATATCATTTAGAGCTTTAAAATAAAACTATTTAATATAAATAGTCCGAGTCAATCCTGACTCTGTGTCGAAATAAAATATCTGCCACGAGGCACTTTATATTTTTCGCAGTATAAATTTACTTGATAGCCTGACCTTGTTGGCAAGCGTATAGCATAGCTAGATTTCCAGGCCAAGCTATAAGTTTCATTGAGAAGTTTGGTTTTGTACCAATCATGTAGCTTTCCCCCGCTGTATTAAACACGTTTCCACAAAGTGTAGCACTTGAACAAAATTTTCCTACCTCTATAGGTTTAAATTTATCTGAAGCCGATTTAGTTTATTCTAATGATTCCCGATTTCTAACTACCTACGCCACATGAGTTGCCACTACTCGCCGATCTCCTCTAGAATAAAAAGTAAATAAGGCTAGTTTTTCAAAAAGGTTTATGATCGATGAATATTCTCAGGACCATTTACCTTGTATCTCGCTGCCAAAAAATATCTCGGATACGATGCTCATAAAGAGTTATGGCCTCCTTTGCGACAAGGCATTTTCAAAAACTGGCCAACAGAACATCATCAATACCAAGCTTTAGTTCTCAAAGCGACCTTATGATCTGAAGCAAAAAATGAAATATTTCTATCGCCCAGCTTTAAAAGGCTTAAGTCAACTAATTTGAATGTGTGCATCTATCTAAAACTGAATCCCACCGGTATAAAAATAATCCGTTTACTCGATCTAACTTGCAGTGATGAAAGCTATTTGAATAATTAAACTGAACCAAATCACAATCCGTGCAACACTAAATAGATAATGAGCCAGATCTTCGCCCACACAAAGCCAGCTGGAAAGGCAGGGTTGATAAATTTTACTGGTATATCGATATCAAACAGATTAGAAAAAAGCATCCCCATTTTCAGACAGGTACGGTACAGTTCACATTTAGTTTGTAGCCCTTTTTGGGTCTCTATTAATGACAAAGCGAGCCGATTCTCCCATATGATAAGGTATTTAAGCTAGGGAATCTGTGGTGAAAAGGTAGGCTATATAAAAAATTGTATGTACCCTTCAACCAACTTTCCAATCGGCTGCCAGCCTCGTCTTTTTAAATCGATCACCTCTAAGACATGTTAGCACCAATGCTCCATCTTTTTTTGGTGAAATTTTTTATTATGGAATTTTTGGGGGGACAAGGGAGATCTCTTCCAGAGTTGCCCATAAAAAGTTGTTCATCCAGATACTGAATTAGGAGTCATATCTGCCCAGCAGAACACAAGGCATCCTGTCGAGCAGCCACAGTAAAGAAGGGATGCCTTTTGAAGGAGGCCTCAAACGTGGTTCTTACCGCCAGGTATTATTTTTGAGAATGTAGAGATTATATCTAAGGTGGAAGTCACTATGGACTTGAAATTATTCATAACCAACTGTAGATTCAGTACTTTATCCCTGTAAACCCATATCCTTCCTAGCTGTGTGTATGGCTCTAATGTCGCTATGGTAAAGAATTGCTCACAGTTGTAACAGGAGAATAAGTGGAGATTTGGTAAAGAAGATGTCCTGTGCATGGCGTTTTGGTGTGACCATGCTGATTACCTTATATAAGGCTCCAGACTCTTTGACTGGATACACAAGAGAAATATCTATGATTAATACTGGCCAATTCCCTATCACACACTCCACAGCCCTTATGTGGGTAGTTTGGACTGCAGTGTGTGTCTGATTTGTATGCTTGGTTCATCACACGCCATGTAATTGCATGGTGTTTTGCTGTTACTAGCTTGCAGTTCATACTGGTGATGTAATCTACGAGAGCCAAAAAAATTGTTTCCTGAGTCTATTCATTCTTAAAAGAGTTTTGTCTCTCTGGATGTGGGATAGTCTTCCTTAGTTTTTGGTATGAGTCTGCATCAACCTCTACTCTGTTTATATATGTGGGATATTTTGTTTTCATGATTTCAATGAGCACTCTCCTTTTTTCAAGGGTTTCAGGTATGGATCAATAATAAACTTTGAACCCTTTAACTTTATTTTCATCATCTTTGGTGAGTTATCTTGCCCTCCCTATCCACTTCCCTTGGTGTGATGTTCTCCAGGCTCCTTTTCAGAAAGGGGGCAGGATTGTCTAAATTTTGGAGCCCTTTGTCTGAGCATCAACAGTCCAAACAAGCTTGTTGTGGATGGGGCATCTGGTACTCCTGCTGTCATGTTACAGTAGTTTTAAAAGCTATGGCAACAACCAAAAGTACCTCAGATTTAAACGGAATTATTTCAGATTCAAGCAAAATCCAAGTCGTGCAAGATTCAGGATTCAAATAATTTAAATATTTTTGGTTAACAAATGAACTGTCAAACAATAAACAAAGTTTATCTAGCCTGTTATACAAAATTATAGCAAATGTCAAGCGGCATAGTTTAAACTACAAACAAAATGGACTGACGCAGCAAGCGAGATGGATGGATGCTGTTCCAGATTATATTATAATCCAATCAGGATTTGACTGAGGCACCAACAGAAGGACTAAAATGAGACAAAATTTGAGCAATCTAGAAGTGAGATTCCACAAACATAAAACAAAATAAAGCCACACAAGAGGTGTATTACAGTAGTTTTAAAAGCTATGGCAACAACCAAAAATACCTCAGATTGAAACAGAATGATTTCAGATTCAAGCAAAATCCAAGTTGCGTGAGATTCAGGATTCAAAAAGTTTAAATATTTTTGGTTAACAAATGAACTGTCAAACAATAAATGAAATTTTACTAGCCCATTATACAAAATTATAGAAAATATCAAGTGCCCAGTTTAAACCACAAACAAAATGAACTGACACAGCAAGTGAGATGGATGGATGCTGTTCCGGAGTATATTATAATCCAATCAGGATTCATATGAGGCACCAACAGAAGAACTAAAATGAAACAAAATTTGAGCAATCTAGAAGTGAGATTTCACAAGCACAAAAAAATGAAGCCACACATGATGTATAGTATGAGCAGCCTAAAGTAGAAGTATAACAGTTTAATAGCCAGTCAACAGCTATCCAATTTAGGAACAGGGGCATTTTATTCATTTTCATGGCTCCTTATTTGTGTATAATGGTTTTGAGAGCCTTCTAAATATGGAATGGTGGTTACAATAAAAATAAATCATAAAATTTTAAACTTATACTTTTAGTGATTTTATCCTAGGTTTTTTGCAATGGTTTTCAACAACAACAATATATTCAACAGTGCCAGCAACCAAGCCAGCTTTGATGGAGTCAAGGCCCAGAACGTGGAGGCACCTGTTTACACCCAAGCCTTTGAGGCAGGTAACAAGGAAGCTGGCCTGTACCTGACCCCCAATCCATATGGCTTTGACTTGTTCAGTAGTCACATAGTGTCTAGCTCTGCCCCTGCTCCCGTACCCACCCCCCACACAAGCTGCCAACCAACCTGCCAATCAGAATGGCAACCTTGATTTGGATAAACTTCCCGTCAACACCCAACTTACTCCCCCTACAGCCAATCAGGCTTCATCTCCTGCAGCCCAGTGCCCCAAATGCAGAATAATTACTGCCCAAATTTCCCAAGAAATTGTGGCACTGAACCTGCGTGGCCTGACCTGGGACCAGATTGTTGCCAAGTTACAATTTACCCAAGCCACAATAATGCAGGAATTCAATAACCTGATGAATAAGGGAAATCTGGTTGGGACAGCCAAGAAGCCCAAGAAGGCCCCAGAGTCCTAGATCAGTAAGGCCTACCCAATTATGCTTGATTTCTTGCAGTGGGACCCCAAGCTTTCACTGACCCAGGTCCAGAAGCAAGTTGCGCACCATGGCATTTGGGTGTCTGATTTCATGGTCCAGCTCTGGATGCACAAAAGGTGGCTTCAATCAGGGTGTTGACTAATGTTGGTGGTAACCAATGGGATGGCAGTGAGGATTTCACATATGATCTGTCATTGAGTCCACCCTGGTCCAATTCCTGATAAGTTTATCAGACTATGTCATGTTCATCTCCTATTACAAACTATCAATAGCTTTTGATGATTTTGGTGAGCAAGGAAAAGCCGCCACCAAGAATAGAAGGAATAAGGTCAAGAGGGGGACTTTCATTGGTGCGTTTCTGGCTGTTTTGGCCAAGAGTTTTTTCTACTATCAGAAAACCCCTGATTTCACCAATAGATACAAGTACAGCCACATCCTCAGCAAATTGCTTGACTCCTGGGATAGCTCAAATTCAACCCACCGGGTTTTCTTGAGTCACCAGATAGAGGGTAGCTCCACTGCCCTCCAGGCCATCCAAGGACGTGGGCACCAGGCCTCCGTGTACCCAGCTGGCCACACTGACATCCATCTGCCTGATGTTGTGTTCTTTAATATTAGAGATACACTCCAGGAGCACTGCCCTCAGGCTTTCAACAATCTCTACCTTGGGGCCCTTGACCATGATTCTCTCTTTGGTCAACAGATGATGGCTGACTTGTTTGCCCAAATTTTCTTACATGTAAACATGGGCAACCAATCATGTAAGAATAAGCACCTCTCACCTTGTGTCACAGCCATCTACCAGCCAATCAAGGCAATGACCAATGAGGAATATGATAAGCAGTATATGACAGCCATCGCAATAAATCCTCCTGCCTCTACCTCTACCTCTGCCACCCCCACCCCCACCTGCCAGCCCCACTCACCCAATCCCAGACCTCCCAGGCCAGCACTGCCTCTACACCTTCCTTCCTGCGCTATTCTGCCTACTAGGAATCACTTTTCCCCACCCCCAAATAAACTTCCTGTCACCAAACATTTTTCTATTTATAGTATCTTTATCCTAAATTTCAATTGTTCATTTTCTCTTTTTTATAGTTGGTTTTATTCTTTATGTTCAGCTTATTTCTATAAAATTGTATATTTACTATGCCATGTATCTATATACAGAACCCAGTTATTTTTAGTACCTAAAAACAGCCCATTGTGAAAATATAAACAACAATTTGGTAATCAGCTAAATTTAAATTAGAAAATTATAAGCTTATTGTGTTTAGATTAAGTTGTTGCTGATCTGAATTCAAAACCTTAATGATAAACTTTAAGCCAATCAGGAGCCAAATGATAAAGTTTTTTGGTGACATAAAGGGTCATTTGCTAATTATTTGATGCATGTTCACTAATTAATATGACTGGCTGAATGTTTTTTCCATTGAGTACCATTGTTTCTGTGGCAAGTTGTTGGTGGACTAGTGCTAACCCAACGGCTGATTGGGCACTAGTCCACCAACAACTTGCCACAGAAACAATGGTACTTAATGGAAAAACATCCAGCCAATCATATTAATTAGTGAACATACATCAAAGAATTATTAAATGACCCTTTATGTCACAACAATCACTTTATCACTTGGCTCCTGATTGGCTTAAAGTTTATCATTAAGGTTTTGAATTCAGATCAGCAACAACTTAATCTAAACACAATTAACCTATAATTTTCTAATTCAAATTTCAACAACCATCAAATTTTTGTTAATATTTTCACAAGGGGCAGTGCAAAGTGCCAAAAATAATATGTCAATTAAGGAAACAATGCCAACACAAAGTAAAAAATACATATTGAGTTAAGCGTAAAACATATACACAATGGATAAAAAATGGGATGATGTAGTAAAAAGAAAACAAACAGGAATAGACAAAGAGGCAATAGTATCAGAATAACACAGATTTTATTGGGGTGAAAGCTATAAAAACATATGTAAAGATTAGTAAAAAATCATATGAGAGAACTTGAAAAACTACTCAAAGACCTTGACTCGGCAATTACCAAAATAAAAGACATTGACCATAAGGTCAAGGCAAAAGTGAAGGCTGCTGTCCTTACAGGGGACAAAATTGACACAGTGTCTTCCAAGGCACTCATGGTCAAGATGCCAGACACCCCCAAAACAACAATCAAATGCCTTTTAAATGTCCAGGAGACTGTTGTGGAAGGCCTTCAATTCAAGTCCTTTGCCCTCTCTGCGCCGTCTGTCTGGGTCAATGACCCTGAGATGTATGCATATCTTAAGCCACCCAAGCAAGCCAGAACCAAGGACACAAAATTGCCAGCGCAATTGCTTGCGCCAAGAATGACTAAGCCTGCCAAAGCCACAGGCAAGGAGGAAACACACAAAGGTAACATAAAAAAATAAAATTAATAAAAATTTCTAAAATTCTTACCTTTTTAAAAAACATTGACAGTGAAATCCGCCAGGTCCTGGTCCCCTTTGTCCCCCCACGTTTTATGCCAACTACGCCACTCATGTGGCCAAGCAGCTGTTTCTGTCCCCCCTGCCTTGCGCAAGCTGAAGGACCACGTCCATGGTACCTTTTCAATGTCCCAGGAGGCGTTAGCTGGGCTGACACCTGTCAAGGGGGCATCCAAGTGGGCAGTTACTGCCTACAAGGATGCCCAACTGGTCTGCCTGGACCCGGTATCACTCAGTGAAGTTTACTGTGTAAACTCCATTGAGATTGTTTGGGACTTCCTGGCAATGCTCCCATTCAAGAATATATTGAAGATGGGCCAGGCCCACATGGCTGCTTGCTTCTGCTTCCTGGTGGAGCATACACTCTCTTACCTCCTAGAGAACTTTGGGCACACAGTGGGGAGATAGGCTGTTGCAGACGCAATAGCTGTAAATAAGATAAAAATCCTCCTGGAAGACTTTGGGCTGGCTGGGAGTGCCAAAGAGACAGGGGTCCCTGCAGCCATAGAGCTGAACTTTGCTAAAACCAAACACAAGAAGAAAATAAGCGCAGTATACAATAAGCTGACAAGCTTACTGAAGCCTTTGCTGGGCAAAGGCTTCACTTTGTGGTTTACCTGGGATATCTTTTCTTCTTCAGGATGAGCGACAGTGTAGAGAACCTAGACAGGGTCCTTCTTTGGATCAACAAGGCCCGGCCCTCATTGGACGGAAAGAAGGTCCCCTTGGGTACAAATCAGTGGATCACGTCATCCAGGACGCCCTGGTCCTGGCTGGTATCTACAGGTTTGCAGCCCCGCCAGAGAAGCTGCTCCTGCATTCCCACCTGACCCTACTCCCTTTTTCTAGCCACTGAGAATATTTTAATCAGGATTATTTACTGTATACAGTGTGGCGGTGGAGGTTGTGTGCCACCTCCATTGCCAGGTGGGTATATACCAACAAACTCACTACATGTGCTCTTAATAAATTCTCTCTTCCAATAAGTTTCATTGCAATTCATATTATTTTTATTATAATAATTTTTTCTAACTCTTATTTTAGCAAACAAGTTTTGCAAAATAAATTCCAGAGAAGGTCATCATATAAGCATAAATATATTTACTTTAATAAAATTTACTCCTATTGTGTACACTTTAAATTTAACTTTTTTAATTCCATTTTTATATTTATTTGAAAAAAGTGATATAAATATTTTCATGTAATCCAGTATCAAGTGTTTGGGATAGACTCAGATGACATTATAAAAAAATTAATATAAAATAAATAAATTACTAACCTTCATTGATGGTCCCGCTGAATGTGATTGTGGGCTTAAAAGCTTTTAAATATAAAATGATAATTAATAAATCTTAAATAGTAAATTAGAGAATATAAAAAAGCTGGACAAGCTAAGACTTGAATTGATTAGCTGTTTGGCAAGGCACACAGGGATGAACAAATCAGTGTGGCCATGGAATTTGGCCACAGTCTCAGCTGGGAGGGTTTGGATCCTGGCCTGCAGCAAATCAAAGAGGTCCTTGGTCCCAGTTGGGGTCCCTTGCTTGACAACTTGCTTGAGCCACCCAAAAACTTCCTTGATGGGATTCAGAAAGGGCGGATAGGCAGGAGGAAGAGAAGGCACAAATTTGTGTTGGCGTATTGCTTGGGGCTCACTGTGATGCTAGTGTTGATTGATGGAAATTCCTTGAAAATGTCAGCCACTTTGTGGAGACCAACATTGTCCAATACAATGACGTTGGTGAAGCCCGGGCTTGTGCGCCTCAGGTGCTCCTGGACCAATTGGAGGAATGAAAAGAAGGTCTGGCTGTTGTGGGATCCTAAAACAATTTACAAAGATCAATCCCCTTTGGACTGAGGAGAGCCACCATTGAATATGCTGTGGCGCAGACTTCAGAACACCAAGCCACCCTGTCATTGGAGACTTTGGGGACATAGCCATATGCACTGCACATAGATGAGGTAAATGCTTATTTTTCAATATAGTAGAATTTCACTGTCCCCTTGGCTTTGAGGGAAGTGTACGCCTCTGCGTATTTTTTCCAGGTCTTGATGTTGGCTGGTCTATTCAATTGTAGGGGGATACCCCGAGCTTTTTCCAGGAAAAGTGCATTTCCTTGACCAGATGGTAGTAAAAGAAAATTGAGGCCTCAACCCCAAAAGTAGATTTAACCATTGACCGTATATTTTCCAGTTCAAGATGACAATCTTGGTTTATCCACTGGCAGATTGCCCATTTGTGCTCTTTGGCAAGCATGGTGGAAATATGCAAGGATTTCTCCGCAGAAAGGACTCGGCCAGTACTGATGAACTTGTTGAAGGTCTTCAAGGCGTACTTGGGATCCACCCCAACAAGGGCTGCTGCCTTGTAATCACCTGATTCCCACATTAGCTTAAGCAGGATGATGTGTTTGATATCTGGGATGCGTTTCTGGGCGGGCTTATCAGGAGTAGTTGAATTGGGATCCTGATCAGGGACTGGCTTGCAAGGCATAGGCACCTTGGTAAAGAAGGCTGCAACCTTTTTTAACACCAGCTGTCCCTCATCAGTTCTGTAGAACTCAGGCTCCTCATCCTCTTCCTGGTTAACATCACTGACGTAGGGCTCATAGCTAGTGTCAAGCACAGGCTTAACCTACTCCAGCATGGCTGACGGGACTGACTCTTGGCAGTACACAACGTTGAACACATACAAAGTAAGTTCTACCTCCTTGTTTCTAACTGTTTTGGTAGTGGTGACCTTGGTGGGCTTCCAGGTCAGCTTGGGGACCCAAGGGTTGATGCTCTGCATCCTAGCAGCTTGTGCTCCTTGAACTGGCTGTGTCAGTGCAGCGTCACTTTTGAACTCTCATCTCTCATCTCCTTCCTGAGTAGGCAATTAGGTTGCACTAACTCTGTTCTTTGACCCACAGGGACAACTGTGACCACAGCACATAACAGGTGTATTATCACTCTGTTGTTGTGTACCTTCCATTTTAAAATTTAATAGAATACTAAATAAAACTTAATTAAGTCACTCCTTAATTTTTAATTTTTGCTTTTATCTGAATATGGATATTTAATTAATATTCCCCCATATCCTAATTTAAGATTTTTTATTTCTTAATTAGTTGTTTTTGGTTTTACCACACCCATTTTAGAATACCCAAAATAATTTCCACTCTTTTTCCCAGATTTTACGCCAAATTAAGCACCCAACACAATATTTTTAAAATTTATGCTTCAGATCTTGTGTCTTATTTTAGATACCTTGGTATCATTTTTGATTAAAATCCATTACACACAACATTTGAGTGGTTTTGTTTACATAGTAAGTTGCTATTGTCTTTCATTTTTGGATTGAGTTTTGACTCACCGTGCTTGGATGTATTTTGTCACTGATTCACATAGTAAACATATGTACACCAAAAGTCAACTCATACCATTTTGTTTTGAATCAATGTATTTTGGATTGTATTTTGAATAGGTTTGCTTTGCGCATGAGCACTTGTATGCTGTGTTGACCCATTTTGCCCATTAACGCCAAAAATCCCTGTTAACAGAGTGTATATTTTAACCTAATAGTTGGAATTTGTTTAAATCTGAAATCATTTTGTTTAAATCTGAGGTATTTTTGGTTGTCACCATAGCTTTTACAACTACTGTACCCATTATTTTCTTGCAGAAATTATCTATTTTTTCACCAATATAATTATTCTGTTTGCATCTATTTGTGAATCTACTACACAATATAACTGTGCCTATCTGTTCCCTCCTGGTTCTGCTCCTGTCACTTTGTTTAATCCACCTTGCGCCTTTGACTTGGAGTTCTTCCATCCTTATTGCCTGGATCTCCCTCCTGGCCACCCTATTGTGACCATTCCACCTACCATGAAAGAGATTGTTGTTTTTGGCTCCTGGGGACAACATCCAGGAGGACATGGTGGGGATCCTTTATTACAAAAGGTTTGAGGTTTGAAGCTAGCCTAGGGTTAGCCTTCATGGCAAAATTAAGAGCACATACCTTAATTTCCTGGAATGAAAGAAGAGGAATTCCTTTTGTTAAAAAGGAATGGAAAATCTTGAAGAATATAAAAGCCAACACAAATGTGGATAAGCTTGTCTTCATTAGTAGAAGTGATTATACTTAAATAGTAGCCAAGGGTTGATGATAACTCAATAGGTAGACAGAGTGGCAGAGGGGATCGCATTGGGCTGAAATCATACCAGGATCAGTCAAGGGCAGGTATGGTATTCTGTAATGGGTGGATATTGATGTTGACCCATTTAAAGAAGGTGAGGAATATCCAAAGTTGAAAGCAAAACCAACCAAATCTTTGCATATATCACTATTTGAAGTCCATATCAAAATAGCATTAGTGGCACAATTTCTGACAGTCCCCATCTATACTGGTTGGTGCAAGGCATTTTCTGAGAGCATGGGTTCATTTCCTGTGTTTTTAATACAAGGATTGAAATGTCATTAATGACAATCTAGACCTGTTCCTTGTGAAGTAATACTTGCTTCAATGGATTCTTGACAAGCAACTTGATCAACTTCATATGCTTTAAGTTGGTCACAAACATAATGGGAAAGAGAGGTAGAAATAGTGTCAACTGTTGACTGTAAATGCCGCTGCACCATAAGAGAGTCATGCTAGTTAGCCAACATCAATGAGAGAAAGTTGTGGGCTCATTTTTGAAAAGCCGCAAACTAATAATAGTTGTTGCGGGAGGCAGTAGCATTTTGTTTAACTGGAAAGAGTGCAGCCCCAGGAGCAATTGATGATGGACTAGCACATGTTGGACAAAGTGTCAGATGAGGTTCCCCGTAGCCAATAGGGATAAGTTATGGAGCTGAGCTAATCCTTGGTTGATTATCATGAAACAGTACTCAGGGCCCCCAAACACAGGATTGAGCTTGGAGCCAATGGTACTTGTTGTACATCTATCTTGAACCAACAAAAGGGCAGTTTATTGCACTTGTTCAAAAGTAGGTGCTTCCATAGTGATAGCTGATATACATGACTGGAGCAAGACAATAACAGCAGACAGGATAGCAGGAGAGTCTGAGGTGCCCTCTTCCAAAAGAGGACTAGAGATAGTAGGTGAGGTACTTCCAGAGGAAGGAGGGCAGGCAGGACCAATGAACTGCGGCATCAAAAGGCTTGAAGGTGGGGCTTGTAGCCCTTGTAGTGAGCAGCATTTTGTTGAGTTGTGCTTTATTATTTGAAATAATAAATAACTCAGGAAAAGTCTTAAATACATAAGATTTGATGTTCTGACTTTAAGCCTGTTTGATCTGAGTATGAGTAATAGATATCTTCCTAGAAAATGGAAGATGGGTGCTGAAGATTCAATATCAAAACTAATAGGCAAAAAAGAGCTTAGTTTATTTAAAGAAAGGGGAATTTTAATTTATACCCAAAGGTTCAATCCTAGTAGCCTTAGTGGAGGTACTTCAAGTGAAAAGAGGCTGGTAAGGATCTGGAAGGTTTGGATATTGATCTCAACCCCTCTATTTGTGTAAAGAGAACTTTACAGGTCAAAAGCAAAAGTAGAGTCTTTTTCAGGAATTAATCTGAAAACTATTGTCAGAAATCGCGCCATAAATGCTATTTTAATATGGCCTTCAAATAGTGATATGTGCAAAGATTTGGTTGGATTTGCTTTCAACTTAGGAAATTCCTTGCCTTCCATAAATGGGTTGACGCTAATGTTCACCCATTTGGGAATACTGTACCTGCCCTTGACTGATCCTGGTATGAGTTCAACCCAACTTGACCTCCTATGCCACTCTTTCTACCTATTGAGGGATCATCAACCCTTTTCTACTATTTAAGTAGAATTACTTCTCCTAATAAAGACAGGGTTATCCACATTTGTGTTGACATTTGTATTCTTCAAGCTTTTTCCGTTCCTTTTTGCCAAAAGGAATTCCTCTTCTTTCATCCCAGAAAATTAAGTTAGGGGCCCTTAATTTTTCCCTGAAAGCTAACCCAAGGCTAGCTTCAAACCTCAAATCTTTTGTTATAAAGATTTCCTGCTGTGTCCTCCTGGATGTTGTCCCCAGGAGCCAAACACAACAACTATCATTCGCTAGGCCAATCAAAACTCCTAGTGAATTTGAATTCATAACACCTGAGGTCAACATCTTGGCCACCCCTGAAACCTCTGGGGCTGTTCAAGACAGAGAGGCTGAACGTGAGGCCCAACATGAGGAGAATTGCCAGTGTGCCTGTCAGGAACTCACCCTGCTGTAAGCAGCTTCTCAACATGATAGATTAATATAGAAGGATTCAACCCTGTAATCATAGAACTAATTGGCATTGAGACCATGCTTAATTGTATCAATTCCCCAAGAATTTTGTATCTGTTCAATAAGGGATTGAATCAACCCAGGAAGGCATAGGCGCCTAGATACGCAAGCACGGAGACAGAGGCAAACATACATAAAAGGCTAGTGGGCACAGGATTGGAGCACACAGATTGAGTTTTCTGTTTAATGAGTGGGTTTGAAGAGAACAAGGATGCAGTATACCATTTCCCTGGTACAACTGGAGCCCACTTCCCATTGTCACAGTATTCAGTGCTAATCCCAGAACTTGGGCAAGTTTCCATTTGGATGTTCAAATGTACTAGGGTACATAACAAGATTATAATAATCCATTTGAACTTAATTCCCCAAGAAGGGAATAGATTAGGCGGTTTCATGGAGATTCCAAGAGTCTTAAAAAATAAAGCATGATAGTAGGTTTAAAGTATTTATTTATTGAGCAATTGCAATAAGCAAAGCTCATAAGCTTATGTAGTTAAAGATTGGGAAGATTGAGAGAGGAAGTTTGAACTGAAACATATAAGGTTGTTTTAAAACCAAGGAATAGCATATAACTTAAATTTTTTGTCAACTCTTAAGAGTTAACAAGACTCCAACTTACTCAAACTGGTTTGATAGCTTAACAGGCATAGCAATTTGATTGATAGTATCCTGAATTGTTTCATAAGACTTAACAGTCTCTAATACTGAAGTTTGAATGTTTCCAGAGCATGTTTGCTTCAGCAGGAGGTTAGTAGCATCACCCAAGCAATTTAAATGATCTGATTGGCTGAAGAAGCCAATTTCAAAGCTATTTTGAGCGTTAACTAATCCATCAAAAGAGACTGAATCAACATTAACCTGTTGTCTAATCTTAGAGAAGCTCTTAGGCTTGGCTTTTGTTCCTAATAAAATTGATGATTATCTATACCATGAGGATTTAACTGGTTATTGTTCCTGCTCTTGTCAAAGTAGCTTGGCCCATTTAACTCATGCTTTTTATCCACAGTTAATTTATGATCAAGACCCTCAGATGAGCAACATAAATACAAAAAAATGAGTATTGGGATTATCTTAAATGATGGTCCTGACAGTGCCTCTGAGGTTGGGTTTTCTGCTTCTTTCATTAATTTATCTTGCCTCACTTGTTCCCCTTTAAGAAGCACACATGACCCTTGAACCAAAGCTCTAATAAATTTAAGCCAGTCAACTTGTCCAAGTTTGACCGCAAAAGTAATGTTGCTATGTTCCTGCGGCTCTACCAGAACTCCATGTATTGTGCAGACGGTGCCATGAGAGATTCCATTATCAGAAATTTCCTGGATGATAAAACTCAGACAATCATCATGCCTTGACTTTTTCAAGAATGGCTGGACCTTTGCCAACATCTCCAGAGCCTTTAATGAGAAATTTGATAGCCAAAAATCCCTCCTCAGTTGCAATATGGGCTTTGCAGATACCAACTTGAAGATGGGAAAGACCATATAACACTTCACTTCTAGGTTTTATCTCAAAGCCCAGAAACTTTCTTCCATGAATTCTATTCAATTTATTGATGTTTGATCCACCTTTTTGAACACATTAAGGGTTAAATGGAGTTGTCTCTGGATCAAAATTCTAGGATCTACAACTCTCATACTGTACCAGAATTGATACAACTCCTTTACACTTACAAGGAGGAGTTTTAGATTCCCCTTCCTGAGAGCTGTCCCTGCCAATAAGCAGAGTACAAGCCAAGAGTAGCTATAGAGATGCATAAACCTACTAATAAGGTTGGGGCTATCCTGCCAACCCTTCTCCTCATACTTGCTTCAAATGTGGAATGACTATTTATTTCTCCCGGGAATGCAAGAAACCCTTCCAGAAGATCCACCATGTGGTCATGGACAATGATGAAGAACACCCTGCTGGAGTGGATTCTGAGGAATCCCAAGAAGAAAGGGCAAAAAACGCTAAGCATCTAGGATAAGGAGAAATCTTTAGCTGCTTTATAAGTTTCATCAAACCCCTTTCACCCTATTTCTCCCCCTCTTGATAGGCCAGTCCATGACCCTGGCATCTGCTGCACTCCTATACCAGAGCCTGACAATGATCCTCCTTTTGGTTGACTTAATCTCCCAACCGGATTTTGGAGACTCTGACAATAGGCAATTACAGGAAGACCTCCTCCACTGTGTCCTCACCATAAATACCTGGACTTGCTGTTTGACTCTTCATCCTAAAGTAGTTATACCCTGCATCACTCACTAGGCTGTTTCTCTATCCTATGCTGAGCAATTATCTCAACCTGAGACTAAAGTCTCACACAAGGATAACATCATAGAACTCTTGACAAAACTGCTGCACACTGTTGTTGCAACTGAACTAATGTTGAAACAGCAGGCTCAACCTGCCAGCAAGGTTCCAAGTAAGCAGGTTTGTGATCCACAATCCAAATATCCAGCCACTCAAAGCCAGGCTAGGAAGTCAACTCAAATTTCCAAATACATCAACATTAACAGAAGCTGATTCCCTCCAGTGGATAACTCATTTTGGCGCTTGATTCATTACAAGGATCAAGCCACCCCCTTCACCATCCCACTGTGTGATCAACGTTATCATGTTCCTACTATCCACAATTCACAGTGACTATATAATGTGTACTTCTCAATAAAGAATATTATCTAGCTTCTAAATATTTTCCACTTGTAACTTTGCTAAAACAGCACAGTTACAACATTGGTAGCACAGGTAGATTTTTCATCCTACCTTATCTTGCAAAACTCTGCCTGTTGCCTGTAATTGCCACAGCCAACAAATCCTTGATAGAATCATGTCTGGCCTCCTGCTAGACTTGATACTGTACATGCCTGGTACTGAGATACCTGATGGCTTTGTCCTATACCAGACCACAGTGATCCTGCTCTCCCCCTTCAACGCCCTGTTCACACAAGGGTTCTTCCAAGCACCCACCGCCATTCCTTGAGCAACTGACAAAAGTATCATGCCAGCCTATGTAGCTCAGAGACTTTGAAGCGCTGCCCTAGAACCTTTTACTAAAGCCAACAACAACAACACCGCAGCATGGATCCAATCTGCCCAAAGCAAGCTGGCCAAATTGGAATTCCTGCAAAAATTCTGGATTGCAGAAATCTCTATCTGGCTGACTCATGACGCTGGTACTTGGTGCAACAAGTGGCATGAAGAGCACACCAAGAAAGATTGAGACACCTTCAAACAAGACTTCTTGGCAATATTTGTGCTGAAGGACACCACACTTATGATCATACACCAAGTGAAAAATCTAACCCAAACTGGCACAGTGAAAGAGCTCACCTGCGCTTACAAGGAACTCCAACTACATGACCCCTCAGATATGGCTTTTGATACTCCAGCTACCCAACTCATGTACTATGACACACTTAAGTCACATGTAATGAGATATGTAAACCTGGACCATGTGACTAACTTGCAAAGCCTGTTTTGTGAGGAAGAAAAAGCAGAAAAAATGTCCAACACTGTCCACAAGGTGCAAACTGTAAAAAGAGAGCAACCTAAAGATTCTCACTCAACTGGACGCTCCAACCAACCGCCTCCTGAAAAAAATAGCAAAAATTTTGAACCACAAACCTGCAGGCTCAAATGGACATGGAAACAGGAGCAACAGTCAGTCAACCCATACTCATTTCTGTATCACCGCCACGCAAGACAATCAAGACAAGAGAAAAGCCCAGGAAGAGAACTAAGCAAGCCAAGCTCTCCCTGCACAACTCCTGACTTGCCCAACAATGAGTACCAACCCAAGGACGTGAACCAATGCCCAATGATCCAAGTGCCCTCAGAAGACCCAGTACTTTATACCATTGCCAGGCATCCTAATAAACTGATGTCTTACCATTTCTGCTTTTGCAGTTACACAGGCTCAGCACTCCTGGATTCAGGTGCAGATTGAACCTTAGTCAACAGCAGCTTTGTAGATAAGTTTAAGTGTTGCAACTGAACCAATGAGAGTTCAGTATTTGAATTGGGGAAGACAACAGTCCAATAAAAAGGGCAAGAATGAATAGAATAAGGTATTGCTTATTGTAGAATATGAGATTAATATACTATATGGGGAAAGCCACAAGGCCACAAGGGGGTGGCTTAGTGGGGTGTTCCATGTAAGGTTTGAAGCCAAGGAATAACTTGTGTGGGGATCAGCAGGTCAAATTGGTAGCGCTCCTAATTAGGATGAAGTGGCCGCAATTTGATATTGCCATCAGATTGGCCAATGTCATTAGATACGTCAAGGGGTGACTCATTCAGCGCCCCCTGTGTATTGTAAGATATGTTTGCAGGCAAGTCTAGAAACTTGGTTGCAACACAAGCTAACCACTAATCCTTTTCAGATTAAAAATGTGGTTTTAGCAGATGAACGTCACATTGCCATGACAAAGGAAACTGCCCCCTTCTCCATCATGCTAGAGAGCCTGCATTCACCATCCAGGGCCCCATCATCAATTTTCCCAAGTTTGACATTGTACTGGGTCTGGACTGGTTGTGAAGGACCAACCCCCATGTAGACTGGGCAACTTTGGTACTGACCATCAAAGGTGAAGGTATCAATCACCAGATCTACCCTGACTCAGTGGACCAGCTCCTGCGCAACCACGTCTTTGTCAGCATCACAGAGACCCTGGACAAAAATGAGAATCTAAAGGCAATTGACTGGGACTCCTGCCAGTACAAGATCATACATTTCAAAGATCACCAGGACACCACTACACTCAGGATTGCAAAATTGTGACTTGCCATCCAGAAATCTTCAAGGAGGCTCTACCAGGGCTGCCACCAGAGAAACACATACAACATTCTATCCAACTCAAAGGAGCTGTACTCAAGGTGTAGCCTATCTTCCAACTCACCCTAAATGAGGATGATGCACTATGCACTTACCTCAAAGAGGCGTTGGATAAAGGACTTATCCCCTTCACAGTCTCCCTTTGGCGCTGCTATATTCTTTGTGGCAAAGAAAGATGGCACTCTTCATCTGGTTACAGATTATTGAGCTCTAAACAAAGTTACCATCAAGAATTATTACTCACTCCCACTCATTGAAAATCTCTTTGTTGCCTTGGGCAGGGAAAAAGTCTTCTCCAAGATTGACTTAACAGCAGGATACAACCAAATCTGTATCAAGGAGATAGACATCACCAAGACAGGTTTTGTACCAATTACGGGTCATATGAGTGTGTCGTGCTCAACTTTGGGATGACCAATTGCCTTTTAACCTTTATGACATTCATGAACAAGGTGTTTATCCCCCACATTGGCAAGCATGCCTTGTTATACCTGGACATTATTATTGTCTACAGCCTGTGACGGTCCATATGTTTGGTGGTTTGCAGGCAGGGCTGATGTTGACCAAGTGGAAGTTTAGTGACTTCTGTTGAAGAAGTAGCTGTAGGACTGGTCTGAGCTGTTGGATACTGAAATGAGCTGTCTGAAGGATCATAAGATGATGAAGAACTGGTGGTCCAGAGAAATGAGCCAAGATTTTGCCAAATTGATTTACCAAGGTGGTAAAATGTGGAATTTTTTGCCTTGGTTTAGTATTAAAATCAAGAAGTAATGTGGATAGAAGTGTGGGTAAGATATTTATTTATTAAGTTCCTAGGATAGATGAGGGTATGTTGCTATGAGAGCTGGATACAAAGTTATTTTGGTAGGACATTTTCCTTGGATTTTACAAGATTTGTAAATATATGGGGAAAACGTTGAAGAGGTCCAGAAAGAACAGTTTAAATAGTATTATACTATTTAAATTGGTTCAGGTTGAATGCAGGAAAAACTGGTGCCAGAATAATGGACCAGTTAACACTTTGCTGCGTGGAGAGTTGTTGTTTTGAGCGGTTTGAGCTGTGGAAATTATTTTCCTAGTTGGATCCCGGTGGAACTTCAGAAATGGTCTATTCTGCGCTCTGCATTCATTGGTTGAGTTCTGGCAGGTTTCCTGATGAAAATGATTTGTTGGAAGCCAAAAGCCTAAAGTATAAACAAGGAAATAGTGAATTAATACTTTAAGCTTTTGAGAAAGTAAGTATGTAAGCTTAAGTTATTATAGGAAAAAGTGAGCGGCAATGGTTTAAGCTTCTGAAGAAAGCCATTTTGAAGGCAGAACCGTTGGGAAAAGGACACTATAAAAAGGTGGCTGGCTAGAAAGTTACAGGGGGTTTTTTGAGGTTTTTCTGGGTCTTTGATGGGATCTTTCTGAGGCCTTTTGAGTTTCTGCCAAGAGGTTTTTGGAAGCCTTTTGATCACCAGCAGGAGCTTGGTTGTACTTATACAAGTGGAATAACAAGGCCACTGGAGCTATAAAGAGAGCTTAAGCCCAAGATAACAAAGCAGGGGCCCAAGAATAAGAAGCTGGATCCTAAGTGCGGCGCCAGAGTCTAAGTTTAAGGTGCAGGAGTCCAAGTTTAAGGAGCAGGCGTCTAAGACTAAGGTGCAGGAGTCCAAGACCAAGTACAAGGAGTCCAATATATTGTTGGAGGACTCCAAGTATTGGCAAATCCATATTATTTCCTTGACCCCCTGAGCCATATACCAGAAGGTTTCTAAGGGAATCTTCCTTCTGAGAGTGAATAAAAGCCCATTTTGACTCTTATACATATTTCTGAGATACATTTTCCCTTACTAGAGAATGCCAATCCCTTCCAGCCAGTCCCTGGCTACAATCCAGGAAACACTTTGGGGACTGGTGGACAGGAACCCCACACAGCCCCTCAGTAGAACAACATCATAAGGACTTGGAGGCAGTCTTTACTACCCCTGCGCAACATAAGCTCCTAGCCAAGCCCTCCAAATGTCAGTTCTTCCGCAAGCAGTTGCCCTTCCTAGGACATGTAGTTTCAAAGGATGGCATCAAACCTGACAGCCAGAAAATTCAGGCCATTTGCAAGATGCCACCTCTAAAGGACAATTCAGAACTCCTCACATTCTTGGGAACGGGTGCCTATGTACAACAATTCATACCCAAATGTGGCCTCCTGACTGCACCCCTTTCTGTCATAACTGGCGCCAAACTAAGTTTGTATGGACCCCCAACGTGACCTTTGCTTCAGACGTCTTAAGGAGAAGATCACAGCAGCACCCATTCTATAATACCCCAAACGTGATGGGGAATATCAAATGGAGACAGACACCTCTGACGCATCCATTGGGGGAGTACTACAAATCAAAAACAATGATGGTGACTTCCTGCCTGTAGCCTATAAATCACGCAAACTGACAGACGGCAAGTGCCAATACCCTATAAATGACAAGGAGCTGCCAGCAATTGTGCACTGCCTGGTCAAATGGTGTTGCTACTAGAACAACAGGAGGAATTCACGGTGTTGACTGACCACAAGTTGCTTATATACTTCAAAACACAAGCAAACTTATCCTGTTGTCAAGCCTACTGGATGTAAATCCTGGAGAGGTTCAATATGGTCATACAATATAAGCCTGGTCTGTAACTTGCCATGGCAGACACACTCTTGTGCCTGTATGTCAGAGCCATAAGGGGCAATAATGAGCTTAACCCAGACTGGCCTCTCCTGGTACTCTGGGTAACAGACAAGGGGTTCCCCCAATATTACTGACGTAACAAAAGAAACTGTCATTAAGAACAAGCACCTCTTTGCTGACGTATATGGAACCCAACACCAAAAAATGTCCAACAGAACAACTATCCCATATATTCCCACACATCAGAAAGTCCACACAATCCTACTCTACCACAGAGACCTGGGCCACACAAAAGGCTGTAACCTTTACAAGTTCCTTAAACACAAAGCCTGGTGGCCAATCTTATATCAGGACGTTCAGGAAGTCTTGGATCAGTGCAAGGTATGTGAGAAATTTTCAAGGAGTGAGACCCCGCCTAAATAAGTATTACCCATTCATATGCAACTACTCTTCAAGGTATGGGCCCTAGACATTGTGGCCCCCATGCCAGGAAAGCACAATGAAAAGAAATACATTATCATTGCTATAGATTTTGCCACTCAATGGCCAGTGACGCAAGAAGTGATAATGTACATGGGCAATGATGTGTGTCAATTCATAGGAAAAGAAATCATCAGCAAGTTTGGAAAACCAGAACTCCTGATAACCAACAGAGGCAAGGAACTGACCTCTGAAAATACCAATGTATACCTCACCAAGAATGGGGTCCAGCACACAGTGACAACACCTTATCATTCTCAGGCCAATGGTTGTGTGAAGCAGCTGAATGGCAGCCTTATTCAAGCCTTGGCCAAACTCACTGCCAGGAGACCTGAGGACTGGAAATAGCAGCTACCAACTGCATTGCTTGTATGCCAGACCTGTGTGAACAGATCCACTGGCAAAAGCCCCTCTGAGCTAGTTTATAGAACACAACCCAATATCATCCAGGAGCTATCAGGACCTAAGCTGGAAATACCCAGTGAAGTTCCACCCTTCTCAGATCCCCAAGTCATACATACCAATAGCAATCAATTAGAATGAGAATAAAAGCGTCCATAGAAGACCTTTGTCCCCATCCAAGACAGACATGAGGTTGGTGACAAAGTCTGGGTAATGAATACCAACAAGAGTAAATTACAGCCAGAAAAAGTGGGCCCTGCCATTATCCTAAAGGTAAACAAAAACAATAATCACCTTGTGCAAGGACTTGGAAAACACAAATAAGATAAAGTCCTCCACCATAACTGTCTAAGACCCTGCAAAGCAAGACAAAAATAACGTAAGGCCATCCTAACTGCCACCAAACAACAGTTAGTCCAGTATGACACCTGGGCTCCTGACAACCTCCCTGACAACCTGCCCCCAGAAGAGGCCGACCTTAAGTTGGTGGGTGTCAAAACAGCAGGCTAAACCTGCCAGCAAGGTTCTGAGTAAGTGGTTTGTGACCCGCAATCCAATTATCCAGTCACTCAAAGCCAAGTTAGGAAGTTGACTCAAATTTCCAAATACAACATGAACAGAAGCTGATCCCCTACAGTGAATACCTTGTTTTGGCGCTTGACTCATTACCAGGATCAGGCCACCCCCTTCACCATCCCATCATGTGATCAACACTATCATGTTCCTGGTATCAACAGTTCACAATGACTATATAATACTTATCTCCCAATAAAGAATATTATCTAGTTTCCAGATATTTTTCCTCTTGTAACTCTTCTAAAACAGCACAGTTATGACACAAGATACTACCACACCTCATGATTGAGAAATTGTGGCCTGCCATCCATAAATCTTCAAGGAGGATCTACCAGGGCTGCCACCAGAGAAACACATACAACATTCTATACAACTCAAAGGAGCTGTACCCAAGGCACAGCCTATCTGTAAATCCCAGCTGTATAGACATAGCAGAACTTACCTTCTATAATTAAGGAGGAAAATAGATAGCAAGATTGGGTTGAACTTCAATGATAGCTTAGCTATCTGTTAGGCACCCACCCACTAGGAAGTGATATTCCCAGGTGATGAATGATGATAGAGAGATTTAGTCTGATTACCAAAGATCCTACAGGCAAGGACACCATTCCTAGATGGAATAATTCTCTTAACACTTGATATCTGCCCAACAACAGATTGAATTGTCCCAAGAAGAAATATGCCACCAGGTAACACAGGAGGAAGACAGAAGCCAAAGGATGGAAGACTTGGGGCTCAGGGATCTGGGATGTGGACTGATAGTCCTTGGTCTCTTCTCTAAGAGGGGGGTTATGTGATAAAGGTGTAGCAGTATATCATACTCCTGGTATAACCTGGCGCCAATAACTATCAAGGAATTACGCTTCTGGAGAGGTGCCTGTATCTGCGCGCAAACCCATCAAAATGCTGGCCAATACAGCCGGCAGCAAGATTATCCAATACAACCATTTATACCCAAGAGACTCCATAGGAGGAGTCTTGGGTAATCTCATGGTTCTGGAAGATTTAAGACTTAAGTCAAGTTTAAAAGAAATAAGCAAATAATTCACAGTAGGTGAATATAGACTGAATTGATTGAACAAGTGGAAGATCAAAAGTTACCAGCATTATATAGTATGGAAGGTGAATGATAATCTGGAGATAAAATAAAGGAGATCAAATCTCTTGGGGATTGAAATGGGGAAATTTGGAGGGAATCTGGGGATCATGGGCAGTTTTAATTTAAAATAAGATTATTTGTGTTACTGAGCAAATTCCTAACCTCAGCAATACTAATTATCATTAATGTTTTTAAATTATCATTACCTCCATAAGATAGCCAGAAGCCCAGCTATTCTCTAGACAGAGCTGGGGAAGAAGCACAAGAACCAGCAACAGAAGCAGAGGCCAATGGGTTATCCAAAGCAAAAAAAGGTCAAAACAGATCTGGTTGTCATCAGGGTGTTTAAATGCATCACTGGTTTGATCAGCATAACCTCTGATTGGCTGAAACCCAGCTTGGAAGGTAATTATTTGTCCTTTATGAAACTACTAATTGTTCTCTTAGTAAAAATAGGATCTGAGAGCAAAGAAGACCCAGGTTCAAATCCTGTTGACGTCAAGGTTGATTCTGGAACCCATTCTGAGGCCAAATTAACGGGTTAACAAGAGCAGATATTACATACTAACCCACTAATTTTAGGGGACCCAAAACAATCCAAGGAAGGGGAATATTTCTCCCCCTGTGCCAATACAACAATTGTTGACAGGAATGTCAGGAAAGTCATTCCTTACACTATCAGATATTCAAAGGGTGTTTATTTATAGTATCTCCCACTGTGCAAAGTTTTGCAAGTGGGAGTGAAAGCAGAGAATGGGGAATCTCAAAAGACTGGGTGATGAAGATTGAAATCAGGCATTTGGAATATAGTCAAAGCTTTGTTCTTCTACTATCTGGGTCTGGATTGTTAATTCCTGGTTGTAGCCAATGGCTTACTATCAGTAGGGGAAATGGGCCTAAGTCTTCCTCAAGGTCTAATTTTAGACTGGGTAGTAAGGTTTGGTAAGAGACTGGAACAAGCCATGTGGTCTGGGTCCCAGATCCCCATTGGTTGGTTCCAGGATTGATGATCAGGGTTTGGATTTTATTCCTGAATTGTTCAAGGACTGCATGGCCTGCTTCTATTTTTATCCCCTAATTCTGGGACTTATCTGATTGGTTCCTCCCAAGGTTTTGTGTTCCAATTGATTTTACGCGCAAGGTGGACTCTTAATGGGTACTTATTTATTATTAAATGATGCTCAAAATACAAAGAGCTTTAAAATGAGTGGTTGATCAATCATTTTGCTTTCTTATTTGCTGAGATACACTTACAAAGATGACATTGTTTCATGCAACAGGAGTTCATGCAGGGGGATTGCTTTTGCTCAATTTAGCTCTCAATTGGCCTTTTTGACCTGACTTAATTTATTAAGATAAATTGTAGGCGCTGTTGAGAGCTCTTAATGCAGATTTGGGCATTGGCATCTGTTGATTAAAAGCTGAGATATGATTGCATGAATTACATCATCTATGCAACCATGATGTCATGCTTAATGAAGCAATGGCATTTCAATCAGGCATTTTGTGATTATCCCTTTTTGCACTAGACTGTGCTTATTTTTCACTTTGATCCTCATTCAGAGCTATGTCAGGAGTGATTATGACAGTAAGGTTCTGATAAGCAGGTTTGCAACCCGTAATCTGATTATCCAGTCACCCAAAGCCAAGTTAGGAAGGCAAATTGGATTTTCAAATACGATAACATGAACAGAAGCTGATCCTCTCTGGTGGTAACTTGTTTTGGCGCTTGACTCATTACAAGGATCAAGCCACCCCCTTCACCATCCCACTGTGTGATTGACGTTATCATGTTCCTACTATCCATGATTCACAATGACTATATAATACTTACCTCTCAATAAAGAATATTATCTAGTTTCTAAATATTTTCCCCTTGTAACTTAGCTAAAACAGCACAGTTACAACATTGGTCACCATAAAAGTTATTTTAGTGTAGATTTTAAGTCTAACCAATTGTGTTCCTCAACTGTTAGTGTTTAAAGTTTGAGCTCCAACCCTCAAAGGCAAGTTTAGTAAAAGCAGGCAAGTCAGCCACTGGCAAAAAGGAGGTACAAAGGAGGGTTGGCTTTGTATGATTTTTTAAGGAGTATGGATAGCTTAAGTTAAAGATATTTGGGACTTCAAAGTAAAAATAAATTTACGTCAAAGTCTGGTGCTGATAATGTATATCTTTATTGAAAGAAGAAGGGTTTTATATAGGAAAAAACTAATTGATATGACAAGTGATCAACAGAAAGTTAGGGGGTTGCATTACACACACTATAACTGACTATGGGGTCAATCCAGACATACAAAAGATGTTGGGGTAACGCCCATCTGTTCCTCAAATAGTAAAACTGGTAACCACAAGCTTAAACTGATGTCAATCTCTTTGTTAATCCACATAAGAACATTCCTGATATGAGCATTTCATCATAGAGAGATCACTCAATGATCATCTCAAATTCTGGAAGCTTTTAGGAACGCAAATAGCCAATGAGGACTTAGATGGACTGTCCTAAGATTTGAGGCTTGAAGAAAATCATACAAGGAACAAATAATTATCATCACACTAATCATTACCTTTTTATTTGAGCTCCAGCAAATCTGGAAGCCCAAAAATGACTTCAAACTGTATTTTAACCACTGCTGATGACGTTGGCTTGTCTTTTGGATCAGGATCTTTGTTTTCTAGTCCATTAATTTTTGTTTCTCTTTCTGGTTCCTGTTGCCTAGTCCCCAGCCTCCATGGGGAAAATAAATTGAAATCCCCAGACTTTGGTGGTCTGTTGGGGAACAATATGAGGTAATTTTTAAGTAATTATGTTGTTACCACATAAATATGAGAAAATTATATTCAGTTTCCATGTTTTTGATTCTCTAACTTCTCCAAATTTCCCTGAATCTTCTATATTATTCCTCAACTGATTTTTCCTTCCCCCATGCTATATAAGACTGGTAATTCATATCTTTCAAATTGTTCAATAAATAAAGTCTTTTACCTAATTATTTTATTTACTCCCTTTAAACTAAATCAACTCCATTTCAGCCATGAGATTTCCCAAGACTTTCTTATGGAAGCCACTTGGGTATAAATGGGTAATATGGATCATTTTTCTTAAGGCCTTTATGTCCAGTGTCTTGTTGGGAACTAGGGCCAATTCTGGTTTCTCTTCCCCCCCTCAGTACCTTGAAAAGACCTGGTGTTGTGCCATACCTGGGGTTTGGTACACTGTCACTCCTCTGTCCCAGAATCCTCCTCTAAAGGAGAAAGCACAAATGTACCAGACATCCTCCCCAATCACTGCTCTCACAGGATTTCATTCCTTAGCTTCAGCCTTCATTTTGAGCTATCTGGGGGTGTACTTCTTCTTGGGCCGCTTTACCCCTCTTTTGGTTCAATTTCAATTAATTGGGGAGCTTTTCCATCTTGAAATGGTGTCCCTTCTTTTAGGTTCCTTGGTCACCAGAATCAACCTATTTGCTATCATCCATCATCTTGGGGGTTTACTTCCAAGTGAGTGGATGCCTGACAAAAAGACTTTAAACCTTAAAAATAATTTATTGTTTGTGAGACAACCTATCTAACCATGAGACCACCAAAACTCCCTTCCTTAGAAAGGATTGGGTTTAAATGGTTTTTGATATTGTTGACATTGCATGTTGTGCAAACCGCTGTTAATATGGAATCCAGACTGGTTCAGAAACCAAGACCAAATACTGCCAATAAGGAAAGTGGGCTCCTGTTGTCCTAGGAAATGGTTTACTGCCTCCCTGTTTTTGGATAACCCTCTTATTGTTAGAGTAAAGTGGTAATTTGTGTGATTCAAGTAAATAAAATGAGGATGCAATAAAAAATTTGAGCTGCTTGAGAAGTAGGAGGCCAAATTGGGAGGACATTTTCAACATCTTTTCTCCATGGATTGCATAACAAAAGATGGAGGTGAAAATTGCCAATGTGCAAATGATTTTCAGGGGCAAATTAGAAGAAGAGTCTGCGGACGTCAGCATATACAGGGCAGGCCAGGGGCTAACACGGAGTTAATGGCAACCTTGACCATTACTTAATCCAGTCTCTCAAGGACAGGGGCAAACAGCCCCAGATGAGCTAGTGTTGTAACTGTTCTGTTTTAGCAGAGTTACAAGGGGAAAAATAATTGGAACCTAGATAGATATCTTTATTTGGAGATATGGCTTATATAGTTTGGGTGAATCATGGATAGCAGTAACATGATTACGGTGATCACTTAGTTGGATGGTTTAGGGGGCTTGATCCTGGTAATGAGTCAAGCTCTCAATTGAGGCATCCATCATATGGGATCATCATCTGCTCATGTTACTGTTTCTTAAAATTTGAGTTGACTTCTGCATTTGGCTACGGGTCACTGGGAAGTTGGATTGTGGGTCATAACCCCACTTAGTTGGAACCTTTCTGGGGGTTGACCCTGTTGTTTTGACACTAGCATGTTTTGAAGAATTTCTTTATTTGAGCCCAAATAAGCTATTTAAAAACAAGTTTCTAGAGGGGAATGGGCAACTTTTTAAGGTGACTTAGGATAGGGATGAAGGGATTTCACAGCCTCTTATTGGCTGGCAAGAATATTTTCAGCAGTTTGGAGACCAGTTTTTGAATTTGACTTGATGATGTCATAATTCAGAAATTTCCAGTGATCAGCAGGTTGAGCGTTGTCATCACCAAATAATGTATAATGTGTGATTTTTTGTCATAATTATTTGGGCAAAAATATGACAAGTCCAGATTTTCTTGGGCTATTTAGCCGACCCCAGCTTTGACACATTTTTTGTCAATGACAGCATTTAAATTGTCTATTTCTCTCAAGGGTTTGGTGGTGTTCCTTTGCTGGTTTCTGGTCTTGTGGGGATGCACTATTCCTTACATTTGGTTTTCTACTGTAACATCACCCTCTTCTCTTTTGACAGGGGGGATGCCACCAGAGGTCACATTGGCTAGGGCATAGTTCTTGTGGGGATTTAGTAACTTCATGGTGCAGAGTATGGTGGTCTCTGAGGTGACTTTTGGTTTAGGTGAGGGGCCAGGAGCATCAGGAAATTTGGCATGATATTATTCTATCAGTTGGGAGTAATGGCCACATTCTTTGGAAAAATCCCAACTATAGTCTGATTCTGGAAAATCTTTCCGGGCTATGAGGTATCAGAGGGAGCATTTGTGAAATTTTGACCTCACTATGGCTTTGACCTCATACTTGAGGTCTCTGTCAACTAGAAGAGGTTAAGGATGAGAGGGAATGGGACCGGTATATTGGGTCAGGAGGAATTTTTGGAAGACAGGATAGATAGAGATGGTGGGAGGTAGGTTGAGATAGTACATAGCTGGGCCAACCTTCTTTGTGATCTTAAATGGGCCAATTCTTTTGGGGCCTAGCTTTTGGCATGGGACCTTGAGATGGATATTCCAGGCGTCTAGCATCACCAGGTATCCTGGTTAGTAAGATGGGCCTTCCCTTCTCTTACGGTCAGCATATTCCTTTTAAACTCTCACAGAAGATGCCAAAGTAAGCTTCAGCTCTGCCTGGACTTCCCTGATTTGGATAGCCCAGTTGTTTGTGGCCTGGGTAAGGGATGTGGGGCAAGGATTTATGTTGAATGTGGGGTTATAACTGTATGATGAATAGAAGGGCGAGACTCCTGTTGAGGTTTGGGCTGAGTTTTTATATAAAAACTGTGCTAGGGGAGGAGGTCTTCCCAATTGTCATGGTGTGATGTGGAGTAGCACCTTAGATAAGTCTCCTAGGTTTAGTTCATTTTTTCTGTTTGCCTATCAGATTGGGGGTGAAAATCAGTTGAACAACATGGATGTATCCCTAAGTTTTCCATCAACCCTTCATAAAACTGGGCTGTGAACTGAGGCCTGTGGTTGCTGATTATCTCTTGGGGTAGGCCATGTAGAGCAAACACATTATCAATGAAAAGGCAGACACTATCAACTGCTGTTACTTTTGTATCATACAGAATAAAGTGGGAAAACTTAGTGAAGCAGTCAACCACTACCATGATGATGTCATATCCCCTTGAGGGGAGGAGTTGTACAATGAAGTCACCTGATATGGACGTCCAGAGGCCATTGGCCTCTTGCAGGGGACCAAGAGGCCTTCTTTAGATAATCTGCTTGTTTTAGCTCTGCAGCAGGTTAAGCAGTCCTTGGTGTATCAAGCCACATTGGCTGTGATGCCTTTCCAGCTGTATGGGCAACGGATCAACTCTATTGTCTTAGTCTTGCCAGAATGACCTGCTGCTAAGGAGTCATGGTGAGCCTGGATAACTTGCTGGCACAGGGGGCCTTCCGGGACCCACCACACACCTTGGTGAAGGAGCACACCCTTGTTCTCTTGGTAGCCTTGTGGTATAGAGATCCTGTTAACTAAGGCAAGCTTGATTGGTTTAGGGTAAGAGGCAGCCAGGGGCTGAGCAAGGAGGACTTGACCATTGAGGGGTTGTGGTTCCTCACTGTGGGGCAAGAGCTGGGGTTAAGGAATGGTTGTGGTGTGTGAGTCTCTTCCAAGGCTGACTGTCCTGGCAATGTGGGGGTATTTGTGGCCAGAGGGGTATTTTATGGGACCAGGGGATCTTGGATGGTTGCCAGGGTATCTGTGGACGTTGTGATCACTGCCAGGACAGCGGGGGAATCTGGGTCCTTTTTTACCTGCTTGTTGGGGATCATTGTGTGTGTGTTCCATTCACAAACCTCTTAGGAATCAGGGTATAACACTGGGTTTTGGCTCAGTGCATCAGCTAAGTGATTGTCCTTGCCTTTGATGAATTTTTAGGAGAACCTAAAGTGGGTAAGCTCAATGGACCAACAAGATTGATGTGGAATGAGAAGGCGCGGGGCACAGTAGTATAACAGGGTCTTGTGGTTAGTCTGTACTGTCACTTCATGTTTTGCTCCCTGTAGGTGGTGCCTCTATGTCAGGGAATTCTTTCCTGACAACAACAATTTTTCTTTACTTGGAAATTTTTCAATCTCACCAGTGACACTCCATCCAGAAAACAACAAAGAATTTTATAGTCCATTTAATAGTATTAACAACATCTTGGACAGGGATCAAACCCGGAACCTGAAAGAGAAGGCAAATGTTAGTCCACAGTCAAAGTTCCAACTTAAATTACCTATTTATTTTGATATTATTCATTTGGCTTTTTCTCTTCCCTTTGAATCTACTTTTGAAACTTTTAATAGATCATCCAACAATGACACTTACCGCTTGCATTCTGATTGGCTGTATAAATCATGCCTGACGCTCTGGGACCCGCTTTTCATTCCTTTTGATCAAGCTCTGTACTTGAATTTCATAGATATTCAGCAGAAGACCCGCTTAATTGTGATCAACCTTGTGGCTTTATCTTGGTGACTCTCTTTATATTATCATGCCATACCCTTTATTAAGTTCCAGTTCCACCTACACATAGAAAGGATATTAGTTTCAGCAATGATATTAGTGATACAACATTTTAAATCCTCTCCTATCAATTTATCCTCTTAAATATCACAGCCCCCCATTTTGGTATTTAAGAGAGCCATATCTATTATTTCTACTTGTTCCAACAATAAAGAATTTCTCTTGTATTATACTTGATTACACTTACCTTTAAATTCCTTTCTTGAAGCCATGCAGGGAAACTTCTTTCTGTTCTGGTTTCTAGCATTTTTTCTATCTGTAGTGTTGACCTTGGAGAATCTCACTCCAACTACAGACTGGCACAATTCCTCCCCAGAAAATTCTCACCAGAAGGAGTCCCTGGCCCATGGTTGGTTCAAGTACCCCTCAGGCCACTGGGGAAGGAAGTTCTACTATGGTTGTGCTTCCACTTCTCCTCCTCCAGTAAAACCTTTGTTGGTTAGGCCCAACATGTCATTCTACTTGTTGACATAATTGGTAGGGTACTACCAGTTGGTCTGTTTCTGTTACGGTAGAAAATCAAATGGAAGGGATAGTGCACTCTCATAAAACCAGAAACCAGTGAAGAACTGCAGACAAACCCTTGAAAGAATCAGACAATTTAAATGTTGTCATAGACAAAAAATGGGTCAAAGCTGGGGTTGCCCAAATAGCTCTGGAAAATCTGGACCTGTCTTATTTTCCCCCAAATAATTATGACAAGAAAATTATGCGTTATAAGCTATTTGGGGATGGCAGCGCTTGACCTGCTGGTTGCCTGAAATTTTCAAATTATGACGTCATTGACTTGAATTCCAATGCAGGACCTCCAACTGCTGAAAATATCCTTGCCAGCCAATCAGATGCCGCAGAACCCCCTCCTCCCCCCATCCTGAACTCCCTTAAGAATTCCCCATTCCCCTCTAGAAACTTGTTTCTAGATATCTAAATATCCCTGGTGAAAATACAATAAAGAAGTTTGATCTCTATGTTGGAATACTTGGGCCTTTTGGCCCCTGTTGTTGACAATGTTTCTTCTGTCTTATTCCACTTGGCTGCTGATTTCTTTGCTGTCCCTTGGCCTGCCCTGTACTTGGCGTCACCTACATCTTCTGTTTCTAATTTTTGCTCCAAATGCTCTTCTCAATCTCTGTCTTGGTTTCTACCTTCTGCTAAACCTCCTAAGGCTCAAAATTAGTGAGCTCCTCCACCCAATTTGGCTTAGTGTTGCTTAAACAGCTAACAATTTGTTTAATTTATCCTCATTTTTTTCCCCTGAATAGCACCACTTGCCATTTAACTCTTATAGTTTCAGTTCTATGATGGGTAGATTCGCCTACCTGGGCCATTTTGGTCATCTGTTTATGGTCATGGTACCCATTGGTTTGGTCATTGTAGGACTTAACGCAGGGGCCTTGGCTCACCAGATTGGGAACTTGTTCCCTCTCAACTGGGTTCCTGACACCCCAGTAGGCTAATCCTTCCACCACTTTCATGAGCTCCTTGTCATAGATCATATAATTCAACTCATCTGGGGTCTTTTTTTTTGGGAGAAGTACCCTACAGGACGTTCAAGGCCATTTCTTCCTTCCTGAAGTAGTGCTGCTGCAATGGCAAAATTGGAAGCGTCACAGACTAAGATGAAGGGGCAGTTGTGGTCAGCATGTTGTAGTACTGGAGCCAACAGGAACAGAGCCTTAGCAGACTCAAACATGTTGTTACATTCCTTAGACCCTGAATGTCACAAGTGACAAACTCCTATTAACCATGCATACTGGAAACCCTCAACTACGGGATTTGAACCCTGACTCCCTGCGAGCCGTCAGCCCACAGATTTTTGGGCTCAAACCAGAACAGGATTTGACTTTGGAAAACCCCCTAAAGCTGGATGAACCAAAATCATCTAAATCAACACTCCCCACAGTAAAGGTTCCTGTTAGCTCAACCAATCAGCAGGCGGGCATAACTATGGAACCCAAAATAACTCAGGCCTCCACGGAAGGGGAAATAGAGAAACTTCCCAATAAACGCAGGCCCCCCAGAGATGACCAACCCAGTGACCCAACAAGGAAATTTGAGTATTCTCAGTTTGAACCAGCCAATGGAATAACTCCTGCAATGGATGCCACCAAGGACAGGAAAAACCTGGTAAACAGTAACTCCCAGGACATAGAGATTTGTAAAAAAATTTCCATGACAGATGGGCATACTTTTACCCTGAACCGCCAGGAAGATGCCCATTGCTATTCTTGCAATAAAGTAACATAAAACTTTGGTTCAACCAGGTTATTCCATATTTTATATTAGTTTTATTTCATCTACAGTCTACCTCCTGTGGTGCCGCACCTCACCCCCAAGAAACTGTGGACCTGCTGCCCAAGCCTTATCAACCACCAGAAGCTCCCTACGGCCCAGTACATTTCACCAAGTACCCCCCAACCCTGCGTACTTGGAGTTCACCCTAGAGAAAATCCTAATCTATGGCCCTGAGGCCAGAGCTAGAGAGACCAAAACTATCTACAGGGAAGGTAACAAGATCACTATACCTCCCCTGTTATTCCGCAACAAGTACAACTACCTGCCCGCATATTTGGTCCCAATGACTCCGCCTCTCACCCCACAGCCCAACTGCCCGCAAGAATCTGTTGCTGCCAATGAATCCACTTCCACTCAGATATTTGGAGTGATGTACATCACTCTTACTGTTTTGATATATTCTATGGTACCCGCCAGTAGACCTTGGGCTCTCCTGGGCAAATCATTATCCTATATTGTAAAGTTAGCTTCAATCTTGTGGTGGGCCCTCCCTGCCAGGCCCGCAGGCCAACCGCCTGCAAGTTCTCAGGAACCCCCCACAGGCTGGATCCCTGAAAATGAAAAAGCTTTTAGCAATAATGCTTTGTAGAGGGGGGCTACCTGTTCCAATAGATGAGGTGTAAACTTCTTCAGAAATGTGCAGGTGCCCAGGAAACTACAAAGCTTGGTGAGTGTTCTGGGGGTTTTTCAGTCCCTGATGGCAGCCTCCTTATCTGGAATGATAGAATGACCGTCCTTAAGGATGATGTTTCCTAAGAAGGGTATCAATTCCTGGAAGAAGGCACACTTACTCAATTTGATGGTCAAGTCAGTATCCAAGAGCTTCTGGAGGACTTGATTCAGGTATAACTTATGGGATTATTCATCTGGGGAGTAAACTAGGATGTCATCTGCATATGCTACTGAATGAGTGCCAAATAGGTCCCCCAATGTGGAGTCTATTAACTGCTGGAAGCACGCTGGGACGTTCTTTAGCCCAAAAGACATGACATTGAATTGAAATATGCCTCTCCAACATTGAAAGGCTGTTAACCATTCCTGACCCTCTTTGATACGCACCTGATTAAAGGTGTTCATACAGTCTAATTTTGAGAAGACTCTAGTTTTCTCCAAAAACCTGGCAATCTAGGGTTCTAGTGGAGTAGGGTACAGATCTGGAACTGTTACATTGTCCAGTAGGCTGTAGTCCACACATGGACGTAACAACCCATTAGCTTTCTCCACAAATAGCAGTGGGGCGCATACTGGGGAAGTTGAAGGAACAATCCACCCTTTTGAAAGCATTTCATTGATCCAAGAATCAAGAGCATCTTCTTCAGGGAGGGTAAGAGGGTAGATGGGAGAGTTGATCTTTACCAAGTCAACTGTGAGGCAAAAGGAAAATTCAAACTAAGTGTGCTTGGGCAGTCTATCAGCCCTAGTAGGGTAAAAACTGGCTGCCAGGTGGCTTATGCATGGGGGTAAAGAACTTGGGGTAGTAAGTGGTATGATCTGTTTGCACAGTGCTAGACTAGAATCATTCTTGAACAAGGAAGCGTCCAGCAGGGACAAGGAGAAGGAGACCCCAGCTGGTGAGGTTATTAGGAGCAAGTTGGACTTGAGGTGTGAGGCAACGTTGTATTTCCTCCACCATCTTATGCCCAAAATAACAGGGTATATTAGGTTTTTGACCGCACAAAACCGTTTGGTAAAAGTGTGGTTACCAATGCTAAACACCAGGGGTTTAGACACGTCAAGAGAGCGGAAAGTAGTGGAGTTTCCTCCTTTAACTAGTCCTCCTGGATTAAATTGAGTCCTAATCTTTCTGCCATGCCAATGCTTATGAAATTAACTTTGGCACCTGTATCTAAAAGTTTATGAACTACAGATGGGGAAGCGTAGAAGAGGAAGCTAACCAAAAGCAAGAAGTACCTGGAAAACTCTTTATTGATTATATCAGAGGAAATCATAGAAGGGGTGGATGACTTAGTGGTTTCAAGGCCTGGTGGGTTAGCATCAAACATTGTCATAGGGTCCTTGATTCTGGAGGCGGGCAACAAGCTAAGCACACCCAAGATGTTGGACAAGGAGAGGCTTTCAGGTAAGATGGGGTCATTACAATTAACATGCACCATGTTAGCACAATTGGAAGTGGGGCTATATTGGTAGTCAAAAATTGAATCATCTGAAAAGTTAGAGGGGGACTCACCATGCCTCTCAATAGTCAAAAAGGATAGACTATTGAGGGCAAACAAATTTAGCGTCAATGCACAACAATTGGGGTTGCCACCATCTATGGGGAACGTTACACGGGCATGGGATGACAGGTTTTTAGTGTCTATGTAAAGCCCCAGAATATGATGGAGTACTTTAGCAAAGTAGGGTACCAAGTTGGTAACTTGGAATCCTGTGAGCGCCTTCACAATGGGATAGACCGTCATCATCCATCTGAAGACCTTGGCGTGTATATTAAGTCTTCCAAAATTACTGGCAAAATACGTAAGCACGTAGTATACACAGGTGTATATAGCTACGTGCTGGGTGGAGCGGGGCAACACCAGTGTGGGCCAGGAGTACTTCTTGGAGGAGTTTAGCTGCGCTGGCTCCTTGTAGAAGTACTCATTGGGTGGTTTATTGTACAGCCCATGCTGGTGATTGTATTGGTGGCCCCCAATCCCAAGGCAGGCTGTGAGTACAGCTGAGAAGATTAAATGGTTCATCTTCTGATCCTGGGAAAGGGCAGACAAAGCTTAGTGTCTTTAACTTTCTTGTAGAGTAAAAGTTCTGGTTTTTGATTTATGTGATACTATTGAGGATTAATTTCACTCAATGATAGCACAAACTATCATCAAGTGAATTGGCTTTATTATATACTATCATCCTTGTGGTGGCATGAATAGAGTAAAACACTGGACAAAGAAACCCAAACACTTGGTGTTGTCTGGAATTTCCTTTTGGGAGGGGAATTGGCAGTGGGGTGCAGGCAATAAAATTTTAATTCTGGACTTTCATTGGCTTGGTGTATCATTGGATGCTTTCATGCATCCAATTTTGAATTCTGCAGTTAATGCAGGAATGGATGGTTTGAGCAGCTTGTCAGCCCCTCCCAAATTTGGTAAATTTCAAATTTGGGCAGCAGTTCCCCCTCCATTTGGGTTTGTGGAAATTGCCTTTTTGGGTTTCCTCTTTTGGAAATTTCCCCATTTGGTGGCCTGGGTAGGGGACTGGCTGGCTGAGTGGCTGGCTGGCAGAAGCAGGCAGGCTGGCAACAGGCGCACGCTGGCAAGCCGCCAGGCTTGGCGTGCAGCCTGCGGATGGCTGGCAGCCAGCCGCGCGGCCCGCGGACAGGGTATAAAACCCGTCCAAATTAAATTTTTTATTTTTAATTCTTGTTTTCTGGACCCAGCTTTCCGCGGCAGTTTCCCCAATAAAGGGGAACTGCTGCCATTTTTTATTTTGTTTTTTACAATTAATTGTACACAAAATATTATCCTGAATCACAGTGTTGTCAGGAATATTCCTGACAGTCTATAAGAATAGTGTAGCAGATGGGGACAAGGTCAAAGAATCTTGGATACATTGAGCTTGTACTTAGGGGTTGCTTTATCCCCACTATTCACGGAGGGAGAATTTTTTGATTTTAAGTTCATGTTTAAAGAGTTAGAAGTGGATCCAGATGATGAATTTAAAATGGACATGCTCAAACTGTAAACTTCAGTCTGGGCCAGTGAATATTGTGTGGTGGTTAAGTCACCTGCTATCAAACTACTTGCGCTTTTGGAATGATTTGAAGTAAAGTTTTAGAGTCTACTAATTGATTCTTGAAGTGAGGCAACAGTTTCTGACCACAGGGGCAGCTCACTGCTGGTGGAGTCAAGTGCAACTTTGAGGGCGGCTAGCTTATCCAACTTGGGGAGGGAAACTTTAGCTGCTGCCGCTTGGAACAATGTCAAGAAGTTGCCGAGCGCCTGGTGGCCCTGGCGTAGGCAAAAGAAGGCAAGATAGGACAGCTAGTGGATAAGTGGTTGCTTTGAAACATCCAACACAGCTGCCATAGACAAAATGTTGTCAAACAACACTGGATGCTTTGACAGCGTGTCAACAAGCCAATGGGGTGTGGGCCCAGTCAATTGGTGCAAGGCATCAGTAATGCAACAACAGGAAGCCTCAGAGGAGCTGGGGAACAAAAAATTGGGATCACCTAAAGCCTGGGATAAAGCTCAGGTGAGTTCATCTGGGGGTGCGGGAATGAAAGTATGAAAAAGATAAGCAGGCCAATCAAGGCTCCAAATGCTTGTCAAGAAATAGTAGAAACTGGAAAGTAATTGCCATCCCCATTTTACTATTATCTAAGACATGATTCCAGTGTTAATGCTGGTGGCAATCATGAACCAGATGGTTGTGGACAGGTAGGAAGGAATTTCTGAGGTTAATTGAACCAACCAAAAATAAATGACAAAAGCAAGGCGCAAAAATAGGTTTCTATATAATGTTAGAGTAAAGCAGTAAGCTGCATTATTCAAAGAAAGGCAATGCATATAGAATAAACAAATTGACAGTTGTTTGAGAACCAGGAGACCAAATTGGGAGGACAGCTTAATATATTGGTACCAGTGGTAGTATAGCTAAAGATGTAGATAATAATTGTCAAGATTAAAATGATTTATAGGGGTAAATTAGAGAAGAATCTGAAGGTGTCAATATGCCAAGAGCAGGCTGGATTGCGCCCATGGAATCAATGGAGACCTTGACCATGACAAAGGCTAATATCTCAAAGACGGGGCAAACAGCCCCAGATAAGCCATCATTTTTTAGGAAAAATTTCTTTTATTTGAGTGAAAATAAGCTATCTAGTGATAAAGAGCGCCTTTTGGGGAAGCTTCAAATATGGAATTAAGAAGAAGAGAAGTATATTTTATTGGATAATACTTTAGACTTATATAGACTTGGCTGTAGTGCAGATTTAGTTGGATCAAACCTAGGGGTTGGTCATGTGCTAGATGGATTCAAGCCACTGGATACTTGGACAGTCAGGTGATATTGCTTGGTTATCATTCTTGGTATGTAAAACAGTATATTGGAAGGGGACTAAATTGGGGATGGCTGGATGTTAAGTAGGTTTGCAGTAGCCAGAATGCTTGTACATCCAGACCCTTGACACCCCCCTTAAGGGGTTACTCTGGTACATCAGGAGGGGGCTTTGTTTTCACAGCTGCCGCCTGATGCTCCTGGAGCTGTTTGTTAGTTGGAACCAGTCTGGTCAAGTGCTCTCCTTTACTGAAGCAGAGACAGGTTCCGTGATATTTCTTGATAATTGGGTTTTTGGCACTTTAAAATTTTACTAGGTAAGTGTTGTGCTCTGGTCTGTATTTGATGACTCTTCCTGGTCCCTGGTGTACTGAGTCTAGTTTCTTTCTGTTGCCAGCTAGAATCCAGACAGGGGAGTTGATGGGAAGTGGTTCCTCTGTGGAGGTTACCTTTTGTGTCTTGAGCCTCTTTATTTCTGCCATTTTAGCTTTGAGGAAGATGTGTTGTAGATTTGGGGCTTGCTCTACTGTGGGAGGTTTCCCTGGGAGATCTTTATGTAGGGCTGTTTGTTGTGGGTGATTATTTCCGGTTTGTACCGTAGGTTAGCTCAAACGGTGAATAGCCTGTTCCTTGGTTGGTGCAAACTTGGGATACTAGTAATGCATGTTTCATGTATAGTGGCCATGTGTCTTTGGCTTTACCATCCATTATTTTCTCTAGAGTCCTTATAAGGCTACATTTTAGGTGTTCCAATCTACCGTTGGCCTGTAGCCTGTATGGAGAGGTTGTGGAGTGTTAAATGTTTTTGGATTTCAAGTTGTCATTTACTACGTGACCCAATAACTCTGTTGCTCCATAGGTTATGAAGTAGTCTGGAGTGCTGTAGTTGGCTATGATTGCTTTGTTAATGAAACAGTTGATGGTTTCTGCTTTGTGGTCCTTTGTTGCCCAGCAGATGAGCCAGTGTGTGGCAAAGTCAATAGCTACAAACTAAGAAACGTTGATTTGTCTTTGTATCTGGGAAGGGGCCCACTACATCTAGCCCCTAAACCTTAAATGGTTCAGGGTCTGGTACTGGGTTGACCGTTGGCTGAGGAGCCTTTGTACTGGTGTATTTCTCACACACTGTGCACTTTTTTAGAACATCAACTATATCCTGTTTGAGGTTGGGCCACCATAATATCTATTTTAGTGTTAGGTATTGTCAGGGAATTTTCCCCTGACTACATTAATGGTATAGGAAAATTTGTAACAAACACCAAAACAGAGAAACCTGTACTCAATTATTTGACACTAAGTATATTTCTGGGGTTGACCCAGACGGGGATCAAACCAGGGACCCTAAGAACAATGCAACAGTTAGTTCAATGAAGATGGTTTGAGTTACATTACCTATTTATAAAAAATGTATTAATTCAACATTGATTTCTAACTTTGGCCTTTCTTCTGTAAACGTTAATAAGCCACTTAGAAATGTCACTTACTGCTCAAGCAATGATTGGCTGCAGTTATCTTGGTTTTTGCTCTTTAATCCACTCTTAACACTTCAGTGTCAAGGTCCATACTTGATCCGCCCTTCTAAATTCATTATCTACTGCTTAATTGTATCTCAATTTTTGGCTATTCCTGCATGTTACTTGTCCAACTATATAATTTTATATAGTATCCTGCCAGTGATTGATGTACATTTAAAACAGGTATTAATTTCAGTCTTGAAATCAATGAAATTCCCTGGAAAATCCTCTCATTCCCAATGATCCTCTTATTTTACTCCAGCCTCAACTTTGAAGGTATTTAAGTGAGCCAAACTTATTATTATTACTTGTTCCAACAATAAATATTTATCCTACTCCTTGCTACTCCTTAATTTTCTGATAAAACACGTTTTTGAAGCCAAGAGAGGAATTCTATTCCTATCCTGGTTTCTAGCTTACTTCTTGCCAGTGGTATTGGCCTTGGAAAACCCAACACCTACAACTGACTGGTACAACTCCTCTCCAGATGATGCCCACCAAAATGAATCTCTTACCCATGGATGGTTCAAATACCCTTCTGGACATTGGGGACGTAAATTCCACTATGGTAGCTTATTTACTACACTGCCTACTGAGCCTACTCTGATTAGACCTTATGCCTCCTTTTACCTCTTGACGTATTTGGTAGGTTACTATCTACTTGGTTGTTCCAGTTCTATGTTTGGCAGATTTGCTTACCTAGGGAACCTTGGACATCTTGCAATGATCACAGTTCCTATTGGCTCAGTAATAGCAGGTTTAAATTTTGGGGCTTTGGCCCATCAGCTAGGGAGCTTATTCCCTTCCAAGTGAGTCTCTGACAGTTTGTTGGAACTCATCTTGAGCTTCTTATTTGGAAGTTCAGAACCAACCCCTGCAAGCTACCTGCTTTATACCACACTCATCAAGAGTTTGGCAGTCACATTGATTACTGCCATTATTAGCCTTACCACTTATTGTCTGGTTCACCTCTTCTGGCAGACCCAGACCACTGTTGCCTCCAGCACAACTGCTCCTCAACAGGTCCAAAACCAAACCGTGGTACTAAACCAGATTTCAGCAGTATCCCCCAACAACAATAAAGGGAACAAGATTCTTATGTTCCTGGCTTTCTCACAATCACTGTTTGAAACTTCTCCCGCTCAATTCCAGACTGATGCACAGAAGGTGCACCACGTGGCCAAAAAGCTCACAGGAAAGGCCCGTGTCTGGTACTCCAAAGCCACCCTTCAAGGAGAGAAGGTATTAAATGACTAACCTGCCTTCTGCAACTCCTTGTTATCCACCTTAGTGCTGGCGCAGACCATGGAAGAACTCAGAGACTGCATAATGGCCCTATATCAGGGCAGAATGGCCACCAAGGACTATATTAAAGAAATTTCTTGCCTCAAGGAAGCAATTGGGATGACTGATGCAGAAGCTTGCTACCTCTTCCAGAAGAAACTGTCCCCTGAACTCAAGAAATTCCTGGCCCATCATGTACTACCTGACAAGTTTTCTGATCTTATCAAAAAAATTTTGAAATGGTCCTCCAAGGTAAAACAGCTTCCTTCTTGGAACAATACCAAGACTCCACCTGCCTGAAGCTTACCACCCCCTGCCAAGGTTCCAAATGGATTAGTTTCTAAACCCGGGGGAGGTTACCAGTTGGCCCCCAAAGAGAAACAACATTGAGTCCGCAAAGGACTGTGTCTCTACTGTGGGCAATCAGGTCATTCTGCCAAAGAGTACCAGGCACTCTCCAAGGTACAATCTGCTTCAGGTCATCTCCTTTCAACCACAGATGCCAATAAATCTTCCACTCAGTCTTACGCTCTTTTGCCAGTTTTTCTATACCACAAATTTGGCACTACAGCCAGCTACGCACTGATTAACACAGGAGCAATGGGGAACTTCATCAATCAAGATCTTTTGACTTTGTTAGGGTTTGAGACCTCAGGGCTAGCCTCTGTAAGACTTGCTGAAGGTACTCCTGCCCAAGTAGGACGCCTAGTTAAACCCCTCCACACTCAGGTGGGGAACAACTCATATCACCTACCCACTTCTACGCTCTCCAACTTGGCCTTCCTGTTAGTCTTGGGATTTCCCTGTTGTCAGAAAGCCAAGTTACAGTTCAATTGGGACACCAACTCAGTCACGCTTCACTCACACAGACAACCAACCACAGTGCCTCTCAAGAAACCGTATCATCAAGTACCAAAGAACTTCATGGCATATTTAAACTCTCTACTTCTTGTGGGGAGTCCGGCACCTGGTTCTATTCCAGAGGAAATTCAAGACTTAAAAGAGGCTTTTAGCAAGGAACTCTGCTCTTTCCTTCCTGAAAAAAGACCATCTGATCTCAGAATTGCTTGGTACCAGGCTCCTCCCCCACCTGGGGAAAGCTTTACCCCATGAACCAAGCACAGGGAATTGTGATGAAGCGTACCTTGACAAAAACTTAGCAAAAGGGTTTATGTGTCAATCCAACTCCCCATGTTCATCACCCATGTTCTTTGTAGGAAAAGCTGACAGAACTCTGAGACCAGTCATGGACTTCACCAAACTAAACGCCATAACCATTAAGAACCAAAATCCCTTACCATCTGCAGAGTCCCTGACCAACTGACTTACTCACACCAAGGTTTGCTCTAAACTAGACTTCCTTGGTGCTTATAATCAGATATGTATTGATGAAGTTCATGAATGGAAGACAGCAGTTTGCACTCCCTTTGGGCTCTATGAATACCTTGTGATGCCCTTTGGATTGATTAACGCCCCTGCAGCCTTTCAAGGCCTAATGAGTGAGGTTCTCTTCCCTCTACTTGACATCTGTGTTGCTGTCTATCTTGACAATATTCTGGTATACTCACAGAACAAGGAGGCCCACACAAAAAACCTACAAGAGGTCCTCCAATTACTTATTGACAACTGTTTGTTCTGTAAGCTTGAAAAATGCAAGTTTTTTGTCACCAAGATTGAGTTCCTTGGGTACAAGATCAACCCAGGGGGGTTGCGGTTGCTCTCTCCAAGATACAGGCAGTCCTAGACTGGCCCAGACCTACATCATGTACCAAGCTTTGCGGCTTCTTGGGCTTAGCAAATTTTTGCTGCAGATTTATCAAGGATTTTGCTTCTACCGCTCTCTCTCTCACTCACCTTACCTCTGAAAAGGTTCCCTTTGTCTGGTTGTTGGAAGCTGATCAGGCTTTTGAGAACCTCAAGAAACTTTTCACCTTGGCTCCTGTCCTGCTCTTCTTGGACCCTAAACATCAATTTTTTTGGACACAGATGCCTTCAACTTTGCCCTGGGAGGGGTGTTGCTGCAGTTTGGGGAGGATAGTGAACTCCACCCTGTGGCATTCTACTCCTATAAGCTGCTTGACTGAGAGAGAAATTACCATGTGTACAAGAAGGAACTATTTGTCATTGTCAAATCCTTGGACCACTGGCCTCACTACTTGGAAGGAAGTAAATTTCCTGTGCAGATCAGAACCAACTATAAGAACCTCCTCTACTTCACTGAGAAGAGAAAGGTTAGCCCACATCTGGCATGATGGGCTATAGATCTTCTTGCCTTTGACTTCAAGATTAGTTACACTCTAGGACACCAGAATATAGTACCAGACGCCATCAGTAGATGAGAGGACTTGGATGACCCAAGCCAGTCCTATGTTAAACACAATGAACATGCTATACTCTCTGAAGATCAGTTTCTCTCCCACATCATGACCTTATCTTATATATCCACCTTGGACCAGGACATCATAGCATCCCAACTCTTGGATAAGGAGAACGTCCCCACTGGGCTTACACTAAACAACGGATCTTGGTCAAAGAATGGAAGCCTTTATGTACCAACCAATGAACACTGACAAGCAATCCTGGAAAGCTTCCATAACTCCCCTCTCACAGGACATGGAGGTATTTGCAAAACTGTCAAGAGAATCCAACGTAGACACTGTTGGCCTGACCTGAAAGAAACAGTTGCCAATTACATTGCCACATGCGTGCTGTGTGGCCGCAACAAACCCTCCACCATGAAGCCCCAAGGACTACTCAAACCATTAACCATCCCTCCACGCTATTGGCATTCCATCTCCATGGATTTATTGTGGATCTTCCAGAAAGTGACAACATGACAGGTATCTTTGTGGTAGTAGATTGGCTAACCAAATATGCAATCTTTATACCCTTCAAACGCGTAACAGCGGAAGACACTACCAACATGCTATTTACTCATGTAATTGCCAACCACGGAATTCCCAACAACATCATCTCGGATTGAGGTACACAATTCACATCCAAGTTCTGGCAGTTCCTAGTGAAGGCATTCTGTGTTAAAACTTTCATGTCCACATCCTTTCATCCTCAGACCAACAGACAAACAGAAAGAGTTAACCAAGTGCTGGAAGGTTTTCTCAGGAGCTATGTGAATTTACGGCAGGATGATTGGGCAACCTTACTTCCACTTGCCCAACTATGTTATAACACCAATCACCACAATTCTATTGGAGTATCCCCTTTATTTGCCAACTAGAGATATAACCCTGAAGACCTTCCTGACCCTGCAACCAAAGACACTATTCCTTCTGCGCACCAATGGGAAACCTCTTTACTCAAGAATCATCAACAACTCAAGACACAACTGGAAAAGACCATTCAGCAGTATAAGATCCAAGCTGATAAACGTCAAAGAACACCTGAAGACATCCAAGTGGGAGACTATGTGTTCCTCAGTGCAAAGAATCTCAAACTGGACATTCTGGGACAAAAACTAGGACCAAAGAAAATTGGTCCCTTGTTAGTCATTGAACAACACTCTGATTTAACTTCTGACTCAAACTTCCTGTAGGCTCCTCTGTCCATGATGTTTTCCAAATTAGTCTTCTGTCTAAATTCAAGGGGTTATATCTGATATGGACCACAAGGACCCTCCTCCTATCATCTTGAACCATACCCCAGAATGGGAAGTAGAAGACATCCTCAATCACCGCACCTCCCAAGGCAAATGTCAATACTTGGTAAAATGGAAGGGCTACAAGGTAGAATCCAACTCCTGGGAACCAGAAGAAAACCTAGAGAATGCACTGGAAGTCCTCTCACACTACAAAGAGACTCAGGAAGAGAAGGGCCTTCCTGGGGAGGATAGTGTCAGGGAATTTTCCCCTGACTACATTTATGGTATAGGGAACTTTGTAACAAACACCAAAACAGAGAAAGCCTGCACTCAATTATTTGACACTAAGTATATTTCTGGGGTTGACCCAGACGGGGATCAAACCCAGGACCCTAAGGACTATGCAACAGTTAGTTCAATGAAGATGATTTGAGTTACTTTACCTATTTATAACATATTTATTCATTCAACATTGATTTCTTACTTTGGCCTTGCTTCCTTAAATGTTAATAAGCCACTTAGAAACGTCACTTACCGCTCAAACAATGATTGGCTGCATTTATCTTGGTTTTTGCTCTTGAATCCACTCTTAACACTTCAGTGTCAAGCTTTGTACTTGATCTGCCCTTCTAAATTCATTATCTACTGCTTAATTGTATCTCAATTTGTGGCTGTTCCTGCATGTTACTTGTCCAACTATATAATTTTATATAGTATCCTGCCAGTGATTGATGTACATTTGAAACAGGTACTAATTTCAGTCATAAAATCAATGAAATTCCCTGGAAAATTCTCTCGTTCCCAATGATCCTCTTATTTTACTCCAGCCTCAACTTTGAAGGTATTTAAGTGACCCAAACTTATTATTATTACTTGTTCCAACAATAAATATTTATCCTACTCCTTGCTACTCCTTAATTTTCTGATAAAACCCATTTTTGAAGCCATGAGAGGAATTCTATTCCTATCCTGGTTTCTAGCCTACTTCTTGCCAGTGATATTGGCCTTGGAAAACTCAACACCTACAACTGACTGGTAAAACTCTTCTCCAGATGACGCCCACCAAAAGGAATCCCTTGCCCATGGATGGTTCAAATACCCTTCTGGACATTGGGGACGTAAATTCCACTATGATTGTTTGTTTACTACACCGCCTACTGAACCTACTCTGGTTAGACCTTACGCCTCCTTTTATCTCTTGATGTATTTGGTAGGTTACTATCTACTTGGTTGTTTCAGTTCTATGTTTGGCAGATTTGCTTACCTAGGGCACCTTGGACATCTTGCAATGGTCACAGTTCCTATTGGCTTGGTAATAACAGGTTTGAATTTGGGGGCTTTGGCCCATCAGCTAGGGAGCTTATTCCCTGCCAAGTGGGTTCCTGACAGGTATAGGTTGTTATCCTTTGTGTGGCCTAGTAGGCAGTGATGTCTTAGTATTGTGTCAACTCTTTGTGCAAGTGTAATGTACAGGACATGTTTGTCATTGATAATTTGGTGCACTGTGCCATTTGATACATGGAAATACTTTTTGTTTCTTACTAATGTATTGTGGGTCAGTTGATGTGTTGAGGGGTCTTTCCCTTTGGTCTAATACTCAGTGTTGTACAGGTTTGGCCAGTCAGGGTCCAGGTGGTCAGGGTGATCCTCTCTAGGCTGACAAAGTCTAGAGAGGGCATCAGCTGTGACCAGCTCTGCCCCCTTTTTGTACTAGATGTCCAGGTTAAGCTGTTCCAGCAAGGACATCCATTTGGCTTGTTGCCATGCAAGTGTGTTCTGAGTTTTGAAATATATTAAGGATTTATGGTCAGTTAGTACTCAGAAGTTTAAATGTCCTTCCATATAACATCTCCATTTCTTGCATGTGTGGTATATTGCTAGCAATTTCTTATTGTGTATTGGGTATCTCTGCTCAATATTAGTTACTTTTCTGCTTTTGTAACATACTGGTAGGAAGTCTTTCTGCCCTGGCTGGTGGATGCGCAGGACTGCACCAATGGCAATGGCAATGGCATCTGACTTAAGCTTGTAGCACCTGTTATTGTTAGGGTATTGCAAGATTGGTGCTTCAATCAGAGCTTGTTTTAATAAATGGAAATTCTTGTCACATTTGGGTGTCCAGATGAATTTCTTTCTGGCATTACCCTTGGTTAAGTCATTGATTGGTGTGGTTATTTTCCTGCAGTCTTTGATGCATTTCCTTAAGTAAGCTATCATACCAAGAAAGCATCTAACTTGTTTAACAGAGGTGGTGTGTTGCTTGTTATTTATGACTTTTATTTTGTCTGGATCTTCTTTTATGCCACTGTCAGAGACAATGTGACCCAAGAACAGGAATTCCTTTTCCATAAATTGGCACTTACTTGGTTTTGCATAAAGCTTGTGCTTTGAAAGTCAATCAAGTGTCTTGCAGACATGTGTGAGGTGTTCCTCTTTTGTTTTTGAGAATATGATGATATTGTTGAGGTATCATAATGTATTTGAGAGTCTGTTTAGCACCTGGTTCATCATGGTGACAAATGTTGCTGGGGCGTTTGTCATCCCAAAATTCATTACTTTACATTTAAATGACGCAAATTGTGTGCAGAATGTGGTCTTTGGCATGTCTTTCTCTTTAACTTCAACTTGGTTGTAACCAGATGTGAGGTCAATTTTCAAGAAACTTTTTGCTCCAGAGAGCCTTGCAAATAGGTCTTCTATGAGGGGAAGATGGTATTTATTATTTACTGTACTTGCGTTTAGTGCTCTTTAGTCAGTAACTAAGCAAAGAGATCCTTCTTTCTTCTTTACAAAGAAAACTGCTGCCCCCCAAGGGGATTCTGATGGGTGGATGAAGCCTTTAACTAAGTTATGCTCAATATGTTCTTTGAGGGTTTGTGTCTCTGTGGGGGAGAGTCTTTAGAGGGGTACAGGTTTTGGCATGGCTTTGCATAAGTTAATTCCATGTTTGACCTCTTGTTTGGGGGGTAACTCTGTGAGTTCTTCCTTGAATACATGAGTGTATTCATTTAGGAGTGCCGCAAGTTCTGGGAATTGGATCTTTTTTGTTTGTATGTTATTGAGCTCAGTGTACCTCATTATATGGAGGATACTATCTTTGGTTAGATGTTCTGAGTCATCATGGTTTATGACCTGGACAAATACTGTGTCTCTTAGAATGAGGTCATTTGGTTCTTTGAGGATGTTGAAGTTGACTTTGTTGCGTTTGATGGTCATGGTCTTTGTTTTCCAACATACGCTGGGGTTCACTTGGGTGAACCAGTCCATGCCTGCTACAATGTCGTAGTTTATGTTGTTCATGACAAAGTCCTTTGATGGACGTTAATATGCCTTGGAGGTCAATTCTGAAGGGAGTTGTTTTGCCTTTGAGTAGAACCTTTGATTTTTCTGCTATTTTGGCGTTCTTGAAGTTGGATTTGACAACTGGTATTTTGTACTTGGTTACAAAAGGTTTGCTAACCATAGTGTGTTGTGCACCAGAGGCTAATAAAATTTTATGTGTATGTGATTTATAAGTGCATGGATAGACAAGAAGTTGTGAGCAATCTTTAATTTTTAAGTTCATAAAAATGGAGGATTGCGGGACACAGGGGATGCAAGCAGCAAAGTTTGTGCCTTGGTACAATTTCTTGTCAAGTTGGGGGGAGACAGGGGCACTTAAGCCTGTTCCCCCTCCTCTTTTCCCTGTTCCTCTGTTTCAAGACCTTTGAGGTCAGAGAATGTGGGGTCAGATTCATAGTGGGTTGCTGTTGCAGCATTGTTAACTTTGACAGTGTCCTCTTTCTTGGGGCGGGAGCAGTTTGCGCTTTGGCTGTGATTGCCATTGTTGCAATTGGAGTTGCTGTTGTTATGGTTGGTATTTTGGCGTTTGTTGCAATTGGATTTTTCTCTGCCATTGCCGTTTGCAGAGCAATTGCCGTTGTGTGCAGCATATTCCAGGTTTGTGCGTTTTTCAGTGTGCTTGGCTTCTGCAATGAGCACAGGCATGGAGGTATTGGCCTCTGGGCGGATGAGGGCAGCAACAGAGGGTTTCATTCTGTTGATGAATGATGCTCTGGTATGTACATTGTCAGCTTGTGCTGGGTTTTGGATTTTGCGACGTATTTCCTCAAATTTATTGGCGTAAGCTGTGACAGTGGTCTTCTGAGGAAGATTGCTGAGCTGTATTGCAATGTCTTGAAGGGATTTGGTGATGCAGAAATTGTGTGTGATGTCAGCTTTGAACTCTTCCCAGTTTTCAAGCTGGCTGTCAGCTTGTAAGCTGACCCAGGTGGCAAACCAGTTAGCTGCGGCCTTGTAAAGACGCTTGCTGGCTTCCTAGATCCATTTCTCATGAGGGATTCAGCTGGTGCAGAGTTTAGCGGCTGAGTGGTCTAGCCAGTTGATGATGTTTTCTTTGTTTTCACCAAAGAACTTGTCAATACCAATGTATTTGGTGTTGGTCACTTCACCTGTGGTAGGTGGTATTGCAATTGTTTGTGGTTGGAGAGAGCAATTGTATTGAATAATCTTGGTGCATGCTTTGGGCATGACCAGACCTTCAAATATTTTGCATCCACTGGGTATATCTTTGTCAATGTTGTGGGCGCGGAAGTATGTCTTCCAGGTATCCTGGGATGTGGCCTGGTTGAGTACGTGAGCAAAGGTGGGCGGGTTTTGGTCAGTCATTTTCTCTCTCATGGGCGTGGTCAAAAAACCGTAGCTGCTACCAGTAATAAAGAGCGCCTTTTGGAGAAGCTTCAAATATGGAATTAAGATTAAGAGAAGTATATTTTATTGGATAATACTTTAGACTTATATAGACTTGGCTGTGGCGGGGATTTAGTTGGATCAAACCTAGGGGTTTGTCATGTGCTAGATGGGTTCAAGCCACTGGATACTTGGACAGTCAGGTGATATTGCTTGGTTACCATTCTCAGTATGTCAAACAGTATATTGGAAGGGGACTAAATTGGGCAATGGCTGGATGTTAAGTAGGTTGGCAGTAGCCAGAATGCTTGTACAGTAGTTTTAAAAGCTATGGCAACAAGCAAAAATACTTCTCATTTAAACAAAATGATTTCAGATTTAAACAAAATCCAAGTTGCGCGAGATTCAGGATTCAATTAATTTAAAAGAATTTGGTTAAAAAATGAATTGTCAAACCAAAAACAAAATTTCACTAACCCATTATACAAAATTAAAGCAAACATCAAGTGGTGTAGTTCAAACCACAAACAAAATGAACTGAAACAACAAGTGAAATGGATGGATGCTGTTCTGGAGTATATTATAATCCAATCAGGATTCACATGAGGCACCAACAGAAGAACTAAAACAGAACAAAACTTGAGTAATCTAGAAGCAATATTACACAAGCACAAAACAAAATGAACTCACACAAAATGTGTGGTATGAGCATCCTAAAATAGAAAAATATCAATTTAGCAGCCAATCAACAGCTATCCAATTTAGGAACAGAGGCATTTTATCCATTTTCATGGCTCCAGATTTGTATGAAAAGGTTTTGAGAACTTTCCAAATATGGACTTTAGATTATAATAAAAATAAATTATTAATTTTTAAAATTTCTACTTTTAGTGATTTTATCCTAGGTTTTTCACAATGGTTTTTACAAGCAACATCTTCAACCGCGCCAGCAGCCAAGCCAGCAGCAGCCAGACCAGCTTCAATGGAGGCAAGGCTCAGAATGTGGAGGCACCTGTTTACACACAATCCTTTGATGTGGGTAACAAGGAAGCTGACCTGTTACTGTCCCCCAACCCATATGGCTTTGACTTGTTTGAGAGTCACTTAGCGTCTAGCTCTGCCCTTGCTCCCACACCCACCCCTACACAAGCTGCCCATCAACCAACCAATCAGGATGGCAACCTTGATTTGGAACAACTTCCCGCCACCGCCCAACCTGCCCCCCTCAGCTAATCAGGCTTCAGCTCCCGCCGCCCAGCGCCCCAAACGCAGAACAATCACTGCCCAAATTCTTCAGGAAATTGTGGTACTCAACCTGCAGGGTCTGTCCTGGGATCAGATAGCCAGTCAATTACAATTCACCCGGGCTACTGTCATGCGGGAATTCAACAACCTGATGAATAAGGGAAATCTGATTGGGACGGCCAAGAAGCCAAAGAAGGCCACAGAGTCCCAGATCAATGAGGCATACCCAATAATGCTTGATCTCCTCCAGCGGGACCCCAAGCTTCCCTTGACCCAGGTCCAGAAGCAACTTGTGCACCATGGCATTTGGGTGTCTGAGCGCATGGTGCAGCTCTGGATTCACAGAAAGGTGGCTTTAATTAGGGTTCTTACAAATTTTGCTGGCGACCAATGGGATGGCGCTGAGGATTCCCCATATGACACTGCAATTGAATCAACCCTGGTCAGATGCTTTACAAGTCTAACAGATGATATCATGTTTGTCTTGTACTACAAGTTATTGATTGCATTTGACAATTTTGGTGAGCAAGGAAAAGCTGCCACCAAGAATGAAAGGAAGAAGGTCAAGAAGGGGACATTCATTGGTGCATTTCTGGCTGTTTCAGCCAAGGGTTTTGTCTACTATTGGACAAACCCTGATTTCATCAATGGGTACTCATATGGCCACATCCTCAGTGGATTGCTCAACTCCTGGTATGGCTTGAATTCCAAATAACAGGTTTTCTTGAGCCACCAGATGGAGGTTAGCTCCACCACCCTCAAGGCCATCCAGCAATATGGGCACCAGGCCTCAGTGTACCCAGCTGGTCACGCTGACGTCCATCTGGCAGATGTTGTGTTCTTTAATATTGGAGATACACTCCTGGAGCGCTGCCCTCAGGCTTTCAACGACCTCTATCTTGGGGTCCTTGATCACAATTTTCTCTTTGGTCACCAAATGGTGGCTGACTTGTTTGCGCAAATGGTTTTCCATGTGAACATGGGCAACCAATCACACAAGGATAAGCGCCTTCCACTCTGTGCCACAGCCACCTACCAGCCCATCCAGCCAATGACTGATGAGGAGTACAATGAGGGGTATATGGCGGTCATCACGCGCAATCCTCCTGCCTCCACCCCTGCCACCAACACCCCCCACCCGCAAACCCAACCCATCCAATCCCAGACCCCCCAGGCCAGTACCGCCTGTACGTCTTCCTTCCTGTGCCATTCTGCCTACTAGGCATCACTCTTTCCTGCCTCAATAAACCCCCTGGTCCCAAAGATTTCTATTTATATTATCTTTATTTTGAATTTCAATTGTTTGTGTTCTCTTTGTTTATAGTTGGCTATATTCTTTATGTTCAGCTTATTTCTATAAAATCATATATTTACTATGTTGTGTATCTAGATCCTGAACACAGTTATTTTAGCACCCAAACACATACCCTTGTGAAAATATTAACAACACTTTGGTGATCAACTGAATTTAAATTATAAAATTATAGGTTAATTGTATTTAGATAAAGTTGTTACTGATCCAAATTCAAAACCTTAATGATAAAATTTAAGCCAATCAGGAGCCGAGTGATAAAGTAATTGTTGTGACATAAAGGGTCATTCAATAATTCTTTGATACATGTGCACTAATTAATATGATTGGCTGGATGTTTTGCCATTGTACACCATTGCCGCTGTGGCAAGTTGTTGATGGACTAGTGCCCAATCAGCTGCTGGGTTAGCACTAGTCCATCAACAACTTGCCACAGCGGCAATGGCGTACAATGGCAAAACATCCAGCCAATCATATTAATTAGTCCACATGCATCAAAGAATTATTGAATAACCCTTTATGTCACAACAATCACTTTATCACTCGGCTCCTGATTGGCTTAAAGTTTATCATTAAAGTTTTGAGTTTTGGTTCAGTAACAAATTTATCTAAAAACAGTTAACACTATAATTTTCTAATTCAAATTTAGCTGATCACCAAATTGTTGTTACTATTTTCACAAGGGGCTATGTCAAGCGCCAAAAATAATATGGTAATCAAGGAAACAATGCCAACACATAGCAAACAACACATATTGAGATGAGCGTAAAACATATACACAATGAGTAAAAAGATGAGATAATGTAGTAAATGGGAAAACAAAAATGAATAAACAAAGAGGCAACAGTATCAAAATAATACAGAATTTATTGGGGCAAAAGCTATAAAAACATATGGAAAGGTTAGTAAAAAATCAATGAGAGAATTGGAAAAGCTTCTGAAGGACCTTGACTTGGAGATTGTCAAAATAAAGGACATTGACCGCAAGGTCAAAGAAAAAGTGAAGTCTTCTGTTCTCACTGGGGACAAAATTGACAAGGTGTCTGCAAAGGCACTAATGTCAAAAATGCCAGACACCCCAGAGAAGACAATTGAGCGCTTACTAAATATTCAAAAAACTGTGGTTGAGGGCCTCCAGTTCAAGGCATACAATCTTTCCGTGCTTTCTGTCTGGGTTGATGACCCGGAGATGTATGCCCACCTCAAACCCTCCAAGCGTGCCAGGGCAGAGGATATCAAATTGCCGGCGCAATTGCATGCGCCAAAAATGGCAAAGCCAGCTGAAGCCGCCAGCAAGGAAGAAACCCAAGAAGGTAACCTAAAAAATTATAATTAATAAAAATTATAATTAATAAAAATTATAATTAATAAAAATTCCTAAATACTTACCTTTTTTAGAAGATGTTGATGGTGAACTCTGCCAGGTCCTGGTTCCTTTTGTCCCCCCCACCTTCTACTCCAACTACGCCACTCATGTGGCCAAACAGCTTTTCCTGTCCCCCCCTGTCTTTCAGGAGCTTGAAGACAGGATCCATGGTACATTCTAATGCCCAGGGAGGCATTGACTGGGCTTTTGCATGGTGAGGGGGCATCTGAGTGGGCAGTTACTGCCTACAAGGATGCCCAACTGGTCCGCCTGGACCCAGTTAACCTCAGTGGAGATTACTGTGTAAACTCCATTTAGCTTGTTTGGGATGTTCTGGTGACACTCCCATTCAAGAATATACTGGATATGGGCCAGGCTCATGCAGCTGCTTGCTTCTGCTTCCCAGTGGAGCATATCATCTCTTACCTGTTGGAGAACTTTGGGCGCGCAGTGTTGAAATTGGCTGTTGCAGATGCAACAGCTCTAAAGAAGACAAAAATCCTCCTGGCAGACTTCAGGCTGGCCTGGAGTGCCAACAAGACAGGGGTCCCTGTAGCTATGGAGCTGACCTTTGCCAAAACTAAGCACAAGAAGATTAGCACTGTATACGACAAATTGTGTGAGTTTACAGAAGCCTTTGCTGGATAAAGACTTCACCTTGTTGTTCACCTTGGGTATCTTTTCTTCTTTGGGATGAGCGCCAGTGTAGAGGACCTGGATAGGGTCCTTCTTGGGGTTGACAAGGCCAGGCTCTCACTGGACGGGAAGAAGGTCCCCCTGGGTATGACTTGGTGGAGCACGTCATCCAGGACGCCCTGGTCCTGGCTGGCATCTTTGGGTTTGCAGCCCCGCCAGAAAAGCTGCTCCCCCATTCCCACCTCACCATCCTTCCTTTTACCAGCAGGCACAAATACTTTAATAAGGGTGTATCCACCGTCCACAGTGTGGCAGTGGAGGTTGTGTGCCACCTCCATTGTGGGGTGGGTACATACTGTCAAACCCATTATAAGTGCACTTAATTTTATCTCTATATTAATAAATATATTTATACTCTACTATATTTTTATATTATAAATAATTCTTCAAATAATATTTTTGCAAACAAGATTTGCAAAATATATTGCGGAAATGGGTTTCATAAAAGTATAAAATAATACGGTAATAAAATAAATTTCAACCTTACAATTTACGTTTAATTTTTATAAGACTATTTTATATTTATTTGACAAAAGTGATATAAATATATTTGCGTAATCCAGTATCAAGCGTTTGGGATAACCTCAGATGACATATTAAATAATATATAATAAAATAAATAAATTACTTACATCTATTGATGGAGCTTCTGAATGTGATTGCAGGTGTGGAAAATCTAAATATAAAATGATAATTAATAAATCTTGAATAGTAAATAAGATAATATAAAAAAATTGGACACACTAAGCCTTTAATTGATTGACTGTTTGGCTAGGCACGCGGGGATGAACAAATCAGCTTGGCCATAGAATTTGGCCATGATCTCAGCTGGGAGGGTATGGATCCCAGCCTGCAGCAAATCAAACAGGTCCTCAGTCCCTGTTAGGGTTCCTTGCTTGATGGCTTGATTGAGCCACCCAAAGACTTCCTCAATGGGATTTAGGAAGGGCAAATAGGCAGGGAGGAAGAGAAGGCGCAAATTTGCTGTGGCCAATTGCTGGGGGCCCACTGCAATGCTTGTGTCAATCATTGGGAATTCCTCAAGAATATCAGCCACCTTGTGGAGACCAACGTTGTCCAACACAATCACATTGGTGAAGCCTGGGCTTGTGCGCCTCAGGTGCTCCTGGACCAATTGGAGAAATGACAAGAAGGTACGGCTGTTGTGAGAACCCAATATCATTTGATAAAGCTCAACCCCCTTTGGACCAAGGAGAGCCACCATTGAGTATGCTGTGGCGCAAACTGCAGCACACCAAGCCATCCTGTCATTGGAGCCTTTGGGGACATACCCATACCCATTGCATATCAATGAGGCAAATGCTGATTTGTCAATATAATATAATTTCACTGTCCCCTTGGCTTTGAGGGAAGTGTACGCCTCAGCGTAATTTTTCTGGGTCTTGATATTGGCTGGGCTGTTTCTGTTGTAGGGAGATACCCTGAGCTTTTTCCAGGAAAAGTGCATCCCCTTGAGCAGATGGTAGTAAAAGGAAATTGAGGCCTCAACCCCAAAAGCGGACTTGACCATGGCCTGTATATTTGCCAGTTCAAGATGGAAGTCCCAGGTGATCCACTGGAGGATTGCCCATTTGTGCTCCTTGGTGAGCATGGTGGAAACACGCAAGGATTTCCCCGCAGCAAGGACTTGGCCAGTATCAATGAACTTGTTGAAGGTCTTTGAAGCGTACTTGGGATCCACCCCAACAAGAGCTGCAGCCGCCTAGTAATCACCAGATTCCTGAATGAGCCGGAGAAGGATGATGCGCTTCATGTCAGGAATGCGCTTGTGAGCGGGCTTTTTAGAGGTGGGGATTGGCTTGTTGGTGTTGGACACAACACAGGGTATGGGCACCTTGGTGTAAAACGCAGCAACTTTCTTTAGCACTAACTGTCCCTCATTGTTTTGGTAGAACTCAGGTGTGACAGAAATCATGGGATAGTATGAAGCTGTTTCTAAGTGATGGGGAATTACCACCCAAATCCACATAGAATTAATGATTAACCACCAACGCGGCTTTAGATATTTTTTTGTGAAATTTCCAATTGTAACTCCAGGATTAAGTAGAACAATTAGTCCTAACCAAAGTAGTCCAAGATAAATGACCTGGGAAAGCATCAATGCATCTTCAGCATAGAATTATGGGCATTGATAAGGGACACAATTTTCAGTTTCAAGAATGGGAGGAGGAGCTACAAAATTGGCTGGCATGAAATTGACATTTGGAGGCGCCAACAACAAAGTTCCAGATGCTGGGCCCCATCTTCCAGAAATGATTTGGTTCAGAATCAGATTGTACAGAATATATTGCAACAACCCAATCACAGGATGCATTTTTTTAAAATGGAAATTAGAACTTGGGATAAATGATTTTTATTGAGTAAATTTAGGAGGACTCAACTCTTAGAGTTGAAACAGGGAAAATTATTCAATATATATCAGAAAAATTGACTAAGCAATACCACCTGAGTCTTGACCTCCTATTCCTTCCATGTTGTCAAGTAAGTATCTGGTCCAGATTGCAAAGAACCCTTGAATGACCAGTTTCTGACAGCCCTGCCAATTAACAAGCTTATATTGGGTGACCCTCAAATTATGTTGATTTATCAACATCAGTTTGAAAGGGGGAGCTGGTTTCAGCTGGCAGACCGGAGCAGCTGTGACCCATTTTTGATCAACTGTTTGGTTTAAATCTGTTAACTTGGTCAATTTTGATACAGGTTTTCCGGCTTTCCAAGTGTCAGGAAATCCTGATTCATTAGGATTGACTGATCCATATCCCTATTACTGAAGCTGTGGGTTGATTTTAGACGCAACACAGCCAAAGTGACACAGCTATTCCGGAATACAGAGAAACTATAATAAGATTGATATAGTTTCCAAGTCAGAAGACACCTGAGACATTCTGGGTCTCAGGTCACAGGCCAATCCAGAAGCTTCTATAATTAGATGCTAAGGATTCCGGATTCCAAATAGAGACGCAGACCTGGCCCAGAGATTGATTGGGGAATTACACATACTGTTTCACATTGAAGTGAGACAGAAGACCGCCCGTGCAAATATTGCACATTACACTGAGCACAGGGCAGGTTGGCCAAATTGGGTGTCAACTTAGTTTGCCATAAATAAGTCAAGGAATATTTGGGCTGAAGAGGAGAAATCAGCAGCCTAGAATATTACCTCATCCCAAACCTTATTTGGGTTTTTGGGATCCAACTCTAGGGGATGAAACTAGTAGCTTGGGGATGATAGGCTAGCTAGTAAGAGTTGTCTGCAGCTAGACGCCAGTTTGGCCGCTAGCTGTCAACTATAAAGGGGCCTTCCAAGATCACTTGGAAGGCATAAAATTTAATACCCTTCAACATCATTACTAGTCCAAATAGTAGCGGTGTCAAAGTACAATAAGAGCAAATTATTGATACTTGAAAACTCATGCCAAAACCACCACAGACGGTGTTGCATCTCCAAAGGACCACAGGACTTCCACCTCAATTGGATCAACCAACAACGGAATAAAGCCTGTTGTCACACCAATAGAAGTATATCTGTCCCCATACAGATTCACATATCCTAAAATACCTAATATGCACAATAAAAATAATCTCTCTTCTTCTTCAAGATCCCAAAATCTTGACACCAAGCCTTCTTACTTGGACGGACAATACCTGGCATTATGGAACCTACCATGACATTGGGCTCCTTGTCCTCTTCCTGATTGCCATCACTGATGTAGGGCTTATAGCTAGTATCAAGTACAGGCTTCACCTTCTCCAGCATGACTGACAGGACTGACTCTTGCTGGTACACAACGTCAAACACATAAAAAGTAAGTTCTACCTCCTTGTCTTTAACTTTCTTGGTAGTGGTAACCTTAGTGGGCTTCCGGGTCAGCTTTGGGACCCGAGGGTTTATGCTCTGCACCCTAGCAGCTTGTGCTCCTTGAACCAGCTGTGTCAGTGCAGCGTCACTATGGAACTCTCCTCTCCCGCCTCTCTCCTGAGTAAGCACTTGTGTTGCACTAAGTCTATTCTTTGACCCGCGGGGGCAACTGCAACTGCGGCGCACAACAGGTGCAATGGTAGTCTGTTGCTGTGTTCCTTCCATTTTGAGAATTTAATAAAATATTAAATAAAACTTAATTAAGTTACTCCCTATTTTTAATTTTTGCTTTTTTCTGTTTATGGATATTCAATTAATATTTTTTTCCCACCCAATATCCCAATTATAGATTTTTTATTTATTAATTAGTTGTTTTTGGTTTTACTACGCCTATTTTAGAATACTCAAAAAAATCCACCCATTTTCCTAGATTTTACTGCCAAATTCAAACACCCAACACAATATTTTTAAAATTTATGTTTCAGATCTTGTGTCTTATTTTAGATACCTTGGTATCATTCATGATTACAATCCATTGCACAAACTGATTGAGTAATTTTGTTTACATTGTGAGTTGCTATTGTGTTTTGTTTTGGATTGAGTTTTGACACACCATGCTTGGGTGTATTTTGTCACCAATTCACGTAGTAAACATATGTACATCAAAAGTCAACTCACACCATTTTGTTTGTTAATCAATGTATTTTGGATTTTATTTTGAATGGTTTTGCTTTGCATGTGAGCCCTTTGTTGCTGTGTTGACCCATTTTGCCCATTAACGCCAATAAACCCTGTTAACAGAGTGGATATTTTAACCTGAGAGTTGGATTTTGTTTAAATCTGAAATCATTTTGTTTAAATCTGAAGTATTTTTGCTTGTTGCCATAGCTTTTAAAACTACTGTACATCCAGACCCTTGACACTAGAAACAAGTTTCTAGAGGGGAATGGAAAAGTCTTAAGGGAGTTCAGGATGGGGAAGGAGGGGATTTCAAGGCATCTGATTTGTTGGCAAGAATATTTTCAGCAGTTTGGAGACCAGTTTTTGAATTTGACTTGATGACGTCATAATTTGAAAAATTCCAGTGACTGCAGGTTGAGCGCTGCCATCACCAAATAATGTATAATGTGTGATTTTTTGTCATAATTATTTGGGCAAAAATATGACAAGTCCAGATTTTCCAGGGCTATTTGGGCGACCCCAACTTTGACTCATTTTTTGTCAATGGTAGCATTTAAATTGTCTATTTCTCTCAAGGGTTTGGCGGTGGTCCTTTGCTGGTTTCTGGTCTTGCAGGGACGCACTATTTCTTCCATTTGGTTTTCTACCATAACATTCTGATGACTGTCATGATATATATGAACAGTATGTGGTTTGTCATGATATTATATAACATCCCTCTTTTGTATCAAATAAAGTATCATTATCTTCTTAATTTTTCTGTTTACTTTGTTTAAATATACTTTCATGAAGTATATACTCAAAAGAGGCAAACTGTGAATAGTGTAAATGAATTATAACTTTTGACAGTCTGCTATCCTCTACTAGGGCTGTGTCAGCCAAAAAACGGGACAATTATGACAAATGCTGTAATTGTCCCGTTCTCTCTTCCCTGTATACTTCTTTTGGATTCCCCTATGCTGGGGAAATCTGAAATTTAAAAAAGGGTCACAGGCGGCTTTTTTGGATGAGCTTGGCTTATATATATATATTTAATAATAAAACATTTTTTGAATAAAAATAAACTCAAATTCTTATAGTTAAAATTGTTAAAGTAGAAAAACAAATAAATTTTATTTTTTTTAAAAAATCCGGAAAAAAACACACCCTTCTGTAGATGTGTAGGGAAATGATTCTGGAAAAATTGTACCCTAGACAATTTTCTGGAATTGTTTCTGTATCTGAGACAAATAGCTGCTTTTTTATTAAGCAGCCATTGTTTCAGATCCGCTGCAGCTCTACCATCTACTTACATGAAAAAACTAAACCTATAAAAACTGATTAATCAACAAATATATTGCTAACAAAAAATTATTTTTATTATCAACATACCAAAGTGGGTTTCCAGCCAGGGTATTGGGGCTAGTCCAAGCAGACTGTCTAAAATTAAACAAATCATCCACATTGTTCATGTCAGGGACCCACTTGGCAGGAAACAAGTTCCCTAGCTGATGGGCCAAAGCCCCTACATTCAAACCTGCTATTACCAAGCCAATAGGAACCGTGACCATTGCAAGATGTCCTAAATGCCCTAGGAAGCAAATCTTCCAAACATAGAACTGAAACAACCAAGTAGATAGTAACCCACCAAATACGTCAAGAGGTAAAAGGAGGCGTAAGGTCTAACCAGAGTAGGCTCAGTAGGCAGTGTAGTAAACAAGCTACCATAGTGGAATTTACGTCCCCAATGTCCAGAAGGGTATTTGAACCATCCATGGGCAAGAGATTCCTTTTAGTGGGCATCATCTGGAGAGGAGTTGTACCAGTCAGTTGTAGGTGTTGGGTTTTCCAAGGCCAATATCACTGGCAAGAAGTAAGCTAGAAACCAGGATAGGAATAGAATCCCTCTCATGGCTTCAAAAATGTGTTTTATCAGAAAATGAAAGAGTAGCAAGGTGTAGGATAAATTTTTATTGTTGGAACATTTGAATTGAAGGAAAGTTTGGAGCTTATATAGCTTGAAAATAAGGCTAAATATTTGAGAGGAGTTTGGGAAATGAGATGATTTACCTAGGTCAATCATTTTACAATCACCTGTTTTAAGTGCAACTTAAATAATTGGTTAATCATTTCCAAACTAGCATGGTGTAAATAGAGGAACCAAAAAGATCTCACAATGGCCAGGCTAATTAAGCAGTATATACGCAGAAGATCAAGTATCAAAGGGTACAGAGCTTGGCCTAAAGGCAGAGAGAGCGGGTCCCCAATTGACTGGAAGGTTTGCAGCAGCCAACCAGACGCAAAGCGTAAGTGACGTTTACAGTCTTATTATTAACACTTTTGAATTTGAAAGGCATTTTGAAAGCAAAACCTGATTGAATTAAAAGGTAATAAAAAGGTAAATCAAAGGTTTTTGAAGATCCTGTACTAACAATACATTCAATAGCAGCGTCCTGGGTTCAAATCTTGTTCCAAAAGGTTTTCAAAATCCCAATATGATTGTTAAGTCTGTTGTGTTGTGTCTTTAACTGGGTGTCCTCCAAATATTTGTTGTTGTGTTGGTTTGAGAGTATGTTGTTGTCAAAGTTGTCAATAATATTCAGGTAGTCAGGGAAAGAATCCCTGACAGTTCATGATTTGTTTGCTTTTGACAGTCTGCTGTACAATACCTTGTTGTTGTCACGGTAGATTCCATAATGCCGGGTATTGTCTGTCCAGGTAAGAAAGCTCAGAAGGCCAGAAAACCTGTATTGAAATTGACCAAGTTAACGGCTTTAAACCAAACGGTTGATCAAAAATGGGTCACAGCTGCTCCAGTCTGCCAGCTGAAACCAGCTCCCCCTTTCAAACTGACGTTGATAAATCAACATAATATGAGGGTCACCTGATATGAGCTTGTTAATCAGTATGGTTGTCAGAGACTAGTCATGCAAGGGTTCTTTGCAACCTGGACCAGATACTTACTTGGCAATGTGGAAGGAATAGGAGGTCAAGACTCAGGTGGTATTGCTTAGTCAATTTTTCTGATATTTATTGAATAGTTTTCCCTGTTTCAACTCTAAGAGTTGAGTCCTTCTAGATTTACTCAATAAAAATCAATTATCTCAAGCTCTAAATTTTAAATTTTAAAAATGCATCCTGTGATTGGGTTGTTACAGTATATCACGTACAATCTGATTCTGAACCAAATCATTTCAGGAAGATGGGGCCCAGCATCTGGAACTTTGTCGTTGGCACCTCCAAATGTCAATTTCATGCCAGCCAATTTTGTAGCTCCTCCCCCCATTCTTGAAACTGAAAATTGTGTCCCTTCTCAATGCCCAGAATTCTACATTGAAGATTCATTGATGCTTTCCCAGGTCATTTATCTTGGTTTACTCTGGTTAGGACTACTGGTTCTACTTAATCCTGGAGTTACAATTGGAAATTTCACAAAAAAATATCTGAAGCTGTGTTGGTGGTTAATAATCAATTCTATGTGGATTTGGGTGGTAATTCCCCATCATTTAGAAACAGCTTCATATTATCCAGTGATTTCTGTCACATTACTCAACTCTTCTATGTCTGAGTTTTTGGAGGCAGTTTGTCATGAATTTGTGTTTCTTTTCTCCTGCTCCATTGAGATATCTGTGTTTACTATGTTTATTTGCATCAGTCCATTTCTGAGTTTTCAGTTTGGGCTTTTCTTTAATTTGTGGTTTCCATCTCCAGTTGCAGTTGTAGAGACTGGATCCTCTGTTTCCTATTTCTATCATGTCATGTTATTTTGGCGTCCAGATTATTTCCCTGCTCCACCCACTGATGAAATTTCGCGTGAAGTTTTGTCAGCATTGTCATTTTATTCTGGCTCTAGCCTTAGTCACAAATCCCAAGTTTACCATGTGATGACAAAGGTTTCAGAAGATGCCCGTGAATTGTTGTTGTCCGCGGTGGAGCGCAATCCACGTGTTCTAACTGAGAGTGCATCTCTATACCCTTTGTTAAAAATTTGTGTGTATCTATTGAGGAGCTCAAAGTATATTGTAAGCTGTACGCCTTCCATCAGGGTACAACTCCGCTTTTGGTATTCCTTCCTCAGTTTCTTACCTACTACTGTACAATTGATGTTCCTGAGGTAAATAAACTCTCAGCATTGTGGTTAGCAGTTGACCAGACTGCCCAGGATTTGGCAGTTTGGGTTTCCCCATTAACCACAACTGAGGCCCTGGTAAGCCAAATTCTTTCTCTGGTCTCAAATCTGTCTACTTCCAATCAAGGTACGTTGGTAATTGAAGATAAGCCTGCTACGCGCTCCTGGTTTTCTGGTTCCAGTCCCGCAATAGTTCCTTCCAACCAAAGCCAGGATTATTCTCCCCCTAGCTTGTCTTAGCTACAATTGGCAGTGGTGAACAAACCCAGTGATGTGAAGAAGGTCCCTGTAGTGTCTGGTCCTGATAGTTCCTTGGCAATGCTTCAGCACATTGTCCCTGCAAAATCTTCCGTGATTACGTCCAAAGAGTTGCCCCTCATTCCTATCAATTGTGATAACCCCGTTCTTCCGGCTGCTGTCCAAGAAATGATTGAGCGTTACTTCCAAGAGCATCCTGCCTCCTTAGCTGCTGTCTGTACCGCCAATGAAAAACAAGACCCTGCCAAGATTGCTACCTTTGCTGCAAATAAATCTACTTCTGGTTACTTCTTGTTCTATGGTAGCATTGATAATGGTCAGACTATCTATCAGCCAGCTATTTTGTTGGATGTGGGTGCTTCCAAAAATTTCATGAGTGTGGAGACTGCCGACTTGCTACAACTCAAGTACCACCCAGGAATGCTTGTTAGGGGTGGGAACTGTCAAACTTTTCCCTCTTTTCAGCTGAAGAAGCCAGTTACTTTTGTAGTTGCAGGTCAGTCTTTTACTGCAAGGTTTTCTGTTTGCTCTACCCTAATGTATCCTATCATTTTGGGAGTGAGTTGGTGGAGAGATCATAATGTATTAACCTTATTAGAGAAAAATGAGCTGCAGGTGGAACATTCTTTGGGTATAACTATTTGTATTCTGCTGTTGGATATGTCTAAATAAGAGCAATCATCACAGACCATACAATTGTTTCCTGTCCCTGTCCCCGTAAGTTTGGATTTATCTGCATGCTTACAACCCTGGTCTGCGGCATTTGACGCCACCAGAGGCAAGGTCCTTCCCAAGCACACTCAGTTTGACTTTGACTTTAAGGTTACTGTTGATCTGATTAGAATTGTGTCTCCTATTTACCCTTTAACCTTGAAGGAAGACACATGTTTGGAAGAGTGAACTTGTGAAATGTTGGCAAAAGGCTACATTTTCAAGAAGGCTTCATCAATCTGCTCCCTGTTATTATTTGTTCAGAAGTCTGATGGGTCCCTTTGTCCTTGTGTTGACTACAGGAATTTGAATAACATTGCAATTCCAGATCCTTATCCTTTACCCCTCTAAGCACAGATCTCTAGGTGTGTTGAGAAGGCCAAGGTATTCTCAAAACTGGATCTGTTGAATGCTTTCAATCAAATCAGGATTGCAGAAGGAATGGAATGGTTAACAGCATTCAGAACAAAGAAGGGTATCTTCCAGTTCTGTGTAATGCCTTTTGGATTGAAGAATGCCCCAGCTTGCTTTCAGTGGTTAATTGATTCAGTCCTGGGGGATCTCCTAGGTGTTTGCGCCATCACATATATGGATGATATCTTGGTGTTTTCTCCAGATGAGGAGTCTCATAAGGCCCACTTGTTGGCAGTTGTAGAGCGCATTCTCTAAGCAAACTTGATCATCAAAAGGAGTAAATGTGAATTCTTTAAACATAAGGTTACCTTTCTGGGTAATTTTACTTTGAGGATGGCCACACCATTGCCCCTGACAAGGAAGCTGAAGTTTGAGAGTATGCTACGCCTGTGACAGTATCCCAACTTTGTAGTTTCTTGGGTACATGTACGTTCTTGAAGAAATTCACCCCCCACTTGTCTGAGGTGGCCGCCCCTTTATATTTGGCTAGTGGAAAGACAACTTTAGTCTGGACGCCTGAGTACGCAAGTGCCTTCTAAGCAGTCAAGGCTCTTTTGTTGTCCTCCCCAGTATTAAGACATGTGGATCCTGAGCTTTCTTTTGTGGTTTTCACCAATGCATCTAAATACGCTGTGGCTGGTGTGCTGTTGCAGACAGCTAGTGATGGGATTGAGAGACCTGTAGGGTATTTCTCCCAAAAGATGGAAGCTTGAGAACACAACTACATGATTTACGACAAGGAATTGTTGGCTGTTGTGGAATTGTTAAAGCATTGGCATCACCATCTCATGTTGGCACATCATCTATTTGTAGTAAGAACTGACCACAAGGCTCCTCTATATTATTGACAACCCAGGGTTTTGTCAGGTTGTCAATCTAGATGGCATGGTGACCTGTCAAGATACAAGTTCTGCTACAAGTTTATTAAGGGATCTGACAATCACTTGGCCAATGCACTAAGCAGGAACCCTTCCCATCTCCCAGATGTTAGTATGGATGCCGAGTTTAACACACATATTATGATTCTAGACAAGGCTGTGGTGCTTTTTTTACTGCCTCTGCCAGCTATGTTGGCTACCATGTCCTTAGCTGAGGGCGCAGACCTGGACTTGTATTCCAAGGTCAAGTTTCTGCAACCTTTGTCCAAAGGCTATGATAGGCTATTAGAGCTAGCATGCACAAACCCAGTGGATCAGCCTCAGGGTTATCATAAGATTGGTTCAGTCCTATATCATTAAGGTTGCTTGTGGGTTCCTGAGGGCACTATTTGGGATGAAATCATGGAGGCTAATCATACCTGTCCAACAACTGGTCACCCAGGGAAAAGCAAAACAGTGAAACTAATCTGCCGCCAGTTTTCCTGGAAAGGTTTAACTGTGCAGGTAGCAGCCTTTGTTCAAGATTTCCTGGTATGTGTTTGATCCAAGGCCAGTCAGAACAAGACAACTGGGTTACTGGTTCCACTACAGCCTGCTGCGAGACCCTGGACGTCTGTGTCAGTGGATTTCATCAGTGAGCTTCCCAATTCCAATGGGTTTAACGCAATCATGGTGGTAGTTGATTGTTTCATAAAGATGGCACACTTCATACCTTGCTCAACCACAATTACTTTGGTAGGAACAGCTAGGTTGTTTGTGAATAAAATCTTTTCCTTACATGGCATTCCAATAGAGATTGTAAGTGACCGTGGTTCTCAATTTATTGCTCTTTTCTAAAAAGCCTTTACTGGAATTCTTGGAATCATTTTATGCCATTCTACAGCCTTTCACCCCCAATTTGATGGACAAACAGAGAGGGTAAACCAAAGTTTGGAGGTCTACCTACGCTGCTACACTAATGCGCAACAAGATGACTGGTGTGATAATTTACCCATGGAAGAGTTCACATATAATAATGCCCCACACACGTCAACTCAAGTATTGCCATTTTATGCCAATGTGGGTTACAATCCTTCTTCTAACATGGGCCCTTGTTTGGTTAGCAACGTGGAAGCTGTAACTGATCAAGCTGCTGCATTGAATCAGGTCCATCAGGAGCTCCAAGTTACTCTTGCCGCTGCTGTGACAACTTACAAGGAATATGCAGATTGTAAGCGCCAGGAGGGGCCAACTTACAGGCCAGGTGATCTAGTCATGGTTGATGCTCGCAATATGAAACTTAAGGTTCCCTGTCGTAAATTAGGTCCCAAGTGAGTTGGTCCCTTCAAGGTAGAATGTCAGATTGGCCCCTCCTCCTATTGGCTAGATTTACCTTCTGCTTTCAATATTTTTCATACCTTTCATGAATGTCTTCTTACTCCCTTCAAAGGAACAGAGACTCCCTCTTCCCAACCCATTCTTGTGGAAGATGAACCTGAGTATGAGTTAAATTGTATTCTGGCTTCCTGCAAGAACCGCTGCCGTTTGGAATATTTGGTGTCTTGGAAAGGTTATCCTGATTCTGAAAACTCATGGGTTCTCCACTACAATTGTTCAAATTCCTCAGATCTGATCCGTGAGTTTTACAAGCACAATCCCACTGCTATTAGGCACCCTGAACTTGCCTTAGCTGCAATGAAACTCCCACCTGCCCATAAGAATTTCTCCTTATCCCATCTCCCAGATGGTGGTATTGTGCCCAGGGCTAAAGCAGAGGGTAATGTCACAGTAGATTCCATAATGCTGGGTATTGTCCGTCCAGGTAAGAAAGCTCGGAAGGCCAGAAAACCTGTATTGAAATTTACTGAGTTAACGGATTTAAACCAAACGGTTGATCAAAAATGGGTCACGGCTGCTCCAGTCCGCCAGCTGAAACCAGCTCCCCCTTTCAAACTGACGTTGATAAATTGATGTAATATGAGGGCCACCCAATATGAGCTTGTTAATCAGTATGGTCGTCAGAGACTAGCCACACAAGGGTTCTTTGCAACCTGGACCAGATACTTACTTGGCAACGTGGAAGGAATAGGAGGTCAAGACTCAGGTGGTATTGCTTAGTCAATTTTTCTGATATTTATTGAATAGTTTTCCCTGTTTCAACTCTAAGAGTTGAGTCCTTCTAGATTTACTCAATAAAAATCAATTATCTCAAGTTCTAAATTTTAAATTTTAAAAATGCATCCTGTGATTGGGTTGTTACAGTATATCACGTACAATCTGATTCTGAACCAAATCATTTCAGGAAGATGGGGCCCAGCATCTGGAACTTTGTCGTTGGCGCCTCCAAATGTCAATTTCATGTCAGCCAATTTTGTAGCTCCTCCCCCCATTCTTGAAACTGAAAATTGTGTCCCTTCTCAATGCCCAGAATTCTACGCTGAAGATGCATTGATGCTTTCCCAGGTCATTTATCTTGGTTTACTCTGGTTAGGACTACTGGTTCTACTTAATCCTGGAGTTACAATTGGAAATTTCACAAAAAAATATCTGAAGCTGTGTTGGTGGTTAATAATCAATTCTATGTGGATTTGGGTGAGAATTCCCCATCATTTAGAAACAGCTTCATATTATCCAGTGATTTCCGTCACAGTTGTGGTGGATTCAGCCCTCCAGAGTAAATCTAGGCCCAGTTCTGTGGAGTCAGGTGGCATCTGCTTCTACTGAAATTGGGCCTTTTTTGAACCACCAAAGGAAGATCTGTTTCAGATTTACATCCATTTAATAATGTAATTAGCGGATCCTTATGCTTTAAATTTTTTAAAAGGCAAGATATATAGATTCGAAATAAAACCTTTTTAAAAACTAAATTTTAATTGATTAAATATAGCTAAAGTTTAATTCATGGTTATTTTTGCCACAGCCCCCTGGTTTCGCCCGTGGATTTCCCATCAGGTTCCAAGCGAGTGGAGCTAAATTCCGGAAGAACGGAGTATTATCTCATTCTTTTCATTTTTATCCAAGTCGGATTTCTTATGGTTAGAGAACCTAAAAAAATTTGGTCAGTCCGGTTTGCTTAGGGATGCTTCGTCTCAGCCCCGGCTGGCTTTCTGGCTTCTGGCCGCTACAGCTAGAACGGAATTACGATATATTTGAGCATGTTAAAATAAATCTTTGACAATAGTGACCCAGAGCCAGAAACTGGCCGCGGCTGCCCAAGACTTGGCCAACGCAGCCCTAGGTTTGCCATCCAAAAGAAGGCAAAAGTCGGACTCCGGACCGGAATGGTCCACCGCAACCCTATACCGTATGCGCTTGCCGCTTACACAGCTTGTCTCCATCTTATCGCAAATAAAGTACCCACTGTGCAAGCTTCTGACTGCATTTACGATACCTTTCCAATAACTCGTTTCAACTGCATTTTTCAAAAAAGAAGCCTAGTATCATGATAAGGTTTGCTTTAGTCTGCCAGCTGATGATATAAGTAAAAAGATATAAATTAGCTAGCTTCAATATTTGCAAGTCTGATGCTGGTTGGAGGCATAAGCGTAGCCGGGACGAGCTAGAATTTTACGACATTCGTTTTTCAGTTATGCGTGCAGCCATATTCTAACTTCAGTCACTACCGAACTTCTTTTGAAAAGAATCTCAATCTCGAAATGATTCAAGCTTAGTGGGATGTTTCGGTAGTTTTAATAAAACTGAGTTGAGCAAACGCTCGAAAGATGAACTTTTATATTTCCTTTGAATGTATCTGATTACAAATGGGAACTCAGAACCAATAAAACAGAAATATCAGTATTACTTTTATTAAACTAAAAGCTTAAAAACATTGATAGGCTTCACGAAACAGTTTTTCGATTATATTAGTTGTATACGAGAAACCCAACACTGGTCAGGAATAGAATAACCAGACCGCGGGGAAGTTCAAGGTAAAACTCAAGGATAGGGCCTGGTGCACGTGGAAGGGTATTTGGGTACCGAAATGATGCTATAGTATGGAGGGGGTGGCAGAGACTAGTGAGCCGCCACGAGTCATCTGGCTGGTAAGTCCAATTAAAAGACACCTTTTCTGTGGCAGTCTTTATAGAAACAACCGCAACATTGCTTTTGGATTTGGAAAAAGTTAACTTTGTCGGCATCTTCAACAAGATCCTGGCTTCCGAGAGAGGAGAATCTTCCAGGCTCATGTTTATTTTGAAGTTTCCTACAAGAGAAGAGAGGTGGTTGCCTCTAATGAAGCTCAGTGGAATCTTCCTATGATCTGTCAGGCATACAGAGCCTTTGGCACCAAAGCTGAGCAGAAACGAATCTCTTCCTTCCTTGATCTCATCAGTGATACTGTAGCAGCGAGCATCAATGCTGTTCCTTATTTTTAAAAACATGAAGCTAGAAAAGGTATGCTGGTTAGGAAACTGAACGGAAAGGTCCAATTTGGTATTTACAGTTGCAGGTCTTCTGCCACAGGAATCCAACTCCTGCACAAGGCCGTCCTTGGACAGAGTATCTGGGTTGATGGGAACTAAGTTGGACAGGGTATGCATTTCTGAGCACATGGAATTAATTATGTTTAATAAAAGCAATGTGTTTATTCTGGGCCAACTTGAAGGCCTGAGCGGATTCATTTGGGAAAGGGTCTTAGATGCTTTTCTATGCAACCACAAATACAGGTATTGTGGCCCAAACACTACCATGTGATCATTGAGTGCCATCTCGGCGAAATCAACTGTGAATGATCTTACGATTTGGCCAAGCAAGCTTGGGAATTCAAGGCTTCTCACAGCTTTGAAAGGCAGTCTACCTCCGAGCATCCTTAGCAGTTTGCACAAAAGGTATAGATCTCTGCATGTCCGTTTCAGCCCGCTGGACCAATTAGGAAAGCAGTAACCTCCTGACTCGCATTTCACTCCTGCCCCGCCATATTCTGGCCAACCATATCCTTTTACTGAAGCTAGAGAAGACTCCAACCTTTAGCCTTCCCTGATATTTTCCAAGACTAAAATCAACCTTTTAAACGGATGTGGTTAGGAATTAGGAGTCTAAGAAGTGAGGTGCAGATATGAAAACCCTGTTTAAATAAACAATAAACTTCTTTTATGAACGCCTCACTTTTGACCGTGCCAGCCAACCCAAGCACAGTTGATTTCCCCGTTGCTGAACCGCCAACCACGCTTTATTTACATTTGCCCAAAAAAGGAAGTAGTGGCACTCAAAGTTGATTCCCACCCTCAAAAGTTTAAAATAACCGACTGCAATGAAGGTGCTTGATGGTTCAACCAGCCATTAGCAGGAGCTGATTTAAGGATCCCCTGTCATGCTATTAAGTCTCGAACCTCAACTGCTCCACAAAGTACAAAGTCTCCTACCCGCACCTTTTATTCCTTAGATCCAAAGCCCCACTACTCCTGTGAACCATATATATAATATCAACTATTCATTAAACAAGGGGCAAACTGTAAATTCTCCTATCCAATCAGCCCAGAATGATACTAGTGTTGCAAAATACAAAGTTAATAAGTAGCAAACCAACATGCTATCTACGCTTTAAGTGACTACAATACGGGGACACATTAGTTTTATAGCATGCTGAGATAAACAAAAAATATCCTAGCCTTAGATGAAATCAGTCCAACCCCGAACAAAATCCAACGTTTTAGTAAAAATAAAGGCTTACTTCATGGCCAGAGAGGCACTGGTGGGCAAAGAGTCCAGACATACAACAAAAGATGCACACTACAAGCAAATTTATCTAGCAGTAACAACAACTCATCAGATCACAAAATTAAAATGACTTCAGTCACACTCCAAAGCTGCTACATTGATTAAGTTCTAGTGCTGCAACCGAGCTTGAGACCTCACCTGACAATGTATCTTACAATATGCAAGGGGCCTTCAATGAGTGCTCCATGATGTATCTAACAATATCTCACCTCCTGCCTTTAATGGCAATATAAGACACTAATTCTTTATAAGCAGTGAAAATATTTCCCAACAAACACCTTTAATAAGCCATTACAAGCTCAACCCTTATCTGGATTGTGCCATCACACTGGCAACAGTGGCAAAATCAACTGTAGGGATGCAAAAGTAAGAATTCAAAAGTGAGAATCTAAAAGTGGCCATGTCGACACTTTTAAAATTTTAAAATTAAATTAAAACAGCTCATCTGAAATTAAAAATTATTATAGCCATATAAAATACTTTTTATCTATTCTCTCAACTAAAAAAATCAAGAAAAAGTAGTTACTTTATTATACAAAGTCATTTTGAAAATTTAAAAGTGTCAACATGGCCACTTTTAGATTATCACTTTTGCATCCCTACAGTTGATTTCACCACTGTTGCCATATTTTTTGAGTATGGCTCTGAATTGTGCCCATTTTTATCAATTACTTTGTTTAAATCCCCCAAATCAATAAGAGGTTTAGCAGCAACTCTTTTCTGATGCTTTTTTCTCTTAAAGATGATATATTCCTAACATTTGGTTTTCTACTGCAACAGACAGATACAAAGAACCATATTCTTGGGGGATACATAACAGCCAGAAATACATTTACTGATCTGCTTTTATAGACACTGAGCCAAACCCTGATTGTTTACTCTTACTTTCTCTCATATATCACTACCCAGCCCACAGGTGGGAAGCCCTACTGCTTTTGACAGATTCCCTGTAAGACTTCAGGCTTTTTTAACAACAGCTGCAGTTGTATCAAAGCCTGTGCTCAAAGATCATCAATAAACTACTATTTCATAATAATATAAAAGATACAGCTAGAATTGAGAAAATAGTTTTATTGATGAGCCTAATGTCAGGAACATCCATGTGATTATTCCTGCCAACCCCGAAAGGATTATTTTATCCTTGGTTTCCTCCTTTTCTACAGAAATTAATTCTACTTCTAAAAAGAAAATATTATTTTGTAGCATCAGTTTTAAATTACCTGGGTATTTTGATTTGAGCCAACCTTGCATGGGAGAGATGAAAATTGAACCCGGGACCTCTCCTAACCTTGGCCAGCACTGTCAGGAAACCAGGCATAGTTAGAGGCAATGAACAGCTTGGAACGGGGTTGGGCCAAGCCGGCGGGTAAAGCGACCATAGAATGGGTGCTAACTTGATAACATAAGACATAGATTGCCCAAGTAAGGACCAGGGTTCAGAGGTAGGGATCATGGAATCCACCATACCTTTCAAGGTGATATAGAGTACTCAAACAGTTGAGTGGATGTGGTCTCTGCAGCAGTGGGGGTCTCCATTGGGCGGTTGGGTTGTGGGGTTAAGGGTGGAGTCATGGGAACAAAGTAGGCAGGCAGATAATTGTACTTGTCTTTGAACAATCTTGGTGGCCTTTTGTACCACTTTCCTTCACTTCCTATGTATTCAGTATCTCTAGTCCTGGCCAAGGGGTCAGCAATGAGGATGATCTCCAATTTGTACTCTGTGTAGGCCAGGTTGGGCAGGTATTCAGTAAAATGCACAGGTCTAAAGGGGGCTCCTGGGGGATGATATAGTGTCTGGGTGGGATCAGCAGGATGGTCTCCAGGGGGCAGGTGCCTGATGGTCTACTGGAATGGAGTTAAGATGGAAGATCACTAAGACTAGGTAAGGTAAGATTTGTTCAAACCAAAGGTTCATAAAACTTTATTATTGAAAATGACAATGTGATCATCACCATACTGCCAGGGTTTTTATACCATGGGACTTTGCTTCTTTGATTTTTGCAGGGTTCAGGTTTGCAGACAAGGCACTGGCAGGGCATGGATCTTGGCTTGGAGTCTCAAGGGCGGCAGATCCAGGTTGTGCCTGCTATGGCAAATAGAAGTGGCAATGCTTCATTCCACTGCCACTGTTCACTATGCCACCTGAGTAGTTCAATTGTATTCCCCCTTCTGGACAGAAGGCTGGCAGTTGCTGGTGGTCATTGGCAGAGTTAAAAATAGGTTTCATTTTAACCTCCTTAAGGCAAGCTGCAACCTCAGCATAGGTTTGTATCTTTGGTGGCTCAAGGTTGGCATCAATCTGGTGACCATTTGGGGAATTGTCCTTGGGAGACTGGCGGGTCTCAGAGTAACTTGTTAACTTGGGTTTGCAATTTAACAAGTGGGCGGTCTCCTGTCCACTTTGTGTGACTCGAGTAGTCTTTAGAGGGTCAGGGTTTGATTCCAGGGTTTCCAATATTGGTTTCAAAACTCCAGTATTGGCATTGGGCAGGTTGGCAGTAGGCCCTTCCCCAACCTCTGTTAGCCAGGTTACATCTCCTTTGCAGGTATGGGTCTTTATTGGCACCAGTTTGGCGGCAGACTGGCAATTATTCAGGGAATTCTCCTTAGCAGGCCGGCGGGTTGCGGAGTAATTTAACAATTCAAGCCTGTGATTTAACGGATTGGCGGGTCTTGGTCTGTCCTGGAGGGTTTGATCTGCCTTCAGGGAACTGGGGTTTGACTCTTGGGTTTTCAATACAAGTATTGAAATGTCATTCATGACAAGTGCTTAGAAACAATTGTGATAAATCAAATTTGAATCTCTCTTTACCTGCTTCTAATTGCAGCCAATCAGATGGTGCAAATCTTGCTCTGTGTTCAGATTTAACGTTAGGCTCCATTAACACCTTCAAATCAAAGCCAGGCTCAGTACTTCCCGTTCCTGTCTCCCCTGGCAGTTGTGTCCCCAGCCCTGGCCCCAGACTATGTGAGGACAGTGATAAATGATTCCCAGCTGTTGTAACAGCCAAGAGGGATATCAGGGGGCACAAGGATAATAATTATTTTTAAATTTATATATTTAAAATAACTGTTGCTCCCTTCTTAGGGATCCCCTTCCAAATTTCCCAAACTTTAATCCACCCAATTTACTCATTTCCCCTATCCTTTTCCAACAGCAATTCTACTCATCAGCTGCTATATAAGCCTGATAGAGTCAGCCTTGATTTTCTTGTTTAGTTAATAAAGTCAATTACTTAACCAACTTGATTTTTACTTGCTAGCTTTCTTCCTAAAATTCAAAAGCAATGAGATCACCCAAGCCCTCCTAATGGGAGCTATTTGGATATAAATGGTTGATTTGGATGCTCCTTGTGCAGGCTTTTGCAGCAAGTGTATTTTTAGGGACTTTAGCCAATTCTAGTTCTTCTTCTCCCCCTCAGTATCTCAATAAGTTGTGGTGCTGGGTGATACCAGGCGTCTGGTACACTGCCACACCCTTGTCTCCAATTCCTCCTATTATGTAGAAGACAAAAGTGTTTATGAGCAACAATCCAAGTCCAACACATAATCTATTCCATCTCTTGGCTTTGGCCTTCCTGATCAACTACCTAGGAGCCTACTTCTTTCTTGGAAGATTTAATCCACTCCTTGATCAATATTGTTTGCTTAGAGAACTATTCCATATGGGAATGGTCTCTGTCTCCATTGGTTCCCTGGTTACAGGACTGAACCCCTCCATAGCTATATACCTGCTTGGTGGTATGTTTCTGAGCAGATGAGTTCTTGACACCTAAATAGGATAAAGTTAAATTGCTTAAAATAATAAAACAGTGATGGCCTTTATACCCAATTTTATGAAAAGATGATAAGAGAATTATGTTTAAGCAAAATTAACAAATAATTTCAAATCATAAATATATTGTCAGGAGTAAATTTTGAAGTTGGAATTCAGGTCTTTTGGCTGATACCAGTTTGGGCTGAAATGACTCAGTATTTGCAGAAACATAGGCAACTAAAGATGGTAAATGAGAAACAAACAACCAAAAAGAAGTCTTGGCATAAATATCAACAAAATAGGAAATATCAGTTGAGACTTAAATATTTAGTCCTGACATTGCCACCCTGTTATTGCCTGGTTATCTGAGCTTATTACACCTGACCCTGAATAGCCTCATTGATTCCCTGACCCCACACCTGGGAAAATGGACTCCTCTCAGCAACACACTCTCTTTTAAATTATGAGTCAAGACCAGTCCTCTATCTGTTCCTGTCATTCAATTAATCACCAGCCAGCTTACTAACTGACAAATCATGAGAATAGTGAGCAGTTTCTGAAAAATATCTCAAGCTGATAAAGGAAAAATATAACCTTTATATTGACTAATTTTTGTTAATTAAGCCTTTTATTTTAATATTTTCAAGCCCAATTTTGATGGTATCTATTTCTCCTTGCTAGTGTATCTGGTATTTTCAGGGATCCAACCTTGGGAAACTGGCCCGTTGTTTCCTGGGAACGCACAGGCCGCAGATTTAGCAGGCAGGGCCCACTACAAGATCAGAGCAAACTTTATAAGGTAGGACATAGACTTCCCCACCCAGGACCACAGGCCAGTGGCCAGAAGTATTGTGTCAATTACCCCAGTGAGGATAATATATACAGTCCCAAGAAAATTGCTTTTGTGATCAGTTGGTAGGTCAGGAGAGAGACAGGAATTGGCTTGGGGGTCACGGTGTCAGGAATATTACTGACACTTATAGTTGTGTAACCAACACACAGACACCTGCTGTCACTGAGAAGACATCCACTGCCACCAAGCAAATACACACCACCACCACGCAGAAGCCCACCACAACCAAGCTGTTGCCCGCTGTCAATGCGCAGGCACCACTGCCACCAAGCAGATACACAACTCCATCACACGGAAGCCTGCCACCACCAAGCAGTTGCCCACTGCCAATACATAGACGCTTAATGCCATTGAGCAGATTCACACAGCCACTGTGCAAGCGCCCACCACTCTTGCCAACCCCACCTGCAAGGCATCCTCAAACCAGGCACCCATGAGACAGCCTGCCACCTGCCAGTCTTTGCTCTCCCATGCCAGCAGGCAAGCCCCCATCCAATCTTTTGGGAAATAGCTAAATTGGGAAACCAGGAAAGGCAATTTCCACAAAGCCAAACTTGGGAGGAACTGCTGCCCAATTTGGGAGCTTACCAAATGGGAAATGGACTGACAGGCTCTCAAACAGTGAAAATCATGCACCAAATCCATTAAAAAAATTTGGATGCATGAAGAAGGCCCAACTTGCACTATGTCAATGCAAACTGGGATCCAGCCAAACCTTCTCAATTGTCAGCCACCCAAGCCAATCCAGAAAAGGGAATAACAGATGAAACTCAGATTATTGGTTCCCTAATGCTATGCCTTCCAATAATGATGCCTTGTAGGCCCACTAGTATAAATAAAGACAAAACCCTCTGTTGAAACAGCAGGCTCAACCCACCAGCAGAGTTCCAAACAAGCGGGTTTGTGACCTGCAATCCAATTACCCGGCCACTCAAAGCCAGACTAGGAAGTCAACTCAAATTACCAAATACAACAATATGAACATATGATGATCCCTTACAATGGATACCTTGTTTTGGCGCTTGACTAATTACCAGGATCAAACCACCCCCTTCTTCCATCCAACCGTGTGATCAACAATCATGTTCCTGCTATCCATTGATTCACTATGACTATATAATCACAATCTCACAATAAAGATTATTATCTAGCTTCTAAATATTTTCCCCTTGTAACTCTGCTAAAACAGCACAGTTACAACATTGGTAGCACAGGTAGGTTCTCCATCCTACCTTATCTTGAAAAATTCCGTCTGTTGCCTGCATGTGCTGTAGCCAACAAATCCTTGGTAGAACTATGTCTGGACTCCCGCCTGACTGGACCCTGTACACTCCTGGTGCCAATATACCTGATGGCTTTGTCCTGTATTAGAACACAAGGATTCCACTAATTGCCTTCAATGCCATGTCAACACAAGGGTTCTTTCAGGCTCTCTCCTCCATTCTGCAACCAACCAACAAAAACACCATGCCTGCTTACATAGCTCAAAGACTGCAAAGCACCTCCTTGGAACCCTTTGCCGGGGCCAACAACAACAACACTGCCGCATGAATCCAGTCTTCCCAAAGCAAGCTGGCCCAGATGGAATGCCCACAGCAATTTTGGATTGCAGAAATCTTGATCCGCCTGATCCATGACGCTGGCACCTGGTGCAACAAGTGGCACAAGGACCACACTGACAAGAACTGAGACACCTTCAAGCAAGACTTCCTGGCAAGATTTGTGCTTAAGGATACAGCGCTCATGATAATACGCCAAGTAAAGAACCTTACCCAGACAGGCACTGTGAAGGAACTCACCCACACCTACAAGGAATCCAACTTCACACACCATCTGACATGGCCTTCAACACCCCAGCCACACATCCCATGTACTACGGCGCCCTCAAGTTGCATGTGATGAGGCACATGAATCTGGACCAGGTGACCAACCTGCAGAGCCTATATTGCAAAGCGGAGAAAGCAGAACAAACCTCCAACGCCCTTCATAAGGCACAAACTGGAAAACAAGAAAGACCCAAAGATTCCCATTCAGGCGGGCGCTTCACTCAACCACCCCCTGGAGGCAATGGGAATAACACCAACCATAAACCCACAGGTTCAAATGGACATGGAAGTGGGAACAATGGCCAGTCAAATTGTACCCATTTCCGTGTCACTGCCACGCAAGACAATCAAGACAAGGAAAAAGCCCAGGGAGAGCATTAAGAGAGCCAAGCTCTCCCCACAAAACTCCTGACTTGCCCAATGATGAGTACTGACACAAGGACGTGGACCAATGCCCAATGATTCAAGTGCCCTTGGAAGACCTGGTACTGTACATCATTGCCAGACATCCTAATAAACTGATGTCCTATCCTTTCTGCTTTCACAGTTACACAGGCTCAGCACTCCTGGATTTGGGTGCAGATTAAACCCTAGTCAACAGCAGCTTTGTGGACAAGTTCAAGCTGGCCACTAATCCTTTGCAGATTAAAAACGTGGTCCTAGCTGACAAACATCACATTGCTGTGACAAGGTAAACTGCCCCCTTCTCTGTCATGCTTGAGAACCTCCACTCCATCATCCAAGGTCCCATCATTGACTTCCCAAAGTTTGACATTGTACTGGGGTTAGACTGGTTAGTAAAGAACAATCCTCACGTAGACTGGGCAACCTCAGTGCTGACCATCAAGTGTGAAGGAATCAACCACCATATCTACCCTGACTCTGTGGACCAACTCCTACGCAACCATGTTTTTGTGCGCATCACAGAAACCCTGGGCAAAAAAGAAAACCTGAAGGCAATTGACTGGGACTCCTACCAGTACAAGATCGTACACTTCAAAGATCACCAGGATACCTCCACACCTCAGGACTGCAAAATAGTGGCCCATCATCCAGAAATCTTCAAAGAAGCGCTACTCGGGCTGCCCCTGAGAAACACATCCAAAACTCCATCTAACTCAAAGGGGCTGTCCCCAAAGTGCACCCTATCTACAGTCTGACCCCAAACAAAGATAACACCCTAGGCGCCTACCTCAAGGAGTCATTGGAGAAAGAACTTATCCGCCCCTCAATGTCTCCTTTTGGGGCCGCTGTGTTCTTTGTGGCCAAGAAGGACGGTACCTTACGTCTGGTCACAGACTACTGAGCCCTAAACGAGGTTACCATCAAGAATTGTTATCCACTACCACTGGTTGACGACCTCTTTGAAACCTTGGGAGGAGCCACAGTCTTCTCCAAGATTGATCTGACTTCAGGCTACAACCAGATTTGCATCAAGGAGGAAGACATCCCCAAAACAGCCTTCCGCACTAAATACAGCTCATACAAATGTGTGGTGCTCAACTTTGACATGACAAACGCCCCATTCACCTTTGTGACCTTCATGAACAAAGTATTTGCGCCACACATAGGCAAGCATGCCCTAGTCTACCTGGACAACATCATTGTCTACAGCCCCTTGGTAAAACAACACCACAAAGACCTAGAGGCAGTCTTTGCTACCCTGGCACAACACAAACTGTTGGCCAAGCCCTCCAAGTGCCAGTTCTTCCGCAAGCAATTACCCTTCCTGGGACACATAGTCTTGAAGGATGGTATCAAACCCAACAGTAAAAAGATACAGGCCATATGCAAGATGCTGCCACCCAAGGATGAGTTGGAACTCCGCACCTTCATGGGGATGGTGGTCTATGTACGCCGTTTCATACCTGACTGTGGTGTTCTGACTGCTCCCTTATCTGCCATAACAGGCGCCAAATCCAAGTTTGTTTGGACCCCTCAATGTGATCTCTGTTTTAGACGCCTCAAGGAGAAGCTCAGAACAGCTCTCATCCTGCAATATCCCAAACATGATAGGGAATACCAAATTGAAACCAACACCTCAGATGCATCCATTGGGGGAGTACTACAAATCAAAAATAATGATGGTGACTTCCTGCCTGTAGCTTATGAATCACAAAAATTGACAGATGGAAAGTGTCAATACCCTATCCATGACAAGGAACTGTTGGCTATTATGCACTGCCTAGTCAAATGGCACTGTTACCTAGAACAACAGGAAGAATTCACAGCATTAACCAACAACAAGCTGCTCATATATTTCAAAACCCAAGCAAATCTGTCTCACCGCCAAGCCCGCTGGATGGAGCTCTTGGAGAGATTCAACATGCTCATACAGTACAAACTTGGTCCCAAGCTTACCATGGCAGACACCCTCTCATGCCTATATGTCCGTGCCTTGAGAGGGGAAAATGGGCTCAACCCAGACTGGCCTCTCTTAGTGCTATGAACAAAAGACAAAGGGTTCCCCCTGGAACAACCAACACAACAAAAGAAACAGTTATCAAAAACAAACACCTATTTGCTGACATATACTGGACCCTACACAGAAAAATGTTAGATGGTACTACCATTCCCTATATCCCCACACAACAGCGGGTAGACACCATCCTACGCTATCAAAGAGACCTCGGACACACCAAGAGCCAAAACCTATATGAGTTCCTTAAGCACAAGGAGTGGTGGCTAACCTTATATTGCAACGTTCAAGAAGTCCTAGACCAATGTGAGGTATGCAAAATGTTTGCCAAAAGCAAAACCCCTCCAAAGTCAGTACTTCTCATCTGCACACAACTATCCTTCAAAGTATGGGCCCTTGATGTTGTTGGCCCCATTCCAGGGAAACACAATGATAAGAAATACATCATCACCGCCATAGGCTTTGCTACAAGATGGCCAGTGGCCCAAGCAGTAAAGGCGCATACTGGCAATGATGTACAACAATTTATTGGCAAAGAGATAATCAGCAAGTTTGGAAAGCCAAATCTCATGATAACCAATGGAGGGAAAGAATTGACTTCCAAAATTACCAACATATACCTCACAAAAAATGGGGTCAAACCACCGTAACAACACCATACCACCCACAGGCCAATGGACGTATAGAGCGGCTTAAAGGCAGCCTTGTGCAAGCCTTGGCCAAGCTCACTGCCGGAAGACCCAAAGACTGGTATAAGCAGCTACCAACTGCACTACTTGTGTGCCAAACCCAAGTGAATAGATCCACCAGAAAAAACCCTTTTGAGTTGGTATATGGCACACAGCCAAATATCATTCAAGCATTGACAGGACCTAAACTGGAAATCCCAAGTGAAGTCCCCCCACACTCAGACCCTCACGTTATAGAGGCCAACAGCAAGCAAACAGAAAAAGAAAATAAATTTCTGCAAAAAACCTTTGTCCCCATCTGTGACAGACATGAAATTGGGGACAAAGTTTGGGTCATGAACGTTGATAAAAGCAATCTACAACCCAAGAAATTAGGGCCAGCAATCATTCTAAAGGTAAACAACAATAACAATTACCTTGTGCAAGGACTCAGGAAACGCAATCAAGACAAGACACTACACCATGATTGCCTGAGACCCTGCAAAGCAAGACAAAAACAATGAGAAACTGCCCTGCCCACCACAGAACAACAATTAATCCAGTACAGCGCCCGGGCTCCTGATAACCTCCCTGGCAACCTACCCCCAGAGGAGCCTAACCTTCAGTCAGGGGGGTGTCAAAACAGCAGGCTCAATCTGCCATCAAAGTTCCAAACAAGCAGGTTTGTGACCCACAATCCAATTACCGGGCCACTTGAAGCCAGACTAGGAAGTCAATTCAAATTACCAAATCCAACAATATGAACAGATGATGATCCCTTACAGTGAATACCTTGTTTTGGCGCTTGACTCATTACCAGGATCAAGCCACCCCCTTCTTCCATCCAACCATGTGATCAATAATCATGTTCCTGCTATCCATTGATTCACTATGACTATATAATCACTATCTCACAATAAAGATTATTATCTAGCTTCTAAATATTTTTCCCCTTGTAACTCTGCTAAAGCAGCACAGTTACAACACCTCAATGATAGGTTGTGCTATCATTGAGTGAATATCCTCCCCAATATTATCACATTAATTAATCCTCTACCCAGACTAAGCAAGTAACCTTACTAGAACCATCACCCCTCCCCAAGTCAGAAGATGAATCATATCATCTTCACAGCTGTTTTGACAGCTTACCTTGGGATAGGGGGCAACCAGCCAGCCTATGCTCATTTTGGACCTGAACCACAAGGTCCCAAAGGGATATCATACTTGTAAAGTCACTTCCCCCTTTAGCCCTGGATAGTACAATCTTCCCACACCGCACAAAAAAATCTGCTCAGAAGCCGGCCAAGCCCCTTAATTCTCTTGATGTTTTAGCCCACACAATTGATGAGATATTTGTGTTGGAATACCCTTCCCAAGTGGTAAATACAGGTGCTTCAGAATCTGTCCCACATGAGAGAAATCTCTGATTAATTTGGATTATTTTTTGGCTTGGGCCTGTCTACATTTGAAATTAATCAAATCTAAATAATCAGGTTGTGCTATTGTTGAATCCTCAAATTCCAATCCAACTGGATTGGATGCTGCCCTGAAAAACTCCTTTGATGCCTGTCAATCATATTTGAAGTCAGAAATTGTTGGAAACCCTCCCAATCCATTGAATTCTCCCTGAAAAATTTCTCTTGGAATCAATCAGATCTGACCCTTGGGTCAGGTGACTTTAAAATGCAGAATGGCTTTTCTTAAAGCAAGACAGGGGACTTTTGGTCCCCTGCTTGCTCATTTTACAAAATAAAGTTTGAACTTTCCCCCTTTTGAATTTTGAATTTTCCTTGCCCCCCTCTCTGGCCCTTTGATTTTCTAAGATTATTAGTAGAAGTTTGACCCTCCTTACCTTTCCCCTTTGCTTCTGGACCTCTCTGCATCTTCTCAGAGCCTCCTACACATTGCCAGCGTCAACGTTAAAGATTTTTGCTTTTGCTTTAAAGTATAGTCATTTGAACTTAAAGATTAGTGATTTATTCAATATAATTACCTACTTGAAGTTTGATTTTGTTTTTCTTTTGCTTTTGCTTTCTTCTAAGCTCTATATACACTTTAAAGTTTTAAACCCCGCCTTTGAAGTCCCTTTCTTTGTGGTTGCCATTTTCTGTGTCCTGTCTACCTCTTGGGACCTTCCTGCTTGTCTTTGGCTCCTTTCTTGGTTGCTTGCTTTGAGCTTGCAAAAACTAAAAGTCTAGAAAAGCAATTTGTTTCTTTCTGGTCTAAATATTTGATTTAAGTAGAAATGTTGGTGCCCTTTGTCAAGTTTGTTGTGTTCACCTTGGCACCAGCCTTAGTGATGATATGGTGCACTACCCCTGACCTTTGGGGACGCATCTCACATTCATTCCATCATGTGGGTGCTAACCCTGATCAATTACTACACATATTTGGTGACCTCACTGGGCGAGCTCAAGATATTCTCACCACTAGTGAGAATGTTGTAAGAAGCCTCACCTGTGATGACCTTGAGCTTGTGACCCCCAATCTATCTCCCTCAGAGTCACCAGGCCTGCCTCCCCCATTGCCCCTCTCCTCTGAGGCCCCAGTTGTACTGGTCCCAGGTGTGACAGAAACCTCTGGATAATATGAAGCTGTTTCTAAGTGATAGGGAATTACTACCCAAATCCACATAGAATTGATGATTAACCACCAACACAGCTTCAGATATTTTTTTGTGAAATTTCCAATTGTAACTCCAGGATTAAGTAGAACAATTAGTCCTAACCAAAGTAGTCCAAGATAAATGACCTGGGAAAGCATCAATGCATCTTCAGCATAAAATTATGGGCATTGAGAATTGACACAATTTTCATTTTCAAGAATAGGGGAGGAGCTGCAAAATTGGCTGGCATGAAATTGACATTGGGAGGCACCGACAACAAAGTTCCAGTTGCAGGGCCCCATTTTCCAGAAATGATTTGGTTCAGAATCAGATTGTATGGGATATACTGTAACAACCCAATCACAGGATGAATTTCTAAAATTTAAAATTTAGAAATTGGGATAATTGATTTTTATTGAGTAAATTTAGGAGGACTCAACTCTTAGAGTTGAAACAGGGAAAACTATTCAATATATATCAGAAAAATTGACCAAGCAATACCACCTGAGTCTTGACCTCCTATTCCTTCCACATTGTCAAGTAAGTATCTGGTCCAGGTTGCAAAGAACCCTTGCGTGACTAGTTTCTGTCAACCATACTGATTAACAAGCTCATATCAGATGACCCTCATATTATGTCAGTTTATCAACGTCAGTTTGAAAGGGGGAGCTGGTTTCAGTTGGTAGACTGGAGCAGCCATGACCCATTTTCAATTGACCGTTTGGTTTAAATCCATTAACTTGGTCAATTTTGATACAGGTTTTCTGGCCTTCCAAGCCTTCTTACTTGGACAGACAATACCTGGCATTATGGAATCTACTGTGACACCAGGAGGAGACAAGGTTGTTCCAGAGTCTACCCCCAAGCACGCCCCCTGGTTGCTCAGCGGGATGATTCTGATGGGTTTAGACTCCTACTTTCCCTGTCTATCTGCTGTGTCCTCCTTGTGGATGCCACTTCAAGAAGTCATCCCAGTTCTGCACTGGATGGTGTCCTGGTGGATTCCCCCCCCCGGGATGGGAGCCAAACTTAGTTAGTTTAGCCCCCCTCTCTCACAATACTATGAGCCAACACAACTCAACTCAATGGATTCAAACCTGTCGACACCTCTGGCGTCATCTCACCCAACTCCCACTTGGCTAATTACATGATCCCTGCAGTTACGCTACTGTACCTTGCCAGCAGCCCTAGACAATGCAACATCCTTGCCAAAGCCTTCCGTCAGGCAATAAACCTCTATCCAATTGTCTAAGCCTTGAACAGCTTCCAGCCACCTAGCCTGCCATCTTATTTTACTAAAGTTTTACCCCCAATACTTGGGTATTACACACAGGGGGTTCCATATCAAGTTGGTAGGAAGGGCAAGAAGTTGAACTTGCCTTTAACCAGCTTGGGTTCTGATAGGATCCAGGGACCTTGAAAGTTATATCTAGTTGTGGATTTTATATGGGCCAAGGGATATAGTTCAAGAATCTTTTCCGGGGTATAGTCCTTATACATAGGCTTTAATGGGTACTCCGTGAAATGAACAGGCCAAAGGGAACACCTGGAGGACAGGAATCTGTAGGTAGGAGGGCCGGATAATCTTGTGCTGAATTGATAGAAGGCAAATACAAAATATGGCAATATCTGTGGAAGACAATATGGCATAACCTTTATTTAAAAATGGTAATAAGGTTGAAGCACAGGGTCTATAGGTCTATATAGCACCCTGCCTCCAAACTTAGTATTTTCCAAGGGGGCTTCATCAAAATATTAGGAAATGTGGGGCCAGGTGGTCAGGACACCCAGATACAGAAGCAGCAAAATGGCACCTTGTCTGGACGTTCTCTCATTGGTCAGAATTCCCAAACTGATTACCTGATTATCTTGTTCTTGGGTTGTGGTCATGGGGTTGGGCCTGAAGCCCACGTTTTCTTCTGGTAACTGAACTTGATTGGTTACCTGTGAGGACTTTAAGCTCATGAAGTTTACAGAGGGACTTTTCTTGCCTCCATTAGGCAAGTCAAGAAGTCCCTCCTTGGGCGCCACCACTCTCAAGTCTATGCTGGTATTCTTACTTCAGGACTTAGCTGGGGCTTCAGCTTGTGGGGGCCCAATCTCAGAAAAACGTGAACAGGCAGCCCTTTGGTCTGCAGGGCTGGCAGCCTGCAAGCATCCAGAATCAGAGTTCAAATCTTGTTCTTGGGCCTGGTTTTCCAAAGGTAGATAATTGTCAATCCTGACAGGTATAGTTAACCATAATCCAACAGCATCAATCACCTTTACTTATAAAAAATTATCTAATAAAATAATCAGTATTTTCAGGAATGACATTTTTCCCTTTTTGAAACCTAAGGTATGGAGCAAGTTTTGAACCCTGGTCACAACTGACTGCGGGCCACCAGGCCTGACAATCAGGGAGCCAACTGCCCACATTTTTTGAGATTGAATTCTCTCAATCCCAGGTTGTAAATGCCTTTCAGGATGAATGCACTAGTAAGTACTTGACAATCATGATGTCCATAAAGAAAAAATTGCCTAAGGGAGGCAAAGAAATTCATACCATTAGCTTTATGAGCTTGAAGTCTACCTTGGTGGCCAATCAAGACTCTCCATCTGATGAAAATATGGACCTAAAGGTCTCTCCCAATATTATTTCTTAAGAACATAAGGGTAGCACTATTCATTCTAAAAAAAACTAGCCAATTAACGCCCCTTTGCAACAGTGCCATTTTGCTGTCCCAAAACCTGGGCATCCTGCCCACCCAAATCCACATTTTCCAATCTTATGATGAATCATCTGTAGTAGATGTAAATTCTAGCAGTGGGGTACTATATAAACCTGTTGACCCTGCACTAGACTTTATTGCCGTTTTTAATAAAGGTTATGAGATATTGTTTTCCCCAAATATTGTCATATTTTATCTTGGTTATCTGCCAATTAAACTCTAAACCCTCCATCCTGCCTGCCCTGCTGCCCACAACTTATTATCCCCCAGGTTTTCCCTTTGGTACTGTCCACTTAACAGAGTACCCATTGAATTCTGAATATAGAGATTACACCTCTGACTGTATAATTATCAGAATCATTGTTACTGATGCTCCTGTTATTAATTATAACAGAGTGAGGGTCTTTTCACCAGATAAGTTTTTTAATATTGAGAATGCATTGGATTCAACAATTGTTATTATTGGGTTAAATATTGATAATTTTCCAACAAAATTTGAGCCTGCAGCCTCTTCTGTGCACATAGTACAAGTCAACCAAATTCTGAAACCTTGACTAATTGGTCCCACATGCATGAAACTGTACATTCAGTCAACTATAGCCATTCAGACGTCTCCAATGAACCAGATGATGTTGGCAATTACCTGCTTTCTTTACCAAGCTCTGTAAAATGTCTATCAGAAGTTAGAAGAAGTAAGTGATTATTACTCTATCACTTATAGTGTTTTAAAGTTTGAACTGATAAGTAAATGTGAGACTGAGTAATTTAATCTTAATTTCAAACTATTAAGAAAAACAGTTGAGTGTTTTGAATTGAGTTGATCTTGTCTTGTAACTTCAACAGTTGAATCTCCTCTTCTAACTTCACAATACCAAATCTATATATTCTTTAGAGCCTTGGTTTTATTCATTGCTCAATTAATAAAGGCTTTTAAATCATACCTTGCCTTTTTTTGTAAGACTTTTCTTAGAATCACCATGAAACCGCCTAATATTTTCCTTCCTTGGGGAATTAGGCTCAAATGATTTCTTCTACTCATGATTTGTACATTAGTACAATGTTCTGTATAGATGGAAACTAGACCAGGTTCAGGTACCAGCACCAAGTATTGTAATAATGGGAAGTGGGCTCCTGTGGTGCCAGGGAAGTGATATACTGCCTCCTTATTCTCCTCCAATCCTCCAATCAAGGAGAAGCCTCAACCTGCACCAGCCAATTACTGCCCTACCAGTTTTTTCTGTCCCTTTGCTTCCCTCTTCTTGCTTACATACTTGGGAGCTTATACCTTCTTAGGTTGCTTCAAACCAATTCTAGGTAGATACTGAATCTTTGGTTAAATACTCCACTTGGATATGGTATTATTACCCATTGGTTCTATGATTACTGGTTTAAATCATTCTGCTCTAATTCACAATGCTGGAAAGTTATTTTCTGCAGGGTGGGTTCCTGACAATACTAGTGCAGGACCCCTTGGCCCAATCTAAAAAACTGACCAGATACAACATAAAGGACCCTTAGTTTATTACTGAGCCCCAACTGTTTAAGGATAAGTACAACTTTCTCTCTGCCTACCAACTGGACATGGAGCTGCCCATCACCCCTAAACCAATGCCTGTTTCTGCACCTAAGCTCTCCCTAAATCACATTAATACACTATTTGGTATATTGTACATCACCCTCACTGGGGTGATTGACACTATAATCCTGACCACTGACTTGTGATCTTGGGTGGACAAATCTGTCATACCTAATTAAGTTAGCACTAATATTATGATGGGCTTTGTCCACTCAGCCTGCAGCCTGCCCAATCCCAGAAAATGATGGGCTGGCCGTCCAAGGTTGGTTCTCTGACAAGTATAAATATTTTTCTTGTTAGAACCTGATGTAATACTCTAATAACTATTCTTAAGGTTGGGGTGTGTTTTGAATTTAACTATCTGTTGCAACATCTTCAATTACTCCCTCTTGGGAAATTGATTTCCCAAGTGACTTCCCAAATGATTTCCCAACTAACCATTAAGTTGGGGCTTGTCCAAGTAGTGTTCCTCTTAGGACTCAAAGTGTTTGATCCCCGTAATAGATGGGCAAATGATAAGAGGTCACCATGACCACAATGACATACATTAATGACATGTGGCTTCTCATGATACTATATAATACTCTAAGCTCATATCCAATAAAGTATCATTCTCTTCTTAAATTTACCCTTTATCTTGTTTATTATACTTCCCAGAAGTATATGCTTGACATATCTGTTTATGTTTTTCTTATTAATTCACATTTTTAGATTATGACTTGAAACAATCTATTTAGTTATCTTCATACTACTTAAATTATTCAGGTGTTTTGATAGACCATGATAGTTGTAATGTAGTGCTTGTAGGTAACTGATTGGTTAAATATTTTTACCAATCATTTGACTGTGTGAATACATTAATCCGCCACAGCTTTACTTGGTAGCGTTTATCCACAAATCAATTTTTTTGCGTTTTATCCCTTGTAAAATATGGTTATCAGTTTAGGATCGTTGGAGACAATCCTTTATTTACATAGAAAAAATCAAACCCTCATTTAGATTTTAAAGGCGCATGGCAGCATTCTATCTCCAAATGAAGGAGCGCATTGTTTTAAACTTACTTGGGAGCTTCGGCCCAGCTTCAGATAGGTCTCAGCTCTGGTGCACTACAGCAAATCAGTTTTTCTATTATATTTAAATATAATAAAAAGGCTCGGAGGTGGTGTCCAAGAGATGAAGCTAGTTGGAGCTGGGCCAAATCAGCCCCTAGCTGTGACTTCAATTCAGTTCTGCATTTGAGGCAAGTGATTAGAGATAGGAGGGTGCTGATTAAATTAAATATCGGGTTGGTTTATTGATTTATAAAGCCATCTCCTCCTTTGCCACTCCTTAAATGTTCGATATTTCTAATCTTTTGGCTTGCCACATCACACTAAAAGTTGAGACATTCAACTTCCTTTTAAGATAAAGTATTTATATCTGTTTAAGTTAAACTTTAACTATCGGCCAATAAGCTAAGCTAGCTTTGTCATTAATTCGAAGAACAAGGTTAATAATTATATCTAAAATATCGAGATAGAAGACAGATAAGATAGCGATCCATACTTAAGCTCAAAGCCAATATTGACTGTCTTAGCTCTTCTATCTATCACTAAGAGTTATCACTTCAAAAACAAGTAAATATTATCCCACTTATTATTCAATTAGGATATTTATTATCTATTTAATCTCTCATCGGTCACCTGCTTATAATTTACTTTTTGTCTCATAGCTCTCAATCCTAAAATGTCAAGCCTAAGCTGGATTTCAAACCTTGACTATTGTCTTGAACCTTCCCATGTCCGCAAATCTTCAATCATTTGTACTATTGGTAAGCACTTTGCTCTGCTCCTGATTTAGTATACATGTGCTATTTTTATAAAGGATATGTGATGGTACCCTTTCTTACTGTATTTAGGACCCAAAACCAACAATGTCGAGGCCATGAATAAACTTAGAGATGCCGGCATGAATATTGCACGCATGAATTTCTCTCACGGTTCTTATGAGGTATAGGATTATGTTGAGTTTTTATTTACGACTTTTAGTACCACGGCTCTGTTATTGCTAACGTCCGCAAGAGCCAGGAGGTTCACCCTGGTCGCCCTGTTGCTATCGCTCTGGATACCAAGGGCCCCGAGATTCGTACTGGTCTGATGGCTAATGATACTGAAGTTCCCATCACTGCTGGTCATGAGATGATCTTCACTACTCGTGATGAATACAAGGAAGCCTGTACTGGTGAAAGATATTATATTGACTACAAGAACATCACCAAGGTTATTGAAGTTGGAAAGATTATCTACGTTGATGATGGTATCATGTCATTCGAAGTACTTTCCATAGAAGGTGATGAGCTCAAGGTTCGCGCCCTTAACAATGGACGTCTTGCCAGCAAGAAAGGTGTCAATCTCCCCGAAACTAATGTAGATCTTCCTGCTCTTTCTGAGAAAGATAAAGCCGATTTAAAGTTTGGTGTCGAGCAAGGGGTAGATATGGTTTTCGCTTCATTTATCAGAACTGGTAAAGACATCAAAGATATCCGCGAAGTCCTCGGAGAAGCTGGAAAACGCATCAAGATTATTGCCAAGATTGAAAATCACCAGGGCGTTCGCAATTTCGATGAGATTCTTCGTGAGACTGACGGTGTCATGGTTGCCCGTGGAGATCTTGGTATTGAAATTCCTTCTTACCGGGTCTTCATTGCTCAAAAGTCAATGATTACCAAATGTAACCTTGCCGGCAAGCCCGTTATTTGCGCCACTCAAATGCTTGAGTCTATGACTACCAACCCCCGTCCTACTCGTGCCGAAGTTAGCGATGTTGCCAACGCCATTCTTGATGGCGCTGACTGTGTCATGTTGTCCGGTGAGACCGCCAAGGGTTGCTATCCTACTGAGGCTGTTGACATGATGAGCCAAGTTACTGTTTTGGCTGAATCTGTTGTTGCCTATGATGTTCTGTTCAACGAGCTCCGTGCTTTGACTTCCCGCCCCACCTCTGTTGCCGAGGCTACTTGCTCTTCTGCTGTCAATGCCGCTTTCGAGGAACAAGCTGGTGCCATCCTTGTTCTCACAACCTCTGGTGACTCCGCTCGCCTTGTTGCAAAGTACCGTCCCCGTGTGCCTATCATCACTGTGACTCGTGATGATATGACCGCTCGTCAGGTCCACCTGTATCGTGGTTGTTACCCATTTGTCTACAAGCAAGACAAGCCTTCTTCTGCTAATGCTTCGGGGGATATCTGGCAACAGGATGTTGAAAACCGTATTCAGTGGGGTATTAAGAATGCTATTGAACAGGGTATGTTGAAGAAGGGTGATGCTGTAATCTGTCTCCAAGGATGGAGAGGAGGTCTCGGAAACACCAACACCATGCGTATTCTGTATGCTTAAGTTAATCTCAATAAACTCCTTAAAAAGTTAAGTCTTAAATGTAACATCCATACTAAATAGTTATTTGGCAATTTTCACATCACATCTATGGGTGTAGATTTACAGGTCTATGTTGAAACACATTAACTTCACTTTTCCTGGCTTTAGTTAAAACAACTTGATGCATTTCAATGATACTTTGATTCTCTCCTCAGTTGCAATATTAAACCATTATTTGTTATTTCAAGGGAAGTCTATAATTGATTTTACTTGGTAGCCTAGAAAAATCAATATAAGCACAACCTGTCAAGTTACAAATTAGGGAATTTCACTAGAAGCTTGGAAATTGTAGCACACAAGACCTCAAAGGCATATATTTTATGCCATAGCCAGAATGATGATCAAATCTGGCCTGGGCATTTCTGACCTTGCCTTTTTGACAACTGTTTCAAGATACTTTATAGGCATACAGCTCAAACTTAGCTTGTGCTATGACCAAGATTATTCCCTTGTCCACTAATGTATCTCACAATACACAGGGGACACTTGAAGAGTTGCCCCATGATGCGATTAAAAGTATGGACCAGCCTGAGCCCAATGGCAAATTATGGACACTATCTCTCATTTAGGAGTGTTGCCAATTTGACTCACTGATCCCTCCCAATCTATTCCCAGTCCAAACGTTACATGAAACACACCACTATGCCACCCCCTGGCAATCTGTGGCTTCCAAATATAGTATATCAGCTGTATTATTCCTAAAATAAACACATCTTATTCCTATTCTTGTCCTTTCTATTTGGACTGTTGTCCTCCCCAATCTAAATACTGAACTATCATTGGCTCAGTTGCAACACTTGGATTTTGTTGCCAAGGTTAAGCAAATAGTGTTACAAGGGATTTTTTTGTAGAAGTCATAATTGGAATAAGAGAGGATACATTTTATTGAAAAAGGGTGTGTGTAGAAGATTGTTGTTAGGGATGTGGATAGCCTAAACCATCATGTAACTTCTATTATCCAATAAGATCAGGTGGATGCTTTAGTTTATTCCCAACAAGAGTTATGATTAATTACACATCATATTGGGGGCACTATCAAAGCGCCATTACATCAGCAAAGCCAGAATCAAGCACCAAAGTGCCAGCACAATTAATTCTGAGCACCAAGCTCAAATTTAAGTCAATATTTGACTTTCAGGTCAGCTGAACCAATTGAATAAGGAGTACATTAGGCTAGCAAGTGCAGTGCTGATGAAAGATCTGATTTCCGAAGCAATCCAAATTTACCAAGGTTAATTAAACAACAAGACACCTAAAAATAGCAAGTGTAAGAAAGGGGTACTAGGTTCAGCAAGCCCAGTACTCATCCTGGTGGAGAGCACTACCAGTATACAATCCAGATGATAGCTGGAATTGTCAATCTGAGGGGGTATTCAAGGAAAGGCAGACAAGAAAAGTGAGGAAAACACCTGTAGATGACAGAAACAACAGTTACTTTAAGAAACCAATGTAAGAGAGGGAGCTAACCTAACTAAGTTTGGCTTCCATCCCAGGAAAAGAGTTCACCAGTAAAGCATCCAGTGAATTACTGGGACAACCACTCTAAAAGAGGACCACCTGTCATGGTGGAGTCTCTGCAAAATTCTGAAAAATTCACAAAATGGGGAGTAAAATACCAAATCATCAAAGAATTGAAAATCGACAAAAAATTGTAAAGTTAAATTTGCAAACATAAATCTCCAAGAAGAGGCAGAGGGACAATACATTCAAAGAAAATTAGGGCAGAACAGAAGCATAAAATTGATTGAGAAATGGTGGCTGGATTTTGTAAATACACAATCTCACAAATTGGTTCCACAATTCTTTAATTTCAAAATTGGGAGATCTGAAATCAGCGTAGAGGCTGTGAAAACTGCAAAATTGAAGCCACAAACTGCAAGGTACCACACAGGCATGTAAGCAAGAAGGAACTAAATATTTGGAGAATAATGCTCTGTAAACTTTAAAACTTGATATTGGTTTTAATGTTATAGTGTTTATTGAAATACTAAAGTAGTTCTAGGGAATTGTTAGTCAATACAGGGTGTCACAGTAGAAAATCAAATGGAAGGGGTAGTGCGCCCTTGTAAAACCCAAAATCAGCAAAGAACTGCAGCCAAACCCCTGAAAGAAATTGATAACTTAAATGCTGTCATAGACAAAAATAGGTAAAGCTGGGGTTGCTCAAATAGCCCTCAAAAATCTGGACTTGCCTTATTTTTCCCCAAATAATTATGACAAGAAAATTACGTGTTATACACTATTTGGGGATGGCAGCACTTGACTTGCTGGTTGGTGGAATTTTTCAAATTATGACATCATCAACCTTAATTCTAATGCAGGCCCTCCAACTGCTGAAAATATTCTTGCCAACCAATCAGATGCCGCAAAATCCCCCATCTCCATCCTGAATTCTCTTAAGACCTCCCCATTTCCCCTCTAGAAACTTGTTTCTAGATAGCTTACTTTCACTAAAAAATAAAAGAAAGTCCTCCCAAAAATGATGGCTCATCTGGGGCTGTTTGCCCCCATTCTCAACCAATTAGCCGTTGTCATGATCAAGCTTGTCATAGATTCCATGGGCGCAACCCTGCCTGCTCTTTGCATGGTGCCGTCTTTGGGCTCTTTCTCTAATTTACCCCTGCAAGTCATTTGCATTTTGACAATTTTTATCTCCATCCTCTGTTATACTACCAGAGGCACCAAGATAATCAAGCCATCCTCCCAATTTGGTTTCCTACTTCTCAAAAAATTGTCAATATGTTTACTCTATCCTCATTGCCTATCTTTGAATAATGCAGCTTACCAATTTACTCTAACATTATCTAGAAACCTATTTTTGCAATTTGCTTTAATCATTTATTTTTGGTTGGCCCAAGTAGCTTCTGAAGTTTTGTCCTACCCCTCCACCACCATTTGGTTCATGGTTGCCACTAGTTTTAATACTGGGGTCATGCTATGATTTTTGGTGAAATGGGGAATGCAAATCACTTCCACTGGCTACCAAATTTTAAGAAGCATCCTGAGCCATGATTGGCCTTCTTACCTTTTTTGAGCCTCCATTTTGGCACCCCCTGCTGAATTCACCCGCGCCATCTCCCGGGCCTTTGGTGGCCCCACCTTTTCCCTCCCAAACTCTTCCAAGGCATCCCGCAATTGCATTGCAAATGCTCTTTGTCAACTTTCTGTTCCCAAATCCCGCTGGTTACTTGACACCCTCTCAAAGCACCCAACTCTTTTTGATGATGTTTCCCCTTTGGCAGAAGCATTGGATGCATCTGCGCTCCCCAGGCGCCCTGGCCCTCTTACCTTTCCTTTTTTTGGCTTCGTCAGGGGAACCAGCCTCTTGGTGAGTTTTTAACTTATTTTCAGGCAGCTGCCTCCAAGGTTCTGCTCCCTGAATCTGCAAAATTAGCTGCCCTAAAAGTTGCATTAGACACCACTGGCTCAGACTTACCTCCATAGTCAGAGCCAACTTCTTCACTTCACAATATTATTGGTCAACTTTGAGGTTTCACTTTGAACTCAATACTTGACACACATAGTGTTGAGAGCAAAAATGAACCTCAAACAACAACCAGCCCGTTGTTGTTGCTCAATAGCAACAAGCTCAAATACTCAGTTGCAAGCCCAACTTTGGCTTCAAACCCTAGTTCACAAAAAATTTGTCCTGTCAATAGTATTGGTGTCCCTACTGCCACTGCTTCTGATAAAACCACCTGATATGAGTTGAAGAAAATTACAGGCTCCAGAACACCTAGCTCCCCTTCAAATATGTTGTGCATCCTGAATACTAACTGCACTTTTAACCATGCCAAGAGTATGTCCCCTTTAGATGACGCTGACCACCATCAGCGCGCATTGCCAAAAAAATTGTCCTTCCCCAAATGTCAGTCCCTTTTGACAATTGGGGGGCATGGTGAGCACCTTGACTTTTACTCAGATGATTCACTTTTTGATTACCTCCCTAGCCCTGGCCCTTCCAGTCTCATGGCAATGCAGATTGACTGTGATAACCCTGTTCTTCTGGGCTGTTTCTCTTTCTCCAATATCTTGGGAGCCATGAACCTGTCCCCCACTTCACGTTTTGAGGACCCTATGGTTATATTTGATGCTGACCCTCCTGGGCCAGAATCTCATTTGGGTTTATCCCCCTCCATGTTCTCTGCCAATTCTATCAATAAAGAGTTTTCTGGGTACTTCTTGCTTTTGGTTAGCTTCCTCTTTTACGCTTCTCCATCTGTAGTTCATACACTAGTAGATACAGGCGCCAAAGTTAATTTTATAAGCATTGGTCTGGCAGAAAAATCGGGGCTTGACTTAGTCCCAGGAGGTCTGGTTAAAGGGGGGAATTCCACTACCTTCCACTCCCTGGATGTGTCTAAACCCCTGGTGTTCAGTGTTGATAACCACACATTTACCAAAAGGTTTTGTTCTATCAAAAACCTGGTGTAACCTGTTATTCTGGGCATTAGTTGGTAGAGGAAGTACAACATTGCCTCCCACCTCAAGTATAACTCACTTCTCCTAACCTCACCAGCTGGGTCTTCTTCTCATTACCCCTACTGGACGCCTCATTGTGCAAGGATGATTCTAGTCTGGCATTATGCAACCAAATCACCCCACTTTCTACCCTGAGTGCCTTACCTCTGTGCATAAATCATTTGGCAGCCGTTTTTGAACCTACTAGGGATGATAGACTGCCCAAGCACACTCAATTTGACCTTTTCTTTTGTCTCACAGTGGACTTGGTAAAGATCAACTCCCCCATCTACCCCCTTACCCTCCCTGAAGAAGATGCTCTTGATTCTTGGATCAATGAAATGCTTCTAAAAGGGTGGATTGTCCCCTCTACCTCCCCAGTATGTGCCCCATTGCTTTTTGTGGAGAAAGCTGATGGTTTGCTACAGCCATGCATTGATTACAGCCTACTGAATAACATGACAGTTCTGGATCCGTACCCTACTCCACTGGAACCCCAGATTGCCAGGTTTGTGGAGAAGGCTAGAGTCTTCTCAAAATTGGACTGTATGAACGCCTTCAATCAGGTGAGTATCAAAGAGGGTCAGGAGTGGTTGACAGCTTTTTGATGTCGGAGAGGCATATTTCAATTCAATGTCATGCCCTTTGAGCTAAAGAATGCCCCAGCATGCTTCCAGTGGTTAATAGACTCCACGTTGGGAGACCTAGTAGGCGCGTGTGCAGTGGCATACACTGATGACATCCTGGTCTACTCCACAGATGAAGAATCCCACAAGCTACACTTGACACAAGTCCTCCAGAAGCTCTTAGACGCTGACTTGACCATAAAACTGAGTAAGTGTGCCTTCTTCCAGAAGTCAGTACCCTTCCTAGGAAACATCATTCTTAAGGACAGCCACTCTATTATGCCAGATAAAGAGGCCGCCATCAGGGACTGGAAAAACCCTAGCACTCTTACCAAACTTTGTAGCTTCTTGGGCACCTGCATGTTCCTGAAGAAGTTTACCCCTCATCTATCAGAACAAGCAGCTCCCCTCTATAAAGCGTCATAATTGAAGACTTTCACATGGTCCAAGGAATGTAACAACGCCTTTGAATCTGTCAAAGCTCTATTCCTCTCAGCCCTGGTGCTACAGCACGCCAACCACAATAACCCCTTTATATTGGCTTGTGATGCCTCTAACTTTGCCATTGCAGCTGCGCTACTTCAAGAAGGAAGCAACGGCTTAGAACGCCCAGTAGGTTACTTCTCCCGTAAGATGACCCCTGAAGAGCTGAACTACATGATTAATGACAAGGAACTCATGGCGGTGGTCAAAGGCCTAGCTCACTGGCAACACCATTTACAGGGGGCTAAACACAAAGTGATAGTGTGAACCAACCACAAGGCCCTTCTATACTATTGAGCACCACACCTCCTCACGCCAAGTCAATCTTGATGGTCCATAAAACTAGCTTGTTTTAGGTTCTCTTACAAGTTCATCAAAGGCAAGGACAATCACTTGGCTATAGCATTGAGCCGGAACCCAGCCTTTTACCCAGATCCATTGGAGGTCTGTGAGTGGAACACACACACAATGATACCCATTAAGCAGGTAAAAAGGGACCCAGAACCCTCCACTGTCCTGGCAGTGATAACAACTTCCACAGATACCCCAGCAACCACCCAGGACCCCCTCATCCCAGAAGGCACCTCTTTGGCCACAAACAACCCCACATCACAAGAGCAGCCAGCCTCAGAAGGGACCCACCCATCTCCACCATTCCTTGACCCCCAGCTCCCAATTTCCAGTGAGAAAACACAACCCCTTCACAGTCAAATCCTCCTTGTGCAGCCCCTGTCTGCCTCATACCCTAAATTGATCAAGCTTGCCTTAGATAACAGAAGCTCCACACCACAAGGTTATCAGGAGAACAAGGGGGTGCTTCTCCACCAAGGCTTGTGGTGGGTCCTGGAAGGCCCTCTGCAACTACAAGTCATCCAGGCTCATCATGACTCCCTAGCAGCGGGTCATCCAGGCAAGACTAAGACAATAGAGTTGATCTGCCACTCATATAGCTGGAAAGGCATCACAGCCAACATGGCTCAATACACCAAGGACTGCCTCATCTGTTGCAGAGCCAAGCCAAGCAGATTAGCTAAAGCAGGCCTCTTAGTCCCCCCATAAGAAGCCAACAGCCCCTGGACGTCCATCTTTGTAGACTTCATTGTACAATTCCCCCCGTCTTGAGGTTATGACGCCATCATGGTAGTGGTTGACTGTTTTACCAAGTTCTCACACTTTATTCTGTGTGATACCAAAGTAACTGCAGTTGAAACCGTCCACCTTTTCATTGACAATGTGTTTGCACTACACGGCCTCACCCAAGAGATAATCAGTGATCGTGGACCCCAGTTCACAGCCCAATTTTACAAAGGGTTGATGAAAAACTTTGGAATACAGCCATATTGCTCAACGTCTTTCCACCCCCAATCAGACAGGCAAACAGAACAAGTGAACCAAACCCTGGAGACTTATCTCAGGTGCTACTCCACATCATACCATGACAATTGGTAAGACCTTCTTCCCCTAGCACAGTTTGCATATAACAACTCAGCCCACACCTCAACAGGAGTCTCGCCCTTCTATGCATCATACAATTATAACCCCGCATTCAACGTAGGCCCTTGTCCTGCATCTCTTACCCAGGCTGTAAACAACCAAGCTATCCAAATCAGGGAAGTCCAGGAAGAGCTGAAGCTTAATTTGACGTCTTCTGTGAGAGTTTACAAGGAATACACAGATTGTAAGAGAAGGGAAGGCCCATCTTATCAACCAGGAGACATGGTGATGCTAGACGCCCAGAACATCTGCCTCAAGGTCCCATGCAAAAAACTAGGCCCTAAAAGAATTGGTCCATTCAAGGTTACCAAGAAGGTTTGCCTGGCTGCATACCACCTCAACCTACCTCCCACCATCTCTATCTGTCCAGTCTTCCATGAATCTCTCCTAACCCAATATACTGGCCCTGTTACCTCCCACCCTGAACCTCTCCTTACAATGGGGACCTTGAGTATGAAGTCGAGGCCATAGTGAGCTCCAAATATTACAAGCACTCCCTCTGATACCTAATAGCCTGGAAAGGCTTCCCAGAATCAGATTATAGTTGGGTCTCAGCCAAAGAATGTGGTCATTACTCCCAACTGATAGAAGAATATCATGCCAAATTCCCTGATGCCCCTGGACCCCACCTAAACCAAAAGTCACCTCAGAGACCACTGCCCTCTGCGCCATGAAGTTGCCAAATCCCCACAAGAACTATGCCCTAGCCAACGTGACCTCAGGCGGCATCCTCCCTGTCAAAAGAGAAGAGGGTGATGTTACGGTAGAAAATCAAATGGAAGGGATAGTGCGCCCTCGTAAAACCCAAAATCAGCAAAGAACCACAGCCAAACCCCTGAAAGAAATTGACAGATTAAATGCTGTCATAGAAAAAAATGGGTCAAAGCTGGGGTCACCCAGATAGCCCTCAAAAATCTGGACTTGCCTTATTTTCCCCCAAATAATTATGACAAGAAAATTACGTGTTATACACTATTTGGGGATGGCAGCGCTTGACTTGCTGGTTGGTGGAATTTTTCAAATTATGACATCATCAACCTTAATTCTAATGCAGGCCCCCCAACTGCTGAAAATATTCTTGCCAACCAATCAGATGCCTCAAAATCCCCCATCTCCATCCTAATTCTCTTAAGACCTCCCTATTTCCCCTCTAGAAACTTGTTTCTAGATAGCTTATTTTCACTAAAAAATAAAAGAAAGTCTTCCCAAAAATGATGGCTCATCTGGGGCTGTTTGCCCCCATTCTCAACCAATTAGCTGTTGTCATGATCAAGCTTGCCATAGATTCTGTGGGCGCAACCCCACCTGCTCTTTGCATGGTGCCGTCTTTGGGCTCTTTCTCTAATTTACCCCTGCAAGTCATTTGCATTTCAACGGTTTTTATCTCCATCCTCTGTTATACTACCAGAGGCACCAAGATGACCAAGCTGTCCTCCCAATTTGGTTTCCTACTTCTCAAACAATTTTCAATGTGTTTACTCTATCCTCATTGCCTCTCTTTGAATAATGCAGCTTACCAATTTACTCTAACACAGGGACTGGGATTTGGTGATGATGTAACAGGCCTCAATTTTGTCACCAAGCTTCCAGAAGTTACAGAAAGTTTTGTGATATCATAAATTGATTTTGGCACTGAAAAGCACCAAATTACTTGTTTTTGAGGGTTTCAAGACTTTTTAACTCACTTGATAAAATTGGCAAAACCTGCACATGCTTTGCCACTACCCATTTATTGTCAATGGCTTAATTTAGATCAGTCAGAATCTTCATGGGTTTTTTATGAGGCTAGCTGCTTGGGCTCTTTCTTTCAGGAGAGGGCAGTTCTGGTTAAGATGGCATTATCTGTGACACCACCAGGACAAGGTGGGGGACAGTTGGGAAAAATAGGTGGTTACTTTCATCAGCAGCATGCCTGTAAATAGCCAGGATGTACAGCCAGGTGCTGAAGAGAAGATACTGTGAGAGGGGGAGTTCAACCAGAGGGGCAGTTAACAGGACCAATTTCACCTCAGGGAGAGAAACATCCAGAAAACTTATGACATATAGTAGATCCTTACCATCTGAGGTAGGACTCTTTATCAGAAAATCTCCAGTAAACAGCAGTCCCCAAGCTCTTCCATAAAGGTTTTCTTGAAGGTAAAAAGCTTTGGGATCTTCCCAAACTGAGATGGCGGAGAAAGATAGGCAAACCCATAAATTGGGAGAAGCAGACCATAGTAACAGCAGGAAGGAAGAATTGTTAGCACCACAAATATTGCAAGAGGGAACAACATTTTCTGAATCATTAAGAAATTTCTGGGATATCAGGAAAAAGGGATAAAATCCAAGTAGAAACTCCAAAATTTGGGTTCTCACAAGAATTTTGGAGATCTGGGGGATCATCCAATCAATAGGAGGCAGGAGAACTGTGGGGTGTCTTTAAAGAACCAAAAACAAGTTTGGAACAAATTTTTGCTTAAAAACAGCTGAAAATTAGCTAAAAGTAAGTTTCCATTAACCTTATTAGCTTTAAACTTCAAGTTCAAGCTTGGAAACAAAAAACCAAACAGAGTAAGCTTCAGACTCTAACTTTTGCTTTAGAAGACCAGAGCAGGAATCTAGAGAGCAACACAAAAAGACTCAAGGTAATAAATACTGAAATACTTGCTAAAAATTTTAAGATAGGAAAGCTCCCAGGACAGCTATCCAGGAGCCAACTTTTTAAAGCTTTAATTTGTAAAATAGACACACAGGAACCCACAGTGAGCCTGCTTGCAATTTAAGGAGAGTTTTCTTGACCAAGAGGCTGTCAGAAGCAGGGGATTATCCTGATTGGCTGCCAGCTAAAATTTTCAATCCTGTGTCAGAGAGTTGGAAGTTTTTGAGATAATTCATGGAGACATTTCTGATTGGATGTGGGTGTTAGGATGGGTTGTTGTGATGGCCCACATATATATGGTTTTGCAGACAAGGGTTGATTTGGCTTCAAATAAAGACACTATGCTGGAGATTGAAAATGTGTTGTTGGTTTGTTATAGGTAGAGGCCTAGTAGGGAATGATGGCTACTATGGAAGGTAAGGCCTAGCTAGTAGGTGAAAAGACTACTAGGGGCAGATGTTATCTCCACCAAGCAGAAGATATTGGCTGATGTGGGCTAGAGGTCCTCACCCAGTAGAGAACTGTGGTTGCTAGGGGTGAGGAATGAGATAGCTCAGCAGGGAACTTTAGCTGCTTGGGGTGAGGAGTGATCCATCCTGATGGGTAGCGTGTGATAATCAGGCTGGAAGATGTTTAGACCCTGGCAGGTAACACAGGCTGCCAGAGTAGAAGAGTGTGCCAGCATGGTAGTTCACTTTGATATCAGGGCTGTAAGTTTTGGACCCCTGGCGGGTAACACAAGCTGCCAGGGAGGGGAAGAGCTCTGAGGGCTCTATGTACCCTGATACACTTACAGTAGGTCTGTGAGTAAGCATCCTACCTAACATACTGGTAGTTTATCCTTGTCTATGTCCCTATGGGAGCTTTGGGGAGAACCCAGAGTGAGCATTGGAGGGCATGTATTTGCTCAGAGGTGTCACCAAGGCGGTTGCTCAAGGAAGCAGCTGCAGAACTTGGTGTGATCAGGCCTCTGGGAAGTAAAGCTGATTACTTTGCGACTGAAAGCCCAGACTTAATCACCTGGGTGAGTAAAAACAACAGCATAGACTTTATTGATCTATAGTTGGATGTCCTAAGTGGATTGCCACTTGCAAGGGCCCAGTTAAACACCAGTTCAATGTAGACTCATGCCTGGGTCTACAGGTTCTGGTAATAGGGACTGAGATAAAGAACCAAGGTGGTTCACAGTATGAGATTAGCAGAGAAGACTAGTAAGAAAGACTGTACAATCACAGTGAAGACTAGTTGAAGAACTATTGGTTCATGTTGAAGTTAGAAAACAAGATCATGATGTAGGAATAGCTGATCATGATGTAAGAAAGCTAGAGGACTGGGAGATCATGATGCAGGAGCAGCCAGTGGATCTAAAGATCAGAATGTAGGAGTAGCTGAAGGGCTGTTGGTTGAATTGATCTGTTTGAAGACTGGACTGAGCTGTTTTTTAACTGAGATGGATTGATTTCTTGCTTAAGCTGAAGAGCTGGAAGATGTGGTTGAAGGACTGGCTGAAGGACCAGAAGATGTTAGTGCAGGACTGGCTATAGAGCAGGAAGAGGACTTAGAAGTACTAGCTAGATTGGATACATAATCTATAATGCTGGTTTTGGTTGCTTAGAAGAGGAAATATTAATATAAAAAGCAGTTAAATAAGGATTTAATACTGTCAATATTATAATATGAAGAAAGAATTAATTATCATATTATGTTAAAAAGAAAAAAATAAGTAAAGACTTACAGTGTTTAAACTGTGAATTTATTAAAGAGTTAATTAGGTAAAAGGGGCCAGAAAGAGGCCAGAAACAGAACAGAGAAGCTGTGAAGGTGAATAAGAATTTTTTTCCAAAAACAACTAGGAGAGGCAAAAAGGCAAGCGACAGGCAAGTTTGAAGGCGCAAAATGTTTAAGATGTCAAAACAGCAGGATCAACCCACCAGCAAGGTTCCAAACAAGCAGGTTTGTGACCTGCTTCTGATTACCCAGCCACTCAAAGCCAGACTAGGAAGTCAACTCAAATTACCAAATCCAACAACATGAACAGAAGCTGATCCCCTATGGTGGATATCTTGTTTTAGTGCTTGACTCATTACCAGGATCAAGCCACCCCCTTCACCATCCCACTGTGTGATCAACACAATCATGTTCCTCTTAGCCTTGATTCACAATAGCTATATAGTCATTATCTCTCAATAAAGAATATTATCTAGTTTCTAAATATTTTTCCCTTTGTAACTTTGCTAAAACAGCACAGTTACAACATTGGTAGCACAGGTAGGTTTCCCATCCTACCTCATCTTGCAAAATTCTTCCTGTTGACCGTACTCACTGCGGTCAATAAATCCTTGATAGAATCATGTCTGGCCTCCCGCTAGACTGAACTCTGTATGCACCTGGTACCAAAATACCTGATGACTTTGTCCTGTACCAGAACATGGCAATCCTGCTTTCTGCCTTCAACACCCTGTCTGCACAAGGTTTCTTCCAAACGCCTGCCGCCATTCCTTGAGAAACTGAAAAAATACCACGCCCACCTATGTAGCGCAGAGACTTTGAAGCACTGCCCTGGAACCCTTTGCCGGAGCCAACAATAATAACGCTGCGGCATGGATCTAGTCTGCCCAAAGCAAGCTGGCCCAAATAGAATGCCTGCAACAATTCTGGATTGCAGAAATCTCTATCCAATTGACTCACAACACCGGCACCTGGTGCAACAAGTGGCATGAAGAGCACACCAAGAAGGATTGAGACACCTTCAAACAAGACTTCTTGGCAAGATTTGTGCTGAAGGACACCACACTTATGATCATACACCAAGTGAAGAACTTGACCCAGACTGGCACAGTGAAGGAGCTCACCCATATTTTTGAGGAACTCCAACTACGTGCCCCCTCTGATATGGCTTTTGACACTCTGTCTACTCCCCTCATGTACTACAACATGCTCAAGTCACATGTAATGAAACATATAAACCTGGACCAAGTAACCAACCTGCAAAGCCTATATCAAGAAGCAGAGAAAGCAGAAAAAAAGTCCAACACTCTCCACAAGGCGCAAACTGGAAAGAGAGAGCAACCTAAGGATTCTCACCTAGCCGGGCGTTCCAACCAAACACCCCCTGGGAACAACAGCAGCAACACAAATCATAAACCCACAGGTTCAAATGGACATGGAAATGGGAACAACAGCCAGTCAAACCAAACCCATTTTTGTATCACTGCCACACAAGATAATCAAGATGAGGGAAAAGCCCAGGGAGAGCACTAAGCAAGCCAAGCTCTCCCTGCACAATTCCTGACTTGCCTAACAATGAGTACCAAACCAAGGACGTGGGCCATTGCCCTATGATCCAGGAACCCTCAGAAGACCCAGTACTGTACACCATTGCCAGACATCCCAATAAACTGATGTCATATCCTTTCCGTTTTTGCAGTTACACAGGCTTGGCACTCCTGGACTTGGGTGTGGATTGAACCATAGTCAACAGCAGCTTTGTAGATAAGTTCAAGCTAGCCACTAATCCTTTGCAGATTAAAAACGTGGTTCTGGCTGATGAACATCATATTGCCGTGACAAGGGAAACCATCCCTTCTCTTTCATGCTCAAGAACCTACACTCCACCATCCAAGGCCCCGTCATTAACTTCCCAAAGCTTGACATTGTACTGGGACTGGACTGACTGCAGAAGAACAACCCCCATATAGACTGGGCAACCTCTGTACTGACCATCAAACATGAAGGTGTCAATCACCATATCTACCCTGACTCAGTAGACCAACTCCTGCGTGACCATGTCTTTGTACATATCACAGAGACCTTGTACAAAAAGAAGAAATCTCAAGGTAATTAACTGGGACTCTTGCCAGTACAAGATCATATATTTAAAGGATCACCAGGACACCACCACCCCTCAGGATTGTTAAATTGTAGCCTGTCACCCAGAAATTTTCAAAGAGGCCCTACCCGGGTTACTGCCAGAAAAACACATCCAACACTCCATCCAGCTCGAGGGAGCTGTACCTAAGGTGCAGCCCATCTATTGCCTTACCCCAAACAAGGACAACACCCTACGTGCTTACCTCAAGGAGGCATTGGAGAAAGAACTTATCTGCCCCTCCCAGTCTCCTTTTGATGCTGTTGTATTCTTTGTAGCAAAGAAAGATGGTACCCTGCACCTAGTCACGGATTATTGGTGTTGCGCCTTTTGCATTACAGCGCCACAATTATTTGAGATTATAGGGCACAGGAAATTTGCCAGAATACAGTCATATGTGAGGATATGAGTAGTACTGTATCAGAAGAGCCAGGATTGAACGGAACCATGATTATTGCCCAGCAATGGCTTCTGATTGCGCAGAAGCACTTAAGGATAAGGATAAAGGTCAACCATATTAAGGATAAAATAAAGATGGTCCAAAGATGATTTTATTGTAAATGACTAATTCTTCTTATACCTTCTACAAGGGTAATCTCTGGGCTGCTAGCAATGTCTTCTAGGACATTCTAACACGCCCCAATTTTGGGTAATTATTAATCTAGGTTTGGCGCTTATTGCATGTCAACCAATAGAATATTTTCATCTTCACCCAGCACAGGTGATCCTTGCTGGCATGGAATAATTTAGTACTTCAGGATCACTTCCTACTTCTCTGGCATACTGCAAGCTTAATGCTTATTAATGTGATAAATACAGTAATTTGAGATTATGGGGAATTGAACCCAGCGCCTTGGCGCTTGATGTAAAAGTAAAGCGACGCCTTGGCTCCTGCAATATTTGCCAGGCGGCGCTTGCAATAATTTCAGTTGGTGCAGCAGTGCTTGACATAAAAGTAGTTTGGCGCTTTGGTGCCTAATCTAATTGCTAGGCAGTGCTTGTGTCTTTTTAAAGTGCTGCAGTGGCAAATCATGTCTTATTTAATTGCTGCGGCTGCGCTTATCATTGGCTAGTTTAAGGCTCATGTCAGTAGACTAATGCTGATCCAATATTCATATAGTTTATAATACCAATTTATGTAGTTTGGTATCTGCAATTCATATCTGCAAGCTCTGCTATAATTAGTATCATTATATTTTGTACTACTAATTTATGGATTTGGTTGTAACAGTCCCCATCTGTGGGCTCCATCATAATTGGTATCATTGCTTGGTCAAAATTCCCAACAATTGGGCTCTAAACAAAGTCACTATCAAGAATTGTTACCCACTACCACTCATTGACAACCTTTTTGATGCCTTGGGTGGCGCCACAGTCTTCTCCAAGATTGACCTGACTGCAGGCTATAACCAGATCTGCATCAAGGACAAAGACATTCCCAAAACAGCTTTCTGCACTAAATACAGTTTTTACAAGTGTGTGGTACTCAACTTTGGTATGACAAACACCCTGTCAACCTTTGTGACCTTCATAAACAAAGTGTTTGCCCCCCACATTAGCAGGCACACCTTGGTGTACCTGGACAACATTATTGTCTATAGCGCCTTGGTAGAACAACACCACAAGAACTTGGAGGTAGTCTTTGCCACCCTAGCGCAACATAAGTTATTAGCCAAGCCCTCCAAATTCCAATTCTTCTGCAAACAGCTGCCCTTCTTGGGACACATAGTTTTGAAAAATGGCATTAAACCTGACAACCAGAAAATCAAGGCCATTTTCAAAATGCCACCACCCAAGGACAAGTCAGAACTCCGCACATTCCTGGGAATGGTTGCCTATGTACACAATTCATACCCAACTGTGGTGTCCTGACTGCGCTTCTGTCTGCCATAACTGGCGCCAAATCCAAATTTGTATGGACCCCCCAATGTGACCTTTGCTTCAGACGTCTTAAAGAGAAACTCACAATAGCACCCATCCTGCAATACCCCAAACACAATGGGGAATACCAAATGGAGACAGACGCCTCTGAAGCATCCATTGGAGGAGTACTACAAATCAAAAACAATGATGATGATTTCCTGCCAGTGGCTTATGAATAACACAAACTGATAGATGGCAAGTGCCAGTACCCTATACATGACAAAGAGCTGTTGGCAATTGTGCACTGCCTAGTCAAATGGTGTTGCTATCTAGAACAGCAAGAGGAGTTCACAGCCCTGACAGAACACAAGTCACTCATCTACTTCAAAACACAAGCAAACCTATCTTGCCGTCAAGCCCGCTGGATGAAGCTTCTGGAGAGATTCAACATGCTCATACAATATAAGCCTGGCCCAGAGCTTGCCATGGCGGACACACTTTCAAACCTATATGTCAGAGCCACAACAGGTGAGAATTGGCTTGACCCAGACTGGCCTCTCCTGGTGCTCAAAACTAAGGATGAAGGCTTCCCCCTGGCACCACAGACATAACAAAAGAAACTGTCATTAAGAATGAGCACTTATTTGCCAATGTATATGGAACCCTACACCGTAAAATGTCTGACAAAGCAACCATCCCATATATTCCAACACATCAGCAAGTCAATATAATCCTATGTTACCACAGAGATCTGGGACACACAAAAAGCCACAACCTTTAAAAATTCCTTAAACACAAAGCACGGTAGCCAACCTTATATCAGGACATCCAGGAAGTCTTGGACCAGTGCAAAGTATGTGAGAAATTTGCAACAAGCAGGACCCCACCTAAATCAGTATTACCTATTTGTACGCAACTAACATTCAAAGTATGGGCCCTGTATATTGTGGGCCCTATGCCAGGGAAATATAACACCAAGAAATACATCATTACTGCAATAGACTTTGCTACACAATGGCCAGTGGCACAAGCAGTTAAAACACATACCGGCAACAATGTACGACACTTCATAGGAAAAGAGATCATCAGTAAGTTTGGAAAGCCAGAACTCCTGATAACCAACAGAGGCAAAGAATTGACCTCTGAAGATACCAAAGTATACCTCACCAAGAATGGGGTCCAGCACACGGTGACAACACCTTACCATCCTCAGGCCAATGGCCGTGTGAAGCAGCTGAATGGCAGCCTTGTGAAAGCCTTGGCCAAGCTCCCCACCGGGAGACCTGAGGACTGATACAAGCAGCTACCAACTGCATTGCTTGTATGCCAGACCCATGTGAACAGATCCACTGGCAAAAGCCCCTTTGAGTTAATTTATGGAACACAACCAAATATCATCCAGGCGCTATCAGGACCTAAGCTGGAGATGCCAGCCAAGGTTCCACCCTGCTCAGATCCCCAGGTCATACAGACCAATAGAAATCAATTAGAAAAAAAGAAAAGCGTCTACAAAAGACCTTCATCCCCATCAAAGACAGACATGAGGTCAGTGATGAGGTTTGGGTCATGAATATTTACAAAAGTAAACTACAGCCAGAAAAAGTTGGCTCTGCCATCATCCTAAAGGTAAACAAAAAAACACTCACCTTGTGCAAAAACTCAGAAAACAAAAACGGGACAGAGTCCTCCATCATGATTGCCTTAGGCCCTGCAAGGCAAGACAAAAACAATGAGAGACTATCTTACCCGCTACCAAAAAACAGCTAGTTCAGTATGGCGCCCAGGCTCCTGACAACCTCCCTGACAACCTGCCCCCAGAGGAAGCTGACTTTCAGCTAATGGTGTTGAAATAGCAGGCTTGACCCGCCAGCAAGGTTCTGAGTAAGCGGATTTGTGACCCAAGATCTGATTATCCAGCCACCCAAAGCCAAGTTAGTGTCAGGATTGACAATTCTTTCTCTCTAGAAACCTGGGCCCAGGAGCAGGAATTGAACCCCAAACCTGGATTCCTTTGGGCTGCCAGGCTTGTAAACTGCAGGACCTCCCACCCGCTTTTTCTGGGATTGAGCCCCCACAAGCTGATACCGAGCGTATTAACCCATGCGGTAAAAAGAGATAAACCAAAGAAATCATCACGCAAATGGAGGATTAATCACAGCACCTAATGGAGGCACTGATTTGGCAACTATTAGCTTCATAAACTTGAAGTCTACACCAGCAACCAATCAAGGGCCAACCCGGGAAAGAGGCACAGGCCCACAACCCAGTCCCGTGACCTCAACACTAAAGCAAGATGATCAGGCAGCCAAATTGAGACTTCTGACTAATGAAAGAACTGCTGGGCTGAGTGCCATTTTGCCGCCTTTGGACCCAAGCACCCAGTTTCCCTGGCCCTGGCTTCCCAATGCCCTGATGAACCCCCCATGGAAAATGTTAAGTTTGGAGGGGGGTACTAATAGACCCAAGGACCCTGCGCTCCAAACTTATTGCCATTTTTCAATAAAGGTTATGTTAATTTGGCTCATACAGCTATTGCCTTATTTTGTATTTGCTGTCTACCAATTCAGTTTGAGATCTCCTGCCCTGCTGCCTGCTGTTTTCTTTCCTCCTGGAGTACCCTTTGGACTCTTCCACTTTACCAACTACCCTATGAAGTCAGAATACAAGGAAAACACCCCAGAAAAGAACTCAAACTTGATCCCCTGGCCTGCATACAACCCACAGTTAGATACTTTAAATTCAGAACCTGAACGTAAAAATGCAGGATTGTCAAATCCTTGGTCCAAATTTTGGATCACTTTTGCAGGCAACTCAGCTGAGTGAAATTTTTTTTAATAAAATCAAACATTTAATTTGACTTTTTTTGATTTATTTAAATTGGCAAATTTTGAATCTCTTGAGCAGATAACTCAACTAACAAAAGACAAAACCCAACAAACAAATGCAGGATACATTAATCAGAAATACGGTATTCTAATGTACAATTTGAGATTTCCTGTATTTCAAACAAATCATAGACATCATGTAAAACGTAACAAATCTGAAATTGCGGGATTGTCAAATCCAAGAACCAAGTTTCAAATCATAATTGCAAGGAATTTGAAATAAATATAAATTATGGGTGTCTCAAAAAGGATGCTAAAGGATCTAGAGTGGATTTGTGCTGATTCTTTCATGAATCATAGGCATTCTAAAAAATCACCCTATTCCAATTTAGGACGGCTAAAATTTAGATCATAATATTCACAAAATTAACATGTATAACAATAAAATTGACTAAATATACATTCCTCTTCTTGAGTTTAAAATTATAATAGATTTTTTATTATGTCTTCTTTCAATAACAACCAAGTCAATGAGCTGTTCCCTGGCCTTGACAAAATCATGCAGGGCTACACTGGGTCTCTTAACAATGAAGCCTCCCTCTATGGCCACTCCCAACCTGCAGGCCCCTCTGCAAGCACAACCCAGGAGTGTGTTCTTTCTCCTGCAACTTCCAGCATGGCCCTGTTTGCTCATCACACACAGGTAGCTACCAACCCAAATCCTGTATCAACAATGGCATCTGGAACCAGCCATTTGAGCCATGGGGTCACTCAGAGAGCCCAGAACCCCAAAAAAGCTAATCAGATGACATTGTCAAGTTCCCAAGATAGATACATCCCTCCCCCAGCCAATCAGCCTACAAGACGCAGAAGAAAATTAATCACTCCAGAGATTGTTCTCAAAATGGATAAAATCAAGGAAAGCTTATGTCCCTTGGGGAAAATGCGGCCGTAATGGGGTTTGAAAAGTCCACTGTGGCTGCAACCCTGAAAGCCCATGCCAAATGTGGCCCCCCTATCAAGAAGAACCCAACTGGTGCCTGTACTTTGACCAAAAGTGACAAAGCTCACCCCCTCATGAAGGCCATCAAGGAGTGTGACCCAGGGATGCCCCTGGGCCAGTATGTCTCCAGTTGGGACTCCACAGCATCTTAACCAACAAAAGAACAGTGAATTTGTGGATGCACAGAGTTGCGGTTGCTGCTAGAATCTTGTCCAATCAAGTTCTCAGTGGCCCCATTTTGGTGGACACCAAACCCCAAAATTCAACTATTATTAATTTTGTCAAAGGAAGGACAATGAGGGCCCGTAATGACATAATCTTCCTGTTATATGCTAAGATATCTGCAAGTATCCAAGATTTTGAAGAGAAGCGTATCCAGTCTGACGTGTATAAGCGCCGCCCAATATTGTATCAGTTTGTTGGGGTTTTATTGGCAGTTTCCCCATTAGGCGTCAATTATTACTTGGTAATATCAAACACTGCAGATGGGTATGCCTACCAGACAGAGCTCAAGGCCATGCTGGAGGAGTGGGTCACACAAAACACTGTGCACACAGTTGTACTGAGTGCAGAGATGTAGCAGCAGAAATGGCTACCCAAGAAATCAGGGCTGCGGGGCATACCTACTGGTCCTACCCCATCAACTACGCCAACATACATCTTGCAGATGTATGTCTCTACGATTTTGGTTCCGCCCTCAGGCTCCTAAAGCCTGCCATCTACAATAAACTATGCAATCAAATTGATAAGGGGAATGAGCTTTTCCCTTCCGCGTCTGTCCAGGACTTATTTGATCTCATCATCTTCTAGGCAAGTGATAGTGATAAGTCCAGAAAGGACCCCTGTCTCCCCCCACGCCAGTCCATCCATTTTGTCAAGCCAGTATATGTGACAGAAGAAGAATTTGAGCAATTGAAGCAATCAGCTCTTGCTTCCCCTTCCCAGTCAACAAACCCTGCCTCCCCAACCCCCCATAAAGCCACCTTCCTTATAACCCTGACTCCTAAACCACCACCCATTCCCTCCCCACTATCTCTGATGCTGCCTCTTTCACAGGAGCAGATAAAGGCAATGTTCATTCTTCCCATTCCCTCCCCTTCCCATCCTTTGATTAGTAAATAAATCTTTTCTTTGTGACAACTTATTAAAATTGATATCTCTCTTTCAATTCATAATAAATAATATTTTCTTTTTACATTATCAACATTTCCCATAATTAATACAATGTTGTACATTTTACAAAAAGCTTAAAATTATGAGCATACATATTTTTCATCATCATTAATAAATTAAAGACAATAAATGTAAATATTGCATTAGAATATTGCAGTTAGACATCAACTCTTGATTTTTGATATTATGTGCATAACTCAATGCATTTTTTTAATAAAATCCATTATAAACTTGGCCTTTTCCATTACAATTTAAAATAAATTGACTGTGTTTATATTAGAGAGCCATTAACACTCTGTAAAAATATTGAAAATTAGTGCATTTTACAGCCTGGATATTTACCTATTGGTAATAATTCTGTAAACTTTTCAGTCAGATTTTCTGGGTAATAATAATGTAATGTGTTAATAGATTACTGTTTATTGTCATTAATTAGTTGAGTTTCTTTGCTGTGGCAATTGTGTATTTTCTGATATTTATGCACTAGTATCCAATTGCACAGGCAATAGGAAAACAAGTTGCCACCCTGACCACATCCAGTCTTGGGGTGGCAGCTTGTTTTCCTATCACCTGTGCAATTGGATGTGAAGCTAACCTATTGGATACTAATGCGTAAATATCAGAAAATGCACAATTGCAACAGCAAAGAAACTCAACCAATTAATGACAGTAAATTGTAATTTATTAAAACATAACATTATTATTACTCACAAAATCTGACTGAAAAGTTTACAGAATTATTACCAATAGGTAAATATACAGTCTGTAAAATGCACTAATTTTCAATATTTTTACAGAGTGTTAATGGCTCTCTAATAACAATACAGTCAATTTATTTTTAATTGTAATGAAAAAGAACTAGTTTACAATGGATTTTATTAAACAAAATGCATTGAATTATGCACATAATATCAAAATATCAAGATTTGACGTCTAACTGCAATATTCTAATCCAATATTTACGTTTATTGTCTTTAATTTATTAATGATGGTGAAAAATATGTATGCACTGAAGATAGTACTATAAAAACCAGTTTTTTTATGGAATTCAAACTATATGTCAACAATCTATAACTTGATCAACAAATTAGAAGGACACCTGCAAAAGGTTGTTGAAATAGAAAGAAATATCAGGGAAATAATGACAGGAAAGCTGGGTAACAAGGGCCAGCCACTAATCCAGTCAAAAGAAGATGCTCTGGATAAACTAGGAAATATCATAGATGAAAAGAATAAAGAAAAAATTACTTAATCTACAGGGAACAATTTTATCAAGTCTAAAGTTCAACAACACGGCCTACAATTTGTGGGAGTTCTGGCAGGGGGCCAAAGAAAACAATAAGATCAAACTAATTGAAGGAACAGAAATTCAAAAGGAAATCAACACCAATGAAGAGGAAACTGACCAAATGGAAACAGATGAAAAATGAAACACAAGCAAGAAGCAGGATTGCTTCAAGAAATACAGAAATTTTATCAAATGAAATCAAGAAGAAACACAAGTTGCAAGAAAGATAAGAAAAAATTAAGCCTAGAAAAAATTAATGAAGAGCAACCAACACTTATGAAGTTTGCTGAGGTGGCGCCTGTGGCTGAGGGGGCCACAGGGGAAACAATTAGTAAGTCTTTTTATGTTTTACTTATATTTATTTTAGTCATCACCAGGAATGGGGATGAGGTTGCAGAAGTGGTGGCTTATACGCCAAGTTGGTTTTATGGGGGTTACAGCCACTGGTGGTCCCTGTAAAACAAATAAATAAAAATCAAATAAATAAAATAATTCAACAGAATATGAATAATTTTTTTTAATATTGAAGCTCAAGATAGGGAATATTCACCACCCGCGGGGTGCTTGCCATGGATAAGGAAGCATATGAACTAGGAGCAACTATCAAAATTAAAGAAATGAATGAAGTTTGCGGGGATATCAAACTGAACTTTGATGAATACATATACAAAAGCATTCAACAATTCCCCTTCACAAACATTAACAAATATGAAAAGAATTTAATAAAAACCAACTTTCAAATAGGAAATGAATATTTGAAAACTGCAATTTTAATGAAGTATTCATGGCATTGTCAAATAAAGTTGGGGATGCAGTCCTTGTGAATAATTTTAAATCTTTATTAATATTGTTTGCCAAGGCCTGGGGGGCTGATTCAAGTCAGGCACTCCCCAGAACCCTCTTCAAGTTCAACCAACATCCTATATTAATAGGTTAGTACAAACATTCAAAAAATTATGCATATTCTCGGAAAAGTATACCTTGCAAAGAATCCACGTTGCGGTATACCTGGGAATCCTCCTCCACTGCATATTAAAAACCAATGTCAAAAAGTTGGAGGATGTACCTATTCAAATGGACATTTGCCGCATAGCCCTCAACTGCCAGAAAACACCACGGGGATACAGGACAGTCAAGCATGTCCTCTATGATTCATTTGCATTGGCAACACTATACGGGTACTACGTACCCCCCCCAAAAAAACATACTAGTCAATTTGCTCACCCACCTGCCTTTTATCAAACAATCAGCAACCACCGGGGTACAGGGTGCCATCCTTCTAGCAATCACATCCAGGGTTGTCCACCACGTACAGAAGAGTACGTGGATCCAATTAGATGCATTAGCCAAAAATTTAATTTTGGGGTATAACTCCCCGGAATAATCACATCCCTTTGCAGTTAGCATCCCCCAATAAATATTTCCCCCTTGCAAATTAATTTTTAACTTTTTATATTTTAATACTAATTTTTTTAATATTGTAATATGTACTATTAAAATTTTACTAGAAAAATTTTAATATTACATATTTGAATACTAAAAAATTTAGTATCTAAAAGTTAATATTAAAATTTTAATAATCCATATTACAATATTAAAATTTTTAATATCAAATATTTTGATATTGAATAAATCACAATTTAATAAAATTGATATATTTTGATTATTTAAACTTTAACATTTAACTTTTACAATTTATGATTATATTTTTAATTTTAATATTTTAATTTTTAATTTTAGTATATAAATCATAATATTAATATATCTAAATAAATTACAAGACATTAGTTAAAGTTACAACCACATCAAATATTAAAATTAAGTTAAAAATGTTTTTATTTACTAGCTGGTTGAGTACGGGTTTTATTTATCACATAGATAAACATTGAGAATTGAATTTATCCGCATCATGCGGCCCGCTCCACTTATGTTTCAAACAAATGATTGTTTAGAGATCTAGTTACCTTTCCCTTACTATGTGATTTGATAAACATATTTGATATACTTGACCCGCATCCTAAGTACTAATTAGTAAGCAATACATGAAAATCATTGGTTGCCGTGTTGTGTGGTTATAGTGGCACTGAAATAACAAGGATCAGATGATGACATGCAAGGTCCAATTTGTGGCTTAAAAAAGCCAAAGTACTATCAAGGATTTACAATTATTTAAATAAACTAATTTATTTCTATCTTTTTTTTAATTTATTCATTTGTTAGCGCAAAACTCAATAATAATATTCAGTGCATTATAATAAAAATATTTGTCCTCATACCTAGTATAATTAATTTTACTTACCTTTTCTATGTATTCTTAAATATCTATAATACATTCAAACGTCACATTACTATATGTAAATAATAATTATTGAGTCCTAATAAAAACAAACTAAATAAAATTAAAACTAAATAAAGCCCAGAGCGCCCATTTATCTGATTGGCTCAGAGGTCAGGGCTTTTGGGAGGAAAGATTCTGAGTGCTCATAGAAAGCCGCCACCACATTGGGTGGCATTACAAATTGACTGATCTTGAGAATGTTGAAGAGATCCTCTGTGTCCTAAGGGAGGCCTTGTTTTACCTTATTCTTGATACAACCAAACACCTCCTCAATTGGATTCAGAAATGGAGAATAAGGCAGAAGGAAGAGGAATCATATTGGGAAGTCTACAAGGCAGTGGCTGGCAGAATAGCTGTTTTGTCAATGGGGGGAATTTGGACACAACCAGATCCATTTTGAGGAGCCCAACATTATCAAGCACAACAACATTGGTTGTACTGCTGTAATTTATCTGAAGGTACTCCTTGACAGCTCATAGAAAATTGAGAAAGGTCCTGCTGTTATGGGAGCCTTTAATCATCTGATACTAGTCAGACCTGCAAGGACTAAGAAGCGCAACCATAGAATAGGTCTGGAAATGGACAGCTGCACAATGGGCTACGCCATCCTTGGACCCCTTCTCAACCCACCCATGCCTAGACCTGAGTGAGGAAGAAAACAACAATTTGTTGATATAGAAGAACAGGAAATTCCCAGTCTCCTTTAGTGCCAGATATGTCTTGCCATAAATGCATCAATCCTTGATGGTCTTTTCACTGTTCCTATTGTACAGAGAAACTCCAGCACCTTCCACAAGAAGCCCACATCAACCATTGCTTTGTAAACAAGGATTTTAGAAACAGAAAGCCCAAACTCTGTGACAAGCATTGATTGGACAGCAAGTGTGTCCAGGTGGCAATCCTTGGCTACTCACTGCTTGATTGCATCAATATGAACAGGCTGAAGGAGTTTGGGCTGCCGCTTAGCCTTGGTGGATTTGGCAATTTGCCCGGTGTTGCCATACTTGGTGTTGATGTTGGCAATGTATCTGGCTGTGACACCAAATCAGGACACAATATCCCAAACCGCCATTCCTCCGTTCAAACAGTTGAGGAGAGCTTCACGCTCACTATCTGTCAACCAACGCCAGCCCTTGGCAGATACCACAGCATCCTGGCTACCAGGCTCAACACAGTGGACAGGGACCTTTGTGTAGAGGGTGAGATCACGCTTGCTTGTAGTGGCACTGTCAATGATTGAATACACAATAGGCGCAGATGGTTCCTCAGTGGTGGCTAATGGCTTGTAGGTGGTGTCAAAGATGCGGGAGCAGGAAGTAGCAACTCTTGGGTCAAGAGTGCGGGGCCAGGTGACAACTAGGTAAACAGTGGAGGTATAAGTAACCTCAGTGTTCTTGCTGACCCTGGTGTAGGAGACTTTGGTAGCAGGCCTTTAAATTGGCTTCTGCCTGGGATTCAAGCTGGTAGTTCTGGCTTGGGATGCGGGAGGTGGTTGGATGGCGCTGACACCCTGGGAGGCCTGTGTATTGGCATGACTCCCCTCAAGTTGGGTTCTGGGTCTGTTCTTGGACCCTCTGGGACGCCCTTGTGGACAGGCTGCCCCGCAGGCTGGTGCAGGAGCGGGTTGAGAATGCAATTGAAAGTCCATAAAAATAAAATAAAAATATATATTTTAGACTAAATATGTATTTTTTGGATTTATTGGTTTAGTTGTGGGTAGTTGTTTTCTCTTGATTTAGCCTTGAATAGTAGCAGAGTTTCTATATCTGTGATTTGAAGTGTATAATATTGTATCCTTTCTAGTTTTGGATGATTTTAAAGTTTAATCACTTTTTATGTCTAATTATGGTTATTGAGATTGAATTTTCCATTTGATTTTAGTTGTGGTGAAGCTTCTTGATTTGGGTTGGTGTTTCCTAGTGTGCTTACTGTACATTAAAGTTGGATTCCAGTTCCTGCAATTAATATCTGAGTTTACTAGTAGCATTCAAAAGTGATTTGAAATTTGGTTCATGGATTTGACAATCCCGCAATTTCAAAAAACATAGTAAACTTAATGAAATTGGTTGATGGATTTGAACGCTTCAAATCTGATTCCAGTTAATTCATTTTGTCCATTGAAAATATGCAGTTTGACTTGAACTTTGCAAAGTGTCTATGAGTTCCCGCATTTTCAAATATTCAAATAAGTACTCAAAAAAATCAATTTAATTAAAAAAGGCCATCCTGCAAAAGTGATTTGAAATTTGGACCAAGGATTTGACAATCCTGCATTTTTACATTCAGGTTCTGAATTTACAGTACAACCAACAAGGCCTGTGGATATTTTCAACACCCAAGTTGTTCAGAGGGAAATTCAACTACCTCCCTGCTTACGACCTATCCATGGGACCACCTTATGACCCCAAAACTCATGCCTGCTTCTGCACCCAACCTCCCAACCAACCATCCTGGCAAGCTGTTTGGGATTGTGTACATCACCCTCACAGGAGTGATTGACACTATAACCCTGGCTTCCAGCCCGTGGTCTTGGGTGGGGAAGTCTGCCTCATACCTTTTAAAGTTAGCTCCCCTCTTGTGGTGGACATTGCCTGCAAAAAACTTGGCCCAAGTTACCCCCAGAAAAGACGGGTTGGCCGCCCAAGACTGGATCCCTGACATTATGGTGATCTTTATTAAACCTGGTACCCTGAGCCCCAAAATGTTGTTATTTCTTGGGGCATCTTGTATGCTTTTGCTATTGATAATCACTTATTACACCTATAAGATGACCACAAACCTGATCTCTTCCATGTGGAAGAATACAAACCTGAATGACCCAAAGAGAACCAACGCCAATACCGCTGACACCAACAAAGCTCTGTCCTCCCAAGTGCAAAATGTGATTGTGAATCAGTCCCTCACAAAGGTGAAGATGCCTCAGATGGGGAAGCTTGTACTTGAGGAAGCTAGACATGCCATGCTGGTCCTCCACCTGCATTTCCTTACCAACGCCCCCTCTTATGCCAGTGACACTAAGAAGATCCTTAGGGTTGCTTCAATGCTATCAGGGGATGCCTTGGACTGGTTTGGCAAGGTCACAGCTGAGGATGTAGAATTCTGCTTAGACTACGCCAAGTTTGAGGCTGAGTTAATGGCCACAGATGAAGACCACAACACTATATACTATGCCCTGAACTCCCTGCTAGAAATTTGACAAGGTCCCTGACCCATCCAAGCGTATATTGACAAATTCCTCAAACTGAAAACCCGCACCCAACTCAAAGACAAACTGGCAGCCATTATCTTCCAAAAGGGCGTCAACCTAGCAATGAAGGACCTGTTGAAGCACCATCTGCCCACCCTCAGCCTAGATGAGCTAATTCCCCTGTGCAAGGGTCTTAGCATGAACCAAGAGAACGCTGGCTCCTCCCAGGCCTGCCAACCCCAAACACCAACCCCCAACAGAGCAGGGATGACCCCTGAAGAGCTCCAACAACACTATTGCAAAGGACTCTGCTTTCACTCCCATGAGGCAGGCCACTTGACCAGAGCCCGCTCTAAGAAGAACACTGCCACAATCTTACTGGCGCAAATAAACACTTCTTCCCAGTCTTACAAGTTCATCCAAGTGACTATAGAAGTAGCAGGGAACAAGCGCAAGATTGAAACCTTTATTGATACAGGGGCAGTGAAATTTTTATTGATGCCAGCCTAGCAGAGGAATTAGGCTTGACAGCCTCGGAATGCAGTCTACAAGTAATCATGGGAAACAGCTCCTTGGACACCGCAATGAGTGTGAACAAGAACTCCTGTTGACCATTGGACACAATCTATACCCATCATCCCTTATCCTCTTGCCAGGACTAACCCACCCCCTTATACTGGGCAACTCCTGGTCCAAAAAACATGGCCTGATCCTGAACTACCGCGAGCAAACCGCCACAATGGGCCGGCCAGAATTCTGTGACACTGTTCCTTTTTGCATGAGCCATGACTGACCCCTACCAACAAACTCTTGGCTATGAAGATAGAGCCTAGCGTTGGAATACTGCCTAGCCCCTACAGAGATGGAACCATGTGTTTAGTGAAGAAGCAGCCATAAAACTACCCAGCCATTCAATCTACAACCACGCCATAGACCTACTACCAGGGACTCAACCACACCACGGCTTCATCTACAGCTGTAACCAATGCAAGCAAGTAGCCTTGAAAGCATACCTTGAGGACATGACAAAAAAGGGTTCATCTGGGTGTCAAAAGCCCCCTGCTTGTCACCCATTCTGTTTGTAGGAAAAAAAGATGGTGGGATATGTCCATGTGTGAATTACCAAAAACTGAACAACATTACGGTGAAGAACCGCTACCCCATCTCCAATGCTGACAACCTTTGTGATGTACTGACTAGAGCCCAGGTGTACTCAAAAATTGACCTTCAAGATGTGTTCAACCAAATCCAAATCAAGTATGGAGATGAGTACAAGACAGCCTTCAAAACCCAATATGGGCTGTACAAGTACCTTTTAATGCCCTTTGGCCTCTGCAATGCCCCCAGCACCTTCCAAAGGATGATCAACACCGTCCTAGGGGAATACTTTGACCGTTTTTGTGTGGCATATCTGGATGACATTCTCATCTACAGCAAGTCTCACAAGGAACACCTGCGCCACCTGGACCTTATACTGGAGAAACTCTCCCAAGCCAACTTACATGCTAAGCTTAAGAAGTGAAAACTCTTTCAGTCTGAAGTCAAATTCCTGGGATACGTAGTGAAGACTGGTGGCTTTGTCATGGCACAAGACAAAGTAGAAGCAATAATATCTTGGCTGGTGCCCAAAAGCAGAAAGGATGTGAGAAGTTTCTTGGGCCTGGCAAATCATTGCAGGGATTTCATCCAAAAATATTCTCACATTACCCTCCCCCTGACCCGCCTTTGCACTGACAAGGTCACCTTTTCCTGGACTCTGGAATGTACCACCGCCTTTGAAACCTTGAAACTTTCCTTCACCTCCACCCCTGTCCTGGCCATGCCAGATCCCTCCAAACCTTTTGTTCTGGAAACCAACGTGTCATATTTTGCAGTGGGTGGGGTCCTTCTTCAGGAAGGAGGGGATAGTATGCTACATCCTGTAGCATATTACTCCAAGAAGATGCTACCTGCGGAAGAAAACTATCCAATATATGACAAAGAGATGCTAGTTATAATGAAGACCCTGAAATATTGGTGCCAATATCTATGTGGCACTGAATACCCAGTAAAGGTCCTGACAGACCACAAGAACTTGGTTTACTTCTTCAAACCACGCCAGCTTAACCAACAACAAGCAAGATGGGCCTTAGAACTGGCTGACTACACTCTGATCATAGACTACAAGCCAGTAAAGGTGAACGTGGTACCTGATGCCCTAAGTAGCAGAACTTACCTGGTGCCTACCCACCTAGAAAATTGCAGACACAACACCCAAGTCCTCTTGGACACAGCAAGCCTAGGCATTCACTGGAGATTGATGAAAATCAGAGTCAGCAAACCAGAAGTACTAAGGGCCCAAACACTAGAAAAGTTCACCAAGACCTTGACCTCTGACCTCTCCAAATCCTTGGATAGCGCCCACTACCAAAAAGGCTACTCCTTGAAGGGAACCACGCTAGTGCTCCACAACAGGATCTTTGTACCAGAAGGGGACATCAGAACCAAAGTTTTGAGAGACTACCATGATTCTGAGAGGGCTGGACACCCAGGGAGATTCAAGACCCTCTGGAGCATCAAAAGGAACTTTGCATGGCCAAAAATGGACCAAGAAGTAAGTGCATACCTGAAGGGGTGTGAGAACTGTGGGCGGACCAAAACTTGCAGAAACAAACCTGAGGGACTTCTAAGACCCTTGGATATACCCCATGGACCTTGGAGATCTGTCTCCATGGACTACATTGTGGAACTGCCGCCATCCCTCTCATACAATGCAATCCTGTTTATGGTAGACTGCTTCACCAAGATGGAATACTTTGTACCAACCACCACCAATTTGCATGGCAGCAGAAACAGCCCAACACTTCCACAACCACATCCTCATGCAACACAGAACACCTGAGGAAATCATCATAGACAGAGGACCATAATTCACTTCAAACTAATGGACACAGTTAATGAAAGACTTGGGAATCAAGCAATGTGTATCTACCTCCTACTACCCACAGACAGATGGTCAAACTGAGCAAGTGAACCAGATCCTTGAACAATACCTTCAATGCTATGTCAACACTGATTAGGACAATTGGGCCAAAATGCTCCCCATGGCCCAGTTTGCCTACAAGAGTAAGGACCACATCTCCACAGGCATGTCCCCATTCAAAGCCAACTATGGGTTTGACCCCACCTGGGACCCCAAGATTGGCAAGAAGAAAACTAACACCACTGGGCGCTCCTGGATTAAACAGATTCACAACACAAAAAAAACATGCTTGACCAACCTGAACTGTGCAGTGCAGACATACAAAGCCTTTGCTGACCATAAACAAATCCCAGGCCAACCCTTAAAAGTTGGAGACAAAGTATACCTAGACTCCCGGAACGTACCCCTGCATATGCCCTGCAGGAAATTAGCTCACAGAAGAAGCAGTCCCCACAAAATCACCAAAATAGTTGGTGAGGTTGCCTTCAAGCTAGACCTACCCTCCTCTTGGAATATGCATGATGTGTTCCACTGTTCCCTGTTGTTCAAAAAAGATGGGAATTTGCTTCCCCACCAACAGATTAAGACATCCCCCCACCCATCCAAACAGGCCGCACTGAGGAATATGAAGTTGAATAAATACACAGCAACCAAACTCACTACCAAAAATCCCAGTATTACGTCAAGTGGAAAGGATACCCACTAGAGGGAAGTACTTGGGAGCAGCTGAGCAACCTGACTAATGCCCAAGAAGCCATCCAACTCTACCTGAACAAGAAGAACTGGAAGGGAGGGTCCTCAGGAGAATAAGGGGATGGTGTCAGGAGTGACAATTCTTCCTCTCTAGAAACCTGGACCCAGGAGCAGGAATTGAACCCCAAACCTGGATCCCTTTGGGCCGCCAGGCTTGTGGACCGCAGGACCGCCTGCCTGCGTTTTTCTGGGATTGAGCTCCCACAAGCTGATACCAAGTGTATTGACCCATGCGGTAAAAAGAGATAAACCAAAGAAATCATCACGCAAATGGAGGATTAATCACAGCACCTAATGGAGGCACTGATTTGGCAACTATTAGCTTCATAAACTTGAAGTCTACACCAGCAATCAATCAAGGGCCAACCCAGGAAAGAGGCATGGGCCCGCAACCAAGTCCTGTGACCTCAACACTAAAGCAAGATAATCAGGCAGCCAAATTGAGATTTCTGACCAATAAAAGAACTCCCGGGCTGAGTGCCATTTTGCCGCCTTTGGACCCAAGCACCCAGTTCCCCTGGCCCTGGCCTTCCCAATGCCCTGATAAACCCCCCCATGAAAAATGTTAAGTTTGGAGGGGGTTACTATATAGACCCAAGGACCCTGAGCTCCAAACTTATTGCCATTTTTGAATAAAGGTTATGTTAATTTGGCTCATACAGCTATTGCCTTATTTTATATTTGCTGTCTACCAATACAGTTTAAATCTCCTGCCCCACTGCCCGCTGTTTTCTGTCCTCCTGGAGTACCCTTTGGACCCTTCCACTTTACCAACTACCCTATGAAGCCAGAATACAAGGAATAAACCCTGGAAAAGATACTCAAACTTGATCCCCTGGCCCTCATACAATCCGCAGTTAGATACAACTGACAAGGCCTGTAGATATTTTCAACACCCATGTTGTTCAGAGGAGAATTCAACTACATCCCTGTTTACGACCTATCCATGGAACCACCCGTGACCCCAAAACTCATGCCTGCTTCTGCACCCAACCTCCCAATCAATCATTCTGGCAAGCTGTTTGGAATTGTGTATATCACCCTCACAGGGGTGATCAACACTATAATCCCAGCTGCTGGCCTGTGGTCTTGAGTGAGGAAGTCTGCCTCCTACATTTTAAAGTTAGCTCCCCTCTTGTGGTGGACATTGCCTGCAAAAAAAACCTGGCCCAAGTTACCCCTGAAAACAACAGGCCAGCTGCCCAAGACTGGATTCCTGACAGTTAGGAAGACAACTTAGATTACCAAATACAATAACATGACCAGATGCTGATCCTCCCAAGTGGGTGACTTGTTTTGGCGCTTGACTCATTACAAGGATCAAGCCACCCCCTTCAATATCCCACAGTGTGATCAACACTATCATGTTTCTGTTATCCACAATTCACAATAACTATATAATCATTATCTCTCAATAAAGAATATTATCTAGTTTCTAAATATTTCCCCTTGTAACTTTGCTAAAACAGCACAGTTACAAAAAACATAATTTTTTAGAATTTGAATATGTTTTTGATTTGCATATGATTTTCTAGAAAGCCAGGGCTGATCTTAACATGTGCAATAAGTAATGATTATTAGCAAATTGTGTAAATCATTGGGTTTCATATCAGGTGGCACTGATGGCCCTAAATTAAGATGGATCTGTTACTAGCACACAGGCTCATATTTTTGATTTAAAAAACTCCTAATGTTGTTCCAATAAAGGGATCAAGTCTACTGTAAATTCAGAACCTAAACATAAAAATGCGGGATTGTCAAATCCTTGGTCCAAATTTTGAATCACTTTTGCGGGCAACTCAGCTGAGTGAAAAAATAAAATATTAAATAAAATCAACCATTTATTTTGACTTTTTTGATTTATTTAAATTGGCATATTTCAAATCTCTTGAGCAGATAACTCAACTAGCAAAAAAGAAACCCAACAAACAAATGCAGGATACATGAATCAGAAATACATGATTCTTATGTACAGTTTGAGATTTCCTGTATTTCAAAAAAATAGACATCATGTAAAAATTAACAAATCTGAAATTACGGGATTGTCAAATCCAAGAACCAAGTTTCAAATTGTAATTGCAATGAATTTGAAATAAATATAATTTATGGGTGTCTCAAAAAGGATGCTAAAGGATCTAGAGTGGAGTTGTGCTGATTCTTTTAGGAATCACAAGCATTCCCAAAAATCACCCTATTCCATTTTAGGATGGCTAAAATTTAGATCATAATATTCACAAAATTAACAAATACAACAATAAAATAAACTAAAATATACATTCCTCTTCTTGAGTTTAAAATGATAATAAAATTTTATTATGTCTTCTTCCAACACCAACCAAGTCAACAAGCTGTTCCCTGGCCTTGACAAAATTATGCAGGGCTACGCTGGGTCTCTTAACAGTAGAGCCTCAGTCTATGGCCACTCCCAACCCGCAGGCCCCTCTGCAAGCACTACCCAGGAGTGTGTTCTTTCTCCTGCGTCCTCAAGCATGGCCCTGTTTGCCCATCACACACAGGCAGCTGCTAACCCAAATCATACAGCAACAATGGCATCCAGAACCAGCTATTTTAGCCATGGGGTCACCCAGAGAGCCCAGGACCCCAAAACAGCCAATCAGATGGCATTGACCAGTTCTCATGATGAACACATCCCTCCCCCAGCCAATCACCCTACAAGACGCAGAAGAAAACTAATCACTCCGGAGATTGTTCTTGAAATGGTTGAAAACAAGGGATGTTTATGTCCCTTGGGGAAATTGTGGCCGCAATGGGTTTTGCAAAGTCCACTGTGGCTGCAACCCTGTGATCCCACACTAACTGTGGCCCTCCTATCAAGAAGACCTCAACTGGTATCCCGTACTTCAACCAAAGGTGACACAGCCCACCCCCTTATGATGGCCATTATGGAACGTGACCTGCAGATGCCCCTGGTCAAGGTACGTATCCAGCTGGGACTCCACAGCATCTTCACTAACAAAAGAACAGTGAAGTTGTGGATGCACAGAGTTGTGGTTGCTGCTAGAATCTTGTCCAATCAAGTTCTCAGTGGCCCCATTTTGGTGGACACCAACCCCTAGAATTCAACTATTATTAATTTTATCAAAGGAAGGGCAACAAGGGCCAGTAATGACGTAATCTTCCTGTTGTATGCTAAGATATCTGCAAGTATCCAAGATTTTGAAGAGAAGCGTATCCAGTCTGACGTGTATAAGCGCCGCCCAATATTGTATCAGTTTGTTGGGGTTTTATTGGCAGTTTTCCCATTGTCTGTCAATTATTACTCAGCAATATCAAACACCACAGATTGGTATGCCTACCAGACAGAGCTCAAGGCCATGCTGGAGAAGTGGGCCACACAAAACACTGTGCACACAGTTGTACTGAGTGCGGAGATGGAGCAGCAGGAATGGGCTACCCAAGAAATCAGGGCTGCAGGGCATACCTGCTGGTCCTACCCCATCAACTACGCCAACATGCATCTTGCAGATGTATGTCTCTACAATTTTGGTTCCACCTTCTGGCGCCTAAAGCCTGCCACCTACAACAAACTATGCAACCAAATTGATAAGGGATATGAGCTTTTCCCTTCCGCGTCTGTCAAGGACTTATTTGATCTCATTATCTTCTATGCAAGTGATAGTGATAAGTCCAGAAAGGACCCCTGTCTCCCCCCACGCCAGTCCATCTGTTTTGTCAAGCCAGTATATGTGACAGAAGAAGAATTTGAGTAATTGAAGCAATCAGCTAATGCTGCCCCTTCCCAGTCAACAAACCCTGCCTCCCCAACCCCCATAAAGCCACCTTCCTTACAACCCTGACTCCTAAACCACCACCCATTCCCTCCTCACTATCTCTGATGCCGCCTCTTTCATAGGAGCAGATGAAGGCAATGTTCATTCCGCCCATTCCCTCCCCTTCCCGTCCTTTGATTAGTAAATAAATCTTTTCTTTGTGACAACTTATTAAAATTGATATCTCTCTTTCAATTTATAATTAATAATATTTTCTTTTTACATTATCAACTCCCATAATTAATACAATGTTGTACATTTTACAAATAGCTTAAAATTATGAGCATACATATTTTTCATCATCATTAATAAATTAAAGACAATAAACGTAAATATTGGATTAGAATATTACAGTTAGACTTCAACTCTTGATATTTTGATATTTGTGCATAACTCAATGCATTTTTTCTAATAAAATTGATTATAAACTTGGCCTTTTCCATTAAAATTTAAAATAAATTGACTGTGTTTATATTTGATAGCCATTAACACTTAGTACAAATACTGAAAATTAGTGCATTTTACAGCCTGTATATTTACCTATTGGTAATAATTCTGAAAACTTTTCAGTCAGATTTTCTGGGTAATAATAAATTTATGTGTTAATAGATTACTGTGTATTGTCATTAATTGGCTGATTTTCTTTGCTGTGGCAATTGTTCATTTTCTGATATTTACACACTAGTATCCAATTGGTTGGCTTCACATCCAATTGCACAGGCAATAGGAAAACAAGCCGCCACCCTGACCACATCCAGGCTTGGGGTGGCGGCTTGTTTTCCTATCACCTGTGCAATTGGATGTGAAGCTAACCAATTGGATACTAGTGCATAAATATCAGAAAATGCACAATTGTCACAGCAAAGAAAATCAACTAATTAATGACAGTAAACTGTAATTTATTAACACATAACATTATTATTACTCACAAAATCTGACTGAAAAGTTTACAGAATTATTACCAATAGGTAAATATACAGGCTGTAAAATGCACTAATTTTCAGTATTTTTACTAAGTGTTAATGGCTCTCAAATATAAACACAGTCAATTTATTTTAAATTTTAATGGAAAAGGCCAAGTTTACAATGAATTTTATTAAACAAAATGCATTGAGTTATGCACATAATATCAAAATATCAAGATTTGACGTCTAACTGCAATATTCTAATCCAATATTTACGTTTATTGTCTTTAATTTATTAATGATGGTTAAAAATATGTATGCGTTGAAGATAGTACTATAAAAACCAGTTTTTTGATGGAATTCAAACTATATGTCAACAATCTATAACTTGATCAAAAAATTAGAAGCACACCTGCAAAAGGTTGTTGAAATAGAAAGAAATATCAGGGAAATAGTGACAGGAAAGTTGGGTAACAAGGGCCAGCCACTAATCCAGTCAAAAGAAGATGCTCTGGATAAATTGGGAAATATTATAGATTAAAAGAATAAAGAAAAATTACTTAATCTACAGAGAACAATTTTCTCAAGTCTAAAGTTCAACAACACAGCCTACAATTTGTGGGAGTTCTGACAGGGGGCCAAAGAAAACAATAAGATCAAACTAATTGAAGGAACAGAAATTCAAAAGGAAATCAACACCAATGAAGAGGAAACTGACCAAATGGAAACAGATGAAAATGAAACACAAGCAAGAAGCAGGATTGCTTCAAGAAATTCAGAAATTTTATCAAATGAAAACCAAGAAGAAACACAAGTTGCAAGAAAGATAAGAAAAATTAAGCCTAGGAAAATTAATGAAGAGCAGCCAACACTCATGAAGTTTGCTGAGATGGTGCCTGTGGCTGAGGGGGCCACAGGGGAAACAATTAGTAAGTCTTTTTTGTTTTACTTATATTTATTTTAGTCATCACCAGGAATGGGGATGAGGTTGCAGAAGTGGTGGCTTTTATGCCGAGTTGGTTCTACGGGGGTTACCAGTCACTGGTAGCCCCTGTAAAACAAATAAATAAAAACATTCAACAGAATATGAATAACTCTTCAAATATTGAAGCAAAAGATAGGGAATATTTACCACCTGCAGGGTGCTTGCTGTGATTAAGGGAAGCATATGAAATAGGATCAAATATCCACTTCAAAGAAATGAATGAAATTTGTGGGGATGTCAGGCTAAACTTTGATGAATACATATATGAAAGTATTCAAAGATTCCCATTCACAAACATAAATGAATATGATAAAAACCTAGGCAAAACCAAGTTTTAAATAGGAACTGAATAATTTAAAAACTAAAAAATTTAATGAAGTATTCAAGGCATTTTCAAACAAAGTTGGGGATGCAGTCCTTGTGAACACATTTAAACCTTTATTAATTTTGTTTGCCAAGGCATGGGGGGCTGATACAAGTCAGGCAACCCCTGGAACCCTCTTCAAATTCAATCAGACTTCCTATATCAATAGATTAGTTCAAGTATTCAAAAAATTGTACATGTTCTTGGAAAAATACACCTTGTAAAGAATTCACGTTGCGGTATACCTGGGAATCCTCCTCTTCTACATAATAAAAACCAACGTCAAAAAGTTGCAGGATGTACCTATTCAAATAGACATATGCTGCTTAGCACTCAAATGCCAGAAGACATCACAGGGGTATAGGACAGTCAAACACGTCCTGTATGACTCCTTTGCATTGACAATGTTGTATGGGTACTATGTGCCCCCTGAAAAAAACCTATTAATTGATTCACTCACCTGCCTTCCTTTTATTAAACGTTCAACAACCACTAGGGTACAGGGCACCACCCCTCTAGCAATTTCATCCAGGGTTTTCCACCACGTACAGAAGAGTATGTGGATCCCTTTAGACACTCTATCCAAAAATTTAAATTTGGGGTATAATTCCTCAGAATAATTATATTCCCTTTGCAATTACCATCCCCTCAATAAATATTTTTCCCTTTCAAACTAAATTTTTATTTTTTTAAATTTTTTTATTTTTTAATACCAAAATTTTAATAATACATATTATAATATTGAAATTTTTAATATATAATATTTCAATATTGAATATATCACAATTAAATAAAAATAGTTAAATTTTGAATATTTAAACTTTAATAGTAAAATTTTAAGATTTATAATTATAATTTTACTTTTAATATTTTAATTTTATTTTAAATTTTAGTAAGTAAATTATAATATTAATATATCCTAATATATTACAACACATTAGTTAAAGTTTCAACCACGTCAAATAATAAAAACAAGTATAAAATGTTTTTATTTACAAGCTTGTTGAGTACAGGTTCATTTATTACATATACAAACAACAAGAATTGAGTTTATCCGCATCATGCAGCCCACTCCACTTATTGTAAAGCCAACAATTGGGGAAGTATTTTAGCAAAATAAGGGACCAAGTTGGTAACTTGGAAGCCTGTGAGCGCCGTCACAATTGGATAGACCGTCATCATCCATCAAAAGACCTTGGTGTGCATGTTATAGCATCCAAAATTACCAGCAAAATACGTGAGTACATAGTATATACAGGTGTATATGGCTACAGACTGGGTGGAGTGGGGCAATACCAGCATGGGCCAGGAGTACTGCTCAGAGGAGTTTAGCTGTGCCAGCTTCTTATAGAAATACTTGCCAGGAGGTTTGTTGAATGGCCCATGCTGGTGATTATATTGGTGGCCCCCAATCCCTAGGCAGGCTGTGATAACAGCTGAGAAGATTAGATGATTCATCTTCTGATCCTGGGGAAGGGCATACAAAACTCTGTCTTGTTTTTAACGTCTGGTAGGTAAAGTTTAGATTGATTTATGTGATACTATTGAGGGGTAATTTCACTCAATGATAGCACAAACTATCATCAAGTGATTTGGCTTTATTATATGCTATTATCTTTGTGAGGCATGAATAGTGTAAAACACTGGAAAAGGAACCCCAAACACTTGGTGTTGTCTGGAATTCCTTTTGAGAGGGAAATTGGAAGTGGTGTGCAGGCAATGAATTATTACTTTTGGGCTTGCATTGTTTTGGTGTATTATTGTGTAATACCCAAGTATTAAGGGTAAAACTTTGGTAACATAAGATGGCAGGTTAGGTGGCTCAAAGCCGTTCAAGGCGTAGACAATTAGATAGAAGTTGACTGCCTCACAGAAGGCTTTGGCAAGGATGTTACATTGTCTAAGGCTGGCAGCAAGGTACAGTAGCGTAGCTGCGGGAATTGCATAAGTAGCCAAGGTGGAAGTTGGGCAAGATGACGCCAGAGGTGTCCACAGGTTCAAATCCATTGATTTGAGATGAGTTGGCTCATTGTACAATATCCCTTTTGATCCCTGTGGTTCAGGACCAAACTGAGCATTGGTTGGCTGGTGGCCCCCTATCCCAAGGTAAGCTGTCAAGACAGCTGTGAAGATGATGTAGTTCATCTTCTGACTTGGGGAGGGGTAATGGGTTTAATAAGGTTACTTGCTTAGCCTGGGTAAAGGATTGATTAATGTGATAATATTGAGGAGAATATTCACTCAATGATAGCACAAACTATCAGTGAGTTGTTTGTCTTTATTTATACTAGTGGACCTGCAAGGCATGATTATTGGAAGGCATAGCATTAGGGAGCCAAGAGTCTGAGTTTCATCTGATATTCCCTTTTCTGGATTGGCTTGGGTGGCTGGCAATTGAGAAGGTTTGGCTGGATCCAAGTTTGCATTGGCATAGTGCAAGTTTGGTCTTCTTCATGCATTAAATTCATTTACTAAATTTGATGCATGATTTCCATTGTTGGATAGCCTGTCAGTCCATTCCCCATTTGGTAGGCTCCCAAATTGGGCAGCAGTTCCTCCCAAGTTTGGCTTTGGGGAAATTGCCTTTCCTGATTTCTCAATCTGGCTATTTCCCAAAGGAGTGGATGGGGACTGGCCTGCTGGCATGGGAGGGCAAAGGCTGGCAGGTGGCTGACAGGTGGCAGGCTGGCCCATGGGTGCCTGGTTTGAGGATGGCTTGTAGGTGGGGCTGGCAAGAGTGGTGGGTGCCTGTGTAGTGGTGGTGGGCATCTGCTTAATGGCGGCAAGCACCTGCGTGTTGGCAGCAGGCAACAGCGTGGTGGTGGCGGGCTTCTGCGTGATGGCGGCAGGGGCCTGCGCGGTGGCGGTGGACATCTGCTTGATGGCAGCAGGGGCCTGCGCGGTGGCAGTTTATTGATTACACAACTGTAAGTTTCAGGAATATTCCTGACACATTGAATGCTTTCATGCATCCAAATTTGACTTCTGAAGTTAATGCAGGAATGGTTGGGTTGGGTATCTTGTCAGCCCCTCCCAAATTTGGTAGATTCCAAATTTGGGCGGCAGTTCCCCCTCCTTTTGGGTTTGGGGAAATTGCCTTTTTGGGTTTCCCCATTGAGCAATTTCCCCATCCGGTGGGGTGGGCAGTCCTGCTATGGGGGGTGTGCTGTCCCCTGCCAGCTGGATGGCTGGGTAGCTGGCAGGGGCTGGCTGGCTGGGTGGGTGGCTGGCAGGTGCGGGCAGGCAGGTGGGGGCAGGCTGGCGGCAGGTGCGCGCAGGAAAGCTGCCAGGCTTGGCGTGCAGCAGCGGGTGCCTTGCGACCGGCCAGGGTATAAAACCCGTCTTTCTCAAAAACACATTTTGTAATTTTTGAATCTTTGGCCCAGCGTTTTGCGGCAGTTTTCCCAATCAGGGGGAACTGCTGCAATTTTTTATTTTGCTCTTTGAGCTTAATTGCAGACAAAAGATTATCCTGACCCAAGGTGTTGTCATAAATATTCCTGACACTTATATTCTAAACAAGTGATTGTTTAGAACTCAAATTACCTTTCCCTTGTAATATGATTTGATAAATATATTTGATATGCTTGACCTGCGTCCTAAGTACTAATTAGTGAGCAATACATGAAAATCAGTGGCTTCTGTGTTGTGTGTCTATAGTGGCACTGAAATAATAAGGATCAGATGATGACCTGCAAGGTCCAATTTGTGGCTTAACAAAGCCAAAGTACCAACAAGGATTCACAATTGTTTAAACAAAATTAATCTATTTCTATCTTTTTTATTTTATTTATTTGTTAGCGTAACAGTCAATATAATATTCAGTGCATTATGATAAAAATATATTCCTCTTACCTAGTATAATTAATTTTAGTTACCTTTTCTATGTATCCTTATATGTCTTTAATACATACAAATGTCACATCATTATATAAATAATAATTTTTGAGTCCTATTAAAAACAAAATAAATAAAAATAAAAGCAAATAAAACCTGGAGCGCCCATTTACCTGATTGGCTCAGAGGCCAGGGCTTTGGGGAAGAAGGATTCTGAGTGCTTGTAAAAAGCCGCCACCACATCAGGTGGCATTGCAAATTGACTGACCTCAAGAATATTGAATAGATCCTTGGTGTCCTGAGGGAGGCCTTGTTTCACTTTATTCTTGATCCAACCAAACACCTCCTCAATTGGGTTCAGAAATGGAGAATACAGGAGGAGAAAGAGGAGTCTCATTGGGCAGTCAGCCAGGCAGTGGCTGGCCAAATGGCTATTTTTATTGATTAGCGGGAAATTGGACACAACCAGATCCACTTTGTGGAGCCTGACATTATCCAGCACAAAAATGTTGGTTGTACTGTGGTAGTTGATCCAGAGATACTCCTTGACAGCTTAGAGAAAATTGAGAAAGGTCCTGCTATTGTGGAAACCCTTGATCATCTGATATTGATCCAACCTGCAAGGACCAAGAAGTGCAACCATTGAATAGGTCTGGGAACAGAAAGCTGCACAATGGGCTACGCCGTCCTTGGACCCCTTCTCAACCCACCCATGCCTAGACCTGAGTGAGGAGGAAAACAATGATTTGTTGATGTAGAAAAACAGGACATTCCCAGTCTCCTTTAGTGCCAGATATGTCTCAGCATAAGTGTGTTAATCCTTGATGGTCTTCTCATTGTTTCTATTGTACAGAAAAACTCCCAGTACTTTCCGGGAGAAGCCCAAATTAACCATTGTTTTGTAGCCAAGGGTTTTGGAAACAGAAAGTCCAAACTCTGTGACAAGCATTGATTGAACAGCAAGTGAGTCCAGGTGGCAATCCTTGGCTACCCACTGTTTTATTGCGTCAATATGCACAGGCTGCAAGATTTTTGGCTGCTGCTTAGCTTTGGTGTATTTGGCAATTTTCCTGGTGTTGCCATACTTGGTGTTGATGTCAGCAATGTATCTGGCTGTGGCACCAAATTGGGATGCAATATTCCAAACCGCCACTCCCCTGTTCAAGCAGTTGAGGAGAGCTTCATGCTCACTATCTGTCAATTTACGCCGGCCTTTGGCAGGTATCACAGCATCCTAGCTAGCAGGCTCAACACAGGGAATTGGGACCTTCATGTAGAAGGTGGGATCACGCTTGCTTGCAGTGGCATCTTCAATGGTTGAATACACAATAGGCGCAGATGGCTCAACAGTGGTGGCTAATGGCTCATATGAGGTATCAAAAACGCGGGGGCAGGAAGTAGCAACTCTTGGATCAAGAGTGCAGGGGCAGGTGACAACTGGGTATACAGTAGAGGTGTATATAACCTCATTATTCCCAATGACCTTTGTGTAGGAGACTTTGGTTATAGGCCTTGAGAGCGGCTTCTGTCTTGGATTAAGGCTACTGTTCCTGGCCTGGGATGCATGAGGTGGTTGGCTGGCGCTGACACCTTGGGAGGCCTGTGTATTGACATGACTCCCTTCAAATTGTGTTCTGGGTCTGTTCTTGGACCCTCTAGGACGCCCTTGTAGACAGGCTGCCCCGCAGGCTGGTGCAGGAACTGGTTGGGAATGCCACTGACGGTCCATAAAAATAAAATAAAACAATATATTTTAGATTAAATATGTATTCATTTGGCTTTATTGGTTTAGTTGTGAGTAGTTGTTTTCTCTTGATTTAGCCTTGAATAGTAGCAGATTTTCTACATCTGTAATTTGAATTGTATAATATTGTATCCTTTCCAGTTTTGAATGATTTTAAAGTTTAATCACTTTTTATGTCTAAACATGGTTATTGAGATTGAATTTGTAGTTTGATTTTAGTTGTGATAGAGCTTCTTGATTTGGGTTGGTGTTTCCTAGTGTGCTTACTGTACATTAAATTTGGATTCTAGTTCCTGCAATTAATATCTGAGTTTACATGTGGCATTCAAAAGTGATTTGAAATTTGGTTCTTGGATTTGACAATTCCACAATTCTAAAAATCATAGTAAACTTAATGAAAATGGTTGATGGATTTGAAAACTTCTGTTAGAATGAAACAGTATGTGCCATGATTCAAGGAAATACAATGAGGATATAATAAACAAATTGTGAGTTTCTTGACAAGCAGTAGACCAAATTGGGAGGACAGTTATAACATCTTGGATCCAATTGTGATATAGCAGAAGATTGTGGTCAAGATTGTCAGTAGGCAAATAACTTGCAAGGGTAAATTAGAGAAAGAATCTGAAGGCATCAGCATGTAGAGGGTGGGCCAGGTTGCTGCCATGGAGTTGATGGCAACCTTGACTGCCACAAAGGCTAATCTTTCAAGGACAGGAGCAAACAGCCCCAGTTAAGCCATCATTTTGGGAGAAACTTTCTTTTATTTTGAGGGAAAATAAGCTATCTAGAAACAAGTTTTAGAGAGGAATGGGGAAGTCTTAAGGGAGTTCAGGATGGGGGAGGAGGGGGTTTGATGGCATCTGATTGGCTGGCAAGAATATTTTTGGCAGTTGGAGGTCCTGTATTAGAATTTGAGTCAATGACATCATAATTCAGAAAATTCCAGTGACCAGCAGGTCAAGCAAAGCCATCCCAAATAACGTATAACGCGTAATTTTCTTGTCATAATTATTTGGGGAAAAATAAGGCAGGTCCAGATTTTCCAGGGCTATTTGGGCAACCCCAGCTTTGACCCATTTTTTGTCTATGACAGTGTTTAAGTTTTCTATTTCTTTCAAGGGTTTGGCCACAGTTCTTTGCTGGTTTCTGGTTTTACAAGGACGCACTATCCCTTCCATTTGATTTTCTACCGTAACATCACCCTCTTCTCTTTTGACAGGGGGGATGCCACCTGAGGTCACGTGGGCTAGGTCATAGTTCTTGTGAGGATTTGGTAACTTAATGGCGCAGAGGGTGGTGTTCTCTGAGGTGACTTTTGGTTTAGGTGAGGGGCCAGGGGCATTGGAGAATTTGCATGATATTCTTCTATCAGTTGGGAGCAATGGCCACATTCTTTGGCAGGGACCCAACTGTAGTCTGATTCTGGAAAACCTTTCCAGGCTATGAGGTATTGGAGGGAGCACTTGTGGAATTTGGAACTCACTATGGCCTTGACTTCATACTTGAGGTCTCCGTCAACTAGTAGGGGTTCAGGATGAGAGGGAACGGGGCCAGTGTATTGGGTCAGGAGGGATTCATGGAAGACTGGATAGATAGAGATGGTGGGAGGTAGGTTGAGGTGGTATGCAGCCAGGCCAACCTTCTTGGTAACCTTAAATGGACCAATTCTTTTAGGGCCTAGTTTTTGGCATGGGACCTTGAGGCAGATGTTCTGGGCGTCTAGCATCACCAGGTCTCCTGGTTGGTAAGATGGGCCTTCCCTTCTCTTACAATCTGTGTATTCCTTGTAAAATCTCACAGAAGACGCCAAAGTAAGCCTCAGCTCTGCCTGGACTTCCCTGATTTGGATTGCTTGGTTGTTTGCAGCCTGGGTAAGGAATGTGGGACAAGGGCCTACGTTGAATGCGGGGTTATAACTGTATGATGCATAGAAGGGCGAGACTCCTGTTGAGGTGTGGGCTGAGTTGTTATGTGCAAAATGTGCTAGGGGGAGAAGATCCACCCAATTGTCATGGTGTGATGTGGAATAGCATCTGAGATAAGTCTCCAAGGTTTGGTTCACTTGTTCTGTTTGCCCGTCTGACTGGGGTGGAATGCAGTTGAGAGACATGGTCGTATTCCTAAGTTTTCCATCAACCCTTTGTAAAATGGGCTGTGAACTGAGGTCCACGGTCACTGATTATCTCTTGGGGGAGGCTGTGTAGTGCAAACACATTGTCAATGAAAAGGCGGATAGTCTCAACTGTGGTTACTTTGGTATCACACAGAATAAAGTGTGAGAACTTGGTAAAACAGTCAACCACTACCATGATGGCGTCATAACCTCAAGACGGGGGGAATTGTACAATGAAGTCTACAAAGATGGACGTCCAGGGGCTGTTGGCTTCTTATGGGGGGACTAAGAGGCCTTCTTTAGCTAATCTGCTTGTCTTGGCTCTGCAACAGATGAGGCAGTCCTTGGTGTATTGAGCCACGTTGGCTGTGATGCCTTTCCAGTTATATGAGCGGCAGATCAACTCTATTGTCTTAGCCTTGCCGGGTGACCTGCTGCTAAGGAGTTATGATGGGCCTGGATGACTTGCTGTTGTAAAGGGCCTTCCAGGACCCACCACAAGCCTTGATTAAGGAGCACACCCTTGTTCTCTTGGTAGCCTTGCAGTGTGGAACTCCTGTTTTCTGAGGCAAGCTTGATCAGTTTAGGGTATGAGGCAGATAGGGGCTGCGCAAGGAGGATTTGACTGTGGAGGGGTTGTGTTTCCTCACTGAGGGGCAGGAGCTGGGGGCTAAGGAGTGGTAGAAGTGGGTGAGTTCCTTCTGAGGCTGGCTGTTCTGGTGATGTGGGGTTAATTGTGGCCAGGGAGGTGTCTTCTGGGATAAGGGAGTCTTGGGTGGTTGCTGGGGTATCTGTGGATGGCGTGATTACTGCCAGGATAGTGGGGAGTCTGGGTTTCTTTTAACCTTCTTGATGGGGATCATTGTATGTGTGTTCCATTCACAGACCTCCAAGGAATCTGGGTAAAAGGCCAGGTTTTGGCTCAGCGCATCTGCCAAGTGGTTGTCCTTGCCTTTGATGAATTCATAGGAGAACCTAAAGCAGGCAAGCTCAATGGACCAATGAGATTGACGCGGGGTGAGGAGGCGCAGAGCACAATAGTATAGCAGGGCCTTGTGATCAGTCTGCACTGTCACTTCATGTATTTCTCCCTGTAGATGGTGCCTCCAGTGGGCTAATCCTTCCACAGCCGCCATGAGTTCCTTGTTGTAGATCATATAATTCAGCTCCTTTGGGGTCATCTTTTGGGAGAAATACCCTACAGGACATTCAAGGTCATTACTTCCTTTCTGAAGTAGGGCTGCCGCAATGGCAAAGTTGGAAGTGTCACATGCTAAGATGAAGGGGCAATTGTGGTCAGCATGCTGTAGCACCTGAGCTGACAGTAACAGAGCCTTGATAGTCTCAAACGTGTTGTTACATTCCTTTGACCATGAGAAAGCCTTCAGCAACAATTCTTTGTAAAGGGGGCCACCTGTTCCAATAGATGAGAAGTAAACTTCTTCAAGAACGTACATGTACCCAGGAAACTTTGAAGTTCAGTGAGTGTGCTGGGGGTTTTCCAGTCCCTGATGGCGGCCTTCTTATCTGGCATGATGGAATGGCCGTTCTTAAGGATGATTTTCCTAGGAAGGGTACTGACTTCTGGAAGAAGACACACTTACTCAGTTTTATGGTCAAGTCAGCATCTAAGAGCTTCTGGAGGACTTGCGTCAACTATAGCTTGTGGGATTCTTCATCTGGGGAGTAGACTAGGATGTCATCCACGTATGCCACTGCACAAGTGCCTACTAGGTCTCCCAACATGGAGTCTATCAACTGCTGGAAGCATGCTGGGGCATTCTTTAGCCCAAAGGGCATGACATTGAATTGAAATATGCCTCTCTAACATTGAAAAGCTGTCAACCACTCCTGACCCTCTTTGATACGCACCTGATTGAAGGCATTAATACAGTCTAATTTTAAGAAGACTCTAGCCTTCTCCACAAACCTGGCAATCTGGGGTTTCAGTGGAGTAGGGTACGGATCTGGAACTGTCACATTATTCATTAGGCTGTAATCAACACATGGCTGTAGCAACCCATCAGCTTTCTCCACAAAAAGCAATGGGGCACATACTGGGGAGGTAGAGGGGACAATCCACCCTTTTGGAAGCATTTCATTGATCCAAGAATCAAGAAAATCTTCTTCAGGGAGGGTAAGGGGGTAGATAGGGGAGTTGATCTTTACCAAGTCCACTGTGAGACAAAAGAAAAAGTCAAACTGAGTGTGCTTGGGCAGTCTATCAGCCCTAGTAAGATCAAAAACGGCTTCCAAATGACTTATGCACAGAGGTAAGGCACTCAGGGTAGGAAGTGGGGTGATTTGGTTGCATAATGCCAGACTAGAATCATCCTTGCACAATGAGGCGTCTAGTAGGGGTAATGAGAAGGAGACCCAGCTGGTGAGGTTAGGAGAAGTGAGTTATGCTTGAGGTGGGAGGCAATGTTGTACTTCCTCTACCAACCAATGCCCAGAATAACAGGTTACACCAGGTTTTTGACAGCACAAAACCTTTTGGTAAATGTGTGGTTATCAACACTGAACACCAGGGGTTTAGACACATCCAGGGAGCGGAAGGTAGTGGAATTCCCCCTTTAACCAGACCTCCTGGGACTAAGTCAAGCCCCAATTTTTCTGCCAGACCCATGCTTATAAAATTAACTTTGGCGCCTGTATCTACTAGTGTATGAACTACAGATGGAGAAGCGTAGAAGAAGAAGCTGACCAAAAGCAAGAAGTACCCAGAAAATTCTTTATTGATAGAATTGGCAGAGAACATGGAGGGGGATAAACCCAAAGGAGATTCTGGCCCAGGAGAGTCAGCGTCAAATATGACCATAGGGTCCTCAATACGTGAAGTGGGGGACAGGTTCATGGCTCCCAAGATATTGGAGAAAGAGAAACGGCCCAGAAGGATAGGGTTATCACGGTCAATCTGCATTGTCATGGGACTGGAGAGGCCAGGGCTAGAGAGGTAATTAAACAGTGAATCATCTGAGTAAAAGTCAAGGTGCTCACCATTCCCCCCAATTGTCAAAAGGGACTGACATTTGTTAGAGGACAATTTTTGTGGCAATGCATGCTGATGGTGGTTAGCGCCATCTAAGGGGAGACGTGCTCTTGGCATGGTTTAAAGCGCGGTTGGTATCCAAAATGCACAACATATTTGAAGGAGGGCTGGGTGTGCTAGAGCCTGTAATTTTCTTCAATTTATATTGGGTGGTTTTTTCAGAAGCTGTGGCAGCAGGTACCTTGTTACTATTGGTAGGAAGAATTTTTTGAACTGGAATTTGAAGCTAAAGTTGGGCTGGTAACCAAGTATTCAAGTTTGTTGCTATTGAGCAACAACAACGGGCTAGTTGTTGTTCAAAGTTCATTTTTTCTCTCAACACTATGAGTGTTAAGCGTCAAGTTTGAAGTGAAGCTTCAAAGTTGACCAATAATATCCTGAAGCAAAGAAGTTGGCTCTGACCATGGAGATAAGTCTGAGCCTGTGGTATCTAATGCAACTTTTAGGGCAGCTAATTTTGCGGACTCAGGGAGCAGACTCAGAAGCAGCAGCTTGAAAATGAGTTAAAAACTCACCAAGAGGCTGGTTCCCCTGACAGAGCCAAAAGAAAGAAAGGTAAGAGGGCCAGAGCACCTGGCAGGCGCAGATGCATCCAATGCTTCTGCCAAAGGGGAGACATTGTCAAAAAGTGCTGGGTGCTTTCAGAGCGTGTCAAGTAACCAGTGGGATTTGGGAACAGAAAGTTGACAAAGAGCATTTGCAATGCAATTGCGCAACGCCTTGGAAGAGTTTGGGAGGGAAAAGGTGGGGCCACCAAAGGCCTGGGAAACGGTGCAGGTAAATTCAGCTGGGGGTGCTGAAATGGAGGCGCCAAAAAGGTAAGAAGGCCAATCAAGGCTCAGGATGCTTCTTAAAATTTGGTAGCCAGTGGAAGTGATTTGCATTCCCCATTTCACCAAAAATCATAGCATGACCCCAGTATTAAAACTAGTGGCAACCATGAACCAAATGGTGGTGGAGGGGTAGGACAAAACTTCTGATGCTATTTGGGCCAACCAAAAATAAATGATTAAAGCAAATTGTGAAAATAGGTTTCTAGATAATGTTAAAGTGAAATGGTATGTGGCATGATTCAAGGAAACACAATGAGGATATAATAAACAAATTGTGAGTTGCTTGACAAGCAGTAGACCAAATTGGGAGGACAGTTACAACATCTTGGATCCAATTGTGGTATAGCAAAAGATTGTGGTCGAGATTGTCAGTAGGCAAATAACTTACAAGGGTAAATTAGAGAAAGAATCTGAAGGCATTGGCATGTAGAGGGTGGGCCAGGTCAGTGCCATGGAGTTGATGGCAACCTTGACTGCCACAAAGGCTAATCTTTCAAGGACAGGGGCAAACAGCCCCAGATAAGCCATCATTTTGGAAGAAACTTTCTTTTATTTTGAGGGAAAATAAGCTATCTAGAAACAAGTTTCTAGAGAGGAATGGGGAAATCTTAAGGGAGTTCAGGATGGGGGAGGAGGGGGTTTGGTGGCATCTAATTGGCTGACAAGAACATTTTTGGCAGTTGGAGGTCCTGTATTAGAATTTGAGTCAATGACATCATAATTCAGAAAATTCCAGTGACCAGCAGGTCAATCAAAGCCATCCCAAATAACGTATAACGCGTAATTTTCTTGTCATAATTATTTGGGGAAAAATAAGGCAGGCCCAGATTTTCCAGGGCTATTTGGGCAACCCCAGCTTTGACCCATTTTTTGTCTATGACAGCGTTTAAGTTTTCTATTTCTTTCAAGGGTTTGGCTGCGGTTCTTTGCTGGTTTCTGGTTTTACAAGGACGCACTATCCCTTCCATTTGATTTTCTACCGTAACAGCTTCAAATCTGATTCCAGTTAATTCATTTCACCCATTGGAAATATGCAGTTTGACTTGAACTTTTCAAAGTGTCTATGAGTTCCTGTATTTTTAAACATTCAAATAAATACTCAAAAAATCAATTTAATTAAAAAAGGCTATCCTGCAAAAGTGATTCAAAATTTGGACCAAGGATTTGACAATCCCGCATTTTTACGTTTAGGTTCTGAATTTACAGTACAATTAAATAAAACTAATACTATTTTAACTTTTTATCTATTTTTTATTTAACTTATAACATACTTTCAATAGAATATTTTTTGCATTGAAATAGAACTACTTGTCCCTACTTTATAAAATTTAAATATAACCAACCAACATCTGAAGTTTTTCACACTTGTAGTACATACTAAAAGTCAAGTCACTATAACTTTAAAGACTATTTTTAATTCCAATTAATAACAAAATATTTTAATCTGAAATACAATTAAATCTGAAAACCCCCTCTTTATTTGATTGTTTAATACCTTGCCCAAAATGGAACAAGGTTATAGACAAAATTATATAATGCTACTGGATTTAAGTTTAAAGGATAGAGGAAAGTAGGTACAGTTTGAAAAAGGACCATAATTGTAATTTTACCAACTTATATTTGGTTACATGAGGAGATAAAGTGTGTAAACAACCTATAATGAGAACATAAAACAAGTTATTGACTAAATTCCATGTGATGATCAAAGGTATGTATATTTTAGGGAAATTGTCATTTGCACAATTTGTCAAAAACTTATAAGTATTGTTTTTAAAATTGAATATACCTGAAAGAAAATCAGCAGTTTGCTGATTTACTACCTCTATTTAATAAATCTCTGGGAAAATAAAAATGAATCTTATAAATCTAGCTCTAAGAGAAATAAAAAGATCAAATTCCAAAAAGAAAGAAGCTTTAAAATAGTAAGATCAAAAATTAATATTTTAAAGTGAAAACTAATTTTTAAGAAAATTGAGCTTAAATTTTAAAGGAAAAGGGTCATTTTGAAGCTAATTTTGAAATGATATTAAAGAGAATCAAGTTCTAAAGTAAATTTAAAGAATATTTAAGCTTAAAAATATAATTTAGGCAAGTAACTAGAATTTTGGTTTAACTGCCTACTCTCTGGTGGTCTTTATTTATACTAGTAAGTTTAAGTGATAACCTCAAGTGTTGCATAACTGCAAGTAGAGAATATAGGAGTTTAGTGACTGTTTCTGCTGTGTTTTGCTCTTGTGGACAACATTTAAGAGGACACAGCAGGAAATCTTTATAACAAAAGGTTTGAGGTTCAAAGCTAGCCTTGGGTTAGCCTTCAGGGCAAAAATAAGGGGATGTATCTTAATTTCTTGGAAAGATTGAAGAGTGTTTCCTTTTAATGAAAAGAAAAGAAATAAGCTTAAAGATTATAAAAAGACAACACAAATGTGGATAGCTTGTCTCAATTTATAGTGAGAATTCTACTTATATAGTAGAATGGGAGCGTGAATCATTAAATAGATAGACAAGGGGGCTGGTTGGGTTTAAAATTGTGCCTGAATCAGAATAGCCAAGGTAGCACAATCCAGAACGTATGGATATTGAAGTTGACTAATTTACAGAAAGGGGGCAACTTTGGTATTCAAAAGCAAACCCAACCAAGTATTTACAAGTATTGCAATTCACAAACCATACTGCAATAGCATTGATAGCGCAATTTACAACAGTTTATAAAACAGTTTGAGCTCTAGTATGGTTTTTAAGGGCCAACAGTGCTTAAACAACAGTTTTGGAGCCCAACAGCCAAAATTAGTGGGCTGAATATAATAGATATAAAAAAGGCAGAATTATTTTTCAAAAAAATAAAATAAAACTAAAACAGAAGGTGAAATTCAACTTCAAAATTACTAACTTTAACTTTTGAGTCTTAAAATAAAGAAACTAAAAATTAAAAATTAATAATTCTAGATCATGACAGATTGGCTTGAAAGCAATGGCTTTTGAGATGAAGGGCTCAGAGTGCTTGTAGAAAGCTGTCACTACACCAGATGGCATTGATAATTGACCAACTTCTAGAAGATTAAATAGATCTTCTGTGTCCTGAGATAGACTTTTTTAACTTTATTTATAATTCATACAAACGCCTTCTCAATTGGGTTAAGAAATGAAGAATAAGGTGGAAGGAAGAGGGGTTTTATTGGGCAGCCCAAGAGGTAATGGCTGGATGTGTGGGTATTTTTGTCAATTGGTGGGAACTCTGACACTATCAAATAAACTTTGTGGATCCCAAGATTATCAAGCACAAAAATGTTGGTTGTGCCAGAATAATTGATCTGTAAGTATTCATTGATGCATCAGAGAAAACCATGAAAGGTCATGCTAATATATAAACTCTTGATTATTTAGTATTGGTTTAAACCATGGGGATCAAGAAGCGCTATCATAAATATGTTTGGGACCTGATGTTGCACAGTGTGCTACACCATTTTTTGACCCCTTATCAACCCTCTCATGCCTAGCTCTGAGTGAGGAGGAAAATGAATAGTTGTCTATATAAAAAACTGTATATTACTGGTCTCTTTTAGAGCAAGATAGGTTTCAGCTTAGATGTGCCAATACTCAATTGTCTTCTCATTATTTCTGTTATACAGAAAACACCCTATACTTTTCATGAAAAGCCCAAATCAACCATGGGTTTTTAAAAAAGAGTCTCAAAAACAGAAAGGCCAAACTCTGTAGCCAGCATTGATTAGATAGAGAGAGAATCCATATGGCAATATTTGGCTACACACTGTTTGATTACATCAATCTCACATACTTTAGGAGTTTAGGCTATTGCTTGGCCTTTGGGGATTTTTTAATTTGATTGGTGTCATCATATTTGGTATTGACTCTGTTTACATATATTTCTGTGAGGCTAAATTAGGACACAATATCCCAAACAGACCTTTCTCTGATTAAGCAATTGATGATAGTCTCACACTCACTATCAGACAACTGATTCCTGCCCTTGATGGATACCGCAGCATCCAAGCTATCTGGACCAACACAAGAAATAGGGACCTTTGTGTAAAGCACAGCATCATTCTTACTTGCAATGACACTATCAATTGTGAAATATACCACTGGCTTAGATGGCTCTTCAGTTGTGACCAATGGCTCATAAGAAGTATCAAAAACTCTGTGACATGAACTGGCAACAATGAGATCCAGAGTTTGGGCTGTCACAACTGGGTACACAGTGAAGATGTATGTAATCTCATTGTTCTCACTGGCCTTGGTATGAGAGACTTTGATGGCAGGCCTTGAGAGTGGTTTCTATCTGGGATTCAATTTACTGTTTCTGGCTTGTGATGTGGGAGGTGATTGGCTTGCCTGACTTTTTGATAGGCCTGTGTATTGGCCTTGGTGTGCTCAATTTGTGCTCTAGGTCTATTCTTGGACCCTCTGGAGCATTTCTTGGATGGGCTTTCCTGAATTTTGTTGCATTAGCTGGTTGGAAATGAGATATTCTGTCCATAAAAATAAAATAAAATGTATTTTAGATTAAATATGTGTTTTATTTAGATTTTTAGTTTAGTTTTGGGCTATTGTTTACTCTTTTTTACCCTTGGAAAGTATCACAGTTTCTATATCAGTGATTTGAAGCATATGATGTTTTACTAGAGCCTATTTTAGAAGATTTTATATTTTAATTGATTTTCATGTCTAATCATTGTTATCAAAAATTGAATTATTTGTTTGGTTTTAGTCATAGTAAAGCTTCTTAATTTTGCTTAGCATTTCCTAGCTTAATTAATGTGTATTTGAATTTGATTTCAGATCCCACAATTATTATTTGAGTTTACTTGTGGCTTCCATTTTTACTTTAAAATTTGGTTCTTGGATTTGACAATCCCACATTTCCAAAAAAAACATAGTAAACTTAATGAAAATGGCTGATGGATTTGAACACTTCAAATCTGATTTCAGTCAAAAATTTCATTAACTTGAAATATGCAGCTTAGCTTGAAATTTTCAAAGTGTATATGAGATCCTGCAATTTGAAATATTTAAATAGAAGTGCAAAGAATTCATTTTGATTTAAAAAAGGCCAAACCACAAATGTGATTCAAAATTTGGGCCAAGGATTTGACAATCCTGCATCTCTGCCTGTCAGGAATGCCTTTCCTGATATTCCTGACAACAATTTAGTCATTGGCACTGAAGGGGTTCCTGCTCTTCCTATTGGGTTTTCTACACCTCCTAAAATTCAAGGGTTAAAAAGTAGTATATGTGGTAGTTTACCTGATAGACTTGAACCAGTTAATTCATTTGATTTACCGGCGTCAGCAACAGGATTTGAACCAGGGTTGTCTTCACGCTCAGTTGACTGACATCTAAAAGTTAGTAAAGAAGAATTGGATTTTGTTCAATTATTACCTTTTGAATCAAATTCTAGCCAATCTGGCATTACACCAATCAAACCTTTGGACATGATAACTACTGATTACAACGTTAATAATCTCTTGGGCTCTGGCTCTGTGTTGGTCTTGCTGTTGGCTCCAGTTTCTGTTGCTGGTTTCTGTCTTTCTTCTCCTGCTTCCAGTGGGGATTAGCTGGAGATCTCCCCAGGCTTTGCTGCTTCTTGTGGGTTATTTTAAGTTTTGTAAGGGTTAAATGACAGGCTTTAAGATGCAATGAAAAACAATGTGGATAAAATAAGCAAATCTTCAGTTGCTTTAACAACACTAAACCAAATTGATGAGAGGGGGGCTACTAATTTTGAACATTTGTGAGTGTAGCAAATGGCAGTCATTAGGACCAAAATCAAAAACATTAACTGAAGAGGTAAATTGGAGGACAAAGCAAGAGGAACCAAAAGGTACAAAGCAGGCCAAGGCATGGTCAAAGAGTTGGCAGCAAACTGAAATAGAGCAGCCAACATACTGTCGACCACTGGGGCCAAGAGGCCAAGATACTCTAACATGAGGTTTTTGGAGACTTTTTTGTTTATTCTTCAGGGAAATATAGCTATCTAGAAACAATTTTCTAGAGGGGAACAAGGAAGTCTTAAGGGATTTCAGGATGGGGGAGGATGGGGTTCTGCAGCATCTGATTGGCTGACAAGAATATTTTCAGCAGTTAGAGGTCCTGCATTGGAATTTAAGTTGATGGCATCATAATTAAAAAAAATCCAGTGACCAGCAGGTTGAGTGCTGCCATCCCCAAATAGTGTATAATGCGTGATTTTCTTGTCATAATTATTCAGGGAAAAATAAGGCTGGTCCAGATTTTCAAGGGCTATTTGGGAAACCCCAGCTTTAACCCATTTTTTTTCTATGAAAGCATTCAAGTCGTCTATTTCTTTCAAGGGTTTGGCTGTGGTTCTTTGCTGGTTCCTGGTTTTACAAGGATGCACTATCCCTTTCATTTAGTTTTCTACTGTAACAAGTTTATCTTAAATTATTTATGTGCTGACCCCTATTTTAGAGGATGATACATCAGTTCTCCATATTTTAAGTTACAACTAATCACAATCTCTGGAAACTTCCCTAAATCCCCTCAAATCTTTTACACTTTTCCCAACTATTTTGTCCCTACCATGCTATATATAGCTGGTAAGTTATATTTTATTAATTGTTCAATCAATAAAGTCTACATTCATCCCAAGCGAATTACTGTTTATTTTATCTTGACAAAAACCTTTTAAATCCTAAACATGAGATTACCTAATACTTTCATTATTGATTCCCTTGGGTATAAATGGCTTTTCTGAATGATCTTGTTACAGGCTATCAAGGCCAGCATTTTGCTGGGTACACAAGCTGACTCTGGTACCTCCCCTGAAGCTCATTTCTTGGATAACTCCTGGTGTTGAGTAATACCAGGAGTCTGGTCTACTGTGACCCCCTTGTCCCACAATCCTTCCTGAAAGGAAAAACATCAGAATTATCAGTCCATTAAAAAGCCTTCCAAACCCCAGTTCTTTTGCCTGTTGGCATCAGCCTTCCTCCTAAGCTATTTAGGAGCATATTTGTTCCTAGGTCAATTCAATCCACTTCTTGGTTGTTACCGCCTGTTCAGAGAGCTATTCCACCTTGGGATGGTGTCTCTTCCTGTGAGATCTCTTGTGGCTGGTCTAAATCCCTCTGCAATCATTCACCATCTTGGAAGATTACTTCCAAATGGGTGGGTGCCTGACACTGCCATTTGGTTCTTAATTTTCATTATACACTGAGATGCTTTCTTGAGATTTACAGGCTCCATTTTAATGGTGCTTTCCTTCTTGAGTACCCATAAAACTCACTCATGATAGTTGTCTGGGTGAACCCAAGGCTTTTTGAAATTGACTGAAAGTCCAGACCACCCAGTTCTATGGCCATTATTTCCTGGGTAACCTGATTTATTGCAATTTTCAGCCTCTCTTTGAGACTAGTCTTAGTTTTTTCTCCTGAGACAAGGTAGGTGATGATCGATTTATTTTGATGAGTGTCATATGGGTCACATTGGCTGGAAACAGATCAATTTCTTTATCTTCTTGTGCATGGGCCAGAGGATTGCCCTGGTAAGTGGTAGTCTCTAAATGACAACCAAACAATAGAAACCAGTTCTGATAGCAGGAACATACATATCTTCATCCTCTTATGTTGAATTAAAGCATTGGGTGTGTATTTCATTAGTACTAGCCCCTTGTCTTGGCTGTTGACTGCCACAAGCTCTTGTTATTGATTATTGTCAAGTATATACTTCTGGAAAGTATAATAAACAAGATAAAGGGGAAATTAAGAAGGGAATAATACTTTATTAGATATGAGTTTATAGTATTATATAGTATCATTAGAAGCCACATGTTGTCCATGTATGTCATGGTGGCCACAAGGCTTGTCCAAGTAGTGTTTCTCTTAGGACACAAAATGTTTGATCCCCGTAATAGATGAGTGAATGATAAGAGTGCCACTGACTTAATGATTAGTTGGGGAATCATTCAGAGAGTTGTTTGGGAAATTGCTTTCCCAAGAGGGAGTAATTGAAGACGTTGTTACAGTATAATTAAAGAAAATAACTGTCAATTGAACCCCTTATTTCAAAAGCTCACTTGATTCATTAAAAAAATGATAAATATATCTTTGATTAATTTTTATTGGGGTTTGAACGTTGCTAAAAAAATATTAGCAGTTATTTGGTTGATCTAATAAAAAAGCTGTATTTTAAAACTGCTACCCCAATTTCCTAAATAAAATTCACTGAAGTAGATGTGATTATTTCTAAACCCTTTTTGAAGCTTGCTTTTAATCAAAATGAAGTGAAATTTTAGTGCTGTTTGTCATGTGCAAACCTTTTGTACACTTCATATTTGATGATTATGTCTTTATATGCTGTTTCTATACAAATATTATATATCTGACTTTTGTTTGGAATCTGAAATATTTGTGTAAAATTTTGATTTTTTCTGTTGTCCAGTTAAGTGTCATGTAATTTTTAGCTGGGCTATACTGTAAATTCAGAACCAGAACGTAAAAATGCAGGATTGTCAAATCCTTGGTCCAAATTTCAAATCACTTTTGCAGGATGGCCTTTTTTTAATTAAATTGATTTTTTTGTATTTTTATTTGAATATGTGAAAATGCGGGAACTCATAGACACTTTGCAAAGTTCAAGTCAAACTGTGCTATTTTCAATGGACAAAATGAATTAACTGGAATCAGATTTGAAGTGTTCAAATCCATCAGCCATTTTCATTAAGTTTACTATGTTTTTTGAAATTGCGGGATTGTCAAATCCAAGAACCTAATTTCAAATCACTTTTGAATGTCACTAGTAAACTCAGATATTAATTGCAGGAGCTGGAATCCAAATTTAATGTACAGTAAGCACACTAGGAAACACCAACCCAAATCAAGAAGCTTCACCACAACTAAAATCAAATGGAAAATTCAATCTCAATAACCATAATTAGACATAAAAAGTGATTAAACTTTAAAATCATCCAAAACTGGAAAGAATACAATATTATTCACTTCAAATCACGGATATAGAAACTCTGCTACTATTCAAGGCTAAATCAAGAGAAAACAACTACTCACAACTAAACCAATAAATCCAAATAAATACATATTTAATCTAAAATATATTTTTTTGTTTTATTTTTATGGACCGTCAATTGCATTCCCAACCCGCTCCTACACCAGCCTGCGGGGTAGCCTGTCCACAAGGGCATCCCAGAGGGTCCAAGAACAGACCCATAACCCAAATCAAGGGGAGTCATGCCAATACACAGGCCTCCCAGGGTGTCAGCGCCATCCAACCACCTCCCGCATCCCAAGCCAGAACTACCAGCTTGAATCCCAGGCAGAAGCCACTTTCAAGGCCTGCTACCAAAGTCTCCTACACCAGGGTCACCAAGAACACTGAGGTTACTTATACCTCCACTGTTTACCTAGTTGTCACCTGGCCCTGCACTCTTGACCCAAGAGTTGCTACTTCCTGCTCCTGCATCTTTGACACCACCTACAAGCCATTGGCCACCACCAAGGAACCATCTGCACCTATTGTGTATTCAACCATTGACAGCGCCACTGCAAGCAAGCATGATCCCACCTTCTACACACAGGTCCCCATCCTTTGTGTCAATCCTGGTAGCCAGGATGCTGTGGTACCTGCCAAGGGCTGGTGTCGGTTGACAGATAGTGAGTGTGAAGCTCTCCTCAACTGCTTGAATGGGGGGATGGCGGTTCAGGATATTGTGTCCCAATTTGGTGTCACAGCCAGATACATTGCCAACATCAACACCAAGTATGGCAACACCGGGCAAATTGCCAAATCCACCAAGGCTAAGCGGCAGCCCAAACTCCTTCAGCTGGTTCATATTGATGCAATCAAGCAGTGAGTAGCCAAGGATTGCCACCTGGACACACTTGCTGTCCAATCAATGCTTGCCACAGAGTTTGGGCTTTCTGTTTCTAAAGCCCTTGTTTACAAAGCAATGGTTGATTTGGGCTTCTCATGAAAGGTGCTCAGAGTTTCTCCGTACAATAGAAATAGTGAAAAGACCATCAAGAATGGACGCATTTATGCCGAGACATATCTGGCACTAAAGGAGACTGGGAATTTCCAGTTCTTCTATATCAACAAATCATTGTTTTCCTCCTCACTCAGGTCTAGGCATGGGTGGGTTGAGAAGGGGTCCAAGGACGGCGTAGCCCATTGTGCAGCTGTCCGTTCCCAGGCCTATTTAATGGTTGCTCTTCTTGGTCCTCGCAGGTTGGACCAGTATCAGATGATTAAGGGCTCCCATAACAGCAGGACCTTTCTCAATTTTCTCTGCTTGTCAAGGAGTACCTTTGAATAAATTATAGCGGTACAACCAACGTTGTTGTGCTTGATAATGTTGGGCTCCACAAAGTGGATCTGGTTGTGTCCAAATTCCCCCCCCATCAACAAAAACAGCCACACCTCCAGCCACCAACTTACTGATTGTCCAATGAGACTTATCTTCCTCCTTCCATATTCCCCATTCCTGAATCCAATCAAGGAGGTGTTTGGTTGGATCAAGAATAAGGTGAAACAAGGCCTTCCTCAGGATACTGAGGATCTATTCAATATTCTTGAGATCAGCCAATTTGCAATGCCACCCAATGTGGTGGCGGCTTTCTATGAGCACTTGGAATCCTTCCTCCCAAAAGCCCTGGCCTCCGAGCCAATCAGATAAATGGGTGCTCTGGGCTTTATTTGTTTTTATTTTATTTAGTTTGTTTTTATTAGGACTCAGTAATTATTATTTATATATAATAATGTGATGTTTGATTGTATTATAGACATATAAGAATACGTAGAAAAGGTAAGTAAAATTAATTATACTAGATAAGATGAAAATATTTTTATTATAATGCACTGAATATTATTATTGACTTTTGCACTAACAAATAAATAAATTAAAAAAAGATAGAAATAAATTAGTTTATTTAAATAATTGTGAATCCTTGATATTACTTTGGCTTTTTTAAGCCACAAATTGGACCTTGCATGTCATCATCTGATCCTTGTTATTTCAGTGCCACTATAACCACACAACACGGCAACCAATGATTTTCATGTATTGCTTACTAATTAGTACTTAGGACGCGGGTCAAGTATATCAAATATGTTTATCAAATCACATAACAAGGGAAAGATAACTTGAGTTCTAAACAATCATTTGTTTGAAACATAAGTGGAGCAGGCCGCATGATGTGGATAAATTCAATTCTCAATGTTTATCTATGTGATAAATAAAACCTGTACTTGACCAGTTAGTAAATAAAAACATTTTTAACTTGATTTTAATATTTGATGTGGTCGCAACTTTAACTAATGTCTTGTAATATATTTAGACATATTAATATTATGATTTACATACTAAAATTTAAAATTAAAATATTAAAATTAAAAATATAATCATAAATTGTAAAAGTTAAATGTTAAAGTTTAAATAATCAAAATATAACAATTTTATTAAATTGTGATTTATTCAATATCAAAATATTTGATATTAAAAATTTTAATATTGTAATATGGATTATTAAAATTTTAATATTAACTTTTAGATACTAATTTTTTTAATATTCAAATATGTAATATTAAAATTTTTATAGTAAAATTTTAATAGTACATATTACAATATTAAAAAAATTAGTATTAAAATATAAAAAGTTAAAAATTAATTTACAAGGGGAAAATATTTATTGGGGGATGCTAACTGCAAAGGGATGTGATTATTCCGGGGAATTATACCCCAAAATTAAATTTTTGGCTAATGCATCTAATTGGATCCATGTACTCTTCTGTATGTGGTGGACAACCCTGGATGTGATTGCTAGAAGGGTGGCACCCTGTACCCCGGTGGCTGCTGATTGTTTGATAAAAGGCAGGTGGGTGAGCAAATTGACTAGTAGGTTTTTTTGGGGGGGGCACGTGGTACCCGTATAGTGTTGCCAATGCAAATGAATCATAGAGGACGTGCTCAACTTCCTGTATTCCTGTGGTGTTTTCTGGCAGTTGAGGGCTATGCGGCAAATGTCTATTTGAATAGGTACATCCTCCAACTTTTTGACATTGGTTTTTAATATGCAGTGGAGGAGGATTCCCAGGTATACCGCGACGTGGATTCTTTGCAAGGTATACTTTTCCAAGAACATGCATAATTTTTTGAATTTTTGTACTAACCTATTAATATAGGATGTTTGGTTGAACTTGAAGAGGGTTCTGGGGGGCGCCTGACTTGAATCAGCCCCCCAGGCCTTGGCAAACAATATTAATAAAGGTTTAAAATTATTCACAAGGACTGCATCCCCAACTTTATTTGACAATGCCTTGAATACTTCATTAAAATTGCAGTTTTCAAATATTCATTTCCTATTTGAAAGTTGGTTTTTATTAAATTCTTTTCATATTTGTTGATGTTTGTGAAGGGGAATTGTTGAATGCTTTTGTATATGTATTCATCAAAGTTCAGTTTGATATCCCTGCAAACTTCATTCATTTCTTTGATTTTGATAGTTGCTCCTAGTTCATATGCTTCCCTTATCCATGGCAAGCACCCCGCAGATGGTGAATATTCCCTATCTTGAGCTTCAATATTAAAAAAATATTCATATTCTGTTGAATTATTTTATTTATTTGATTTTTATTTATTTGTTTTACAGGGACTACCAGTGACTGGTAACCCCCATAAAACCAACTTGGTGTATAAGCCACCACTTCTGCAACCTCATCCCCATTCCTGGTGATGACTAAAATAAATATAAGTAAAACATAAAAAGACTTACTAATTGTTTCCCCTGTGGCCCCCTCAGCCACAGGCACCATCTCAGCAAACTTCATGAGTGTTGGCTGCTCTTCATTAATTTTCCTAGGCTTAATTTTTCTTATCTTTCTTACAACTTGTGTTTCTTCTTGGTTTTCATTTGATAAAATTTCTGTATTTCTTGAAGCAATCCTGCTTCTTGCTTGTGTTTCATTTTCATCTGTTTCCATTTGGTCAGTTTCCTCTTCATTGGTGTTGATTTCCTTTTGAATTTATGTTCCTTCAATTAGTTTGATCTTATTGTTTTCTTTGGCCCCCTGCCAGAACTCCCACAAATTGTAGGCTGTGTTGTTGAACTTTAGACTTGAGAAAATTGTTCTCTGTAGATTAAGTAATTTTTCTTTATTCTTTTAATCTATAATATTTCCCAATTTATCCAGAGCATCTTCTTTTGACTGGATTAGTGGCTGGCCCTTGTTACCCAACTTTCCTGTCACTATTTCCCTGATATTTCTTTCTATTTCAACAACCTTTTGCAGGTGTGCTTCTAATTTTTTGATCAAGTTATAGATTGTTGACATATTGTTTGAATTCCATCAAAAAACTGGTTTTTATAGTACTATCTTCAACGCATACATATTTTTTACCATCATTAATAAATTAAAGACAATAAACGTAAATATTGGATTAGAATATTGCAATTAGACGTCAAATCTTGATATTTTGATATTATGTGCATAACTCAATGCATTTTGTTTAATAAAATTCATTGTAAACTTGGCCTTTTCCATTAAAATTTAAAATAAATTGACTGTGTTTATATTTGAGAGCCATTAACACTTAGTAAAAATACTGAAAATTAGTGCATTTTACAGCCTGTATATTTACCTATTGGTAATAATTCTGTAAACTTTTCAGTCAGATTTTCTGAGGTAATAATAATGTAATGTGTTAATAGATTACTGTTTATTGTCATTAATTAGTTGATTTTCTTTGCTGTGACAATTGTGCATTTTCTGATATTTATGCACTAGTATCCAATTGGTTAGCTTCACATCCAATTGCACAGGTGATAGGAAAACAAGCCGCCACCCCAAGACTGGATGTGGTCAGGGTGGCGGCTTGTTTTCCTATTGCCTGTGCAATTGGATGTGAAGCCAACCAATTGGATACTAGTGCATAAATATCAGAAAATGCACAATTGCCACAGCAAAGAAAATCAGCCAATTAATGACAATAAACAGTAATCTATTAACACATTACATTATTATTACCTCAGAAAATCTGACTGAAAAGTTTATAGAATTATTACCAATAGGTAAATATACAGGCTGTAAAATGCACTAATTTTCAGTATTTGTACTAAGTGTTAATGGCTCTCTAATATAAACACAGTCAATTTATTTTAAATTGTAATGGAAAAGGCCAAGTTTATAATGGATTTTTTAAACAAAATGCATTGAGTTATGCATATAATATCAAAATATCAAGAGTTGATGTCTAACTGCAATATTCTAATGCAATATTTACGTTTATTGTCTTTAATTTATTAATGATGATGAAAAATATGTATGCTCATAATTTTAAGCTATTTGTAAAATGTACAACATTGTATTAATTATGGGAAATGTTGATAATGTAAAAAGAAAATGTTATTTATTATGAATTGAAAGAGAGATATCAATTTTAATAGTTATCACAAAGAAAAAAATTTATTTACTAATCAAAGGATGGGAAGGGGAGGGAATGGGCAGAATGAACATTGCCTTTATCTGCTCCTGTGAAAAAGGCAGCATCAGAGATAGTGGGGAGGGAATGGGTGGTGATTTAGGAGTCAGGGTTATAAGGAAGGTGGCTTTATGGGGGGTTGGGGAGGCAGGGTTTGCTGACTGGGAAGGGGCAGCAAGAGCTGATTGTTTCAATTGCTCAAATTCTTCTTCCGTCACATATACTGGCTTGACAAAACGGATGAACTGGCGTGAGGGGAGACGGAGGTCCTTTCTGGACTTATCACTATCACTTGCATAGAAGATGATGAGATCAAATAAGTCCTGGACGGACGCAGAAGGGAAAAGCTCATTCTCCTTATCAATTTGATTGCATAGTTTATTGTAGATGGCAGGCTTTAGGAGCCTGAGGGCAGAACCAAAATTGTAGAGACATACATCTGCAAGATCCATGTTGGCGTAGTTGATGGGGTAGGACCAGCAGGTATGCCCTGCAGCCCTGATTTCTTGGGTAGCCTATTCCTGCTGCTTTATCTCCGCACTCAGTACAACTGTGTGCACAGTGTTTTGTGTGGCCCACTCCTCCAGCATGGCCTTAAGCTCTGTCTGGTAGGCATACCAATCTGCGGTGTTTGATATTGCCAAGTAATAATTGACGCCTAATGGGGAAACTGCCAATAAAACCCCAACAAACCGATATAATATTGGTCCGCGCTTGTACACGTCAGACTGGATACGCTTATCTTCAAAATCTTGGATACTTGCAGATATCTTAGCATACAGCAGGAAGATTACGTCATTATGGGCCCTTATTGCCCTTTCTTTGATAAAATTAATAATAGTTGAATTTTAGGGGTTGGTGTCCACCAAAATGGGGCCACTGAGAACTTGATTGGACAAGATTCTAGCAGCAACCACAACTCTGTGCATCCACAAATTCACTGTTCTTTTGTTAGTGAAGATGCTGTGGAGTCCCAACTGGAGACGTACCTGGACCAGGGGCATCTGCAGGTCACGTTTCATAATGAACATCATAAGGGGATGGGCTGTGTCATCTTTGATTGAAGTATGGGCACCAGTTGAGGTCTTCTTGGTAGGAGGGCCACAGTGGACTTTGCAAAACCCATCACAGTCGCAATTTTCCCAATGGACATAAGCATCCCTTGCTTTTCAACCATTTCAAGAACAATCTCTGGAGTGATTAATTTTCTTCTGTGTCTCGCAGGCTGATTGGCTGAAGACGGGGTGTGTCTGCCTTGAGAACCAGACAGTGCCATCTGATTGGCTGTTTTGGGGTCCTGGGCTCTCTGGGTGACCCCATGGCTAAAATGGCTGGTTTCAGATGCCATTGCTGATAAGGGATTTGGTTTGGCAGCTGCCTGTGCATGATGGGCAAACAGGGCCATACTGGAAGTTGCAGGAGAAAGAACAGACTCCTGGGTAGTGCTTGCAGAGGGGCCTGCGGGTTGGAAGTGGCCATAGACAGAGGCTTCCCCGTTAAAAGACCCAGCGTAGCCCTGCATGATTTTGTCAAGGCCAGGGACCAGCTTGTTAACTTGGTTGTTATTAAAAGAAGATATAATAATTTTTTATTAAATTTTTAAACTCAAGAAGAGGAATGTATATTTTAGTCAATTTTATTGTTATATATGTTAATTTTGTGAATATTACGCTCAAAATTTTAGCCGTCCTAAATGAAATAGGGTGATTTTTGAGAATGCCTATGATTCCTAAAAGAATTAGCACAAATCCACTCATTATCCTTTAGCATCCTTTTTGAGACACCCATAAATTATATTTATTTCAAATTCCTTGCAATTATGATTTGAAATTTGGTTCTTGGATTTGACAATCCCGCAATTTCAGATTTGTAAAGTTTTTCATGATGTCTATGATTCGTTTGAAATACAGGAAATCTCAAATTGTACATTAGAATCCTGCATTTCTGATTCATGTATCCCGCATTTGTTTGCTGGGTTTTGTCTTTTGTTGGTTGAGTTTTCTGCTCAAGAGATTCAAAATTTGCCAATTTAAATAAATCAAAAAAAGTCAAATTAAATTGTTAATTTTATTTAATATTTTAATTTTCACTCAGCTGAGTGGCCCTGCAAAAGTGATTCAAAATTTGGACCAAGGATTTGACAATCCCACATTTTTACGTTCAGGTTCTGAATTTACAGTATATATTCCTGGTGATTGGTGTGTTTGATGTGTCATATTAGATATATATATGGCTCTTTGTCCACTGATGTTACTGAAAAAAAATGCTATTTATATTTTGTTTTGTGTGCAGCTTTAGTTTGCTTTGATCCAACTTTGGCTTATCAATCTCAACAGCTCTGGCAAGTACGGTACATAAGTTTTCAAACCTGTGACAAAAAGTGCAATTAACTCAGATTTAAATTAAATAGAATTGGACCCAAATCTATTGTTATTCTTATAAATTCACTGGTTTTTTATTTCACTTAAATCTAAGTTGATTTCACTTTTTGTCACAGTTATGAAAACTAGTGGTGATTGAATCTTTCAGTTGGGCTAAGGATTACATTAAAGGTTCTGAACACGGCAATAAGTACATATATAATTTAATTTGGTTCAGTAGATGTTTAATACATCTTTCAATTGTTTGAACCAGTGTAATATCTTTCTGTTTTACAGAGAGATAATAAGGTATATGTCCCATTAATATAAAAAATATATTGATTTATATTTAAATAAATCATTTCCTCTGAAATCGATATATATAATATCTAGTATTTGGGTTTTTTTGGACATCTGATTGTACAATTTTGTTTATTATATACTAAAATGTAAGGGTTAGTATTTTTAATATACCTGATCAATCTTTTTCAGTGTTAAAACAATATATATTTGCTAAGATTAACAGGATCTCTTTTATGTATAAGAAATGAATCAATAGTTGGGTTTAGAACATACTGTCAAGCTAAAATAAAAAAGTAAATGTAAGTTCATAAATATACTGCATTTAAAAATGGCAAAATATGCAAAAATGCTCCCTTGCAGGGAATCGAACCCTGGCCGCTCCGGTGAAAGCGGAGAATCCTAACCACTGGACCACAAAGGAATATTTTGAAATTTAGTACACTATTATATGTTGTGTTGTATATAAGGTGGAACAATTGTGTAGTTCTCTGAACTTTGATCGTCAAAAAAAGATCATGGTTTCTCTCTCGAAAACCTAAGAGTCAGAGAAATTAGATCCTGTTTGCTTTTTTACAAAGCTCAACGTACTATGTCCAGCCAAAGCCAACCTATCGGTAATGATTAAATAAGTATTACTTTCTAAATATTTTTATTAGCCTTGTTGTCAGTTTATGATAAAACTGGCCTGCTTGATTTTGCCAAGGCTCTGTCCTCCAAAGGTTTCCGCCTTTTAGCTTCAGGTGGCACTGCCCGACTTTTAAGAGAAAATAACGTTGAAGTCAAGTAATTTTATTTTAGTTTTCGGGGTTTAACATATTAGCGATGTTTCATCAATCACTAAAGCTCCTGAGATGCTTGGGGGTAGAGTCAAGACTCTTCATCCCGCAGTCCATGGAGGTATTTTTTTATAAATTTCTCTTTTCTAAATATTTTAGGAATTTTGGCTCGTGACATTCCCAGCGACCTAAAAGATCTTGCTGAACAAAACATTGATAAGATCGATGTAGTTGTTTGTAATCTCTATCCATTTAAAGAGACTGTGGCTAAATCTGGCGTTACTATTGAAGAAGCCATTGAAGAAATTGATATAGGTTTTTAAATTCTTTTTATTTTTATTCACCATCTTTTAGGTGGTGTTACCCTTTGCGCGCTGCTGCCAAAAACCACTCCCGTGTTACTATCTTATCTGATCCTCATGATTATAAGCAATTTTTGGCTTCTTTGGAAAGCCCCGATAACTCTTCCATGCAATTTCGTCAATCTCTTGCCTTGAAAGCTTTTAGCCATACTGCTGATTATGATGAAGCCATTTCAGACTACTTCAGAAAACTTTATGGTCCTAGCTTGAATTCTCAGATGACTCTTCGCTATGGCGCTAATCCCCATCAGAAGCCTGCTCAAGTTTTTGTTAAAGAGGGAGCGCTTCCCATAAAAGGTTAGTGTGTTTTTTAATATATTTTATTCATCTTTAGTCCTCAGTGGCTCCCCCGGATACATCAATCTTCTCGATGCATTGAATGCCTGGCCTCTTGTTAAGGTTACTTGACCTTTTCTTTGTTTTTAATAGAATTAGGATCTTGCATCTTCTTTGAGTCTTCCCGCTGCTGCTTCGTTCAAACATGTATCCCCTGCTGGTGCCGCTGTTGGTTTGCCCTTATCTGAAGAAGAAAAGAAAGTATATATGGTAGAGGATCTTGAATTGAGTCCTCTGGCTGCAGCATATGCCAGAGCCAGGGGTGCTGATCGTATGTCCTCCTTCGGTGATTGGGTTGCCTTAAGTCATCTTTGCGATGTTCAAACTGCCAAGATTATTGCTAAAGAGGTAAATATTGAATATCTGCTTCAAGTTAAACCATTTTCAGGTTTCTGATGGAATAATTGCTCCCGGCTACTCACCCGAGGCACTTGAAATCCTTTCTAAAAAGAAGGGAGGAAAGTATACTGTACTCGAGATGGACCCTACCTTTGAACCCCAATCTCTAGAAACACGTCAAGTCTATGGCCTGTATCTCCAGCAGCAACGCAATGATCGTCTGATTACAAAAGAGCTTTTCGCTAACGTCGTTACCAAAAACAAAAATGTAATGTGATGAAGTTTTATATCTGACCGTTGCGTAGATTCCTGAACCAGCCCTTATCGACATGCTTGTCGCTACAATTACCGCCAAGTATATCCAATCTAACTCGGTTTGTTATGCCAAAAACGGTATGGTGGTTGGATTGGGGGCAGGACAACAATCTCGTATCCATTGCACGCGTCTTGCTGGTGACAAGGTTGACAACTGGTGGGCTCGTCATCACCCTAAGGTTCTTGCATTCAAATTTAAAAAGGTAAATGCCTTTGAAGGTTTACCTGACCTTTTAGGAAACTAAGCGAGCCGAAAAATCAAATGCAATTGACTTGTACATAATCAACCAAATGGGACAGGTATTTATGAGTCAAGGGTCTATCTAACTCTTTTAGGGTGCTGAACGTTTAGCTTGGGAATCATGCTTCGAAGAGATTCCTGAACCTCTTACGCACGAGGAGCGTGTTGAACATCAGGCAAAATTGAAGGACGTTATTGTGTCATCTGATGCCTTTTTCCCCTTTGCTGACAATATCCATCGTGCTCGCCAATCTGGTGTCAATTATGTTGTCAGTCCTTCTGGATCCATTAGAGATGATGATATTATTCAGACTGCAGACAGCTATGGTATGGTAATTTGCCATACTGACCTCCGCTTGTTCCACCACTAGAATAGAATCGTTTTATTTAACAGCTATCATTAATTTAGTAAATCAACATTCTATTGCTGCGTCTCTAATATGAATAACCTGATATGGGCTGAAAAAGTCTAATCAGGTTTAATGTAGAGTAAAGAAGATATCAAGTTTAGTTTACTATAAATGTAATAGATCTCATAATCTGAATCTTGAAAAGGCTAAAATTTATACTGTAGTATTTAAATCTATGAGGATAAATAGAACTAAGTCAGTTAAAACAAAATCCACCCAAAACAAATTTAACTGAGCTTAAAGTAAAATATAAATCTATTGTTAATCAATACAAATTTAGCAACTTTGTTTTAGCTCAGTTGATTTTATTTTAGGTTGACTCGATATTTTATCCCCACAGGTTTTGTCAAAACTTTTGGTCCTGCTATCAGACCTGGCGGTCTGAGTATGATTCACTTTATTGAGTAGTTGTGTAATCTTTGTCATTAAGGGTATAGGATGCTTGTATGGTGACAAGCGTTACTTGCGACGTCTGTATATTCCTTGGCAGGGTGACGGCTGGTGATGTCCAAGGGAGGCAACTTACAAGCGGCTTTCTAGGCTAGTGGCTTGCTAAGGTCTTTGAGAACTGACTATGGTCTTTGAACTCAGATTTCTTCTTCTACTGTGAAAATGTTCTACAGTAGGATCTTCTTAATTTTGTCTGCCTTCCATTAATCCAATGGAAGGGCTTTTATAGAGCTTGCACTCTCTTGCCAGGATAATATCATCTGGCGCTTCTAACTCTTGCTTGGTCAGACTTTTCATCCCCAGACCGCCAGCATCAACCCCCAGAGTCAGGCATCCATGCAATGGCATGGGATTCAATATCATAGTATCCTGTGCTGGGTACTTGTTGCCATAGAGTTATGCATAATCCATTAGCGTGCCGGCGGTGGTGGCGCTAATTAATGACTCTATTTTTAGCACATAGTTTATCATTCTTAAGCAACCTTTCTAGCAGGAATTCGCACTGGTGACCCGCTGGTGCCACTGCAAATTGATCACAACCCTTTCAGATCCTCAGAGAAACCTTTGATACCTAACCCGGCAGTTTGCTAGAGTATTCCAGATATTCTCTAGCCAATCAAAAATCAGTCATAATTGGAGGTCTAGGATATTCCTGGTTATTCTTGCAATAGGTGATCTGAATCTACTTTACAAAGGCTTCTCAGATCAATTAAGCCTGCTAGTAATATATCGGAAGCTCTTACAATTAATGGCTTGGCAGGCTGCCAAGGTTAACAAGGTAGAACTAAGTCAGTATAAATTCCTGACAGGGTTGGAAACTACTGTAGTATACACCTTTTGACACAGCTATTTAGATTTTTTTGCAAATGATTTTGTCACCACAATTCTATTTTCATAAATCTTACAATAAATTTTAAGTGATTTTGCAATGTTTTTTTCCTTTACAGTTCTGTTATTTTGATGACAATGACACCAATAATGATAATTTCTTAATTTTTAGTTTGAAATTAAAGAGTTGCTTAACAAGAGTACAAAAATAAATACTTATACCTTTTTGTTTTCTTAATTATTTTTGCCATATCAATACAAAATAATCAAGGCTAGTCTTTGAAAATTACCCTAACTAAAAATACTCTCTTTTACCAATTTAAAATATGCTATTTTTTAGATGTTGCTAATAATTTAGCATATTTTTTATTGTAGTAAAAGTTGTATTATGATTTTTTTCTATAGATATTTACTATTTTTAGATTGTTTCTTTTTAAAAAATGATATTGATCATGGAATTGAACTCACTGTAACTTGAACAAATTATTTTGAAGAAATAGTTTGGACCTTATTTGCAACTCACTTTGGCAGCTTATCAATTTGGCTTAAAATCTGGGGGTTGCCCTGCTTATATGGTTTAGATTAATATTTTCATAATTTTTTAGTTTCTTATACAGTAGTTTTTGAAGCTGTGGCAACAAGCAAATTTGAGTCATTTGTAAGTAAGATAAACTAAAAAATAAAAAGACCAACTCAGCTCAGAGAAAACTGGAAGGGAACCCAAATCTATTGCAATTTGATACTAATTCCTTGATTTTTGTTTTCATTTTCAGACTGAGTTGATTTTGTTTATCTCAACAGGCTATAAAACTACTGTAGTTTATATTAGTTCATATAAATGATGAATGTTACAGCAAACAAACCTCTAATATAACAACTATAACTTAATAATAGTAAAACTGTTACTAAGTGAGTTTTATTTAAAGCAATTATTTAGTTTTAGAAAATATTTTCTCAATCAAGCCTATCTCAATATTAACTGAAAACCTTGGATGAACTAAGTTTTCAGAAGTTTGACTGGAATAGCCATTTTCTGTAAATGTCAGAAAGCCAGGCATAGGTAGAGGCATTGATTGACTTGGGACGGAGTACAGACGGGCCAGTGGGTAATGCCCACCATAAGATGGGTGCTAACTTGATAATATAGGATACAGATTGCCCAAGCAAAGACCAGGGACTGCAGTTGGGCACCATAGAGTCCACCAATCCTGTCAAGGTTATGTATAGTACTCCAAACAGTTGAGTGGACATGGTATTGGTGGTGGGGATGAGTTCCATTGGGCAGTCGGGTTGCAGGGTTAAGGGCAGAGTCATGAGAACAAAGTATGCAGGCAGATAATTGTACTTGTCTTTGAACAATAAGGGCGGCACCTCAATTTTTTCCCCTTTGCATCCTATGTATTTGGTTCCTCTAGTCCTTACTAAGAGATCAGCAATGAGGATGGTCTCTAAGTTGTACTCTAAGTAGGCGGGGTTGGACGGGTATTTGATAAAATATACAGGTTCAAAGAGGGCTTTAGGGGGACAGTATAGTGCCCGAGGAGAGTCAGCAGGTTGGTCTCTGGAGGGGGTGGTTGCCTGATTGTCTACTTGACCAGAGTTAAGATAGAAGATCACTAAGACTAGATAAGGTAATATTTGTTTGAATCAAAGGTTCATAAAACTTTATTATCAAAAATGACAATATGGTCATCCTCATACCATTGGGGTTCTTATACCAGGCGGTTTCACGTCTTTGCTTTTTGCAGACTTCAGGTCTGGGAACAGTTCACTGGCAGGGTTTGGTCCTTGGCTTCTGGTTTTGCAGGCAGCAGGTCCTAGTTGTGCTTGCTCTGATGAACATAAGTGGCAATACTTTGTTCTGCTGCTACTGTTCACCACATCATCTGAGCAGTCAAATTGAATTACCCATTCTGGACTGGAGGCTGGCATTAGCTGGTGATCATTAGTGGAACTGGCAGAAGGCTTTGTTGTATCCCCCTTTAGGAAAGCTACAACTTCAGCATAGGTCTGGGTCTTTGGTGGCACATGGTTAATAGCAATCTGATGTCCATTTGGGGAATCATCTTTAAGAGTCTGGCAGATCTCAGAGTAATTCAACAACTCGGGTCTGCAACTTAACAAGTTGGTGGGTTTCTGTCCACTTTGTGTGACTCAAGTAGCCTTTGAAGGGGCAGGGTTTGATTTCAGGGTTTCCAATGTTAATTTTGAATCTCCAGTATTGGCAGGTTGGCAGGTTTTCATTCCTCCTGGTTGGGAAAAGATATCTCTGACGGTCCAGGGTTTGGCCCAATTGGCAGTCTGGTAGGCTCCCATCTATCCTGGTCATAACAAGGCTTTTTATAAGATCCGGGGTTCAATTCCCAGGTTTTTAATACCAGTATTGAAATGTCATTCATGATAGTAAAGCTTAGCTTGTGTCAGGGCCCAAGGGCTCCCAACTCTGATCTATTTAAACTATAGTCTAAGAAAAGTCCTTTATTTATTATTCAGACCAAGAATGATCACAATGAGGAAAAGAGGAACTAGGTTCTTTTTATACAATTCACATTGGTCTTTGAGATTCTTTCAGATTCTTTCAGGAGGTCCTTGTCTCTATATCTTGAGGGTCATGCTAAAAGTTTGAAACATCAGTTGACTAATTCTAGTCATATTCTTTTGACCAGATTTGAACTTCGCGGTTTGCCTCAGTTAGTCATCTAAAAAGACTTTGGATGGATTTTCCTCATCTGGGGCTTTAATTTGAGCGTAAGAAAACCCAAAGCTAATCACTAGAAGCTGAGATATGGTTGGATTTGCCCGCTTACTAATTGTTGCTTGTCTTGATTTGAAACCCAGTCTTACAACCATTTTGGGACATGGTGACAGGGTTTTTGAATTAGCTCTTTAAATTGCCATAACTTTTGATCTAGGGTACCTAGGGAGATCATCAAGATAGCTTTCTGACAGCAAGAAGTAGCTTTATTGATCCAAGCTTTTAAAATGTGACTTTTCAAAGCTACAATGTCATGGCGGGCCATGACAGCTTGAAGCATATTGGGAAGGTTATGAGCTAAAAAGAGATATATCAGACCTGTTTTGTACCTTATGCTCTCAGAAAGTTGGATAAAATACCATATTCATAGTTTTCTTAGGATATTTCCAAAATGGTTGTGCCAAATATTTTTTAAGCATTATATTGAAGTACAAACATAATGTCACACCTAGGCCTCTTAGTATGTCATGTTGAACTTGTGATGCTTTTAAAGGCTTTTTAACAGCTGGCATGGTCAGGTTCAAGAGCAATGATATTTCAACCAATATCTTGGATATACATTTCTACCCTTCTTTATTAATTATAAAAGAATAAAAGACCAAATATAATTAACATTTCAGTATAAAACACCATTATGCTCATTGAGGTAAATAGAAGAGCTAAATAAAAACAAGATAATTAAAATTTAAAGTGCAGATAGTACATACAGACCAGAGATAATAATAATAATAAAGTAGTTTTTCAAACCTGTTGATAAAAAATGCTCAGTTCAGAAAAAATGGTCCAGTCACACAACAAATTTCAACTTTTTAGATAGAAATAGAAGCTAATCCCACAGAAAATGTGCACTGCTTGGCAAAAATTTCCAGTCACACAACAACCTATGTAAACTGGGAACAAATGTATGATGCTTTGACAAAAAATAAGCCAAGCACTAGAAAAAATGAGTTTCAGTCATAGAACAAAGCTACTATGTTTACTATGATTTTTAAGAACAAATTTTTAAGGGTCCAGTGCCAAGGCTTCTAACTTTGGAGCTGATAAGCCTGGAAGATACACATGAGTCCAGGTGGAAATAGTGCAAGTTTTGGGAATACTATACAACATGTGAGCCGAGGAGGACATCTCTTTGCAGAGATGGGATACTCATTGGGATCTGATAAGGCTTCAACAGTCCTTGGGACCAAGAGGGAAGAAAATATCTCATAGATATATATATCAGAATATACAAGGGGAAAATCATAGTGAAATATACTCTAAGTCTTTATTGAATGATGACTGACATTAGGAAAAAAAGAAATTTTTGAGAATTTATAGGGGTTGAGGGGATTAGATCTAGGCTTGAAGTGTCAGTCAACTTGAGGCATTTGGGTTCTTGCATTATTCTAGAACTATCTTTCATCTTAAAGTCCCATATTGTGAGCTTTCTGACATCTGAAACATGGGATAGGTTCTGGGGTCTATACTTTACATAAGTTGGGTCAGTTCCTAAAGACAGAGGGATTAATACAGGGTCCTGACAGAAATCTATTTTTGAGTAGCTAAATATAATTATGATTTCATAATTGAATGTGAGGGTTTGGGTCTTTACAGAATTAAACCAAGTCATAAAAGTTAAAAACTCAATCCAACTGTGAGAGAGGAGAGCTAAAATAAATAAGATTGGCTCACATCCTAGGAGAAAAGTATATCAGAACACCACCCAGTGTAACACTGGGATAGTTGCTTGTGCAAGAGTCCAGAGGGACAAGGCAGGGGATAGTTGTGGAAGATAAGAGTTCAGCGCCATCAGTAGCATGTCTGTGAGCAACCAGGAAGTATGTCTGAGAACACACTTAAAGGGTGGCAGCAGGTTGAAATGAGAAAGCACATTTTATGGTACCAGAAGATTGGGGTGATGCTTCTTCTAGAAGGAAGACCACAGGAGTCATCTCTGGGAGAACATGCTCTAGATTATCACAGGTGAGCCTCTTGACTAGATTCTTTTCAGTGGAGAGCAAGAAATGCACACTATCTGAGAGGTCGTCCAAAAGGTACAGGAGTTGACCCAGATTCTCTCTCACCAACTGGACCAAGGAGAAAACATGAACCCACAATTCTGGCAGTGTGGACCAAATGAGCATCAATGTGAGTGCCAAAGTAAAGACTAAAAACTTGAGAGCAGAAAACAGCATTTCTAAAAGAACCACAGATTCAACAATATTTTTATGCTGGTTGGGGAAGCAACAGATAAAAACTGGCTACCAGGGGTTTTTGCAGTCAGAAATGGGTTAGAAAAGATGCCTAAAGCTTAAAAGAGGCTTTGACGTCAAGTAAAGTAAAGCCAAAGTTGAATTCAAACAAAAACCAGTAGAAATTGAACTTAAAGTAAGTATTCATTTGATTTAATAACTCAATTTTTAGGTTCAAGCTTGCTTTTTGAAAGCAAGGCCAACTAACAATTAGGTTAACACTGATGTTAATCTCTAGATGGACCGTTGATACCACTGTAAACCAAAGGACAAAGATAAAGGTAAGTAAGAAGTAAATTTTCACTAAAATTTCAAACAGCAGGACTCAAAAAAGTCCCAAATATCAAAAATTAAAATGTAATAAACTAAGTTTATTTTGAATAACAAAATAGACAAGCAGGAACCCAAAATGGGCCTGCCCATCTTTTGAGGGTGATATTTTCAGCCAGAAAAGCCACTCAAAGGGGAGAGGGCTCGGATTGGCCAGGTGATAAAATTTTCTGCCCTTGAACATGATAACTGGAAGGTTTTGGGTTAATTTCTGAGCCATCACCTGATTGACTGGAAGCCAAAGAGTGATTTTTGGGAAAATTGGGATCCAAAATTTTCAATTTTTCAGGAATTAATGTGGCAAGTCTTGATTGGCCCTCTTGCAGATCTTTACAAAATAGACAACACTAAGCCAATAAATAGTCCAATCCAATCAGTGTCTCTTCTATTGATGGGCAAGCAGAGAGAGGCAAAGTGAGGGAAACTTGTGAGAGGTACACAAAAACAAGTATCTTGTCCACAGTATGAGCTAAATTCTCTAGAAAATTCAAGAGTTTAGCTGTTACAGTAGAACACCAAATGGTGAGGATAACACAGCCTTGCAAGACTAGAAACTGACAACAAAACACTGTCAAACCAATGAAAATGTTAGACAATTTAAATGTTGTCATAGAAAAAAATGGGTTAAAGCTGGAGTTGCTCAGATATCCCTCAAAATTCTGAATCTTCCCCTTTTCTTGCCAGCTAACTACAATAAATTTGTTACACACTACTCATTGCCAAAAGAGTATAGCACTTGACTCACTGGTTGCCAATTTCTCTCTCCAAATTATGACATCATTCAGTCAAGTCCTAACATTGAGCCATCAACTGAAGAAAATATTTGCATCAACCAATCAGAAGCTGCAAACCCTACATCCCCTTCAACCCAAATTCCCTTAAAACTTTTCCAACTCTCACACTAGAAACTTGTTTCTAGATAGCTATATTTTCCTGAAGAATAAAAAACAGTATCACAAAAACTGCATGTTTGAATATCTTGGCCTTCTGGCCCCAGTAGTTGACAATTTGTCAGTTGCCCTATTCTAGTATGCCTCAGACTTTTTAACTGCTCCTTGGCCCACCCTGTACCCTTGGGATCAATATACTCATCCTCCAACCTACTGCTTCAACTTATGCTACTCATGTCGGTCCTCCTGATGGTGATTTGCTATACCCAGCAAGGCATAAAATTAATTACTCCTTCTTCCCAATTTGGTTTAGTGCTGTTGAAGCAACTCACAATTTGTTTATTTTATCCACATCATCTTTCCTTGAATCTTACGGCTCGCCAGTTTACTCTTACATTAGCCAGGTTTTGGGGGCGTTTTTTGAATTGGCGCGGGAAGACTGCCCGGTCCAGGGCCAAAGGGGGGAGTAACTTTACAGTGTGCTTTACGTCCACATAAGCCTCCAGCTTAGCGGAGGAGGTCAGAAACCCCTCAGAACATTTTTCCACAGCTTTTTGATTCCAGGCAATAATTCTATTTCTGTGACAATTTTAGTTTTAAGATTTTTTATGTGTCTGGCTGTTGTCTTATAGTATGATGTACCTTACTCTATTTTGGGCAATGTCTTATGTTTCTATTTACCAGTATATTTTAGTTTAAATAGTTCTTCTATTTGGTTAGTTATTCTTATCATTTTGTTTTGATATTTATTAATATCTTTCCTTAAACTTTAAGTTTTTTAGAGTTTTATTTCTCAAAAAGATAAAATGTTTGGTTCTGGTTTTACTATGCCTAACATCTGGTTTGGATTTTCGCATTTTTAAAATTATCTCTTCATATAGCAGAAAATCCTGCCAAAAATCTTTTTAGCTGCACTCTATATGCCAGAGTTTTCTGCCACCAAATCACTGTGCTTAAAAAAACCACTCTTGCTATACCAGACCAATATAATGCTAGATTGATGTTGAGTGACTGTAGATTTTGGCTATTATAATCTATTGTTTTAAAGAGCAGTATCCTTACTATTTGGTTGTAAAAGATAGGATATGTTATAATTTGGGTTAAAAATCATGTACAACTTGAGCTAATTAGTTTGAAAACGAAGCAAATATAAATAACAAAAACCATAGGCAAATTATCTGGAGAATAAAGGGGCAATATTTTTTTCAAAAGCTGAATAATTTTTATTAAAAAGTAACGCTTTTCTGCAGCAAGTGTACCCGCAGAGCAACCAAAAATTAATCAAAAATAAATGAAGACACAAGTATGAGAGACATTTACTAAGTAGTTTTAAATTTCAGATCAATACATTTAAAATAGAGTAATGTAAAATAAATAATACTATTCTTATCACTTGATCAAATAATAAATGTCCTTAAATTTAACATTGGATCACAGGAAAAAAACCATATATCAGCTGATGATAGGATAAAAAATAAAAAATACAAAATTCTGCCAATTTAAGAGTAAACACGGTATGAGGAAGTACGAAAAGTTGGTGTTTTCTAAAAAATGGTATGAGGAAGTATACATATCAATAAAGTGGCCTTGATTTAATCTATAAATTCAGTTTTATATACTATAATTAAATGTCATTACAGTTAAGCGGATTATGTCTAGAGTTTAGCAAACTCCAAAATTACTAGACTTAAACTGAAGTTGGTATGAGTCTTAGATTGCGCATGATAAAATTAAGCAAGCGTGACGTAATCAAGGCTGATCAAAGACGTATGCACTATCACTGGCATAACGCACAATGTAGTTTTTGTAACAATGAAGTCAATGACCCTCAATTATACACTTGTCATAATGAATAAAGAACAAGTGTAACTTTAAGAGGGGGTTGGAGTATCATCCATCGCGATATTTAAGTTGATGTCATTATAAGCTTGTAGTATCTTTATCCATCAAACACACACTTCAATTTACTAGTCTATAAGTACAATGGCGCAGCAGTTTGGTAGGCATCACGACGCTTTCCAATGGGTGAGAGCATCAAACGGCTCAATCCCACCCAATGCAGTTCAAGGTGGTATGGAAGATGATGGGCGCCCACTTTTTATTGCTCGTCAAAGCCACGAGGGCTCGGTTATTCCTGGTAAAGCTGCCTCTCATATTGGAGGAATTATGGTATCCTATGGTGGACAGGAAGTACATTATAAAGATTATGAAGTTTTAGTTGGAGATGCCCGTCTCCTTCAATGGAAAGAAGTTTACGGACGACTTACAATCCAAGGTTGGGTCCCCTTTGCTTGTGGACATGAAGCAAATGGCCTTGAACTATATATCTGTAAGACTCGCATCGGAAGTGGAGAAGTCATCGGAAAGGTGAGTACAGAGATGGCAACTGGAATGGTTTATGGCTATGACACCAAGGAAACGTCTGTTAAAGAATCTGATGTCTACTATGTTCTATCCATTCCCCAAGGTGTATAGGCTTAGGTTAGCTCAACTTTTGGAATAAATTTCTTGCTTGATGTGCTATGTACTTTTTTTAAATATATCAACCCTGAGTGAAGGGGATAATTTTCAATTTATATTGTAATTTTTTTGATATTTCTTTAGAGAAATAAAATAGGTATTGAAAGTTTTACTCTAAAATGAATAATACCTTATCCATTGAGCTTGTTTTTGTACGGGAAATTGATTTATTAGATTTTCAGTCGAATCTTCAAAGTCGCTCAATATCAAGTTCTAGTTTTATCCTGTTTTTTCTGACACGTTTTTAAAGTTTATGTTTCATCAAAATAAAGAAAGCCGTCAGGAAAAAGCAACTTAGTTGGAAGAAAGGAGCTTCGAAGTAAGTTTGGTCCTGAGCGAAAGTCGAGAATATATAATTTATTTTGATGTTTGGTTAAGTCTGATAGCTTAGATCTATTTAACCAAAGAAATCATACTCAAAGAAATTACACTAACTTTTAACTGGATCATATATGCTACTTAAGAAGGTTTAAAAAGCCAATAAAAATTCAACTTTCGCAGATCACAGAAAAATAACAGCAATTATGATTGTCAAATGTCACACGTAGAGGGTTAGCCATATGCTTAAAAAGTTGATTTTTGAGAAACGCGTACAAAACATTTATAGGCATTATTTGCCTAATTGCTGCAAGCACTCATTGATATAAAAATTCGCATATAAGCCAGTAAAAAATCAAAAGCCAAATGAACGTTTTTTTCGAGACCAAATAAAATAGTACAAAACTCAATTTTAAACACTATCTGTCAGCAAACTGTGACCATGTTAATATATCATCTGTCAGGATAGATTTTATTTATTCCAACATTAGGAATGCACAGGAAGAACCTGTGACTTTGGCGTTAGCCATTGATCCTTAAAGTCTACAGATATAAGAAGTTTGACTGGCCTCACAGCCAAGAGGGCAGGGTGTGTTCTTTTATATATCTGGGGAAATGATCAGTTTGCATCTATTGTAAAGTTCCTGACCCCTCTGGCACTTGATAGGGAATCCCACCCTAGGCAAACCAAGAAGTGCCCTAGGAAGCCCACTTTACCCCTCTCTAAACTAGAAGATTTGGCACACACAGTAGAGAAATATGCCCTGGCATAAACTCACAATTCTGTGGCGCCTCTCCTGAAGTGACAACCTCAACCTGGGACAAAGCCTGATCAAAATCAGGGGCCTTGATTCTTGAGATCAAGCCCATTTTGAAGACTTCCCAAGCCAATCAAGAAGCCTCATATTGTTGCCTCAATCTTCCCTCACCCCATCCCATCTCAACCAACAATGATGTCATTGGATCTAATCATGGGAACCCTGGTGTTACAGTAGGAAAATTTATTATAGGCATTGACTTTCCAAAATGAAATATAATCAACACCACTGTCAGGGCCCAAAATGCCCTAGACAATCAGCTAGCCTGCCTGAAGATAAAACAACCAACAGTGTGAAAAACATTGCCAACTGCCTTCCTGGAAGGAACCCCTCTTTCTGACTACAAATGGCCAGAGGTTTGTGAGGCTCACATGCCGCAAAACCCTGGCATTAAAATTAAACACAAAATTGGGTCCATTTGCTATCAGAAAATGGTAAATCAGGAAAGCAATCATTCAATCATGTGATCAGGCGCTTGATTGCTTGCGGGTTCTAATAATAGCTGTGGAATCTTGACATGCTGCAGCCAAACCAATGTTCATGATATACCAGCCAATTTTCTTTCCCCCAGGTCTCAGTGTGCAATTTTCAAGCCATTTCACAAGTATCACTGAAAATGATGCCACCAGGCCTCTGGTGGCACAAAAGGCTAAGTATTTCCCAGTAAGTATGAATAGTGAGGAGGAGAAGCCTTCCTCACTGTTGACATCTTAAATAAATAACTTTATGCCTAGGACTCATTATTTTCTTGTAGTAATTATCTATTTTTGCACCAATATAATAATTCTGTTTGAATCTATTTTTGAATCTATTACACAATATAACTGCATCTATCTGTTCCCTCCTGGTTTTGCTCCTGTCACTTTGGTCAAGCCACTTTGCGCCATTGACTTGGAGTCCTTTCACTCTCACCACCTGGATCTTCCTCTTGGCCACTCTAGAGTGACAATTTTTCTATCATGAAGGAGATTCCTTCCACTCCCCCCTTGCCCAACGTGCCTCCTGCCCAAGACTTTAACAAGTTGAAGTTTGTTTACATCACAGTATTGAGGCTGACTGATCAGGCCATGCCTCATACTAGAAGCTGGTGTCTCTTGGCTACAGCTGTGACAGAAATCACAGGATAATAAGAAGCTGTCTCCATGTGGTGAGGAATCACTCACCAAATCCACATAGAGTTAATGATTAACCACCAACACAGCTTTAAATACTGTTTTGTGAAATTTCCAAATGGGATACTAGGATTAAGTAAAATAATTAACCTCAACCAGAAAAGCTCTAGGTAAATGGCCTGTGAGAGAATCTGAGTGTCTTCAGCATAAAATTCAGGACATCAAGATAGCACATTAGTTTCAGCTTCAACAGGAGTGGGAACAGCTCCGAGATTGGCAGGCATTGAATTAACATTTGGCAGCAACGACAACAAAGTACCGACAGCAGGCCCCCATCTTCTAGTAATAATCTGGCTAAGGATTAAATTGTAGGGAATGTAGCGCAACAATCCAACTACAGGATGCATTTTCAAAAGTAAAATTAGACCAGGGAATATGTGATTTTATTGAGTAAATTTTGGGAGGACTCAACTCTTAAGAGTTGAAACAGTGAAAATTATTCAATATATATCAAAGCTTGACTAAGCAATACTGCCTGGATCCTGGGCTTCTATTCCTTCCGCATTGTCAAGTAAGTATCTAGTCCAGGTTACAAAGAACCCTTGAGTGATCAATTTATCATGACCATGCTGATTAACAAGTTCATATCTGATGACCCTTAAATCATGTCAATTTATCAACGTCAACTTACAGGGGGGGAATCAGATTCAACCAGCAAACTGGAGAAGCTGTAACCCATTTCCAATCAACTGTTTGATTCAAATCCGTTAAATCAGTCAGTTTTGTTAAAGGTTTTTGGGCTTTCTGTGCTTTCCTACTTGACCAAATAATCCTCGGCATTATGAAACCTACCATAACAATAGCTGTGAATTACATTGTCAGGATTGCACCAATTGTGTACATGGCCTTTCAAGCCTGGCCTGCCTCCCCTGTGAGAGTCCAGACGGACTCTGGTATGGGCTGTAATGAGGAGCCACTTTTGTGGGAGCTTCAAATATGAAATTAAGAAGAAGGGAAGTATCTTTTATTGGATAATACTTTAGACTTATATAGCTTGTGCTGTGGCGGGAATTTAAGCCATATCAAAGATAAGGGTGGTCATGTGCAGAATGAATTTGAGTTGCTGGATACCTGGATGAGTCATGTGATATTGGTTTGTTGCCATTTTTGGTATGTTGAACTTATATTAGATTGGCACCAAACCAGTCAATGACTGAATGTTAACTGTGTTGGCAACAACCAGAGTATCAGTACATCCAGCTCCTTGACACCCCCCTTAAGAGGTTACTCTGGTACATCAGGAGGGGGCTTTATCTTAACAGCTGCTGCCTGATGTTCCTGGAGTTGTTTGCTGGTAGGTACTAGCAAAGTTGAGTGTTCTTCTTTGCTGAGGCAAAGGCAAGATCTATGGCACTTTTTGATGATGGGGTCTTTGGCGCCTTGTAACTTGACCAGGTATGTCAGGGATCCAGTCTCAGGCAGCCAGCCTGTCCTTTTCAGGGGTAACTTGGGCCAGTGTTTTAGCAGGCAATGCCCACCACAAGAGGGGAGCTAACTTAAAAAGATAGGAAACAGACTTCCCCACCCAAGACCACGGGCTGTCAACTGGTATGATAGTGTCAATCACCCCTGTGAGGGTAATGTACACAATTCCAAAGAGCTTGCCAGTATGGTCAGTTGGGAGGTTGGGTGAGGAAGCAGGCATAGGTTTGGGTGTCACAGGCAGTTTCATGTGGATGTTGTAAGCAGGAAGGTAGTTGAATTTTCTTCTAAACAATTTTGGTGTTGAGAATATCCATGGGCCTTGACAATTGTATCTAACAGCTGATTGTACGCAGGCCAAAGGATTGAGTTTGAGTATCTTTTCTGGGGTATAGTACTTATATTTGGGCTTCAAGAGATAATCAGTGAAGTGAACGGGCCCAAAGGGTACACCTGGTGGAGGGAAAACTGCAGGCAGCGGGGCAGGAGGGCTGTGAGATCTTGTACTGATTTGGTAGAAGGCAAATACAAAATGGGATAGTAGCTGTATAAGCCAAAATAACATAACCTTTATTCAAAAATGGCAACAAGTTTGGAGCGCGGGGTCCTTTGGTCTATATAGCACCCCACCTCCAAACTTAATATTTTCCATGGGGAGTTCATCAGGGCATTGGGAAAGGCAGGCTCGGGAGAACTGGGTGCTTGGGTCCAAAGGCAGCAAAATGGCACTTGGCCCAGGAGTTCTTTCATTTGTCAAGAATCTCAAATTGGCTACCTGATTAACTTGCCTTAGAGTTGTGGTCATGGGGTTGGGCCGTGGGCCTGTGCCTCTTTCTGGGGACGGCTCTTGATTGGCTACTGGTGTAGAATTCAAATTCATGAAGCTAATAGTTGCTGCTTCAGTACCTCTATTAGGCGCTGTGATTGGTCTTCCATTTGGTGCAATGATTTCCTTGGTTTGGCCTGTTTCACTGCATGGTCCAACATTCTTGGCATCAGCTTGCGGGGGCTCAATCCCAGAAAAATGCGTGCGGGCAGTCCTTTGGTCCATAGGTCCAGCGGCCCAAGAGGATCTAGGGTCAGGGTTTGATTTCTGCTCCTGGGCCAAGGTTTTCAGAGAGGAAGAATTGTCAATCCTGACCAGGTAGGTGTTTCTGTCTGGTCTTTATTTAGTGACTCTTCCAAGTCCCCTGTGTACTGAATCCAGCTTTTTTCTGTTTCTAGCCAGGATCCAGACAGGGGAGTTGATTGGAAGTGGTTCCTCTGCAGAGGTTACATTTTGTACTTTGAGTCTCTTGGTTTCTGCTATCTTAGCTTTGAGGCGTATGTGTTGTAGTGCTGGCGCCTTTTCTACTGTGGGAGGTTTTCCTGGAGGAATTTTCACATATGGTTAATTATTGCAGATGACTATCTCTGGTTTGTATCCATATGTTAGTTCAAACGGTGAGTAGCTTGTCCCTTGGTTGGTGTGTACCCAAGATACTAATAATGCATGTTTCACATAGAGTGGCCATATGTCTTTGGCTTTGCCATCCATTATTTTCTCCAGGGTTCTGATAAGGCTGCCGTTCAGGCGTTCAACTCTGCCGTTGGCCTGTGGCCTGTAGGGCGAGGTTGTGAAAGGTGATAAGGAGCGCCTTTTGGGAAAGCCTCAAATATGGAATTAAGAAAGAAGAGAAGTATCTTTTATTGGGTAATATTTTAGACTTATATAGATTGGGCTGTGGCAGAGATTTAGTTGGATTGAACATAAGGGTTGGTCATGTGTAGGATGGGTTTGAGCCACTGGATACTTGGATTGTCATGTGATATTGCTTGGTTACCATTCTTGGTATGTCAAACAGTATATTGAAAGGGCACCAAATTGGGCAATGGCTGGATGTTAAGTAGGTTGGCGGTAGCCAGAATGCTTGTACATCCAGACCCTCAACACCCCCTTAAGAGGTTATTCTGGTGCATCAGGAGGGGGCTTTGTTTTCACGGCTGCCGCCTGATGCTCCTAGAGCTGTTTACTAGTTGGAACCAGTCTGGTCAAGTGTTCTCCTTTACTAAGGCGGAGACAGGTTCTGTGGTATTTCTTGAAGATTGGGGTTTTGGCACTTTGAAGTTTTACCAGACAGGTGTTGTGATCTGGTCTGTACTTGATGATTCTTCCTGGTCCCTGGTGTACTGAGTCTAGTTTCTTTCTGTTGCCAGCTAGAACCCAGACAGGGGAGTTAATGGGAAGTGGTTCCTCTGTGGAGGCTACCTTTTGTGTTTTGAGCCTCTTTATTTCTGATATTTTAGCTTTGGGGTGTATGTGTTTTAGATTTGGTACTTGTTCTAATGTGGGGGGTTTCCCCAGGGGTCTTTATGTATGGCTGCTTGTTGCAGGTAATTATTTCTGATTTGTATCCGTAGGTTAGCTCAAACAGTGAATAGCCTGTTCCTTGATTGATGCGGACCTGGGATACTAGTAATGCATATTTCACGTATAGTGGCCATGTGTCTTTGGCTTTGCCATCCATTATTTTCTCTAGGGTCCTGATAAAGCTGCCATTTAGGCATTCCACTCTGCCGTTGGCCTGTGGCCTGTATGGAGAGATTGTGGAATGTTTAATGTTTTTGGATTTTAAGTTGTCATTTACTATGTGACCTGATAACTTGGTTGCTCTATCAGTTATGATGTAGTCTGGAGTGCTGTAGTTAGCTATGATTGCTTTGTTAATGAATTGGTTGATGGTTTCTGCTTTATGGTCCTTTGTTGCCCAGCAGATGGGTCAGCATGTGGCAAAGTTGATAGCTACAATTAAGAAATGTTGGTTTGTTTTTGTTTCTGGGAAGGGGCCCACTATGTCTAGCCCCCAAACCTTGAATGGTTCAGGGTCTAGTACTGAGTTGACTGTTGGCTGGGGAGCCTTTTTGCTGGTGTATTTCTTGCACACTGTGCACTTTTTCAGAATATCAACTATATCCTGTTTGAGGTTGGGCCACCATACTATCTCTTTTAATGTGAGGTATAGGTTGTTAGCCTTTGTATGTCCTAGTAGGTGGAGATGTCTTAATATGGTGTCAACTCTTTGTGCAAGTGAGATTTTCAGGAAGCCAGGCATAGGTAGAGGCATTGGGCAGCTTGGGATGGGGTGAGACCAAGCCGGCGGGTAAAGCCCATCATAGAATGGGTACTAACTTGATAATGTAAGATATGGATTGCCTGAGTAAGGACCAGGGTCCAGAGTTAGGGACCATGGAATCCACCATTTCTGTCAAAGTGATATAGAGTACTCCAAATAGTTGGTTGGATGTAGTCTCTGCAGCAGTGGGGGTCTTAATTGGGCGGTTGGGTTGCAGGGTTAAGGGCGGAGTCATGGGAACAAAGTAGGCAGGCAGATAATTGTACTTGTCTTTGAACAATAAGGGCGGCACCTCAATTCTCCACTTTCCTTTATGTCCTATGTATTCAGTTTCTCTAGTCCTTGCCAAGGGATCAGCAATGAGGATGGTCTCCAAGTTGTACTCTGCGTAGGCAGGGTTGGGCGGGTATTCAGTAAAATGCACAGGTCTAAAGGGGGCTCCTGGGGGACGGTATAGTGCCTGGGAAGGGTAGGCAGGTTGGTCTCCAGAGGGGGCAGTTGCCTGATGGTCTACTTGAACAGAGTTAAGATGGAAGATCACTAAGACTAGATAAGGTAAGATTTGTTTGAACCAAAGGTTCATAAAACTTTATTATTGAAAATGACAATGTGGTCATCACCACACTGCCAGCGTTCTTATACCATGTGGTTTTGCTTCTTTGCTTTTTGCAGGCTTCAGGTCCATGGGCGGTTTGCTGGTGGGGCATGGATCTTGGCTTGGGGTCTGGGGAGCATCTGGTCCTGGTTGGGTACACTCTGGTAACCAGAAGTGGCAATGCTTAATTTTGCTGCTTTGGTTCACCATGTCACCTGAGCAGGCTAATTGCATTCCCCTTTCTGGACTGGGGACTAGCAATAGTTGGTGCTTATTGGCAGGGCTAGTAGGGGGCCCCTGTTCAAGCCACGGCTTCTGCGTAGGTCTGGGCCCTCAATGGCACCAGTTTGGCAGGTCTTGGCTGGACTGGCTCTAGGGAACAGAAGTGGCAATGCTTTGTTTTGCCGCCGTTGTTCACCATGTCACCTGAGCTGGCCAATTGCAATACTTTTTCTGGACTGGAGACTGGCAGCGGCTGGGGTTTGTTGGCAGGGATAGTAGTAGGTCCTTCCCCAACCTCTTTTAGAAAGACCACATCTCCTGTGTAGGTATGGGTCTTCAGTGGCACCAGTTTGGCAGCAATCTGGCAACCATTCAGGGAATCCTCAGTAGTAGGCTGGCAGGTTGCAGAGTAATTTAACAATTTGGGCTTGTGACTTAACGGATTGGCGGGTCCTGGACTGTCCTGGGGGGCCAATCTGCCTTCAGGGAACTGGGGTTCAACTCTTGGGTTTTCAATACAAGTATTGAAATGTTATTCATGACATCATCCCCTTCCTTCCCGGGGTCCCTTCCTTCCTAGCCTTCTTCTCAAGGCATTGTCAGATTGCTAGTTGGGCGTTGGGTAGGTTGCTTAATGGTTCCCAGGTGCTTTCCTTGGGTGGGTATCCCTTCCACTTGACGTAGTACTGGAGGGTTTTATAGTGGGTATGGTCTCCAAGAACATATCTAACTTCATATTCTTTGGAGCATCCTACTTGGATGGGAGGGGGTCAGTCTTGAGTTTCTGGTGGGGGAGGGAGTTTCCTTCTTTCTTGAATAGAAGCACACGGTGGAAGATGTTATGTATTTTCCACAAGGGGGGTAATTCTAGTTCAAATGCTACTTCACCTACTAGTTTGGTGATCTTGTAGGGGCCACTTCTTCTGTGGGCTAACTTCTGACAGGGGACAGTCAGAGGCACGTTTTGAGAGTCCAAATAGACTTTGTCTCCTACCTTCAACGGTTTCCCAGGGGTCCTCTTTTTGTCAGCAAAAGCCTTATAAGTCTGGACAGCACAGGTCAGATTCTTAAGACAGGTTTGTTGGGTGTCATGTATCTGTTCAATCCAGGTTTGTCCTGACAGGTTTATTTCCTTACTACCAATACTGGGGTCCCAAGATGGGTCAAAACCATAATTGGCTTTGAAGGGGGACATTCCAGTAGGTGCATGGTCTTTGCTGTTGTAAGCATACTGTGCCATGGGTAGCATCTTGGCCCAGTTATCTTGGTTGGCGTTGGCGTAGCATTGTAGGTATTGTTGAAGTATTTGGTTCACTTATTCAGTCTGGCTGTCAGTCTGTGGGTGGTAGGAGGTTGATACACAGCACTTTACCCCCAAGTCCTTTGTCACCTGAGGCCAGTATTTGGAGGTGAATTGGGGGCCTCTATCAGTGATGATTTCCCCCAGAGTACTGTGTTGAGTTAGGATGCAGTCATGGAAGTGTTGGGCTGTCTCTGCAGTAGTGCAGTGGGTGGTGGTAGGGACAAAATAGGACATCATAGTAAACCTATCTACCATAACCAGGATGGCATTGAACAAATTGAAGGGGGGAAGTTCTACAATATAATCCATTGAAACAGACTGCCAGGGTCCCTCTGGTATGTCTAGTGGTCTTAGAAGGCCTTCAGGTTTGGATCTACGGGGTTTGGTTCTTCCACATGTCTCACAGCCTTTGATGTAGGCGACCACGTCTTTGTCCATTTGGGGCCAAGCATAATTCTTCTTGATTCCTTGGATTTTCTTGAGTCTGCCAGGGTGACCAGCAATCTCTGATTTGTGATAGTCTATGAGAACTTTGGTCCTTGTCTTGCCTTTGGGTACATAGATTTGGTTATGTAATAGCAGGGTGGTTCCTTTTAATGAGAATCCCTTCTTGTAGTGGTGGCTATCTGGGTCTGAGGTCAAGTTGACAATGAGTTCTGTTGAGTATTTTTTCTATTTTCTGTGCCTCAATTATGCCAGGTTTGCAAGCCATTTTTTTCATGTACATCAGTTGGATACCTAGGCTGGCAGGGTTGAGAAGTACATGGGTGTTATGGTCCTTGGTCTCAGATGTGGAGGGAATCAAGTCTGCTCTTCTGCTCAGTGCGTCAGGTACTATGTTGATTTTCCAAGGCTTATAGTCAATTGTCAGAGTGTAGTTGGCCAGTTCTAGGGCCCATCTGGCCTGCCTCTGGTTCAGCTGGCGTGGTTTGAAGAAGTAAACCAAGTTCTTGTGGCTGGTTAGAACCTTTACTGGAAATTTGGCATTACATAGGTACTGGCGCCAATGTTTCAAGGTCTTCATTATTGCAAGCATCTCCTTGTTGTAGATTGGGTAGTTTCCTTCAGCAGGCAGCATCTTCTTGGAGTAATATGTTACAGGATGTAGCATACTATGCCCTCCTTCCTGAAGAAGGACCCTGCCCACTGCAAAGTTGGATGTGTTGGTTTCCAGTATAAATGGATTGGATGGGTCAGGCATGGCCAGGACAGGGGCAGAGGTGAAAGAAAGTTTCAAGGCTTCAAAGGCAGAAGTACATTCAGGGGTCCAGGCAGACTGGACTTTGTCAGAGCAAAGGCGGGTCAGGGGCAGAGTAATGTGAGAAAATTTTTGGATGAAATCCCTGCAATAATTTGCCAGGCCCAAAAAACTTCTCACATCTTTCCTGCATTTGGGCACCAGCCAAGATGTTATTGCTTCTACTTTGTCCTGTGCCATGGCAAACCCGCCAGTCTTCACTACGTATCCCAGGAACTCAACTTCAGACTGAAAGAATTTGCATTTCTTAAGCTTAGCATGTAAGTTTGCTTGGGAGAGTTTTTTTAGTATAAGGTCCAGGTGGCGCAGGTGTTCCTTGTGAGTCTTGCTGTAGATGAGAATGTTGTCCAAATATGCAACACAAAAACGGTCAAGGTATTCCCCAAGGACAGTGTTGATCATCCTTTGGAAAGTGCTGGGGGCGTTGCAGAGGCCAAATGGCATTACTAGGTACTTGTACAACCCATATCTGGTTTTGAAAGCTGTCTTGTATTTGTCTCTGTCTTTGATTTGGATCTGGTTGAAAGCATCATGAAGGTCAATTTTTGAGTACACCTGGGCTCTGGTCAGTACATCACAGAGGTCATCAGCGTTAGGGATGGGGTAGCGGTTCTTCACTGTAATGTTGTTCAGTTTCTGGTAGTTTACGCATGGACACATTCTGCCATCCTTCTTCCCTACAAACAGCATGGGCAACAAGCAGTGGGCCTTTGACACTTGGATGAAGCCCTTTTTTGTCATATTCTCCAGGTATGCTTTCAAGGCCACTTGCTCACGGTGGTTGCAACTATAAATGGGGCAGTGGTGTGGTTGGGTGCCCGGTAGTAGGTCTATAGCGTGGTCATAGATTGAGTGGCTGGGTAGTTTTGTGGCTTCTTCTTTGCTAAACACATGGTCCCACTTCTGCAGGGGAGTAGGTAGTGTCCCAACGCTGGGTTCCATCTTTATGGTTAAGAGTCTGTTGGTTAGGGCTCTGCCATGACTTATACAGAACAGAACAGTGTCACAAGATTCAGGTTGTCCCAAAGTGGCAGTCTGTTCACAATAGTTCAGGATCAGGCCATGTCTGTCGGACCATGAGTTGCCCAATATTAGGGGATGTGGCAATCCTGGCAAGAGGATCAAGGGGGTTGGGTACACGTTCTGTCCAATTGTCAAAGGGAGTTCTTGTTCACATTCATAGCCAGTGTCCAAAGAGCTGTTTCCCATGATTACTTGTAGGCTGCGCTCTGAAGCCGTCAATCCTAGTTTCTTTGCCAGGCTGGCGTCAATGAAGCTTTCATCAGCTCCTGTATCAATAAAGGCTTCAATCTGGCGCTTGTTCCCAAAAAGGTCTATGGTTACTTGGATGAATTTGTAAAAATGCGCAGAGGTGTTTATTTGTGCCAAGGATAAAGGAGGTGTATTTTTCTTAGGGCATGCTCTGGTTAGATGACCAGCCTCATGGCAGTAAAAACATAACCCATCTCAATAGTGGCGTTATAACTCTTTGGGGGACATTCCTGGTTGGTTGGGCGTTGTGGCTCTGCCGGCTCAGGCTGGGTACAAGTTCTGTCCCTCTTGGTTTAGACTCAGGCCTTTGCATAGAGGAAGTAATTCCTCCAGGCTCAATGTAGGTGGGTGGTGCTTCAACAGGTTTTTCATGGCTGAATTAACTCCTTTTCTGAAGATAATGGCGGCTGATTTGTCTTCAAGTTGCGTGCAAGTCTTAAGTTTAAGGAACTCATCAATATAGGCTTGGATAGGGTGGTTTGCTTGTCAGAACTCTAACAGAGAGTTCAGTGCGTAGTATATGGTGTCTTGGTCATTGCCAGTGCTCATGAGTTTGGCTTCAAATCTTGAGTAGTCAAGGCGAAATTCAACATCTTCAGCAGTGGCTTTTCTGAACCAATCTAGTGCATCTCCTGATAGCATGGCGGCCACCCCCAAGACCTTCTCAGTGTCACTGGGGTAGGCGTTGGCGTTGGTTTGGAAATGGAGGCGGAGGACTGACATGGCTTGGCAGGCTTATTCTAAGGTGAGTTTGCCCATCTGGGGCATATCCACCTTGATTGTGGTCTGGTTCACTATCATGTTTTGTACTTGTGACGTAGCGGGGTTCTGGGGTTCTGCACCAAGCAACAGGTCTTTTAATTCTTTGGCAGTTTGGTTTTTTATCCATGAGAGTATCAGGGAGGTAATTGCCTTATGGGTATAATAAGTGATTATCACAAAAAATCATACAAGTTGCCCCAAGTGTTAAAAACATCTTGGGGCCCAGGTTACCATGTTTGTAAAGGATCATCATAATGTCAGGAAGCCAGGCATAGGTAGAGGCATTGGGCGGCTTGGGATGGGGTGAGACCAAGCCAGCGGGTAAAGCCCATCATAGAATGGGTGCTAACTTGATAATGTAAGATATGGATTGCCTGAGTAAGGACCAGGGTCCAGAGTTAGGGACCATGGAATCCACCATTTCTGTCAAAGTGATATAGAGTACTCCAAACAGTTGGGTGGACATAGTCTCTGCAGCAGTGGGGTCTCAATTGGGCGGTTGGGTTGCAGGGTTAAGGGTGGAGTCATAGGAACAAAGTAGGCAGGCAGATAATTGTACTTGTCTTTGAACAATAAGGTTGGCACCTCAATTCTCTTTCCTTCATGTCCTATGTATTCAGTTTCTCTAGTCCTTGCCAAGGGATCAGCAATGAGGATGGTCTCCAAGTTGTACTCCGCGTAGGCAGGGTTGGGCGGGTATTCAGTAAAATGCACAAGTCTAAAGGGGGCTCCTGGGGGACGGTATAGTGCCTGAGAAGGGTAGGCAGGTTGGTCTCCAGAGGGGGCGGTTGCCTGATGGTCTACTTGAACAGAGTTAAGATGGAAGATCACTAAGACTAGATAAGGTAAGATTTGTTTGAACCAAAGGTTCATAAAACTTTATTATTGAAAATGACAATGTGGTCATCACCACACTGCCAGCATTCTTATACCATGTGGTTTTGCTTCTTTGCTTTTTGCAGGCTTCAGGTCCATGGGCAGTTTGCTGGTGGGACATGGATCTTAGCTTGGGGTCTGGAGAGCATCTGGTCCTGGTTGGGTACACTCTGGCAACCAGAAGTAACAATGCTTAATTTTTTTGCTTTGGTTCACCATGTCACCTGAGCAGGCTAATTGCATTCCCCTTTCCGGACTGGGGACTAGCAATAGTTGGTGCTTATTGGCAGGGCTAGTAGGGGCCCCTGTCCAAGCCACGGCTTCTGCGTAGGTCTGGGCCCTCAGTGGCACCAGTTTGGCGGGTCTTGGCTAGACTGGCTCTGGGTGTGAGAGAGGGGGGCTAAAACAACTAAGTTTGGCTCCCAGCCCAGTAAAACAAACCACCAGGATGATGCCCAGTGGAGAACTGGGACAGCCGCTCAAAGAGGGGACCACAAGGAGGACACAGGAGAAATTTGAGGGAAATAAGCGTTCAAACCCATCAACATAAGTCCGGTGAGCAACCAAGGAGTGCGGGTGGGAGTGGGAGTGGGAGGGAATACCTCAGAGGCCATAAGTGGTAAGGAATCACTCTTGACCAAACTGGGGGGGGAGGCATAGGAGACACATCCACCTCAGAGGCAGGCGGGGTGTGATCCACAGTACCCAGATCCAAGTTGTTGCATATCAAGCTCTTAAACAAAGCATCTCCAGAGAAGAGGAGACCACTGGGAAGATCCTAGAGACTGGAGGGATCTTCTCCCACAAGCCAGACAGAAGAGGAGATTTTCCCCCACAAGTCTGGGGAGGTAGACCATAGGAGCAGCAAAAACAGGGCCAAGGAAAATACCACAAATTTGATAACAGGGAGTAGCATAGTTGTGTTCTCATCAAAATTTGGGTAAGGTAAGTGATTTTTTTTGAATTAAAACAATAAACTTTAGGCTTCCAGGAGGACCCACAGACAAGAGAGCAGACATGAAGTAAAAGGGGGGCACTTTGGAAGGCTTGGCAGTGTACCCAGGTGCCTTGGAGACAAATGGAATGTAAACAGGTTCAAAAATAAAGAATATTAAGAGAAATTCAAAGTAAAAGTAAGATTTTATATTGAAATTAACTAACAAACTTAGTTTCAAGCGTAAACGTTGAAAGCAAAAGCAAAAACATAAACAGCTATACACTGAAGTTTGTTCTAGGGGTCCCAGGAGATGGACTGGGTTTGAAGCGGGGTGGTGTAAGGTAAGAGTTATAGTAACAACTAACACTTTTCAAAATTTCTAGATGATGGGAGCCCAAACTGAGATCCAACCAAGACTGTAAAATTTAAAAACAAGTGCAACAGGAACCAAAACTTTTATAAATTTGGAAAATAGACAAGCAGGGGACTGGAAGTCCCCTTGATGCATTAAAAGGAATGGGTTGCAAGTAAATGTGAATCACATGACATTTGGCTCTGGATCCAATTGGCTAGAAGAAAAATTTTGCTGGATAGGACCAGAGGGACTGGAGGGTTTCACTCTAATTTCTGCGGTTGTGTCTGATTGGCTGGAAGAAGTACCAGGCATTTGGAGTTCACTTGAGTTGTTGAGCGTCAATGTGGCAATCTTTGATTGGCTAGCTCTAATGGTTTTTAGAAGTGGGCAACACCAGGCTAATAAGTAGTCTAAATTAACCAGCGTTTCTTCTCAAGAGGGAGCAACCAAAGGCAAGGGATCCACAGGGTAGGCTAGCACAAACCTCTCATCAACCGTGTGTGCTAAATCCTTTAAATAATGGAGGGGTTTGGCTGGCTCTTTTGGGCCTTTCTTGGTGCAGCAAGGGAAGATTGTGAAATCCAATGCCAGAGGTGGCAGTGAATTTACACTGGATAACAGAAGTGGCAATGCTTTTTTTTGCTGCTGTTGTTCACCATGTCACCTGAGCTGGCCAATTGCAATAATTTTTCTGGACTGGAGACTGGCAGCAGCTGGTGTTTGTTGGCAGGGATAATAGAGGTCCTTTCCCAACCTCTTTTAGGAAGACCACATCTCCTGCGTAGGTATGGGTCTTCAGTGGCACTGGGTTGGCAGCAATCTGGCAACCATTCAGGGAATCCTCAGTAGTAGGCCGGCAGGTTGTGGAGTAATTTAACAATTTAAGCCTGTGACTTAACAGGTTGGCGGGTCCTAGACTGTCCTGGGGGGTCAATCCGCCTTCAGGGAACTGGGGTTCAACTCTTGGGTTTTCAATACAAGTATTGAAATGTCATTCATGACAGGGATGTATGGGACATGTTTGTCATTAATGATTTGGTATACAGTGCCATTTGATACATGGAAATGCTTTTTGTTTCTTACTAATGTATTGTGGGTCTGTTGATGTGTTGAGGGGTCTTTCCCTTTGGTTTTATACTCAGTGCTGTATAGGTTGAGCCAGTCAGGGTCCAGGTGGTCAGGATGATCCTCTCTAGGCTAACATAGTCTAGAGAGAGCATCAGCTGTGACCAGCTCTGCCCTTTTTTGTATTGGATGTACAAGTTAAGCTGTTCCAGCAAGGACATCCATTTGGCTTGTTGCCATGCAAGTGCGTTCTGAATTTTGAAATATATTAAGGATTTATGGTCAGTTAGTACTCAGACGTTTAAATGTCCTTTCAGATAACATCTCCATTTCTTGCATGTGTGATATATTGCTAGAAATTCCTTATTGTGTATTGGGTATCTCTGCTCATTATTAGTTGGTTTTCTGCTTTCATAACATACTGGCAAAAAGTCTTGCTGCCCTGGCTGGCAGATGCGCAGGACTGCGCCAATGGCGGTGTCACTGGCATCTGACTTGAGCTTGTAGCACCCGTTATTATTAGGTATTGCAAGATTGGTGCTTCAATCAAAGATTGTTTTAATAATTAGAAATTCTTGTCACATTCTGGTATCCAGATGAATTTCTTTTTGGCATTACCCTTGGTTAAGTCATTGATTGGTGCGGTTAGTTTCCCACAGTCTTTGATATATTTCCTTAGTTAAGCTATCATACCAGGAAACATCTAACTTGTTTCACAGAGGTGGGGTGTTGCATGTTATTTATGGCTTTTATTTTATCTGGGTCTTCTTTGATGCCACCGTCAGAGACAATGTGGCCCAAGAACAGGAGTTCCTTTTCCATAAATTGGCACTTACTTGGTTTTGCGTAAAGTTTGTGCTTTGCGAGTCAATTGAGTGTCTTGTGGACATGTGTGAGGTGTTCCTCTTTTGTTTTTGAAAATATGATGATGTTGTCAAGGTAGCATAATGTATTTGAGAGTCTGTTTAGCACCGGGTTCATCATGGTGGCAAATGTTGCTGGGGCGTTTGTCATCCCAAAGTTCATTACTTTACATTCAAATAACCCAAATTGCGTGCAGAACACGGTCTTTGGTATGTCCTTCTCTTTGACTTCAACTTGGTTATAACCAGATGTGAGGTTAATTTTCAAGAATTTTTTGCTCCGGAGAGCCTTGAAAATAGGTCTTCTATGAGGGGAAGTGGGTATTTATTCTTTACTATACTTGCGTTTAGTGCTCTGTAGTCAGTAACTAAGAAAAGGGATCCTTCTTTCTTCTTTACAAAGAAAACCACTGCCCCCCATAGGGATTCAGACAAACAGATGAATCCTTTTGCTAGATTGTCCTCAATGTGTGTTTTAAGGGTTTGGGTCTTCATGGGAGAGAGTCTGTAGAGGGGTGCAGGTTTAGGCATGGCTTTACATAAGTCAATGCCATGTTTAACCTCCCATTTGGGGGGTAACTTGGTGAGTTCTTCTTTGAATACATAGGCTTATTTATTTAGGAGTGCCGCAAGTTCTGGGCATTGGATCTTGGTTGTTTGTATGTTATTGAATTCAGTGTACCTCATTATGTGGAGGGTACTATCTTTGGTTAGATGTTTTGAGTCATCTTGGTTTATAAGCTGGACAAATACTGTTTCTCTTAGAATGAGGTCATTGCGTTCTTTGAGGATATTAAAATTGACTCTATTGCATTTGATGGTCATGGCTTTTGTTTTCCAACATACGCTAGGGTTCACTCAGGTGAACCAGTCCATGCCTGCTACAATGTTGTAGTTTATGTTGTTCATGACAAGTCCTTTGATGGACTTTGTATACCTTGGAGGTCAATTCTGAAGAGAGTTGTTTTGCCTTCAAGTAGAACCTTTGATTTATCTGCCATTCTGGCATATTTGAAAGTTGAATTTAACAACTGGTATTTTGTACTTGGTTACAAAAGGTTTGCTAACCATAGTGTGTTGTGCACCAGAGTCAAATAAAATTTTATGTGTATGTGATTTGTAAGTGCATGGATAGACAAGAAGTTGTAAGTAATCTTTAATTTTTACGTTCATAAAAATGGAGGATTGCAGGACATGTGGGATGCAAGCCGCAAAGTTTGTGCCTTGATACAGTTTCTTGTCAAGTTGGGGGGAGACAGGGGCACTTAATCCTATTCCCCCTCATCTTTTCCCTGCTCTTCTGTTTTGAGACTTTTGAGGTCAGAGAATGTGGGTTCAGATTCATAGCAGGTTGCTATTTCAGCATTGTTAACTTTGGCGGTGTCCTCTTTCTTGGGACAAGAGCAGTTTGCGCTTTGGCTGCAATTGCCATTGTTGCAATTGGAGTTTCTGCTGCTACAATTGGTGTTCTGGCGTTTATTGCCATTGGAGTTTTCTCTGCCATTGTTGTTTGAGGAGCAATTGCTGTTGTGTGCAGCATATTCCATGTTTGCGCGTTTTTCTGCGCACTTGGCTTCTGCAATGAGCGCAGGCATGGAGATGTTGGCCTCTAGGCAGATGAGGGCAGCAACAGAGGGTTTAGTTCTGTTGATAAATGAGGCTCTGGGATGTACGTTGTCAGCTTGTGCTGGGTTTTGGATTTTGCAATGTATTTCCTCAAATTCATTGGCGTAAGCTGTGATAGTGGTCTTCTGAGGAAGATTGCTGAGCTGTATTGCAATGTCTTGGAGGGATTTGGTGACAGAAATTGTGTGTGATGTCTGCTTTGAACTCTTCCCAGTTTTCAAGCTGGTTGTCAGTTTGTGAGCCAACTCAGGTGGAAAACCAGTTAGCTGTGGCCTTGTAAAGGCGTTTGCTGGCTTCCTGGACCCATTTCTTATGAGAGATGCAGCTGGCGCAGAGTTTAGAAGCTGAATGGTCTAGCCAGTTGATGAAATTTTCTTTATTTTTATCAAAGAACTTGTTGATACCAATGTATTTGATGTTGGTAACTTCACCTGTGGTAAGTGGTTGTGCGTTTGTTTGTGGTTGAAGAGAGCAACTGTATTGAATTATCTTGGTGCATGCTTTGGGCATGACCAGACCTTTGAATACAGTCCATCCACTAGGTATATCTTCATTGATGTTGTGGGTGTGGAAGTACTTTTTACAGATCTCCTGGGAAGTTGCCTGGTTGAGTACATGAGCAAAGGTGGGCGGGTTTTGGTCAGTCATTTTCTCTTCCATGGGCGTGGTCAAAAAACCGTAGCTGCTATCAGTGATAAGGAGCGTCTTTTGGGGAAGCTTTAAATACAGAATTAGGAAAGAATAGAAGTATCTTTTATTGGATAATATTTTAGACTTATATAAATTGGGCTGTGGCAGAGATTTAATCAGATCAAACATAGGAGTTGGTCATGTGCAGGATGGGTTCAAGCCATTGGATACTTGGATCATCATATGATATTGCTTGGTTACCATTCTTGGTATGTCAAACAGTATATTGGAAGGGCATCAAATTGGGCAATGGCTGGATGTTAAGTAGGTTGGTGGTAGCCAGAATGCTTGTACATCCAGACCCTTGACAAAGGCTTGATACTTTTTGATTTTAAATTATTGTTTACTATGTGTCCTGATGGTTCTGTGGCTCAATTGGTTATGATGTAGTCTGGAGTTCTGTAGTTGGCTATAATTTCTTTGTTGATGAAGCGGTTCATTGTTTCTGCTTTGTGGTCTTTAGGTGCCTAGCAGATAGGCCAGCATGTAGCAAAGTCAATGACTACAATTAGGAAGCATTGTTTTGCTTTAGCTTCTGGAGAGGGTCCCACTACATCCAGCCCCCAAACCTTAAACAGTTCAGGGTCTGGTACTGGATTAACTGTTGGCTGAGGAGCCTTAGTGTTTGAGTATTTCTCACACACTGTGCACTTTTTTAGAGCATCAATTATGTCTTGTTTAAGATTGGGCCACCATACTATCTCTTTTAAAGTGAGGTATAGATTGTTAGCCTTTGTGTGTCCTAGTAGACAGTGATGTCTTAGGATAGTGTTAACTATTTGTGCAAGGGAAATGTATGGGATGTGTTTGTCTTGATGATATGAATATAGTGTATTATTTGACACATGATAGTGTTTCTCATTTATTGCTAGTGTGTCATGAGTTAACTGGTGGGTTGAAGGATCTTTGCCTTTGTTTTTATACTCAGTGTTGTCTAGATTGTGTCACAGCCCATACCAGAATCCAAATGGACTCCCACAGGGGAGGCAGGCCGGGCCTGGAAGGTCATGTACACAATAGGCGCAATACAGACCAGATAGTTGATGGCAGTAGCAAAGGGGTGTCAGCTCCCAGTATGGGGTGCAACTTGGTTGGCCAGCCCCAATACTGTGATATAGACAAACCCCAGCTTGCTAAAGTCCTGGGTGGGAGGCGCGTTGGGGAGAGGAGGGGAAGTTGGAATATCCTTCATTTTAGGTGGAAGATCCTGGTGATGGGGATGGAAATACTCCACATCAAGGTGCAAGGAGAACTGAAGGAGACAGCAGGAGTATAGCCAGGGGGACGTGGGTAGGCAAGATTGTATTGTGTAGTGGATTCACAAATAGATGCAAAGAGAATAATTAAATTGGAGCAAAAATAAACAATTCCTGCAATAAGATAATGATTTCTGGGCATAAACTTGCTTTATTAAGATGTTAACAGTGAGGAGGGCTTCTCCTCCTCACTATTTATACTTACTGGTGATTTTGAGGCTTTTAGTGCCACTAGAGAACTGATAGCATCAACTGCTGTTAAGCTTACAATTTTCTCTGGAATTTTTGTACTTGGACCAGGGGATGGGTGCTCATTGGTTGGTATAACATGAATCTTTCTTGAACTGCAGTATGCCAAGGTGCCATAGTATTTATAAAGCCTGCGAGTGATTGAGTGCCCAATTGCACAATTGAACAATTGTGCTCCCAATGTGCCATTTCCTGATAGTTGAGGGGCCCAAATTTGTTAATATAATTGAAGCCAGGGATTTGAGGCTTGTGTACCTCTCAAATCCTGGGCCATTTGTTAGTCAAAAGTTGGGGTTTCTGGCTCTGGGAGGTACTTGGCAGGGGTTCCCAAGCTGTGGGGGGTTTTGCCTCTAGAATGGCCAGCTGATTGTCCAGGGCTTTCTGGGCCCTGACACCATATCCTACCATAGTCAAGCTTGCAGAGCACAGCTCTTTATTCCAAGATTTGTATTCCTTCAACAGAGTAGCGGCGTTCTCAAGGTTGTATTCTGGTTCCCAAGTATTCTCTTTGTTGGGGTACCCTTTCCATTTGATCAGGAAGTGAGGTTTCTGGTATTGGAGTTTGTGTCCCAGGATGACTTTGACCTCATGTTCCACAAAGCTTCCTACTTTGATGGGTGGAGGAGCCATTCTAACTATCTGGTGCAGGAGAGAAGGTCATTTCTTCTTTAATAACAGGGAGCAGTGGAACACGCCGTGAATCTTCCATCCAGGGGGCATTTCTAGTTGGTAGGCTACAGTACCAATGTGTTGTAAGACTTTTTAAGGACCTGTTTATCAGGGGCTCAAGCTAGCGCAAGGGGCAGTGGTCTTGATGTTCTTTGCTCTGAGATACACAAGGTCTCCTACTTCAATTGGGGGGCCAGGGCTTTATTTCTTGTTGGCAAAATCCTTGTATACTTGTACTGCTTTTCTCAGGTTCTTGATGCATTCTTCTTGGCACGCGTGGGTGTTGCTGACCCAGTCTCGTACTTTGAGGTTGTTGGCTTCCTCTGTGGGGGGCATCCCATGTGAGGTTAAATCTGTAGTTGGCTTGAAAGAGGGACATACCAGTGGAGCTGTGGTCTTGGTTGTTTTACACAAACTGAGCCATTGGTAGGTTTGTTACCCAATTGTTCTGTTCCAAGTTAATGTAGCATTGTAGGTATTGTTTGAGGACTTGGTTTACTCTTTTGGTCTGACCGTTGCTCTGGGGGTGATATGCAGTAGACAACAACCTTGTTATTCCCAATTCCTTTAGGATTTGGGCCCAAAACTTGGAGGTAAATTGTGGGCCTCTGTCTGAGACCACTTCTTGTGGGAGTCTGTGGTTCATGAATACTTGGTTCCAGAATAGGGTGTCAGTTTCTTTTGTAGTTACTTTGGTTGTTGTTGGAATGAAGTGAGCCATTTTAGTGAAACAACTGACATTTACAAGGATGACATTGAATCCTTTTGAATTAGGTAGCTCCACAATATAGTACATGTATAATGACTTCCAAGGACCTTCTGCAATCTGAAGGGGTTGTAATAATCCTTTTGGCTTTCCTTGCTTAGGCTTGGTACGTTCACATGTCTCGCAGCCACTGAGTTATCCTTAAATTTCTGGCTTCATCCTGGGCCACAGGTAGGCTCTCTGGATCCCTTTTAGAGTCTTTGTATGCCTGAGGTGTCCTGACATGGGGGAGTTGTTGTCAGGGATCCAGTCTTGGGCAGCCAGCCTGTTGTTTCCAGGGGTGACCCGGGCCAGGTTTTTTGCGGGCAATGCCCACCACAAGAGGGGAGCTAACTTAAAAAGGTAGGAGGCAGACTTTCCCACCCAGGACCATGGGCCAGCAACTGGGATTATAGTGTCAATTACCCCTGTGAGGGTGATGTACACAATCCCAAACAGCTTGCCAGTATAGTCAGTTGGAAGGTCAGGTGAGGAAGCAGGTATAGGTTTTGGGGTCACAGGTGGTTCCATGGGTAGGTCGTAAGCAAGGAGATAGTTGAATTTCCCCCTGAACAACTTGAGTGTTGAAAATATCCACAGGCCTTGTTGGTTGTATCTAACTGCAGATTGAATGCAGGCCAAAGGGTTGAGTTCAAGTATCTTTTCCGGGGTGTAGTCCTTGTATTCAGATTTCAGAGGGTAGTCAGTAAAATGGACAGGTTCAAAGGGTACACCAGGAGGACAGAAAACTGCAAGAGTTGGGGCAGGAGGGCCAGGAGATCACAAACTGAATTGGTAGATAGCAAATACAAAATAAGGCAATAGCTATGTGAGCCAAAGTAATATATCCTTTATTCAAAAATGGCAATAATGTTTGAGCGCAGGATCTATAGGCCTATATAGCATCCTGCCCCCAAACTTAGTGTTTCCCATAAGGGCTTCATCAAAATTTTGGTGAAAATGTGGGCAGGTGGCCAGGAGGCCTGGGTGTAGGAGCGGCAAAATGGCACCTTGGATGGATGTTCTCTCATTGGTCAGAACGTCCAAATTGGTCACTTAATTTCCTTGATTTTTGGCTGTGGTCACAAGGTTGGGCCCAAAGCCCAGGTTTCTCCTTGGCAGTTGAATTTGATTGGTTACTTGAGAGGACTTCAAGATCATGAAGTTCACAGGGCCACCTTCTCTGCCTCCATTAGGAAATTCAAGAAACTCCTCCTCAGGAACCATCATAATTGAACCTGTACTGGTATTCTGACTTTGGGACTTAGCAGGACCTTCAGCTTGTGGGGGCTCAATCTCAGAAAAGCGCGGATGGGTGGGCTCTTGGTCCATGGGGCCAGCAGCCTGCAGGAATTTGGGTTCAGGGTTTTAAGCTTGCCCTTGGGCCCGGGTTTTGAGGGGTAACAAATTTTCAATCCTGACAGTTGTAGTATTCCTTCATTATCTTTAAGCGCAGTGGACCTTCTGGTATGTAGGTGCGTCCGTGTAGCTGCAGGGTGTTTCCATGTAAGGAGTACCCTGTTTGGTAGTATTGACTGTTGATATCTTTCTTTAAGTCTTCCATGATGGAGATGCAGTGCTGGTCTACGGTCTGAGCTAGTTGGATTTCCTCCCTTCTACTGGGTAGTCCCAAGAATAGGAGCATTGGCTCAATCATTTTTGGTGACAGCAAGGATTTAGTGTTGAATTCCTCAATCTCTTTGGTGCTAGGGAAAAGGTCTGCTCTTTGGCTTAGGGCATCAGGCACAATGTTGATCTTTCCAGGTTTATAGCTGATTGATAAATTGTAATCTTCTAGGAATAGGGCCATCTAGCTTGGTGCTGATTCAGTTGTCGCGGTTTAAAGAAGTATGTCAGGTTCTTGTGGTCAGTCATGATTCTCACTGGGTGACTTGTGTCACACAAGTATCTTCTCCAATGTTTCAAGGATTGGATGATAGCAAGCATCTCTTTATTGTAGATGGGATAGTTCAACTCAGGCGGAGTGAACTTTCCTCAAGTAGTAAGCTACAGGATGCAGCTTAATATCATGCCCCTCCCAAAGCAACACCACCCAATGCAAAGTCAGAGGCGTCTGTTTCCATAATGAAAGGCTTATTGTGAACTGGCATTGTCAAGACGGGGGCGGAAACAAAGGGGTTCTTTAGCAACACAAAGGCAGATTTTGCAGCGTCATCCCACACAAAGGGGTGTTTCTCAGAGGTGAGGTGGATCAAGGGCAAGCAGATTGAAGAAAATTTTTGGACAAATTCCCAGCAGAAGTTTGCCAGGCCCAGAAAGCTTCTGACCTCCTTGCAGTTCTTAGGTTCATGCCATGACATCACGGCCTCTATTTTGTCAGGTGTCATTGCAAAACATCCTTTTAATACATTGTAGCCCAAGAACTCTACTTACTCTTGGAAGAAATCACATTTCTGGAGTTTAAAATGTAGTCTGTGTTCCTTGAAGTGTTGTAGGAAAGCTTGAAGGTGTCTGACATGTTTTTTAGAGGTGCGACTGTAGATGAGGATGTCATCTAAGTAGTTTACACAACACTGATCCTTGAGTCCTCCCAAGACCACCTCCACCATGGTTTGAAAGGTGCTGGGCGCGTTGCACAACCTAAATGGCATAACCAGGTAGTTGTAGAGACCTTGTCTAGTCTTGAAAGCAGTCTTCTGTTTTTCACCAGGCCTGATCTGGATCTGGTTAAAAGAATCTCTTAAAGCAACCTTTGAGAAGACATTGGCTCCTGAAAGCTGGTCTAAAAGGTCTTCAGCATTGAGTATAGGGTATCTGTTCTTCACAGTGATGATGTTTAGGTCCTGGTAGTTGACACAAGGGCATAGGTTGCTGCCCTTCTTTTTAGAAAACAGTAAGGGGGATGAACAAGGAGATTTGGAGACATGTATATATCCCTTCTTCAACATCGTGTCCAAGTACTATCTTAATGCAGCTTGTTCCTTCATGTTACAGCTGTAGACAGGCCTGTGGTTAGGTTGGGTTTTGAGGAGGAGGTCAATGGCGTGGTTGAACTGACTGTGTTTAGGCAAGGCGGTGGCTTCTTCCTCTGAGAAGATGGACTCCTAAGGCTTCAAACATTTTGGGATCTCAGCCTTGTAGGATTCCATGGTGATGTTGTTTAGATCAGGGGTCTGCTGGGGGTTCAGGCAGGGGACCTCTAAGGTTTAGCTCTCATGAGTGACAGTCACCTGGTGGTTCTTATAATCCAAGTTCACTTGGTGGTCAACCCACCATTCAAAACCTATCACTACAGGTTTGGGAAGCTTCTCCATGACGTGGAATCTGGTGGACAGGAGTTTCCCATTTAGCTTCAGGGAGACAGACTCTTTGCATTTGTGGGACAGGTCTGTTGTCTTGTTACCCAAGGTTACCAGTTGGGGGTTTTCCTGGATTGGTACACCCAGTTTCCCAGCTAAGCTACATTCCATGTAATTGAGGGTTGCCCCACTGTTTAAGAGGGCTACAGTGTTCACCTCATGGTCATGGTAACATAAGGCAGTGTCAATGATAGGATAATACTGGGAAGCATTATTTATTACTGAAATAGTGGCCCCTTGGGTTCTGTTAAAGGGGCTAGTGTAATCCTTGAATAAGTGGCCACTCTAGTGGCAATAGAAGCATAGTCCACTTCTGACGTTGTGTTTGTACTCTTCAGGGGTCATATTCAACCAGGGTCTACTTGCATCAGGGGTCTGGTTGTTCTGGGGTTGGCTGGTGTGGTATCCTTGTGGTTGGCTGAAGTCCATGCCTTGGGCAATGGCCAGGAGATTGTCTTTGGGGAGATCACATTGGTGGTGTCTCATTAGGCTGGCGTGGTGTGAGTTCAGACTGTTTATGAAATGCAGGCCTGATATGCCGTCAGGAATCTTGGCTGCCTCTGCCAGGCGTAGGAATTATTGTATGTAGGTCTCCAGGTTGTCCCTTCCTTGGGTCAGGCAGATGAGCCCCATGTAGGCTTGGATCTTGGCTCCAGCAGGGGTGGTTGCAGAGTTCATTCTCTCCAGGAATTGGTTGTAGGAGAGTATGAGGTCTGGGTCTTCCTCAAGGTTGGTCAGGAAGGTTTCTCTGGCATCATCCTTCAGTTGGGAGGCCACCATCATAACCTTCTGAGTGTTGTCTCTGAAGCTCTTGGGGTGGGCACAGAACAAGGTGTTTATCATGATCATTCCTTTCCTGAAGCTAGCCAAGTCCATTTTTGGCAGTTCAGGAAAGGTTGTGGGGGTGGCAGTATTCTGGTTTGAGGTGGAGATGGTCACAGTCTGAACCTGAGATGGCTTGGCAACAATTTCTTCTTGGCTTTTGTTCTTTTCTTTTTTCTTGGTCATATACTGTCTTAGGTAGTAAGCTGAGGTCAAAAATAAAAGCATACAAGATGCCCCTATAATCAAAGAAGAATAGGGACCCAGGGTTACTAGTTTTGATATGATTGACATACTGTCACAGCCCATATCAGAGTCCAACTGGGCTCCCACAGGGGAGGCAGGCCGGGCCTGGAAGGCCATGTACACAATAGGCACAATACGGATCATATAGTTGATGGCAGTAGCAAAGGGGCGCCAACTCCCAGTATGGGGCATGCCCTGGTTGGCTAGCCCCAATACTATGATTTAGACAAAACCCACCTTACTGAAGTCCTGGGCAGGAGGTGCATTAGATGGGGGGAACAGCAGGAATCTCCTTCATTTTAGGTGGAAGAATCAGGTGATGGGGATGGAAATACTTCACATCAAGGTGCAGGGAGGACTGAAAGAGGCAGCAGGAGTATAGCCAGGGGGACGTGGGTAGGCAAGATTGTATTGTGTGGTGGATCCACAAATAGATGAAAAGAGAATAATTAAGTTGGAACAAAAATAAACAATTCCTGCAATAAGATAATGATTTCTGGGAATAAGCTTGCTTTATTAAGATTTCAACAGTGAGGAGGGCTTCTCCTCCTCACTATTCATACTTACTGGTGATTTTGAGGCTTTTAGTGCCACCAGAGAACTGATGGCATCAACTGCAGTTAAACTTACAATTTTCTCTGGAATTTTTGTACTTGGACCAGGGGATGGGTGCTCATTGGTTGGTATAACATGAACCTTTCTTGAACTGTAGTATGCCAAGGTGCCATAGTTATTTATAAAACCTGCAAGTGATTGAGTGCCCAATTGCACAATCAAATGCTTATGCTCCCAATGTGCCATTTCCTGATAGTTGAGAGGCCCAAATTTGTTAATAGAATCAAAGCCAGGGATTTTAAGCTTGTGTGCCTCTCAAATCCTGGGCCATTTGTTAGTCAAAAGTTGGGTTTTATGGCTCTGGGAGGTACTTGGAAGGGGTTTCCAAGCTGTGGGGGTTTTTGCCTCTAGGATGGCCAGCTGATTGTCCAGGGCTTTCTGGGCCCTGACAGAAGGAGCATAAGGCTTGATTTAAAACTTCCTACTTGAACTGATAATTTAAATAGTTTCAGATGGGAATAGGGCTGCAGCAGATCTCAAACAGTAGCTTCTTTATAAAAAGCAGCCAACTATTTAAGATTTGGCTATGATTCCAGAAAATTGGCTTGTCTACAATTTTTCTGGAGTGTAGCTGTACATATTCACAGCAGGATGCTTTTTTTAATTTTTTTAATTTATTTTTGTTCAAATTTCAAATTTAAATATATTAGTTTGTTTCCAATTCCCATTTAGAAATAAAATTTGTTATGAAAATATATGTTAGTAATTTGGAAATTCCAGAAAAAAGAAAGCTGTCTATAACTGTTTTCTTTTTTTAAATTTCAGATTCCCCTGACTAAGGGAATCCAAAAAATGAAAAGGAGACAGCTTGAATGCAACAATTTGGCATTTGCCATACTGTAAATTCAGAACCTAAACATAAAAATATGGGATTGTCAAATCCTTGGTCCAAATTTTGAATCACTTTTTGCGGGATGGCCTTTTTTAATTAAATTGAATTCTTTGTGTTTTTATTTGGATTTTTAAAAATGCGGGAACTCATAGACACTTTGCAAAGCTCAAGTTGAACTGCATATTTCCAATGGACAAAATGAATTAACTGGAATCAGATTTGAAGTTTTCAAATCCATCAACCATTTTCTTTAAGTTTACTATGTTTTTTTAAAATTGTGGGATTGTCAAATCCAAGAACCAAATTTCAAATCACTTTTGAATGCCACTAGTAAACTCAAATAATAATTGCGGGAACTGGAATCCAAATTGAATGTACAGTAAGTAACTTTGACAAATTCAACCCAAATCAAGAAGCTCCACTCTGGATAAAATCAAATGAAAATCTAATCTCAACAACCATGTTTAGACATGAAATTAAGTGAAATGCAAAATTGTCTAAACTGGAAATGATACAGTATTCTTCACTCTAAATCACTAATATAGCAATCACAAACCCATATAATGATATATGAGCTACCATCCTGATGACGCAGAAATTTTTTAAAAAATTTTTTGGCTCCTGGCGTAGCCAGGACCATAAAACTTTATTTCAAGGAAGAAAGGAGGGAAAAAGACAAACCATCAGTTTACTAACTATGTATTTATGTATTGCTACTAAGGATACTTGATTACAGTTGATTTTAAAAAATGCTAATAATAAAGTAGAATTATATATTACAATTGTTGCAACATCTTCAATTACTCCCTCTCGGGGAATTAACACCCCAAGTAAATCACCAAATGGCTCATCAAATGGTTCACCATCCAGTCAATAAACTGGTGGCACCGCTATCAGTCAACCATCTATGACAGGGATCACTCAATCCAAGTCCTTAATGGAACACAACTTGATCAAGCCTCGTGACTCAAGAGGAACATTGCTCAGATAAGCCCCATGACCTCCATGACGTACATGGACAGCATGTGGCTTGTCATAATACTATATATTATTCTATATTCATATTCAATAAAGTGTCATTCTCTTCTTAAATCTTCCCCTTATTTTGTTTATTGTACTTCCCAGAAGTATAAACTCAACACAATCTATCTTATCATGTTGTCTTTTCCTTGATGTGTTGATAGTTCATTTGCTGTTGATAGTGTGCTTGTATTTAATTGGATAGTTTCATCTCCAGTTGCCTTGGCAAAAGGAAATCAAGTCACCTCCGCAACCACAGCTAGTCTCGGGGAGGCAACTGGAGGTGAAACTATCCAATTAAACACAATCACATTATCAACAACAAATGAACTATCAACACATCAAGGAAAAGACAACATAATAAGATAGATTGTAATATATAATTCTACTTTATTATTAGCATTTTTTAAAATCAACTATAATCAAGCATCTAAATTTTAGCCGTCCTAAAATGGAATAGGGTGCTTTTTGAGAATGCCTATAATTCCTAAAAGAATTAGCACAAATCCACTCTAGATCCTTTATCATCCTTTTTAGACACCCATAAATTATATTTATTTCAAATTCACCTCATTTTTGATTTGAAATTTGGTTCTTGGATTTGACAATCTCGCAATTTCAGATTCATTAAGTTTTACATGATGTCTATGATTTGTTTGAAATTCAGGAAATCTCAAATCATACATTAGAATCCCACATTTCTGATTCACGTATCCCGCATTTGTTTGCTGAGTTTTGTCTTTTGTTGGTTGAGTTATCTGCTCAAGAGATTCAAAATTTGCCAATTTAAATAAATCAAAAAAAGTCAAATTAAATGTTTGATTTTATTAAATATTTTACTTTTCACTCAGCTGAGTTGCCCGCAAAAGTGATTTGGAATTTAGACCAAGGATTTGACAATCCCGCATTTTTACGTTTAGGTTCTGAATTTACAGTAATCATCACCTTTTTAATCTGCTGCAGCCCTAGATGGGAATCAAGAACCCAAGGGCTGGATCATTGAGGCAGGAGTTGGAGATAAATCTATCATGAAATTTTCCAGAAAATTTTCCTAGCTGTATTCTCAGACGTTAACAAGTTGTCAAAGTCAAAAGTAACCACATTTCCATGTAAGTTATCTATTTTACTTGCATTAACTATTATCCTGATTCGTTAGATGTGAAGTGATTGGTTTTTAATTATCAATCGCATTGTATTAAAAGCTCCTTCTGTTTGTTTTAAATTTCAGAAAAATTGTCCCTTGGATTTTATATTCCTACAGCCTTATTATTTTCAGGCTGCCGATTTTAATTTCGAATTTTTCTCTAAAGCTTAATTTTCAAATCCTCGGAAACTTTTTGGATCCCATGTACAGACGCAAACAATTTAAATCAATTACGGTTATTGGCATTGACGTTCCAGCTGTAATTTGGCAATTGATTTCCCTAGTAGATTTCGCATAGGAAAGTTTAAAAGATGCAGTTAAACAAAGATAACTCCACATTTATTTTACTCTCCGATGATGAGTTGATCGACCCAGACCAAGATGATTTTAAGGTGCTTCCAACTAAAAGTGCTTCTCCTATCAAACGAAAGGATAGTAAATCGGAGTCAGTAAAGAAAGAATCCAAATTATTGATTCCCAATAAAAAGCGAAACTCCTCTGATAAACCCACACCTTCTAGGAAGAAAGAAAAAATCAAAAGTGAGCCCATAAACTCTTTTTGGATCCCCCGCGTGAACCCTTCTAAACCAACTGCACCGACACCTCAAGAGCAGAGCATCAAAGCTGAAGACACTATAGAATTGTGTCCAGTATGTGGGCTCAAATTGAGTAAATTAGTGGTAATAGACTTAAAGGAGGCTCATATCAACCGATGTCTGGATAAATCTCTTAGTCAAGACATAAAATATCCTACCGAGGAAATGAATGATCAACTTGATCAGTGCTCAGATAAGCCAACAAGCAAGGTTTTCGAAGAAGCATCCTCTTCCCTTGATATCAAAACTGAAAAGCTGAAACCTAAGCACATAAATATCAAGGACGAATCAAAGCCGCAGTCCTGTTTAATCAAAGAAAACGATATCAAGCACACTGAAGAAAACCTGACTCAGTCTCAAGTAGTGATAGAAAAATATATGGAATCTACGTTAATGCCAGATAAAGAAGAGTTACTCAGAAGGGGTTCGTTAATCAAGAACCCTGATCAGCCTATCGTGATTACGTGTCCTGACCTTTCTCATCAGGCACGGTCCAAACTCCAAAAAGAACTTCCTATGGGAAAGAAGGTCCCGGGCACCACCTTCACTGTAGATGCCTTTAACATTGGCCCAGTCCCAGGGTGCCGCGCCTACTTTCTATCGCATTATCATTCTGATCACTACGGAGGCATGGGCAAGACGTTTTCCCATGGAACCGTTGTTGCGTCAACTATCACCGCACGCCTAGTCCAATCTCAGATTGGCGTGGGCTCTGAATATGTGTTGGCCCTCGAAACAAACGTGCTTTACGAGATTAATGGTGTGCGGGTCACTTTAATTGATGCCAATCAGTAAGTATTCCGGCTGGTTTAAATTAAATGCTTTTCTAGCTGCCCAGGCGCAGTGCTATTTCTTTTTGAAGTCCCCATTGAAGGTTCATCACAATACACCCGAATCTTACACACCGGCGATTTTCGAGTTGATGACATCATTCACTTGGACAAATCTTCTTTGATCATGTCCAAGCCTCTGGACTATCTGTACCTCGACACCACTTACTGCAATCCCAGTTATGCATTTCCTAAGCAACCTGATGTGCTTGAAGCCTCCACCAAAGCTGCTGTTGAATTCATTGAAGCTACACCCCTCACTACGAATTTCAGCTCTACTCTCTACAGATGGGGCTTTGGGTGGCTTGCTAAAAAGCCATCAAGCCAAAGGTATGACAAGCTTATTGTTTGTGGAACATACTCCATTGGCAAAGAGCGGATTTTCATAAGCATAGCACGTGCACTTAAATCCAAAATCTATGTCACACCAAGAAAGCGAAAACTACTGCTTAGCTTCCAAGATCCCGAGTTGAACGCACTTCTCACCGATGATCCCCTCCATGCTGCTGTACATGTCCAGCCTATGGGCACCATCAATGCAAAAGCCTTGAAGGAGTACTACGAGACCATGAAAAAGAAAAACAACAACCTTCAACAAGTCATGGGGGTACGTCCCACAGGATGGACTTTTAGCAATAGATATGCCCCTGCCATTGCCACAGAAGTGATCGCTGAAGCTGAAGGACCCGTAAATATTATTCCCAGCTACACTTCCCCTACTATCAAGATATTTGGTGTGCCATACTCAGAGCATTCCTCTTATGCCGAGCTCCGTCGATTTGTTGCTGCTGTCGCTGAATGCCGCTGGAAGCATTGTAAATCTGACTTGGTTGTCATCCCCACTGTACGCCCAGCAAATCTCACTTATGGTCAGATCTCCGATTGGATAAAGGGATGGGTCGCCTCGGTTAAATGAACCATTCCACCCATCTCTTAACCTACCTTTGTTGGATCTTGATATCTTTAAATATAACTCTCCTAGGAATGCAATACTTGTATCAATCCATCACTTCTTATTACATGTGATAAGTAGCAAATACATTCCCTCTGATGATAACTTGGTACATGGTGGAGTTAAAGCAAAGGGAATTGTGCCTTGAAAAATGAACCTGCACTTCTCATATAATATTTCTTGGTTTAACATTAAACAGTCAAAAATAGGTCCTGCAAATTCATAACCTAATGGTTGATATGCAGGATTGTCAAATACTTGGTCCAAAATCTGTTTCACATTTGTGGTTTGGCCTTTTTTTAATCAAATTGAATTCTTTGTATTTTTATTTGAATATTTCAAATTGCAGGAACTCATAGACACTTTGCAAATTTCAAGTCAAACTGCATGTTTCAAGTGGATGAAAGGAATTAACTGGAATCAGCTTTGAAGTGTTCAAATCCATCAATCATTTTCATTAAGTTTACTATATTTTTTGAGATTGTGGGATTGTCAAATCCAAGAACCAAATTTCAAATCACAAATGAAAGCCACTAGCAAACTCAAATAATAATTGCAGGAACTGAAATCAACTTTGAATACATGTTAAGTGAACTAGGAAACACTAACCCAAATTAAGAAGCTTCATTATGACTAAAATCAAATGAAAAATTCAATCTTGATAGCCATGCTTAGACATGAAAATCAATTGAAATGCAAAATTGTCTAAAACAGCTCTAGTAAAATATTATATGCTTCAAATCACAGATATAGAAATTCTGTTACAGTAGCTTTAAACCCTATGGCAACAAGCAAAAATAGTTCAGATCTAAACAAAATGTTTCAGATTTAAACAAAAATAGCTAGTCTGTAAATGGAATTGGAATTAACCCAAATATATTGTAAATTAAAATAAATTCATTGAGTTTTAATTTTGTTTAAAGATAAACTATTTTTGTTTAAATCTGAGTTCATTTCATTTAGATCTGAACTATTTTTGCTTGTTGCCATAGGTTTTAAAACTACTGTACTGTTCAGGGCTAAATCAAGATAAAATAGTAGCCCAAAACTAATGTCAGGACTGAGAATTTAAGTCTCAACTGATATTTCTTATTTTGTTGATATTTATGCCAAGACTTCTGTTTGTTTGTTTCTCCTTTACCATCTTTGATTGCCTATATTTCCACAAATACTGAACCATTTCAGCCCAAACTAGTGTCAGCCAAAAGCCCTCAATTCCAGCTTTCAGAATCGTACTTTTGACAATATATTTCTGATTTGAAATTATGAGTTAATCTTGCTTAAACATAATTCCCCTATCATCTCCTTTTTGTAGAATTGGATATAAAAACCCTCACAGTTCTATTATCCCAAGCAATTCAATCTCCTCCTGTTTAGGCTCATCAATAAAGCTATTGTCTCAATTTGAGCTGTATCCTTTGTATCCTTGGGAAATAGTAATTTGTTGGTGATGGTTGAGCACAGGCTTTGATACAACTGAAGCTGTTGTTGAAAAAGTCTGAAGTATTACAGAGTCTTTTGATTCTCTAAAGCTAAACATCAGAGTTTCATCTGATGAGGGACGTCTTCCTGTTTCATTGTGTTTGATTTTAATATGCAGTGAAGGAGGATCCCCAGGTACACCACAATGTGTAGTTGTTGTGGGATATATAGTTCTGAAAATAAGCAATTTTTTTATAAGTTGATATTAATCTGTTGATATATGATGTATTGCCAAATTTGAAAACTGTCACCTCTGGTGTCCTGCTTGAGTCTGCCCCCAGGCTTCAGTGAACAAAATTAATAAAGGGTTTAACTTGTTCACGAGGTTTGCGTCCCTGACTTAGTTTGATAATGATTTGATCAATTCATTTAATATTGCTGATTTTAAATATTTATTGTCTATTTGAAATTCAATCTTCTTCAAATTTGCTTCATTTCAGGATTCTCCTTTTCTTTGTTACTGCTGCTAGTATTTCTTTCAAGGAATATTCATTTTACTCTATCTTTATCCTTGGTTTTAAACCAACAATTCATTTAAAAACAACCTTTCCTTTCATTTACTGGTTTCTACCATTTAATTTAATCTATATTAATGGATAGTTTTTACTTTCAAAGTTACCTTTATCCTCAGAAAAAAATTTGAACCCGCGGCCTTTATGCTAAGGTTAATATCAACCAGTCCAAACTTGTTGCTTTTTGCCTTGGCTTACGCCAGCAGTTCAGATCTGATTTTTATGTCCTCCCTCTCTTGTTTTGGCTCAATATCTACTCCCAAAGCAAAGCTGCTGTTCCCTGTCTTTCCCTTTACCCTTATGCTTAACTTTAAAAAGAAAAAGTCACCAAAGACACATGCTTGTTTGTCCCTTTTTACCTTCCAAACCACCTAACTACCTTTGGCTAGCTGTTTTTACCCCAAATATCACCTCACCAACCAGGCTTCAATAAAAATCCTGATTTCTATCCAATCTCAACCTAAGTTGGGATTGTTTGACTTGCACCCTAAAAAGGTACTTGTTAGGTTTTGTGGCTTGTGTTTTCTCTTAAATATTTATTATTCTATCTTTTCATCCTAGTTTCATGATTCCATTTGACTATATCTTTCATCAGTTAGGCAATTTTGATAGTGGTACCCACACTTTAATTTTTGATAGTTTCAATCCACCAACTAGTGCTGATCACTTTCCAGACTTAGAAATAGACTTTTTAACCAAATTGTCAGTCTTTAAGACTGTTCTTTATTTTGTTTTCTTAGGTTTAATAAATTGCCTTAGTCCTTACTTCTGTTGCAACTGAGTTTCCAGACTTGCCTGCCAACATATCTTACAATACACAGGGGGCGCTCAATGAGTTGTCCTTTGATGTATCTAACAACATGGGTCATTCTGATGGCAATGTCAAATTGCGGGCCCTTCTTCCTAATTAGGAGCGCTGCCAATTTGAACTACTGATCCAGCACAAGTTATTCCTTGGCTTCAATCTTTACATGGAGTGTGCCACCATGCCACCCCCTTGTGGCCCGGTGGCTTTCCCATATTTTATATTAATTGCACTATTCAGCAATAAACAATACCTTATTCTTATTATTCCTGTTTTTTCTATTAGACTATTGTCTTCCCCAATACAAATACTGAATCCTCATTGGTTCAGTTGCAACACTTCACTTCATGTAAGCTCTTAGGAGCTTCAGTGCAGTTATTATTGCAAACTTTGCCTACCTTTTTATACTTGAAAAATATAAACATTCTTGGTTTAAAGGCCTTAGTTTTTTAATAATTTACCCCAAGCCTTCAGACCTTACACTTCATATGCATTAATATTAAAAAAAGGAAATCTTTCAATGCTTTCATATATATATTAATCAAAATTCATTTGAAAGTTTGATGGGATTTCATTCATTTGATCAAATTTGATGGTTGCTCCCACTTCATATGATTCCATAATCCAAGTTGAACTTCCTTCATGTGCTTCATATTCCCTATTCATTGCTTTCTTCTTTGAAAATTGATTCATATTCCTTTGAATAATTTGATTTATTTCACTTTGAATTCTTTGGATGACTGGGGCTATCATTTTTTGATATCCCCCATATACACCACTGGGTGCATATGCTGTCCCCTTGACAACTTCTTCTCCATCTCTTGAAGTGACTAAAGTAAAGGTAAGTAAAAGATAAAGATACATACTAATTCTTTCCCTTGTGGCCCCTTCAGCCACAGTCACCCCATTGACAAGCTTCATGAGTGTTGGGTGCTCTTCATTAATCTTCCTTGCTTTGATCTTCCTTTGATTTCTTGCTATTCTGTCTTCCCTTTGATTTCCATCATTTGATGAATTTTCCTCTATTCTTGAAGTGCTTCTGCCTCTTGATTGTTCTTCATTTCCCTTATTCATTTCTGTTTCCATTTCCATTTTTTCATTTCCTTCATTTTGATTTGATTCCTCTTCATTTATGTTAATTTCAGTTGATTTTTCATTTCCTTCTATTAGCTTGATCTTCTGATTGTTTCCTCTGGCTCCTTGCCAGAATTTGAACAAATTATAACTTGCATCTTGAAAATTTAAACTTCCTAGAATTTTTCCCTGCAAATTAAGTAAAACTTCCTTGTGTTGATTTTGAATATTTGTCCCCAAGTTACTTAGGGCAACTTCATTTGATCAACTTATTGAATGTCCCCATTTCCTAGTGTTCCTGTTACTATTACCCTGACATTTTTTTCAAGCTTGTCAACCTTTTGAAGGTGTTCTTCTAATTCATGTACAAGTGAGTAGATGTTTGATATGTTGTTTGAATTACATACCAGATAATGGTTTTATATTATTACTATCAGCACATAATCAGGAAATTATAGATAACAGTACATTTAATTGGCAATTATTGTAAATAATATAAATAACTTGAAATTGTACAAAAAATAGCATAACACACAAAAACCCCATAATTAATTTAAACTAGCCATCTGAATTAGAACATGTAGATTATATTTTTCCAGTATGTAACTTTTTTATTTGAAACTAGTATTTTATTGATATCTCATTGTCAGGAATTTATATTGACTTTGCTCTACCTTGGTTAATCTTGGTGACCTGCCAAGTCATTAATTATAGAAGCTTCTGATTATTACTGGCGAGCCTAATTAATCTAAGAAGTCTTCACAAAATAAGTTTGGACCAATTATTATAAGGACAACCAGGAATATCCTAGGCCTTCAATTAGGATCAATTCTCAATTGGCTAGAAGTATTCTGGAATACTCTAGCAAACTGCCAGGTAGCAGCAGAATAGACCCAATAAAAAGGCATCAAGAAGATGGTGAGATCATCCAAGAATAAAGAGGATTAGGATCAATTTTCACTGAAAGCCCGCCAGTTCCACTGCAAATTCCTTCTGTGAAAGATTGCTAGGTGACCTGATTAATAATGCGCTAAAAATAGAGCCATTAATTGGTGCTGCCACTGCTGGCACGCCAATGGATCATGTATGGCTATGAAGTAAATAGTACCCAGCACAGGGTACTATAATATCAAATACCATGCCATTTAATGGATTCCTGACTCTGGGGGTTGATGCCAGCAGTCTGGGGATAAAAAGACTGGCTGAGCAAGAGTTGGAAGCACCAGATGAAATTATCCTGATTAGAGAGCAAAAGCTCTATAAAAGCCCTTCCATTGGACTAATGAAAGGCAGACAAAATTAAGATTATCCTACTGCAGAACTTTTTTGCAGTAGAAGAAGAGATCCAAGTTTGAAGACCTCAGTCAGTACTCAAAGATCTTAGCAAGCTGCCAGTTAGAGAGCCGCTTGGAAGTTACCTCCTTGGACATTGCCAGTCATTGTCCTGCCAAGGAATCCACAAACGTTGCAGATAATGCTTGTTATCATACAAGAAACCCCTTCTACAGAATGACCAAAATATCCCATATACTTAATAAAGCTATTGATACTCAGACTTCCAGATCTGATAGCAGAACAGAAAGTTCTGATAGTGGTGTTCACTTAAAAAATGAGTTACCTGCACTGTCTGTCATTAGCAAGTCTTACCACACCACCCCAGCTTTTTTGATAAGTATGGGGGGCTACATGGAGACCAGCAATGAAGAGCAGGATTCATCCCTCCACTTGGATATTGCTTCATACCAAGTTCCAGAAGTACCAGTAGACAAGATAAACCTTGACGTCAGTGGCACAATGGTACAAAAAAAACCATGGAGCTACACTATTGAGGATGTGCAATCACTCATGGACGCCTTGATGAAAGGCTACAAATCCACTGGTGACAATCAACAGGATAACAACTATACCCTGTTTAACACCGCAAGATCCTCTGAGCACTTGTGTTCCACATTCAGAAGCTACTAGGAGGCCAGTAGCACTCAGCTTGGCCTACTTCTGAAGAGAGAAGGAGTATATTGAATAACTGATGTTCTGTCATACTTTTTACACCCCACCATCAAGCATGTGCAGCTCTTAGTGGCCTGCCAAAACCTTGACCTTGAGGAAATGTGACACTTTAGAATTGAGATCCAGAATGCCCATGCCGCCCTGGTACACCAACTGAACTCTAGCTTCAACACTGTTCAACAAGCTGTAGGAAGTATAAGCAAAGCTGCCTCTTCTGCACACTATTGTGTGGACAAAATAGTTTTGCAGTTCAACAGCCAGGTGGTACAAGTGGTAGCAGAAATTCTTGATTCACAAGCCTGACCCCACAATGGGCATCAGATGTAACCTGTCATAGCGTCAACTTGGCCGAGAAGGTTTTTTTCTTGACCCGTCAGTCCAGCTTGGATGAGTCGGTAGATTGTCAAAGCAAGCTTCATGGCATGGTCTCAATAAAACAGTGCCTTCCACAAAGAGCGCCATAACAAGATCATCTTCTGGGTCAATGAGCTAGTTAAAAAGGTGAATAAGATGAAGGAGAAGACAGTCTCTACCAACAACTCTCCTACTTCAGATCAGATCCAAGACCAGAACGCCTGCTGCCTTGACCCTGAGGCTTATACTAATAATAAGCAAATTTGTGGGAAGCCCTGGAGACCATCTGTGCTCTGACCACTCAGCTGTACCAGGATTTGGAGGATAATTGTGCTCAGGTTGCCGCCCTCAAACACAAATTGGATGCCTACAGAAAACGTTTAGATCTGTTAGCCTCTACTACTCTACTCATGGAAGGGAACCATAGCAGCCTTTTGGAGCAAGTACAATCTAATGACGCTGCCAGAAAGGACTTTGAGGCCAACATCTCTGCAAGACTCAGCAGATTGGAGCAGGCAATGCTATCTGATAACAGCTTGTCATTAGAGGATATTCAGAGCCCTGTTCCAAACTCCTCTCTTGAGGAACATAAGGCATTGTCCCCTGATTTCTTTGACTTTACTTCTGAACATAGTACTGACAACAGTAGGGAAACCTGTTGCACTCCTATAGGAGTGGCTGCCTTGCTGTCTCTCACACCACTTACTGGTCTCTTCCCCATCAATCTTTATTTGGAATCACGTGAAGAGACAACCATCCTTAATCACAAGTTCAAGCCCTTGAACTTGCCAACCTTCAACCAAAAGAGTAATATCAAGACATTTATTTGTCTCTTTGAAATATTGATGTGTAGAGCCTCCAACCACATGAAGGCTACTGCCCTGATCAATGCTCTTGACCCTGCCAGTGTGGACGTAATTATACCTTGACTCCTGGCAGAAGAATGGTCTTATAAGGATGCAAAAATTGCTGTGATTGAGGAATTTGGCAGCAAAACCAAGTTGCAAGCAACAAAGTCCTATTTCAGCAACATTCCTTCAAGAAATATGAAAGTTTTTAAGATTTTGCTGACCGCTTCTATCATGAAGTACAAGTACTTCTGGGGGCAAGAGTATTCACTGACCTTGACTGCCACATCACAATGAGTAGAGCCCTCCAGCTTTATAGAGAGTTCTCTAACGTAATTTTCCTGGTATTAGATCAGGCCAATAATACCCAAAAAAATCACCAGCTATTTGGATCGGCTTGGAGCTCAGTTTGATGCTCCTAATAAGGGAGTAACTATTTGCAGTGATTCTGAGAATCAAGGAATAAATTGGGGTTGCAACAGATCAGTCAAGCCGCCAGAAGGGAAAAAGGAAGCTACTATCAACCCCACTGGGGAAGGAAACCCTTATAATAATGGAATTACTTGTTAAAAGTGCAACAGAAAGGGGCACCAAGCAATCCAATGTTGTTCTAAGGGCAAACCTCCTGGGGTCAATGTAGTAGTGGAGACCAAAGAGAAGAGACAGGGAAAAGAAAAGGCAGACCAGTAATGGAATATACTGCATCTGCCATTCCCTTGACTATTTCAAAAGACCCCAATAGAGACAATCCATAGAAGCTTGCAAGACCACCAAGAAGTCTGCCAAGAACCCTGTCAAGAATGCCGCCCTGAAGGAGGGATCTTCTGAACTCTTTGCTCTTAGTCAAGACTTCAAAGAAGACCCAGTACACCAATTGGTTGTAGACAACCTGTATGCTATTCCTGCACGCAGAAGAGGTAGACCTTGGAAGAATACTGTCAATGCAGTTGAGGTAGTCTCCAAACCCTATGCTGCGCAAGTACAGTAAACCTGTTTGAATGAGAATCCAAAAATATCCAGTGATCTGCCTAATCTCAAAGGAGTCCAACTGGTAATGTTGCTTGAAACCATTGAAAAAAACTTTCCTGAAATAGGAAAGAGTCTCAAGCAATACTTTGATACACTGGCCCCTCTTGGAGTTCACCTATTAAACTTACATTATGAAACTTACTCCAAGTGTACTTATGCAGAAGTTTCTGTTAATAAGGTGAAAGTAAGAGCCATAATTGACAGCAGAGCTCCCACCTACATAGTTTCAAGCCACATGGTTTGATAACTAGGATTGCCTCATGATATTGTGCACAGAAGAGTTTACAGCACTGCTGGCCTGCATACTACAACTTCCAAAGGAGCATACAGTGCTATTCCAATGCAATTTGGATCAATAGCTGTATCTTTTCCCGCTGTTGTCCTTCCCAGTCAAAACTACAATGTTTTTATTTGAACTGCCTTCATGCATAAATATGTAGTGAATATTGATATAGAAAATTACACCTTCACCATATTGAAACAGACCATCCTGCTGTATTATACCAAAGACACCACTAGTGTCAAAGAGAAACTGACAATTAATTTAGCGTACAAGGATGGGATTATAGCAGTACCATATGAGAAGAAGGGAAGAAAGAGCAAGAATTTGCCAAATCAGATAAAAGAGCGTAAAGGAATTCCACTTTGCTCTCTGGTAACTTTCACTCTCAAGTCTGGTACACAGTGTGTTGTGCCAACAGGATTGACTCTATAAATTCCCACAGGCTTATACAGATAAATACATCCGCCATGGGGGAGATCAAGGTTTAAGCCCTGTGTAGCTGGTATAATTATACCAGGGCATGGGGAAGTGCACATCCTGTTTACCAATCTGCAGGACCACAATATCCATGTGAAGAAACATCAGATAGTGTGATTAGTACATCTTCTGCCAATTGAGGAACTGGCTGGCTTCAAATGTATTGGGAACTATCTGAGATGGGGCTACCTGATCAGGTCAAAGCCAGTGCCTATGTGACTACCCAATTGGCCAACCTGTATTCTTTAGACTAAGAGCAACAGTAATAAGTAAGTGCCCTTTTTGAGAAGTATAGGTGCATCTTTGCTGAGGATGATTTCAACTTGGGATGTGCTGCAGACATTACCCACCACATTGACACTGGCAATAACAAGCCAATTTGACTCTGCCCCATCTGACAATCAAAGGCCAGCAAGGAGACTGTAAATGAAGAAATACAACAGCTCCTAGATAGGGGAATGCTAGTTCCTTCAAAGAGTCCTTGGGTGTTGCCCATCCTGATATTAAAGAAGAAATACAGAAGTAATCAAGTAGTCATAGACTACCAACGTCTAAATCTGATTACAAAGAAGGACTCATACCTTCTGCCAATAATTAACAACACCTTGGACTGCCTTGGAGGCACAAAGTTCTTCTCCACAATGGATCTGATCTCAGGATATTGGCGGATTGAGCTGCCACAAGAAGAACAAGAGAAGTGTGATATTATCACTTCACAGGGCCTCTTCCAACCAACATACATGCCCCAAGGATTATGTAAAACCCCAGCAACATTCCAACAAGCTATGGGTATCATCCTGGGGGATCTTAAGTTGTCATGTGTCCTTGTGTATCTGGATGATATTAATGTCTTCTCTAGAACGTTCACAGATCATTTAGATAACTTGGAAGCTTTTTTAAGCAACTAGCAGATATAAAATTGAAGATAGAGCCTAGGAAATGCCAGTTCTTCAAGGACCAGCTTGAATACTTGGGTTTTGTGATCAACACTAAAGGACTACGGCTGCAATCCACCAAGATAGAAGCAATAACCAAGATGAAAACTCCTGAGAGCAAAATGAATATTCAGGTGTTTCTAGACATGGTAGGCTATTATTGAAGGTTTATTTCAAACTTCACGCGTACAGATGTACCTCTCTTCCACCTGATTAAAAATGTAGTACCTTTTACCTGGACATCTGCATGCCAGTCTGCCTTCAATTTGTTAAGAACCAGCCTATCTGGTAGTACAGTACTAATGTATCCCAATTTCACCAAGCCCTTTGTGGTCCACACTGATGCCTCCCTGAGCGCACTAGGAGCAGTACTATCCCAGAATAAAAATAATGGTGAAGAACAACCAGTTGCTTATGCCAGCTGCTCCCTGAACATACATGAGCAAAATTACACCGTGACAGAATGTGAGTGTTTGGCAGTAATATATGCCTACAAACAGTTATGGGTATATCTCCTTGGGGTTCACTTCACGGTAGTGAAAGACCACGCCAGCCTAAGTTGGCTTTAGAACCTAAGAGAACCAGAAGGACACTTAGCACAGTGGGCCTTAAAAATACAGAAATTTGACTACAAGATGGTGCACCAGCCAGGAGCAAAGCACCAGAATGCCAAATGTCTATCCAGACTCCTGAATATTAACATAGTGTTATCACAGGCCAATATACTGTATGATAAAATGTTAACTGGCCAGTTTGAAGACAATCCTGAAGAAATCTGGGCTGTTCTCTGTGAACTAATGAAAGATTGTTGAGTTGAAGATGGTAAAATCTACAAATACCACCAAGGAAATAAGTATGTTTTCCCTCGCCCTTCTGAAAGATCATCCCTGACCATGGCCACACATAAGGCTGTAGGACATGGTGGCCTCTAAAAGACTGTACGCCAGTTACATCTTCACTACTACTGGGAGTCCCTACTATTTGAAACCAAGGAGACCTTAAATTGCTGCACAGAATGCCAACACAAGAAGCCATTTCATCCCAAGCATTAATTTAAGGCTGTTGAGCCTAAATTTGTTTGGCACACTGTCAGCATAGATGTTGTTGGACCTCTCCCAATGTGTGTTGGTCAGCTCATATACATCATAGTAACCATTGACTACCTTACTAAGTGGGTTGAGGTGAAAGCCTTTCAGAACGTGAGCGCAGAAGCTACTGCCAGGTTCATCTTAGAAAATATTATTCACCGCCATGGCTGCCCGCAATTTATCCTTACTGACAAAGGCACTAATTTCACTGCCAATTTTATCCCAAGGCTTAATGAGCTCATGGGCGTGAGGGGAGTGCCCTCTACTACATACCATCCAGAAACAAATGAAATGATTGAGAGAGCAAACAGAACTCTGGTGAATATCCTTTGCAAACTGGAAGATAAGCGCACCTCTGAGTGGTATCTGTTCCTACCAGAAGTTGTGCTTGCCTATAACATCTCCATTCATAGCACAACTAAGTTTTTTCATTCCAAATCATGTATGGTCAACACCCGGCTATACCGCTAATATTGTTCTCTGCTATGGGTAATCCTGGAGAAATCACTTACTACCAGTAAATGACAAAGCTGACAGATACATTCATTAAGATTCAGGCTGAAGCCTTCACTGAAACCACACTGGATAGAACAAAAGGACACCAGCACAATAATGCCAACTGCCGCGCTCTGCCAGAATTCAAGGTTGGAACTCAAGTTTCCTATCAAGATAAAGTAATAGGAAGGGCACATAAGCTTGACACCATCTGGAAAGAACCATTTGAAGTCATCAAGAAAACAGGCCAAGATGTCTACATGATTAAGAATGTTTCAGATGGACAACTCATTAATAGAGTCCATGCAAGGTTCTTAAACCCTTTTCACACTGCTAAACAATGACATCTATGTTAAATTCTTATACTTTCTAAAGAACACAATATTTTCAAATTTGATTTTTATTTTAATAAAAGCTAAGGGCAAGGTCATAAATTGCCCTCCTGGTACTCTTTGTCATCATTTTCCTTGTCCTCATTGTCCTCAGTGTTGTCATCCTCCTCTTCAGAATTCTTTTTGGGGTTAGCTGGGCTGGGGCATTTAGGCCTGGGAGTCACCATTGACATATTGGGCTTTTGATCCCAGCCATAAGAGCCACATCCTGGGGAAGCAACTCAAAGGAAAAGCACTAGTTTTTGAAAAACAGAAAGAAAGTCACACACAACCACAATTTCTTGTGGGCAGGAGACAGGTGGGAAAAGTTGACTAAGGGGAGGGGGATGGACTCAAAGTCCCAGTCAACCCACCAGGGACCACCCTCTAGAGAATAACTACACTCAGAATGAGGCAGTCCATGATGAAATTGTCAATAGAAAGATACTTTCCAGGGAGTATTGTCTTGATATTTCTGATAACGTTTCAGAGTTCCTCTCAATGAGCGGCCATTCTGTGGAAGCTGCCCTGGGGGAGTTGCAGGTTGGGTGTAAGCATCATGTTCCTGCACAACACCATTGCTTGGACAGCAGCCTTACAATCCCCATTGTGAAAGGCATCCCAGCATTTTCAAACTACTTTTCCTAAGCAACTATCCTGCTGGTTGTGGTTGTCAACCTGGAGCTTCTGGTAAACCAACAGGAATAGAGGAGTTGCTGGAACCAGGATTGAATAATCTTGTCTGCAATTTGAATTATGAACCTTTGGTCTAAGCCATCCACTGGCTCACTGGCTCACTGGTACATAAAACCTCTACCAGGTCTAGAAGGTTGTGACTAAGGATCTCTGCCAACACTTTGTTGTCCACTGAGAAGAATTCAAAACTCAAGGTGGTAATACAAGCCTTAAGTTCCTGTTTGGGCCTCTGCTGAACAACAAAAAGGAATTGATAGCACAATTTTTAGCCAGAAAAGAGGACATCACAATTGAAGTCAGTTATGTCAATGAGGTACTGAATGTATGGCAGGTTATCAACTGGGGCCTGGGAAGCCAATGACCCCTGAGCATAAGTCCAGTTGTTGATAGGATGCTCAACAGAAAGAGCCAAGGGAATTTCTGCATCCCGCCAGGTTGGTTCCTTGTGAGCTGGCTACTCTTGCTGAGATTGGGGTTCTTGCTGCGCCTGCTTATGAGGAAGTTCCTCATGGCCCATGTCAGTAAAGATTGTACTGTTGTCCCTATCATAAAACCTGAAAATATGTGCCTTCTTGGCATCATACAACATGGCCTGGAAGAGGGCAAAGTCCAACATCAACATAGCAGCAATGAGGCTGCCTGCATCTGTGACACAAGAAGTGTTTGAAGCATTTGATGGATGGGACATGGTAGTAGACAATTTGAAAACTTGACGGTATAGCTAAGTCAAGCTGGAGGAAATGCCAGAAATTTATATTGACTTTGCTCTACCTTGATTAATCTTGGTGACCTGTCAAGTCATAAATTATAGAAGCTTCTGATATATTACTGGCAAGCCTAATTAATCTAATAAGTCTTCACAAAATAAGTTTGGACCAATTATTATAAGGACAACCAGGAATATCCCAGGCCTTCAATTAGGATCATTTCCCAATAGGCTAGAGTTATTCTGGAATACTCTAGTAAACTGCTGGATAGCAGCAGAATAGGCCCAATAACAAGGTACTAAGAAGATCATGGGTATCTATGAGCATGAGAAAGGATGGTGATCCATTTGCACTGGCAGCCTGCTGGTGCCGCTGCAAATTCCTGCAAAGAAAGGTTGCTTGGTGACCTGATTAATAATGTACTAAAAATGGAGCCATCAATTGGTGCCACCACTGCTGGCACACAATGGATCATGCATGTCTATGAAGTAAATAGTACCCAGCACAGGGTACTATAATATCAAATACTATGTCATTTAATGGATGCCTGACTCTGGGGGTTGATGCCAGCAGTCTGGGGATGAAAAGACTGGCTGAGCAAGAGTTGGAAGCACCAGATGAAATTATCCTGATTAGAGAGCAAAAGCTCTATAAAATCCCTTCCATTGGACTAATGGAAGGCAGCCAAAATTAAGATTATCCTACTGTATAACATATTTGCAGTAGAAGAAGAGATCTGAGTTCAAAGACCTCAGTCAGTACTTAAAGACCTTAGCAAGCTGCCAGTTAGAGAGCCGCTTGGAAGTTACCTCCTTGGACATTGCCAGCCACTGTACTGCCAAGGAATCCACAAACGTTGCAGATAATGCTTGTTATCATACAAGAAAACCCTTCTACAGAATGACCAAAATATCCCATATACTTAATAAAGCTATTGATACTCAGACTTCCAGATCTGATAGCAGAACAGAAAGGTCTGACAATCATATTTAATTGTGAATGTTTTATTGAATTTTAACTATACTAGGTTGTATTGTCAGCCATGTCAATTCTGAATTATGTGCATAACTAAATGCATTTATTATAATAAAATTCATTGTAAACTTGGTATTTTTGATTGTGATTTTATAATTGGACTGTGTCTTTATTAGAGAGCCAGTAACACTTATTGCAAATATTGATACAGAGCGTATTTTAAAGCCTGCATATTTACATATTGATAATGATTCTATAAAATTTCAGTTGGATTTTGTGAGTTGCAATAATACAATGGATCAATCAATCACTATTTATGACCATTAATTGGCTGATTTTCTTTGCTTTGGCAATTGTGCATTTTCTGATAATTATGTGTTTAAGGGACCCTGTTTACAGAGAATAATACAGTTGGGGAATCAACCAAGGATCCATTACTCTCTCTAACAGGAGATAGCTCTTCAAGCTGTAGGGTAGGGGTTGGGCAAGTAAGAGGATCAGGAGAGCAAAAGGTAGCTGGCCCCTGAGACAGGATACAAGACAAGAATAAGGAGAGCCAGATGGTAGCTAAGGACCACAAATTGGAGATTAAAATCATCTGCTCTAATTAGATACTATTAAACTCTCAAGGGTATAATAGTGCAAGATTTCTTTATTGTAGAAATAAATGTTAATCAAACAATTAACTTGGGATTTGGATGGGAGTCCTTATACTAGTGTCAGAGAATTCTTCCCTGACTACAATTATTTATGTGGTATTTTCAAAAATCCAATTTTGCAACCTTCACATCTCCCAGAAGCCAACAAAGTAGGTGATAAACTATTGACTGGGTCAACTTGGAAAGGGATGGGGATCAAACCTGGAACCCTAAAATGAAGTCAATGGTTAGTTCTAAGTTCAGTTTGAATTACCTATTTATAAAGGTTTTATTCATTTGACTTTGGTTTTCAACTTTGGGGTTGCCTCTGCAAGTGTTAATAACAACACTATACACATCACTTACCGCTCAACAGATGATTGGCTGCCTCTAACCTTGTTGCTGCTCTCAAATCTACTGGCACTAGTGGCATATACGGCTCTGAACTCACTTTACCTTAAGTTTAAGCCTATACATTGCTTAAATTACTCTGATCTTGTGACTGGTGTTTGTTCCCTCTCTTTTGTCTATAATTTTGTACATAATATTCAGGCTCAATTGACTGCCCAAATGCACAGGTATTAGTTTTAACCATTAGTTTCAGGAAATTACTTGGTCAATCCCCTCCTATTACAATAGCCTCTTAAATGTTCCAGCCTCTCTTTTTGAGGTATTTAAGTGAGCTATCTTTATCCTTCTTACTTGTTCCAACAATAAAGATCTTTTCTATTCTACACTTGCATACACTATCTTCTTCTCCCACCTTTTGAAACCATGAAAGGAATTTCCTTCCTGTCCTGGCTTCTAGTCCTTCTGCTTACAGTTGTATTAGGTCTTGAAAACCCTACTCCTACCACTGACTGGCACAACTCCTCCCCCAATGATGCCCACCAGAAGGAGTCGCTGGCCAACAGGTGGTTCAAGTATCCCTCAGATCACTGGGGAAGAAAGTTCCATTATGGTTGCAATACCACTCCTCCTCCAGCTGAACCCTCACTGGTTAGACCTAATGTATCTCTCTACCTGTTGACATACTTGGTAGGGTATTACCTATTGGGTTGGTTCAGCTCCTTGTTGGGTAGATTTGCCTACTTAGGCCACTTGGGCCACCTTGCCATGGTCACAGTGCCCATTGGTTTGGTCATTGTAGGACTTAACATAGGGGCCTTGGCCCACCAGATTGGGGGCTTGATCCCCCTCAAGTGGGTCCCTGACAACTAGGGGGTGGAATTGGGAGTACAAACTTAATGAGTTTGAAACCCAAGTGTAATGATTCACATGCAGTAGCAGGAATCATGATGCAAGATATTTTTAGATGCAATATAGTACTAAGATCCTTGTAGGTTTTACTTGCATCTGCATTGATGTGGTGCATAAGAGCAATTGATTGACAATTAATTGAGTAGCAGTGACCTAGATCATCCAAATTTGGAAATTGGAAGAGGCCTTTATCTATTGGATAACTGTTGTCAGGGAAGTGATTCCTGAAAACGTGCTGGCATCAAATTGGCTGTTTTCATATCATATTTCCTGTATGGTATGAAGTGAAAACAGCCAATTAGATGCCAGTGCTAAATTATCAGAAATGCCCAATTGCCAAAGCAAAGAAAATCAGCCAATTAATGGTCATAAACAGCAATCAATTGATTCATTGTATTATTACAACTCACAAAATCTGACTTAAATTTTACAGAATCATTATCAATAGGTAAATATGCAGGATGTAAAATGCACTCTGCATCAATATTTGTAATAAATGTTAATGGCTCCCTAATATAGACACAGTCCAATTACAACATCACAATGAAAAATGCCAATTTTACAATGAATTTTATTATACTTAATGCATTGAATTATGCACATAATATCTAAATATCAAGATATAACATCTAGCTGCAATATTATAATGTAATATTTACATTTGTTGGTCCTTACTGTATTATTGATAATGAAAAATATTCTTGCAAATAATTATATATTATCAAATCAACTGTACAACTTTTTTTAAAAATATGAGGAATGTCAATAATGTAAAAAGAATATATTATTAGTTATGAATTGAAAGAAATCATATCAATTTCAATAATTTGTCCCAAAGAAAGGTTTTATTTTACTCATCAAGGGACAATTTGGGGAATGGGAAAAATTTATGTTGCTGTTATATTTGTATCAGTAAAGGGTGCTATTTTCTACAGACAGTTAGTCAGGATCCTAACTCCAATACTATACTCATAGATGATATAATGACGGCCTTTGGTAGGACAGAATAATATAAGGATATAATAATAAACTTATATTTATTTAGATAGTGCTGCAGTTATATAGTAAGAGGCAGGGGAATTTCCACCAGGCAAATGGTGGCACAGACAGAAAGACTTTTTTAAAGGAGAAGAGTGGATAGATACAGTAGAAACATCTGCATAAGAGAACAACTGGTTACACTTACCTTGCCTAATGGAGGCAAGTGGCACTATCTATGTTGTCCTATTTATAACCTCAGAAGTAAAGCCTGCACCTGATGCACATACAAAAGGCGCTTCAAATACCTGTTTTAAGGCGTTTTTAATGTAATTAACACTGTTAAAACCAGGTTGAGTTAAAGAAATTACACAATTGTTTTGTTGCTTGATCCCCAAGTACACAACTTAATGTCTAATCCATTCAGGATCTGCAACATTTCCCTCCACTGGATTAGACAACAGGGGGGAATGGCTTGGCACACAAGATGGTGGCTATGGTGAATAGTCACTCTATAAGAGTTCTAATAAGAGCCTTGAAGAAGGTGCAAGTGTTAATTCCAAATAGCTGCAAGCATACAAGGCCAGTTGAGGTAGAGAACACAACAGAGAAGCAAGTAGTCCTGCATGGTGTGAGTGGCAGCTATCTGGACTTGGGGGTTCAGCTAGATCATCTACTGGTGCCTCAGCTGGTCTTAGTGGGAACAGAACCATTATTGCTGCATTGTTCCTAGTCTTGAGCAAGCCCAAAGAGGTGAAAGGAACTGGGTTGCAAAAGGGTAACAGTATTCATTGGTGGTTCTCCATGCAAGCAGCAGAAGAATACTTGGAGGCTTGGCTGAAGGATTTCTAATTCAAGGGCCAAGTGCTCTCAGTCTTGCAACAGGGGACAGTATCCAGAATAGTGAAGTCTGTTCTTTGCGCTTGGGCAACACCTGGGGTTACAGAGACTCAACCAGTCCGTTGGAAAACCTCAGACAACTTTGAGCAGCATCTTTGGCAAGATTTTCAGGAAGTGTTGAAGCCAAACACAGTGGAGGGTACTGCTCATTTGGTGCCAGTGGTGATGACTGGCAACCTTGTCCTTCAGGGGACCAACCATTGTGACTCCAAGCAGAAGGAAAACATGGGAGTCTTCCTTGAGTGGGCCTTGTCTGTATTCTACAGGGTGGGTGGTCAGGTCCCTGTAGAGTATGCTCTTTGTGAGAGTCTCCTGTGAGACTGTATCTTCTTGGGGGCCGCCTTTCCTGTGGACATTGGGGTCAATTGTGTGTCTCTCTTGTTGGGGGTTTGTTGCCCAATCCTTGTTCATTGGCTTTGCGGATCTGTAGGTAATCATTTTTGTTTCCTGGCTGCCATTCAGGTGGTATAACAGTTGGTGCAGTATTGGAAGAGTCTTTTCAGTCTCCAATAAACATCTTATTCTTTCATTCTTGTTCCTCATACCTTGGTGCATCACTATTGCAAACAGGACAACAACCTATGTAATTTTTTAATTAGGTATTTGTTTTTTGGGTTGTTGTCCTCTTTGGGGATTACTCTTGGTCACTAGGAGCAGCACACATATACTGAGTGTGTACTCTAGTGATCAATTGCCCAGAGTTGAGCTCCTTAAGGGTGTAGAAGTTGGGGCCAGTCTTCTAGATAACTTGAACTAGGCCTTCCCAAAGAAAGGCGAGTTTGAATTCACGCCTGTACCCTCTATTGCTGAAGAAGTAGACTAAGTCTCCTACTAGATAGGTGGGTAGGGCGGGGCATTTGAATGCAGCTTATTATAGGTCCTGAAACTTATGGTTTAGGCTTACAGTTTAGGCCTCTGATTGAAAGCAAATAAGGGTTTGAACAAGCTTGTTGAGGTATGGTTCTGGAGACACAGCCAGGCTAGGCTTTACCAAGGAATATAGTAAATAGGGAAGAACTGGTTGCCGGCCATAGAGCAGTTGGAAGGGCGGCTTACCAGTGGCACAATGATATCCAATGTTATATGCAAAGGTGGCTGCAGGCAGGAAGGCATCCCATTCAGTCTAATGTTGGTGACTGAGCTTCCGGGGTATCTGGACCAGGCTCCCAATAGTGCAGTCTATCATGCCATTTGTCTGTGGGTGATAAGGGGTGGATAGTGTCCCACAAATTACCATCAGTTGGTTGAGGCGGGGGATGATATAACTGGTGAAATTGGTACCATTGTCTGTCAGCAGAATCTAGGGGCAACCATGTTTGTATATTATATTCTCTAGGATTAATGTGACTGTCACCAGTGCAGATTAGTGGGAATTGCCTTGGACTCTACCCATTTATTCAGATGATCAACAGCCACAATGATGAACTTGTTTCAACTATTGGTAACTGGCAAGGACCCTACTATGTCAATGGCTACTGTGTGGAAGGCAAACCCAGGGTGTAAAAGTCTGTGTTGAAACTTGGTAACCTTAGGTCTCTCAATTTTGCAGTCATGACAGGTGGCTATCGTATCTACTACATCAGTGTGAATTCCTTCCAAGAATCAGTGCTTCTGTAGCAGGGATAACGTTTTCTGTATACCACCATGACCAGTAGTCTTGTGAGCGGCCACCACTGAGTCCATGCGTAGGGATGGGCATATGTAAAGTAGCCAAGAGTCTCCACAAAGCTTCAGGAGCTATCCCTTAGAGACCTTGGTATCAACAGCTAACTTTTTGAGAGCCCTCTGTATCTCTACCAGCTCCTCTCCCCACAAAGAAGAATCTTCTATAAGCTTATCATAGAAAATGTCAGCCATGGGGATACTAAGGCAACAGTAGGAAGACAGGAGAGACAGTAAATGTTCTGGTGGGCTGCTCTGGCTCTATGAACAATTTTGTAGTCATAAGCTTGAAGTTTAATAGCCTAACATGCTAGAAGCCCTTTGGGATCCTTGAGGGTCTTCAGTCATTGCAGGGAGGCATGGTCTGTTATAACTGAAATGTACCCCATGGAGATACACTCTGAATTGTTGGTAGGAGTATATCACAGCCAGACACTTGCATTTGGTGACAGTGTAGTTCCTCTCATGAAAATTAAGTGTTTGCAAGCAGTATCCAACAGGATGCTCAAGTCCTTCAGAGTCTAGTTGGGAGAGGACGCCCCCAATTGTAGTCAGGCTAGCATCTGTATGAACCACAAACGGCTTGGCAAAGTCAGGGTAGGCTAGTACGGGGACAGCAGTCAGTGTTCCCTGAAAAGTGTTGAATGCAGATTAACATGCTGGGCTTCAGAAGAATTCCTTATCAGCTTGGAGAAGCTGAAAAAGGGGGTTGCCTCAGGATGAAAAGTTGGGGATGAAGCAGCAGTAGTACCCAATCATCCCCAGGAAGACTTGCATGTCATGTTTATTGGCTGGACTCTGCATCTTCTCAATAGCTTCCACCTTCAGAGGTACATGCCAGAGTCTATCTTGACTAATGATGAACTACAAGAGCTCAAGATTCTCCTTGAAGAAGTTGCACTTGCGTGGCTTGAGCTTGAAATTATCTGCAAGTAACCTCTGGAAGACTTCCTCCATGTGCTGCAGATGATCATTAAAGGTCCAGGAGAACACATTAATGTCATCCAGATAGACAAGAATACTGGTGAGTTTGAGGTCATCCATCACTGCATCCATAGCCTATTGGAAGGTAGTTAGAGCATTGTAAAGACCTTGGGGCATCCTTGTGTGTTACAAAAGTAACAGTTTCAAAGCCCCGGGCAGGAATCAAACCCGCTCCTAGCCACCAGGCGGGGCTAGCAGGCGGGGGAGATTTGCCCGCACCTGGATTTTTTGCTTTTCAAAGAGCATCCAGGTGCAGAAACCATTACTGCCCTGGTGATAGCTGAGGGGCCCGCTTTGGGCCCCAAAAGCTATGCCCAAGCCTTGGTGGGTTTGGCTAGGCCTGGGCAGGCTATTTTTAGCTGCCCAGTAAACCCAGATCAAGCCCACCCTCCATTAAGTAATTTGGGGTCCCCAATTGGGGACCCCTTTTTTAATCAAGTTCTTTGGACTCAAGAGAGCCTGTCAAGCCAGTCCAAAAATGGTGATCAAATTGGGAAACCCCCCCCCAAAACCCCGAAGCTAAACCTGCCAGAATCAATGGCCAGCCAAGCCAAGATGTACCATCAAAAAGCCAAACAACTGTTTCTGAAAACCCCAAAAATAACCATGAAGCAGCCAACCAAACATCAGAACCTGAGATGCCAAGCCTTGCCACACAGATAGCATCAGAAGAATGCCCAGAGGCACCTGCATGTGAGTAAGTATATAAATCAGAAGCACTTGAAAAAGTTCTGTATTGTCATCCTTATCAAATAAAGTTGTTATGAACCTTTGGTTCACCAATCTGTTTATATACCTATTTTTGATACTCTTCCATCTGCATACACCCAAGCGTCAGTAACCATCTACTGGGATAGATAGTCAGACTCCAGTTGATAAAACCAAAGCCTTTGACTACTACCTTCCACCCAACGCTCCATTTGGCCCTGTGCATTTCACTGAGTATCCTGACAATCCTGACCACAAACCCTGGACATTGGAAGACTTGCAGTGGTATACCTGCCCAAATGCTCCCAAGGAACCCTACTAAATTTTCCATGACAGCAAAGCAATCACCATCTACCATTTGATCTTCAATGGGAAGTACAACAATCCTGCTGCCTACTTGGTCCCCATGGAACCTCCCCCAACACCCAAACCAACCATCTCAACCCCCCCACTTCTGATGCCACTGGCCAGAGTAGTCAATTCCTGGGAGTGCTTTACCTAGCGCTCACAGGATGGATTGACTCTGCCTTGCCAGCAGCTGGACCTTGGGCTGAGGCTGGGAAGGCCCTTTCCTACCTGGTAAAGTTAGGTCCCATCATCTGGTGGGCCATGCCAGTACCTGCTTTGAATCCTCCCTCACCTGCTGGAGCTCCACAGTACTCTTGGTATCCTGAAATTGTGGGGTGGAATAGCCCTTGGTCAGTGATAATTGCACATTTCTCTTGATTGGCGGGGGATAAGTCAATCTGCCAGTACCCACTGATAAGATCCATTGCACTAAAGAACTTGGCGCCTCTCAGGGAGTTTAAGGTATTGTCAATGCAAGGGAGGGGGTATGAATCCTTCTTGGTAACAGCATTCAGTTGGTGGTAGTCAATCACCACTTGGTTGCTACCATCTTTCTTTTTGACAATCAAGAGAGGGGAAGCCCAAGGGCTTTTACTGGGGATCAGTAAACCAGATCCTAATAGTTTCTGGAGCTCCTTGTTGGCTACAGCATGATTAGCTTGGCTACACCATATAGGTCTGAAGCAGATAGGTTGACTGCCTTGGGTGTCAATATGGTGGGCAACATTGGCAGCCTTGTCCAGATCATAATCATCCTTGGCAAACACATCCTTATACTGAGCAAAGAGGTCCATGGCTTGATTCTTTTGCTCTTCAAAAAAGCCAGATAGAGAGTTGCGGCTTATGACCAATAGCACCAGTGGTTGCTCACAGGGTAGACCCAACTCAGAGAAGTCCGCAAAGGGGGCGGTCTCCTGCAGGTTGTCATGCTCTTCCAGTCGTATATAAGCCAGCAGTTGGTGTTTGGAGACAACCATAGCTTCACAACTCATGTTGGCCAAGAGTATGAGTCTCTCCTTCTCACTTAGCATGAGGATGCCTGGTGCAACCCATGGTTCTAGTCTGGAAGCATTAGGGGTGCCAAACATTTCTCCATGAGTGCTAGCTGGTAGAGCCAGCAAGAGGCCTGTATTGTGGATCACCTGGGCGCCAGGTGGGATAGTCACAGTACAGGAGGCGTAGACTGGAATACCCTTGGATTCCCCAATTGAGAGAGGTAGCACCTTGACCTTCTTACTACGCAGTGTATAAGCAACTGGAAGCTCTCTGTTAGCGTACTCCAGATTGATGTAGTGCAGACGCCGTAAGGGCAGGTCAGACGGGCATCCACCATGATAGAACATGGGTATGGAATGGCCCAAAATCCCAAATGTATGGTCTTCATGGTTAGTCACAATGCCATACTGGACCATGAAGCTAGTCCCAATAAGAATGTTGTAGCTATTGTTTTCTAGGACTATAGCAGGAGCAGTGACCATTAGCTTCCCAAAGCAAAGAGGGAGAGAAGAGTAGGCTCTTTTTGCTCTAGTGGTCAGTGGCCCAGCAGTACCAAACTCTTCATGGTAGGCCAAGTCCGGTGCCAGCTTAAGCTTCTTGACCAGCCACAAGGATACAATGTTCCCAGGAGCACTTGTATCCAGTATGGCTTGGACGTGAGTTTTTTTCACTACCAGTTTGATATAAGTACAATCCTGGTGATCATCTCTGATCTCCACAATCTTGAAGACCTGTTGTACGCTCATTCCCTTGAAATTCTCCAGGAAGGTAGCCATGTTAGCTCCTACAGCTAGGCTTGCTTCCTTGAGAGATTCTAGCAGTGCCAAGACATTTACTGTACAGAGAAGCTTGGCCAGTTGTTCATCACTGTCCTCCTCATGAATGACTTCAACACCTGGTTGAGCATTTGTTTGGCATAGGGTAAGGGCACTGTTCTCCAAGCTATTTGAGGGATAACCACTTCAGGGTGCAGTGTAGTCTAATGATTTTGAGTGTTAACAGTGAGGACTCAATGTAGGAGGTCCTCTTGAACTTTTCAGATTCAGCATCCTTGTGTATTGGTCGGGAGTCAAAGTCAATCAGATAGGATTCATCCTTAGGGTTGGCCTCAGAGGATGATAAAGTTGCAGGCCTCTGAGCAGGTTTTTTGGGGGGCAGTGGTATGGGGGAGATGAGGGTGTCAAAATTACAAAGGCAGCCAAGGATTTATCCTTGTCCTGGCTTCTTAGTAGTTTTTTGACTGGTACTCATTGTCTTCCTCAATATCAGCGTCCTTGATGCAGTCCTCCTCAGCGTCTTCTATGCCTACATGGTGGACCTTTTGGTAGGGGTTCTTACATTCCTGAGAGAAGTGGCCAGCCATACCACATTTGAAGCAAGTACAGGGAGAGTTGTTGGCTGGAGCAGGCCCAACCTTGTTGAAAGGCTTGGTCATCTCCACAGCCACACAGGGTCTATAATCAGCTTGCTGGAGGGGGAGGCCTTCAGGGAGAGGGACTTCAAACTCCTCCTTGTAGGTACATAGGAGGCAAATCAGGTCTGGCACAGTGCAAGCATTTTAAATACCCAACTTAAGAGCCAGATATAGTTCCTGGTTGACCTGTACAGCATTGAGAAGTGCTGACTGCACATCAATAAACCGCACAGCGCTCATAGATGACAGGGTTTGAGCTTCAAGGTAGAATATATAAGTGAAGTCTTCTAGAGTCTCCCCCACCTTTAGCTTGGTGTCAGTGAAGTCCATCTTGTAACTAAGAAAGGCTTATTGGCTACCAAATTCTTCTGTCAGGGCCCTAGAAACCTTGGAAAAAGTCCAGCCATTCTCAGGAAGATGTGGCAAAATAATGGTTTGAGTCTTGGCATCCAGACAGTTGATGATTGTGGAGTCTCTCATGTCATTGTCAGCGCCATACATGGAGTTCTGGTATAGGTGTAAGAACATGGCCACATTACTCTTGCGGTCAAACTTGGGTAAGTTGACAGACTTGAAGTTGTTGGAGCCATGTTAGAGGGGAGCAGGTTTTGATCCTTGCTGGAGATTGGGTGAGACAGGAATGGCTGAGGGTGGAGGCAGCAAGCCTAGCCTCAGATGCACATCAACAATTTTCCTCTTGTTGTGCTTCATGTTTTCCTTCTCTGTCCTGAGCAGCCCCAGAAGCTTCAGGAGTGGCCAAGACGTCATCCTCAGACTCTAAACTGGCTCTAATACTTGTACAGTGTTGGGGGCCAACCAAGTGTGGTCATTATTGCTTTTATAGCTATGATAGAACTAGGGGCTGCAGGACCTTTGTGGACTGTGGAGACTCTTGGAGTTGAGGGACATAGCCTGTAAGTTGACAGCCATAATCTTACTGTCCATTCTATCCAATTGGCTCTGGAAAGCATCCAGAAGAAGCTGCTGCTTGTCCAGCTCATCTTGATAGACCTTGTTCTTCTGACAGGTGATGTGCAAGTTGTCTTCCAGAGAGATAATGAGCCTTTCATGGGTGGCAAGCTCATCTTGAAGCAAGGCTATCACTTCTTTATCCTTCCTGGCTTGGGTCTGGCTATTGGCTCTGTCATGTGATTGTCAAAGTTTGAGATGATCCTGAAGCTCTGACACAGTGTGGTAGCCATCAAACAGAAAGGCAAGATCAGCGCTTTGTTGGACCAGTTCTGCCTGCATCTTCTTATAGTGATCAAAGATTTCAAGGACGTCATGGCCAAGAAGTTGGCTGGAGGGGGAGCTGTCCATAGCAGCGGGTGTGGGGTTAAATTAGGAAATGGTGGCAAGGCAACTACTCAAAACTTCCACTTCATGAGTCAGGCTTTGAACCATGGGACCAGTCTCAAGCACATGGTGTGTAGCCACACTAATCCAATTGGCATCTACACCCTTATGAGTGAGGGTCTGTACCACATGCGCTGGAACTAGGTTGGCTATTCCCCTTTTGATGGCGTCAACCCAGTGCAGCATGGTATTCTGGGCATTGGTAACTTCAGCAAGGTACTAGTTAACGGTGGTAAAAGTGTTTCCAAGCTCAGAGTAAAGGACCTGGAGGAATGTCTGTTGGTTGGATACCAGTATCCCCTGGTCATGCACTAGGCTTTGGATGCAACCTAGGTGCATTTGATTGTGGCATAAAGCAGAATGAGTGAACTGTTGTAAATAGTCCTTGATATGTTTGGTGGTGCGGAGGTCACAACAGAGTTGGTCAGGGTTGACCTGGGAGAGGTTCTGGAAACAAACTAAGAAGTTTTTGGCATAAGGTTACTGAAGAGCAAGATTCTTAGAGCAAGCACCATTGCCAGGAGCACCAGAGTCCATGGCATAGATGGCACTACAGATGGCATCCTCAGAGGGGGAATAGTTGGTGTCCATTTCCAAGGGGGCAAGGGCTTACAATAGCAGTGGTTGACCAAAAACAATTTCTTGGGGACATTGGTGTTTTGACATGAAATGACTGAGAGTGGGCAGGCCATAGGAAGCACCTGATCTTTCCCCAGCATGGGCATTGGCAGCAGTGAAGGCTGGTGCCTGGTGATAGGGGGAAGCAGTGGCAGAAGGCTCAGTCAGGGGCATTCCTCCCTCCTCATTGAAAGAACTGTGGGTGTAAATTCACTGCCACCCTTGACCTTGGATTGAACCATTTCCCCCCGTTGCACCAAGAAAGGCCCAAAAATAACAGCCAAGCCACTCAACTCTTTAGAAGATTTGAAACATACTGTTGATGAAAGATTTGTTGTTGCATACCCTGTGGAGTCTTCATCCTCCACTTCCCCTTCCATGGAAGAAACCCTGATTAATTTAGATTGTTTATTAGCCTGGTGTTGACTGTTGTTAAAGAGCATCAGGATCACCCAATCAAATTGCCCCACATCAGTTTCACTAAAATCAATTGCTTAAAAAGGTTCTGAAGGCAATTCTAGCCAATCAGAGAGTGGTTTGTAAATTAATCCAAAACTCTCCTGACTCAGGCCAGCAAATATTCTCTTCCAACCAATTGGATACAATCCAAGTGGTCATGTGATCTAATCTCCAGTAACTCACTCCTTTTAACAAAGCAAGGGGGCTTTGAGTCCCCTGCTTGTCAATTTTCCAATCTATTAAAATTTAAAAACATTTACTCTATGCTTTGTCATTTTAAATTTGTTGGTTCTGTTTCAGAGTCTTCTTTAATCCTAAGCAAAGTGTTAGCTGTTCTTACTTTAAATCTTACCTTTGCCTGCCCCCTTTTGAACCTGGTTGTCTTCTCAAAGTCTCTAAGTCTAGGTTTAACACTTAGTTGTTTGGTTTATTGTTTTTGCTTTCAACTTCTCTGCTTGAACTCTAAATTTAATTCAAAACTCTTTATAAATCTTATTATTATTTTAAGATTTTGCTTGCCTTTCATTGTTTTTGAACCTTATTTTGTCTTTATACCCGTATAAGATACCCAAGATTGTTGTCAAGGCTACCAGGTGCCCACTGCTGTAGTTCCTGGTTTTCTTGTGGCTGCCCATTTCACAATAATTTTTATAACTTTGAGGTCCAAAATTTGCACCTTTAGATTCCAAATTTTTTGGTGTTTGCAATTATGATCCTCCTTGTTTTGAAATATGTGGTATTTTCTTTAGCTCCTTTTTTGCTCCTTCTCTGGACAAATCCCCCTGATCTATGGTATTACATCTTCACTTCTGCTTGCCTAGTGGGAGAAAATCCCTCTAATCTCTTGCACCTCACAAGTGAATTACTCTTCTCTGAGGAAGCTTTAGTCAAGAACTTGACCTGCAATGACTTGGATTTACATGCTGTTGATTTCACTGTGCCTGCTCCCACATTGGAGAAGGTGCTGGCAGCTACTCTTCCCAGTTTAGAGGAGATTGACTTGGTACCTCTTCAAGCACCTGTGAAGTTGCCTCCTGCCCCCATTTATACGCCCTGGTTGCTCACCGGGTTAGTGCTGATGGGGTTGAATGTGTACTTCCTTCAGTTGTCCTCTGTGTCCTCCCTCCTATCCCCCCCTCCAAGCGGCTATCCCAGTACTCCACTGGGTGGCATCCTGGTGGTTCATCTTGCTGGGATGGGAGCCAAACTTAGTTAGTTTAGCACCTCTCTCTTACAGCGGGGGTGGGGGCTGTTGGTGTGGAAAGACATGAGCGCCAATGTTGTATTTGTAGCAGTAAAGGGTGCTATTTTCTACAAACATTTAGTCAGGATCCTAACTCTTAATACTATACCTGTAGATGGTATAAAGATAGCCTTTGGTATGACAGAAGAATATAAGGATATAGTGGCAAAACTGGTCCTTATTTATATAGTACTGCAGTTATATAGTAAGATGTGGGGTAATTTCCACCAGGGGAATGGTGGCACAGATAGAAGGACTTTTTTAAAGGAGGAGAGTGAAGAGATACAGTAGAAAGAGCTGCGCAAGAGAACAAACTGTTTCACACACCTTGCCTAATAGAGGCAAGTGGCATATCTATGTTGTCCTATTTATAACCTCATAAGTAAAGCCTGCACCTGATGCACATTCAAAAGGTGCTTCAAATACCCGTTTTAAGGCGTTTTTAATGTAATTAACACTGTTAAAACCAGGTTGAGTTAAAGCAATTATGCAATTGTTTTGTTGCTTGATCCCTAAGTGTACAGCTTAATGTCTAATCCATTAAGGATCTGCAACAGTTGCCATCATCTGCGTCTGTAAAAGAGACACCATCAGAGGTAGTGGAGAAGGATTGTGTGATGGCTTGGGAGTCAGGGTTGGAAGGTGAATGGCTTGGTCCTGATGGGGGGTTGGGGAGGCAGGGTTTGTTGACTGGGAAGAGGCGGCAAGAGCAAACTGCTTCAATTGCTCAAATTCTTCTTCTGTCACATATGCAGGCTTAAAAAACCAAATGGATGAGCGTGGGGGAGGCAGGAGTTCTTTAAGGACTTATAACTATCAATTGCATAGAAGATGACAAGATCTAATAAGTCCTGGACAAACATGGAAGGGGAAAGCTCATACACCTTCTCAATTTGGGTGCACAGCTTTTTGTAGGTGGCAGGCTTTGAGCACCTGAGAGCCAAAACAAAATTGTAAAGACATACATCAGCAAGATGCATGATAGCATGATTGGTGGGGTAGGACATACAGGTATGCCCTGCAGCCGTAATTTCCTTGGTTGCCTATTCCCGCAGCTCCATCTCAGCACTCATTACAACTGTTTACACAGCTTTTTGGGTAGCCCATTCCTCCAGCATGTCTGTCACAAGTGACAAGTTCCTGTTGAAAAGGCATGTGGTAAAATCTTGATTACAGGATTTGAATCACAAAACCCTGCGGGCCACCCCCCAGCTGCCTGGCCGCCTGTGTTTTTTGGGCTCAAACCAGAGTCAAATTAGATTTTGATGAAACTCCTGAGACCTACCAACCTAGAGCTACCTGCGCCAATGTCTCACCTGAAAAAGGATCCTGTTATTCCCACCAATGATAATGTGGTCCTAGTCAACAATCCCAAGATAACTGGGGCCACTTCTGTTGGGGAATTGAAGAAACTTCCCTTGGAATGTGGGCCGCCTAAGGATGACAAATCCTGCAGCTCAAAAGGGGAATTTGAGTTTTCCCATTATGATCCAGCCAATGAGAGATCCCCTGTGCAGGACGCCACCAAGGGCTTCCAAATCCTGGTATATGTTACCACCCGGCCCAAGGGGGATCACAAAAGGTTTCCTATGGCAGATGGGCATACTTATACCCTGAGCCGCCAGGAAGTTCTCATTGCCATTCTTGCAATAAAGTGATCTGAACCTTTGGTTCAACCAGGTCATATAATATTTTATTTTAGTTCTCTTTCATTTGCATTCTAATATCTGCGGCACTGCCCCTTACGCCAACCAACCCCAAGAAACCGCAGACAGACCACCCAAACTATACTGTCCACCAGGAGCACCCTTTGGCCCGGTACATTTTACTGAATACCCATCCAACCCGGTGTATTCAAAATTCATCTTAGAGGAAATCCTACTCTATGACCCCAAGGCCAGGACCCAAGATACCAAATTCATTGGCAGTAAAGTAGCCTAGATCACTGTGCCTCCCCTGCTGTTCTGAGACAAATCAACTACTTTCCTGCCTACCTAGTTCCAAAACACCACCTCTCACCCCGCAGCCTGACTGCCCACAGAAATCTGTTGCAACCAATGAATCTACCTCAACTCAAATATTTGGGGTGATCTACATCACCCTAACTGGTCTTATTGATTCCATGGTACCCACCAGCAGACCCTGGGCCATCTTAGGCAAATCATTATCTTATATTGTAAAGTTAGCTCCAATCTTGTGATAGGCCCTTCCCTCAGGACTTGCAAGTCATCTTCCTGCAATTTCTCAGGAACCCCCTGCAGGCTGGATCTCTGACAATGTCTTTGAGCTCTTTCTGGTATGCATACTCATCTGTGGTGTTTGATATTGCTGATTAATAATTGACATTCAATGGGGAGACTGCCAACAAAACACTAACAAATTGATACAAAATTGGGCCGTGCTTTTAAACATCAGATTGGATACTCTTTTCTCCATATTCTTGGATACTTGAAGAAATCTTGGCATACAGAAAAAAGATGACAGCATTGTTCATCCTCATTGCCCTCCCTTTGATAAAATTGATGATGGTAGAATTGTATGGGTCAGTGTTCATTAAACTGGGCCCATTGAGAACTTGATTGGTTGATATGCTTACAGCAATTGCAACTCCATGCATTCAAAAATTGACCACTCTCTTATTGGTAAGAATGCTGTGGAGTCACAGTTGGAGGTGCACCTAGAATAGGGGCATCCAGGGGTCACACTCTAGTATGGCCAACATGAGAGGGAGAGCTTTATCACTGTTGGTTGACGTACAAGTGCCAGTTGGAGTTTTCTTGGGAGGGGGACCACAGTGGAAACAGCACAATGTCAACACTAATAATGTCAACAGTGGCCATTTTGACACTAATAATGTTGATACTATAGTAAATTGACAACCTGGTTTTACTTAATGGTGTCTTCTGGATGTTGACACTTTTTTAATTAAAAGCACACTTTACACTGAAAATTTTTAAAATGATTTTTAAAAATACATTATTATACTAAAATGAACCCATAGAGTTCAAAAATGAAATAAAAAATACTATAATTATAAGAATAAGATAATATAAGCAATTATTTTTTCAATTTACTATTTAAATTACACTCTTTATTATAAAAAACTTTATTCCTGTAAAAATTAAAGTTCCAATGAGACAAAAATTATCAGGAAATGCCCTGACACATCTTGTGTTACAGAAATGCCTTGGGAAAACTCTACTTTTCTGCACAATCCTCATGCTAGTTTGATGACTCTCCTAGCTGCTCTAGACAATGAGTTATGGCTTCTTAAAGTTTGGCTGCCAGCCAAACTCCATAGCCAGTTTGAAATGACAAAAATATGCAACCAAGGCACAAGAATTGATGTAAATCTTAATTTGAGCATAACTCAGCAACCACTGGATGGATTTAGATGTCCAAACACGCATTTTGAAGCCAAACACCAGGAGAGTCGATCTGTGCTAATTTTAGACAAAATACAGATGCAAAGCCCGATGTGCGGGATTTTTCAAAGAAACATGAGTCATGCTGTTCAGAAGATGCCCCAAAACCCCAGCCTGATGCCACCAGCAGAGTCCCTAAGACTGTCTAGCAGATTTAGGAAGATTCTAAAGAATCTAATGGAATGGTATATAAAGGTGTTGCTCATAATGATCCTCTTGTGATCATTCTAAGTTAGCCTTGAAATAAAGCTTTAATTTAGTTTGATTTAAATATTAAGTTCAGTCAGATGGAAACCAGTCAAGACCCTCTGGGCCCTGACAAAAATAAAGATATTTAATATATTATGCCAACTACAAAATATAAGAAAATTATATTTTAATTTATTATATTTTAATAAGCATAACTGAAAATATCTCATACATTAAAGATAAATTGACAAAATATAAGATATTTCTTACAAAACCACATTGAAACTGTATCTGAAACTTAACATTTATACCTAAAAAGATTAGTACAATCCAAATAAATTAAAAAATTAAAAGTTTAAAAGCAAAAAATATATAGATAAAGCAAAGCAAAGTTTATTAAGCTAATTAAAGCCACCAGCAAGAGCAGTGGCAACATCTTCAAGGTACTTCTTAATCTCTGCCACCTTGTATTTTTTCTTTGCCACCTTTTGGAAGTCCTCCTGATAGTAATGGTCCTTTTACTTCTTTTTTTGGGGGGCCACCCAGTTGGCCAAGTCCTGGAACTTAAAGACATTCCTTGCTTGCTCCTCTTGCAGCTTCAGGAAGAACTTGTTGAACTTGGTATTTTCCCCAAACTTTGTCTTCAGGTGTTTATTCCACACCTTCAGGCTAGAAGTCTACTTCATCTCTCCCTTGCTACAGGTCCTCTGGCAGTTCCAATGGTCAGTAGTCTCACTCTTTCCTCTCCAGGCAGCCACCTTCTTTCCTACCCATTGGCGCTCAAATTAATCAAGGTAGCCCTTGAAAATGATGGAGTGCTTTTTGACATAAGCGTCTTCCAGGAGGGCCTCAAAGCCAAGCCCAGTATGCTCTGGCTGCACAAAATCCAATGCAGCAAACTGAGTCAAGGCAAAGAAGTACTTCCCTTTACCATTGTTGAGATACTTCTCACAGAGGCCCTTCTTGCTCTTGAGATGCTTGATGAGGGTCTGCCTAAAATGGAAGAAGAAGCCCTGTACTTCCCCATTGAAGGTAGTCTAAAAGGCTTTGAACTGAGAAAGCTCAAAGTCCATTATAATAATATTTGGCCCAAGTGAGCGTGCATGAGCTAGCTGCTCAGCAGCCTGGGCAGACTCATCCTTCTCAGCGGAGGAAGGGTTTTCTCTGGTGGTGTGGGTGGGAGGGGGGAGCTTGTTGACAGGAAGGGAGCTCAAAGCATCCTGGAAATTTTGAAAGCTCTGGTGTAGACTTCAGTCTTAGTACCAGGAAGGAGAAAAAACACAAGAGGGATAACCTGGGTGTCAAATTGCCCATGAAGGACCCAAAGCTACTTGAAGAGGGAGGGCAGGCTGCAAAAGTGCCATCACACAGCCAGGTGATAGCAGTGTTGAGCTGCTCTAGATTTTTTGTTGTGGCGTAGACTATAATCCTATCCTCCACTCCCTGCCCATCATCATGAAGCAGGAACATCTCACCATTCTTGGTTTTTTTGAGGGCATCTGTGAGGACCAGGTCTTTGATGGTAGTGGTGCTCTTGGCCAGGGTATTAGAGGCTTGATGCCTATCACTCACAAACTTCATCAACTGGCTGTGAGTTGACACCCTTTTTAAGTTGGTAGGGGAGAGGTACTTACAGGCAAGCACAGCCAGCTGGGTTAGGGAAAGGTCCTTTAAGGAGCCATGACCTGCACCATATATCATTTGAGAAGGCAGGAGATAGTGGTGTTAGGCATCACACAAGTGTGCTTGCCCTTGATGATTTGGACCAAGTCCCAGCGCTCAGTGTTGAGCTACATTGGGCAGGAGTGGTCCTTACAGGTGTAATGCCTGCTCTTGAAGCCCTGGTTGGTGTTGTTGCATGAAAAGATGTACTCATTTGCTACCATGACTGGCCCACCCTTCACTCTCATAATGGGGAAGTATTTGGGTAGAGAAAAAGGAACCTTAAACTTCCCATCAACATTGAAAATTTTGTGGGCCATAAGAGGGTCCCAAGGCCAACAGGAGCATGACAAAAGCCAGGAAAGTAGTCAGGCCAGGGCTTATAGTCATCATCTGATGAGCTGGAAGAAGGGGAGTTTGGTAGGGGGAAGCAGAAGAGTGCTTGTCATGGTGCTCCTCATGTGTGGGAGACTTATCCTTAGGAGGGGGCTTTTTGGCCTGGTGACGCTTCTTTTTGGGTTCCTCATATGAAGCTGAGTTGTAATAACTGTGGTCTGTAAGGGAGCCATCAGATTTATATCCCCCAGTGGAGTGAGCTGGGCTCTTCTTGGGGGAGGGCTCAGGGGAGGGCTTTAGAGAGGGCTTAGGGGTAGCCTTCTTTGAGGATGAAGACTTCTTCTTGGGGGTCTTGGGAGCCTTTGTGGGACGCTTGGTGCCTTTGGGCTGCTTGGAGGTATTCTTGTCCTAAAATAATAAGTAACAAGCTCTGAGGTAAAGCTTTGTATTTAAAAACAAAATAAAATAACTATAGGAATCATCATATTTAAACTTAATACTTGTAATATTTTTAGTGAAATTTAAATATTAAAAAATATTGTAAAAGCTTTTATTTATTAGAATTTTAAATAACAAGTTAAAAGTTAAAAGTTAAAAGAACTATTTAAAATTATTAACTTCAAATAAAAATTTTAATTAAAAAATATATTAATATTAAAGAGAAAAGTTGGAAATACAACATATCAAAAAATCAGATGTTTTCATTATGTAAAACATAAAGTTTTATATGTGAGAAATGAAAAATGTTGACATTATGAGTGACAATTAGGAAAAAAAGCTGAATTCCCACTGAAAATTAAAAATTGTAGACATTATTAGATATGACATTGACACTGTTGACATTTTTTTGAAAATTTACTATGAAAAAACATAGTATGCTTAATTAAATTTAAGCAGACTAGCAAATGTCAACCTTTTTCTGTGCTTTTTTGTTCATGTAATAAAATAAATAAAAACATATGAAAAAAAGTAAAAATCACTAAAGTTATTAAATTCTTTATTAAATATAATAGTTTGGGTAGAAATATGATATTTTACCATGCTTTATATTGAAATTTGTTAAGAAGTTGTTGTTAGATACTGTAAATTCAGAACCTAAACGTAAAAATGTGGGATTGTCAAATCCTTGGTCCAAATTTTGAATCACTTTTGCAGGATAGCCTTTTTAATTAAATTGAATTCTTTGTATTTTTATTTGAATTTTTATAAATGCGGGAACTCATAGACACTTTGCAAAGTTCAAGTTGAACTGCATATTTCCAATGGATAAAATGAATTAACTGGAATCAGATTTGAAGCGTTCAAATCCATCAACCATTTTCTTTAAGTTTACTATGTTTTTTTAAAATTGCAGGATTGTCAAATCCAAGAACCAAATTTCAAATCACTTTTGAATGCCACTAGTAAACTCAGATATTAATTGCAGGAACTGGAATCCAAATTGAATGTAAAGTAAGAAACTAGGACAAATCAACCCAAATCAAGAAGCTCCACTCTGGATAAAATCAAATGAAAATCCAATCTCAACAACCATGTTTAGATATGAAATTAAGTGAAATGTAAAATTGTCTAAACTGGAAATGATGCAATATTCTGGACTCTAAATCACTAATATAGCAACCATAAACCCATATAATGATTTATGAGCTACTCTCCTTTCTTCCTTGAAATTTTTTAAAAAAATTTTTGGCTCCTGGCGTAGCCAGGACCATAAAACTTTATTTCAAGGAAGAAATGAGGGGAAAAGATAAACCATCAGTTTACTAACTATTTATTGATGTACTGCTATTAAGGATACTTGATAACAGTAGATTTTAGATAAAACTAATAATAAAACAGAATTATATATTACAATCTGTTTTTACCATGTTTCTTTTTCCTTGGTGTGTTGATAGTTCATTTGCTGTTGATAAGGTGTTTGCATTTAATTGGATGGTTTCACCTCCAGTTGCTTTGCCAATAGGAAATCAAGCCGCCTCCCTGAGACCAACTGTGGTTGTGGAGGCGGCTTGATTTCCTATCACCAAGGCAACTGGAGGTGAAACCATCCAATTAAATGCAAACACCTTATCAACAGCAAATGGACTATCAACACACCAATTAAAAGGAAATATGGTAAAAATAGATTGTAATATATAATTCTATTTTATTATTAGTATTATCTAAAATCTACTGTAATCAAGCATCTAAATTTTAGCCGTCCTAAAATGGAATAGGGTGATTTTTGAGAATACCCATGATTCCTAAAAGAATTAGCACAAATCCACTCTAGATTCTTTATCATCCTTTTTGATACACCCATAAATTATATTTATTCCAAATTCCTCACAATTATGATTTGAAACTTGGTTCTTGGATTTGACAATCTTGCAATTTCAGATTCATTAAGTTTTACATGATGTCTATGATTTGTTTGAAATTCAGGAAATCTCAAATTTTACATTAGGATCCTGCATTTTTGATTTATGTATTCTGCATTTGCTTGCTGAGTTTTGTCTTTTGTTAGTTGAGTTATCTGCTCAAGAGATTCAAAATTGCCAATTTAAATAAACCAAAAAAGGCAAATTAAATGTTTGATTTTATTAAATATTTTAATTTTCACTCAGCTGAGTTGCCTGCAAAAGTGATTTGGAATTTAGACCAAGGGCTTGACAATCCTGCATTTTTACGTTTAGGTTCTGAATTTACAGTATCAAAAAGGTAAAGTGTCAACTTTGCCACTCACAACATCCTCAATAGGAGGTAGCATAGTAATTTAGGCTTAATTGTGCCACTCTAATTTGCTTAAAAACACCCCATTAGATGAATACAAGCAAAAAAACAGTGTTTCTGATTGTTGACATTATTTTAATAATAAATTTTATAGTACATCACATAGTAACTCACGCTTAAATTATTGGAGCACTGTTAGCCACCAATCCATTTATTATATTACTGTAAATTCAGAACCTGAACGTAAAAATGCTGGATTGTCAAATCCTTGGTCCAAATTTTGAATCACTTTTGCAGGCCACTCAGCTGAGTGAAAATTAAAATTACAAATAAAATTAACAATTTAATTTGACTTTTTTGATTCATTTAAATTGGCAAATTTCAAATCTCTTGAAAAGATAACTCAACTAACAAAAGATAAAATACAACAAACAAATGTGGGATACATGAATCAGAAATGCAGGATTCCAATGTACAATCTGAGATTTCCTGTATTTCAAACAAATCATAGACATCATGGCAAACTTAACAAATCTGAAATTGCGGGATTGTCACATCCAAGAACCAAGTTTCAAATCATAATTGCAAGGAGTTTGAAATAAATATAATTTATGGGTGTCTCAAAAAGGATGCTAAAGGATCTAGAGTGGATTTGTGCTAATTCTTTTAGGAATCATAGGCATTCTCAAAAATCACCCTATTCCATTTAGGACGGCTAAAATTTTGAGCGTAATATTCACCAACTTAACATACTTAACAATAAAATTGACTAAAATATACATGTCTCTTTTTGAGTTTAAAAAAAATTTAATAAAATTTTATTATATCTTCTTTCAACAACAACCAAGTCAACAAGCTGCTCCCTGGCCTTGACAAAATCATGCAGGGCTACGCTGGGTCTCCCAACAGTGAAGCCTCTGTCTATGGTCATTCCTAACCCACAGGCCTCTCTGCAAGCACCACCCAGGAGTGTGTTCTTTCTCCTGCAACTTCAAGCATGGCCCTGTTTGCCCACCATGCACAGGCAGCTGCCAACCCAAATCCCTTATCAGCAATGGCATCCAGAACCAGCCATTTGAGCCATGGGGTCACCCAGAGAGCCCAGAACCCCAAAACAGCCAATCAGATGGCATTGACCAGTTCCCAAGATGAACACATCCCTCCCCCAGCCAATCAGCCTGCAAGACGCAGAAGAAACTTAATCACCCCAGAGATTGTTCTCAAAATGGTTGAAAAGCAAGGGAAGCTTATGTCCCTTGGGGAAATTGCGGCTGTGATGGGGTTTGCAAAGTCCACAGTGGTGCAACCCTGCAAGCCCACGCTAACTGTGGCCCCCCTACCAAGAAGACCCTGACTGGTGCTTGTACTTCAACCGAAGATGACACAGCCCATCCCCTTATGATGGCCCTTATAGAACGTGACTTGTGGATGTCCCTGGTCCAGGTACGTCTCCAGTTGGGACTCCACGGCATCTTCACCAACAAAAGAAAGGTGAATTTGTGGATGCACAGAGTTGTGGTTGCTGCTAGAATCTTGTCCAATCAAGTTCTCAGTGGCCCCATTTTGGTGGATACCAACCCCTACAATTCAACTATTATTAATTTTATCAAAGAAAGGGCAATGAGGGCCTGTAATGACGTCATCTTTCTATTATATGCTAAGATATTTGCAAGTATTCAAAGCTATGGAGAAAAGCGTATCCAATCTGATGTGTACAAGCGCGGCCCAATCTTGTATTGTTTTTTCAGGGTTTTATTGGCAGTTTTCCCACTGGGCATCAATTATAACTCATCAATATCAAACACCGCAGATGGGTATGCCTACCAGAAAGAGCTCAAGGCCATGCTGGAGGAGTGGGCCACACACAATGCCGTGCACACAGTTGTACTTAGTGCTGAGATGGAGCAGCAGGAATGGGCAACCCAAGAAATCAGGGCTGCAGGGCATACCTGTTAGTCCTACCCCATCAACTACGCCAACATGTATCTTGCAGATGTATGTCTCTACAATTTTGGTTCCGCCCTCAGGCGCTTAAAGCCTGCCACCTACAAAAAACTATGTATCCAAATTGATAAGGGGTATGAGCTTTTCCCTTCTGTGTCTGTCCAGGACTTATTTGATCTCATCATCTTCTATGCAGGTGATAGTGATAAGTCCAGAAAATACCCCTGCCTCCCCCCACGCCAGTCTATCTGTTTTGTCAAGCCATTATATGTGACAGAAGAAGAATTTGAGCAATTGAAGCAATCAGCTCTTGCTGCCCCTTCCCAGTCAACAAACCCTGCCTCCCCAACCCCCCATCAAGCCATCTGCCTTCCAGCCCTGACTCCCAAACCACCACCCATTCCCTCCCCACTACCTCTGATGCTGTCCCTTTCACAGGCGCAGATGAAGGCAATGTTCATTCCGTCTATTCCCTCCCCTTCCTGTCCTTTGATTAATAAATAAATCTTTTCTTTGTGACAACTTATTGAAGTCAATATCTCTCTTTCAATTCATAATTAATAATATTTTCTTTTTACATTAACAACATTTCCCATAATCAATACAATGTTGTACATTTTACAAATAACTTAAAATTATTAGCATACATATTTTTTGTCATTATTAATAAACTAAAGACCATAAATGTAAATATTGAATTAGAATATTGCAATTAGACGTCAACTCTTGATATTTTGATATTATGTGCATAACTCAATTCATTTTTTTTAATTAAATTTATTGTAAACATGGCTTTTTTATTATAATTTAAAATAAATTGACTGTGTTTATATTAGAGAGCCATTAACGCTTAGTACAAATATTGATACATAGTGCATTTTACAGCCTGTATATTTATCTATTGGTAATAATTCTATAAACTTTTTAGTTGGATTTTGCGAGGTAATAATAATGTAATTTGTTAATAAATTACTGTTTATTGTCATTAATTGGCTGATTTTCTTTGCTGTGGCAATTGTGCATTTTCTGATATTTATGCACTAGTATCCAATTGGTTGGTTTCACATCAAATTGCACAGGCAATAGGAAAACAAGCTGCCACCCCATCCACATCTGGTCTTGGGGTGGCGGCTTGTTTTCCTATTGACTATGCAAATTGATGTGAAGCCAACCAATTGGATACTAGTGTGTAAATATTAGAAAATGTACAATTGCCACAGCAAAGAAAATCAGCCAATTAATGACAATAAACAGTATTCTATTAATGCATTACATTATTATTACCTTGCAAAATCCAACTAAAAAGTTTATAGAATTATTACTAATAAATAAATATACAGACTGTAAAATGCACTATGTATCAATATTTTTACTAAGCGTTAATGGCTCTCTAATATAAACACAGTCAATTTATTTTAAATTATAATAAAAAACCACGTTTACAATGGATTTTATTAAACAAAATGCATTGGGTTATGCACATAATATCAAAATATCAAGAGTTGACGTCTAATTGCAATATTATAATGCAATATTTACGTTTATTGTCTTTAATTTATTAATGATGATGAAAAATATGTATGTGCTGAAGATAGTACTATAAAAACCAGCTTTTTGATGGAATTCAAACAAAATGTCAACTATCTATAGCTTGATAGACAAATTAGAAGTACACCTACAAAAGGTTGTTGAAATAGAAAAAAGTATCAGAGAAATAGTGACAGGAAAGCTGGGTAACAAGGGCCAGCCACCAATCCAGTCAAAAGAAGATGCAATGAATAAACTAGGAAATATTATAGACAAAAAATAAAGAAGCATTACTAAATCTCCAGGGAACAACTCTATCAAGTCTGAAGTTCAACAATGCAGTCTACAATTTGTGGGAGTTCTGGCAGGGGACCAAAGAAAATAATAAGAAGATCAAAATAATTGAAGGAAATGAAGTTCCAAAGAAAATTAACACCAATGAAGAGAAAAATAATCAAATGGAAACAGACAAAAAAAAATACAAGCAAGAAGCAGGAGTGCTTCACAAAATACAGAAATTTTATCAAATGAAAATCAAGAGGAAGCACAAGTTGCAAGAAATATAAGAAAAATTAAGCCTAGGAAAGTTAATGAAGAGCAGCCAACGCTCATGAAGTTTGCTGAAGTGGCACATGTGGCTGAGGGGGCCACAGGGGAAACAATTAGTAAGTATTTTTATGTTTTACTTATATTTATTTTAGTCATCACCAGGAATAGGGATGAGGTCACAGAAGTGACGGCTTTTACGCCAAGTTGGTTTTACGGGGTTTACCAGTCACTGGTAGCCCCTGTAAAACAAATAAATAAAATAATACAACAGGATATGAATAATTTTTCAAGTATTGAAGCTAAAGCTAGGGAATATTTACCACCTGTGGGGTGCTTGCCATGGATAAAGGAAGAATATGAAATAGGATCAAATATCAACTTCAAAGAAATGAATGAAATTTGTGGGGATATCAAACTAAACTTTGATGAATATATAAACGAAAGCATCCAAAGATTCCCCTTCATAAACATCAACAAATATGAAAAGAACTTAATAAAAACTGACTTTCAAATTGGAACTGAATATTTGAAAACTGCAATTTTAATGAAGTATTCAAGGCATTGTCAAATAAAGTTGGGGATGCAGTCCTTGTGAATACTTTTAAACCTTTATTTATTTCTTTCACTGAGGCCTGGGGGGCTGATTCAAGTTGGGCGCCCCCAGAACCCTCTTCAAGTTCAATCAAACATCCTATATCAATAGGTTAGTTCAAACATTAAAAAAAATATGCATGTTCTTGGAAAAGTATACCTTGCAAAGAATTCATGTTGTGGTATACCTGAGAATCCTCCTTCACTGCATATTAAAAACTAACGTCAAAAAGTTGGAGGATGTACCTATTCAAATGGATATTTGCTGTGTAGCCCTCAACTGCCAGAAGACACCGCAGGGATATAGGACAGTCAAACATGTCCTGTATGACTCATTTGCATTGGCAACGTTATATGGGTACTATGTGCCCCCTGAAAAAACCTATTGATTGATTCACTCACCCGCCTTCCTTTTATCAAACAATCAACAACCACCGGGGTACAGGGCGCCACCCCTCTAGCAATTGCATCCAGGGTTGTCCACCACGTACAGAAGAGTATGTAGATCCAATTAGATGCTTTAGCCAAAAATTTAATTTTGGGTATAATTCCCTGGAATAATTGCATTCCCTTTGCAATTAACATCCCCCAATAAATATTTTCCCCTTGCAAATTAAATTTTATTTTTTTAACTTTTTATATTTTAATACTAAAACTTTAAGATGTAACTTTGTAATATTAAAATTTTTCTATAAAAATTTTAATATTACATATTTCAATATTAAAATTTTAGTATCTAAAAGTTAATATTAAAATTTTAATAATACATGTATAATACTAAAATTTTTAATTATCAAATATTCAATATTGAATAAATCACAATTTAATAAAAATAGTTAAATTTCAAATATTTAAACTTTAATATTTAAATTTTAATATTTATAATTATAATTTTACTTTTAATATTTTAATATTTTAATTTTAATTTTAAATTATAATAGTAATATATAATTAGGTTGATAATAATAAAGGGTCAGTTTAATAAAGTGAACATGTGTAATAATAAAATATCATTTATAAATTTGTTTATTTACTAGCGCGTTGAGTACAGGTTCATTTATTACATAAACAAACAACAAGAATTGAATTTATCTGCACCATGTGGCCTGCTCCACTCATATTCTAAACAAATTATTGTTTAGAACTCAAATTACCTTTCCCTTGTAATATATTTGATATACATATTTGATATACTTGACCTGCGTCCTAAGTACTAATTAGTAAGCAATATATGAAAATCATTGGTTTCTGTGTCATGTGGCTATAGTGGCACTGAAATAACAAGGATCGGATGATGACCTGCAAGGTCCAATTTGTGGCTTAGAAAAGCCAAAGTACCATCAAGGGTTCACAATTATTTAAATAAACTAATTTATTTCTATCTTTTTTTAATTTATTTATTTGTTAGTGCAAAAGTCAATAATAATATTCAGTGCATTATAATAAAAATATATCCATCTTACCTAGTATAATTAATTTTACTTACCTTTTCCATGTATTCTTATATGTCTATAATACAATCAAACATCACATTATTATATATAAATAATAATTTTTGAGTCCTAATAAAAACAAACTAAATAAAAACAAATAAAACCCAGAGAGCCCATTTATCTGATTGGCTCAGAGGCCAGGGCTTTAGGGAGGAAGGATTCTGAGTGCTCATAAAAAGCCGCCACCACATTAGGTGGCATTGCAAATTGGCTGATCTCAAGAATGTTGAAGAGATCCTCAGTGTCCTGAGGGATGCCTTGTTTCACCTTATTCTTGATCCAACCAAACACCTCCTTGATTGGGTTCAGAAATGGAGAATAGGGCAGAAGGAAGAGGAGTCTCATTGGGCAGTCTGCAAGGCGGTGGCTGGCAGAATGGCTATTCTTGTTGATGGGGGGGAACTCAGACACAACCAGATCCACTTTGTGGAGCCCAAAATTATCAAGCACAACAATTTTGGTTGTGCCGCTGTAATTTATCCAAAGGTACTCCTTGACAGCTCAGAGAAAATTGAGAAAGGTCCCGCTATTATGGGAACCCTTGATCATCTGATATTAATCCAACCCGCAAGGACCATGAAGAGCAACCATGGAATAGGTCTGGGGGCAGACAGCTGCACAATGGGCTACACCATCCTTAGACCATTTCTTGACCCACCCATGTCTAGACCTGAGTGAGGAGGAAAACGACAATTTGTTGATATAGAAGAACTGGATATTCCCAGTCTTCTTTAGTGCCAGATACGTCTTGGCATAAATGCATTGATCCTCAATGGTCTTTTCACTGTTCCTATTATATGGTAAAACTCCCAGTACTTTCCAGGAGAAGCCCAAATCAACCATAGTTTTGTAGACAAGGGTTTTGGAAACAGAAAGCCCAAACTCTGTTACAAGCATTAATTGGACAGCAAGTGTGTCCAGGTGGAAATCCTTGGCTACCCACTGCTTGATTGCGTCAATGTGAATAAGCTGAAGGAGTTTGGGCTGTCTTTTTGCCTTGGTGAATTTGGCAATTTGCCTGGTATTGCCATACTTGTTGTTGATGTTGGCAATGTATCTGGCCGTGACACAAAATTGGGACGCAATATCCCAAACTGTCAGGGAACCAACCCTGATTGGCCGGCTTGCTAGTGTTTGGGAACTTGCAGGTTGCGGACTGGGTGGGCAGTGCCCACCAAAGTATTGGTGCTAACTTAATGAGGTAGGATATTGACTTGCCCACCCACAACCACGGACCGGCAGCTTGGACAATAGTATCTATTACTCCTGTGAGAGTAATATATACAATTCCAAAAAGCTTGTTGGTATGGTCCAGTGGGAGCTTAGCGGCAGAGGCAGGCATTGGTTTGGGGGTGACAGGTGGTTCCATGTCCATTTGGTAGACAGGAAGAAAGTTGTATTTATCTCTGAACAGGCGGGGTTTGGTAATGTACCAAGGGTCTTCTTGGTTATATCTGGTTAAATTGGTAGTTCTGGCCAAGGGATCCCGGGCTGGTATGTTGTTGGTGATGTAGTCCTTGTACTCAGTCTTTAAGGGGTACTCTGTGAAATAGACAGGACCAAAGGGGGCATCTGGCAGGTGGTACGTAGCTGGCGGGGGGCAGACAATCTTGGGGTTAACTGGAAGATGGCAAGAATAAAATACGGCAATAGTTGGGGAAATCAATATCTCATAACCTTTATTTAAAAATGATGATGGGGGTTGATCTTGGCCTGGCAGGTATTTATACCATGCTGCCAGGCTTCACTACCTGGTTGGGTTTTCTGGGCTCAGGTGGGTTGGCATTGGGTGTCTCAGATGGCAGTGTGGCACTCAGCACTGGCGGTTTGCCACTGGCTGCTTTGGGGTGAGAAGACTTTGAATCCTTCTGTTTATTGATTTGGCTATTGGGTGCCTCTTTGGGTTCAGTGCCTTCCCCAGGACTTTGGGGGAGTTTGGAATAACTTTCAGGAAGAAATTTGTCTATTTCACTAGGCAAACTGTCGGTATCAGGCGTTGGCACCTCAGGGAAATTCCCAGCATCTTGCACTGGCAGTTTGCTTGCAGAATCCTGTGGGGCAGCTAAGGGTTTGGGTCCTGGCGGGCTGGCAGCAACTTCATCAATTATTAGTGGGTTATTGCGTTCCCAGCCTATGAGTCTGGCGGTCTGTGAAGGGTTTTTTCCAGGGTTTGACTCTGATTCCATATTTTGAGATTTAGGAGCATCCAAATTGTCATTCCTGTCATCATCCCCTTCTTCCCCCAAAATTTCCCCTTTCAGGGCCTTCTTCTCAAGGTATTGTTGGATGGTCTGTTTGGCATTGGTTAGGTTGCTCAAGGGTTCCCAGGTGCTTTCTTCCGGGGGTAGCCTGTCCACTTGATGTAGTACTGGGGGGTCTTGTAGTGGACCTGGTTGCCATGGATGTACTCAACTTTGTACTTAATTGAGTGGTCCTTCTGAATTGGTGGGGGACTTGACTTGATCTTCTGGTGGGGAAGGGAATTTCTGTCTTTTTTGAATAGCAGGGCATGGTGGAACACGTTATGAATCTTCCACGTGGGGGTAGGTCTAACATGAAGGCAACTTCTCCAATGATCTTGGTGATCTTGTGTGATCTGCTTCTTCTGTGAGCTAGTTTTCTACAAGGCACATGCAGGGGCACGTTACGGGAATCCAAATAGACCTTGTCTCCAACTTGGAGGGGTTTTCCAGGGTCCTTTTTTGATCTGCAAAGGCCTTGTATGTCTGTACTGCTTGGTTCAGGTTTGCTAGGCATATAGTCTGGGTGTTGTGGATCTGTTCAATCCAGGCGCGTCCAGACAGGTTGGTTTCCCTGTTTCCAATGCTAGGATTCCATGTGGGGTCAAACCTGTAGTGGGCTTTGAAAGGGGAAATTCCAGTAGAGGCATGGTCTTTGCTGTTGTAGGCGTACTGTGCCATGGGTAGCATCTTGGCCCAGTTATCTTGGTTGGTGTTGACATAGCATTGTAGGTACTGTTCAAGTATTTGGTTCACTTGTTCAGTCTGGTTGTTGGTCTGTGGGTGGTAGGAGGTTGATACACAGTGCTTTACCCCCAAATCCTTCATCACCTGAGCCCAGTAGTTGGAGGTAAATTGTGGTCCTCTATCTGTGATGATTTCCGCTGGAGTGCCATGTTGGGTTAGGATGTGGTTGTGGAAATGTCTAGCTGTCTCTGCGGCAGTGCAGTGGGTGGTGGTAGGAACAAAATAGGACATTTTAGTGAATCTATCTACCATGACTAGGATTGCATTGAACAAATTAGAAGGGGGCAGTTCCACAATATAATCCATTGAAACGGACTACCAGGGTCCCGTTGGTATGTCTAGTGATCTTAGAAAGCCTTCAGGTTTGGATCTACAGGGTTTGGTTCTTCCACATGTCTCACAGCCTTTGATGTAGGCAGCCAGGTCTTTGTCCAGTTGGGGCCAAGCATAATTATTCTTGATTCCTTGGATTTTCTTGAGTCTGCCAGGGTGGCTGGCTATCTCTGAGTTGTGATAGTCTATGAGTACTTTGGTCCTTTTTTCACCTTCTGGTACGTAGATCTGGTTGTGTAATAGCAAGGTGGTTCCTTTCAATGAGATTCCCTTCTTGTAATGTTGGCTATCTGGGTCTGAGGTCAAGTTGGCAATGAGTTCTGCTGAATACTTGTCTAATTTCTGCGCCTCAATTATGTCAGGATTACGGGCCATGATCTTCATAAACATCAGTTGAATGCCTAGGCAGGTAGGGTCAAGGAGTACATGGGTGTTGTGGTCCTTAGTCTCAGCTGTGGTGGGAATCATATCTGCTCTTCTACTCAGGGCGTCAGGTACCACGTTCACCTTTCCAGGTTTGTAGTTGATGGTCAAGGTGTAGACAGCCAGTTCTAAGGCCCATCTGGCCTGCCTTTGGTTTAGCTGTCTGGGGTTAAAGAATTAAACCAGGTTATTATGGTCAGTTAGAACTTTTACTGGAAACTCAGCACCACATAAGTACCGGCGCCAATGTTTCAAGGTCTTCATTATAGCAAGCATCCCCTTGTTGTAGATTGGGTAGTTTCCTTTGGCAGATAGCATTTTCTTGGAGTAATATGCTACAGGATGTAGCATACTATCCTCTCCTTCCTGAAGAAGGACCCCTCCCACCACAAAGTCAGATGTGTTGGTTTCCAGCACAAAAGGCTTGGATGGGTCGGGCATGGCCAGGACAGGGGCAGAGATGAAGGCAAGTTTCAGAGTCTCAAAAGCAGTAGTGCATTCTGGAGTCCAGACAAAGGTGACCTTGTCAGAGCACAGGAGGGTCAGGGGCAGGGTGATGAGATAAAAATTTTGGATGAAATCCCTGCAATAGTTTGCCAGGCCCAAAAAACTTCTCACATCTTTCCTACATTTGGGCATCAGCCAAGATGTTATTGCTTCTAATTTGTCCTGTGCCATTGAAAACCCTCCAGTCTTCACTAAGTATCCCAGGAATTCAACCTCAGACTGAAATAATTCACACTTCTTGAGCTTAGCGTGTAAATTGGCTTGGGAGAGTTTCTCCAATATGAGGTCCAGGTGGCGCAGGTATTCCTTGTGAGACTTGCTGTAGATGAGAATGTTGTCCAGATATGCCACACAGAAGCGGTCAAGGTATTCCCCTAGGACAGTGTTGATCATCCTTTGGAAGGTGCTGGGGGCGTTGCAGAGGCCAAAGGGCATCACCAGGTACTTGTACAGCCCATATCAGGTTTTGAAGGCAGTCTTGTACTCATCTTCATCCTTGATTCCAATTTGGTTGAACACATCTTGGAGGTTAATTTTTGAGTATACCTGGGCTCCAGTCAGTACATCACAGAGGTTGTTGGCATTGGGGATGGGGTAGTGGTTCTTCACTGTGATGTTGTTCTGTTTTTGTAATTCACACATGGGCGCATCCCACCATCTTTTTTTCCTGCAAACAGCATGGGTGACAAGCAGGGGGCCTTTGACACTTGGATGAAACCCTTTTTTGTCATATCTTCCAGGTATGCTTTCAAGGCTACTTGTTTGCGGTGGTTGCAGCTTTAGATAGGGCCATGGTGAGGTTGGGTTCCTGGTATCAGGTATCAGGTCTATGGCATGGTCATATATTGAATGGCTGGGTAGTTTTGTGGCTTCTTCTTCACTAAACACATGGTCCTATTTTTGTAGGGGGGTAGGTAGTATTCCCACACTAGTTTCTATTTTTATGGTTAAGAGTTTGTTGGTAGGGGTTTGGCCATGGCTCATGCAAAAGGGGACAGTGTTGCAAGATTCAGGTTGGCCCAACGTGGCAGTTTGTTTACGATAGTTCAGGATCAGGCCATGTTTGTGGACCAGGAGTTGCCCAGTATGAGGGGGTGGGGTAGTCTGGGTAAAAGGATCAAGGGGGTTGGGTACACGTTCTGTCCAATTGTCAACAGGAGTTCTTGTTCACACTCATAGCCAGTGTCCAGAGAGCTGTTTCCCATGACTACTTGTAGGCTACGCTCTGAAGCTGTCATGCCTAGTTCCTTTGCCAGGATGGCGTCAATGAAGCTTTCATCAGCTCCTGTATCAATAAAAGCTTCAATCTGGCGCTTGTTTCCCAATAGTTCTATGGTCACTTGGATGAATTTGTAAGACTGGGAAGAAGTGTTTATTTGTGCCAGTGAGACTGGGGCAGCGTTCTTCTTAGGAAAGGCTCTGGTCAAGTGGCCCACCTCGTGGCAGTGAAAACAGAGTCCTTTGCAATAGTGTTATTGGAGCTCTTAGGGTGTCATTCCTGTTCTGTTGGGGGCTGGTGCTTGGGTTTGGTAGGTCTGGATGAGGCCAGCATTCTCTTAGTTCATGCTAAGGCCCTTGCACAGGGGAACCAGATTGTCTAGGCTGAGGGTGGGCAGATGGTGCTTCAACAAGTCCTTCATTGCTAGGTTGACTCCCTTTTAGAAGATGATGGCTGCCAGTTTGTCTTCCAGTTGGGTGCAAGTCTTTAGTTTGAGGAATTTGTCAATGTAAGCTTGGATGGGACAGGCACCCTGCCGGATTTCCAACAAGGAGTTCAGGGTGTAGTATCTGGTGTTGCGATCTTCCCCTGTGGCCATCAGTTTGGCTTCAAACTTGGCATAGTCTAGGCAAAATTCCACGTCTTCAGTGGTGGCTTTGCCAAACCAATCAAGGGCATCTCCTGATAGCATGGCGGCTACTCCAAGTACCTTTTTGGTGTCACTGGAATAGGATGGGGCATTGGCTTGAAAATGTAGTCAGAGCACTGGCATGGCGCAGCAGGCCTCTTTGAGAGTGAGTTTTCCCATCTGGGGCATCTCCACTTTGGTGAGGGATTGGTTGATTATCATATTCTGAACCTGAGAGGAGGGTCCTTTGGCAGGTTTGGCGGCGGGGTCAGAGTTCTTGGGGTTGTCTGGAGTCATGTTTGTATTCTTCCACACGGAAGAGATAAGGTCCTTGGTCATCATAAATGTGTAATAAGTTATTATCATTACAAAAAACATACAAGATGCCCCAAGAATAATCAACATCTTGGGGCTCAGGGTACCAGGTTTAAAAAAGATTGCCATAATGTCAGGGAACCAACCCTGATTGGCCAGCTTGCTAGTGTTTAGGAACTGGCAGGTTGCAGACTGGGTGGGCAGTGCCCACCAAAGGATTGGTGCTAACTTAATGAGGTAGGACATTGACTTGCCCACCCATAACCACAGAACAGCAGCTGGGACAATAGTATCTATTACTCTCATGATAGTAATATATACAATTCTAAAAAGCTTGTTGATATGGACCAGTGGGAGCTCAGCGGCGGAGGCAGGCATTGGTTTGGGGGTGACGGGTGGTTCCATGTCCATTTGGTAGACGGGAAGGAAGTTGTATTTATCTCTTAATAGGCGAGGTTTGGTAACGTACCAAGGGCCTTCTCAGTTGTATCTGGTTAACTCAGAAGTTCTGGCCAAGGGATCCTAGGCTAGTACGTTGTCAGCGGTATAGTCCTTGTACTCAGGCTTTAAGGGGTACTCTGTGAAATGGACAGGACCAAAGAGGGCACTTGGCAGGCGGTACGTAGCTGGAAAGTTGGCAGGGGGGCAGACAATCTTGGGGTTAACTGGAAGATGGCAAGAATAAAATACGGCAATAGTTGGGGAAAACAATATCTCATAACCTTTATTTAAAAATGACGATGGGGGTTGATCTCGGCCTGGCAGGTATTTATACCACATTGCCAGGCTTCACTACCTGGTCGGGTTTTCTGGGCTTGGGTGGGTTGGAATCAGGTGTCTCAGATGGCAGTGTGGCACTCGGCACTGGCAGTTTGCCACTGGCTGCTTTGGGGTGAGAAGACTTTGAATCCTTCTGTTTATTGATTTGGGTATTGGGTGCCTCTTTGGGTTCAGCGCCTTCCCTGGGACTTTGGGAGAGTTTGGAATAACTTTCAGGGAGAAATTTGTCTATTTCACCAGGCAAACTGCCAGTATCAGGCTTTGGCACCTCAGGGAAATTCCCGGCATCTTGCACTGGCAGTTTACTTGCAGGATCCTGCAGGACAGTTAAGGGTTTGGGTCCTGGCGGGCTGGCAGCAACTTCATCAATTATTAGTGGGTTATTGCGTTCCCAGCCTATGAGTCTGGCGGTCCACAAAGGGTTTTGTCTAGGTGTAAGGTCTTGCCCATAATGGTGCAAGGTTATAAACTAAAGTGTGCAAAGCGTTGGGATTCAAATTTAGAAGATATAAGAATGTAGGTACTGTCTATAAGATGATCTTACAAAAACCCGCTAAAAACCTATATTGCGTAACAAATGGAGTAATAGAGTTTAAAAACCCTAAGCAAAGAAGATAGAATAAAGTGTTCAATAGTGAACAATTTGTAACTAAAGGAATATTGATATTAGGATATTCTCCATCTGCAAATTGATACATATAACTATTGAAAGATTCCTTAAGGGAAAAAAATGGATAAAACAAGCCTAAGGCTTGTTGTTTTACAAGTTCCATTTGGATTAAGGAAAAAGACAAACTAAGAAAATGAAATTAAAGAAAAAAAATTCTAAAAATGAAAAAATTGAAGTTTAAAAGTTGTAAAGTTGAAGGAGAAGAAATAACTTAGAATTTTGGCTTAAAGCCTACTCTTCAAAAGCTCTTTATTTATAGTAAGAAAGCCTTTTCTGTTGACAATGATCACCAGGTAGGAAGCAGCCAAGAAGAGGAGCAACTGGAGAAGTTTGGAGAATCATAGGCAAGAAAAAGAGGAAACAGAAGCCAGTACTCTATGCAGATCTGCAAGGTAAAACTGGGGAAGCAGCAACAACGCAAGCAGGAGTTTTGAAGGTAATATAGATGAAAATATTCTAACTTAAAAGTAGAGAATACATGTAAAATAAGAATCAGGCAGTCAAAGCAACAACAACAACAATTCAAACGCAAATCACGTAAAACAAAGGTAAGCATACTTTAAAATACTAAATTATTAACAATTTGACCTAACTTTTGAATATTAATAAATAACCCAAAAGATTAAGTAAAAAATGAATAATAACTTAATTATCTTAAGCAACCTGCCCTTTGGGGCAGGGCATGACACCAAGGTTTGACTCAGATTCCGTATTTTGAGATTTAGAAGCATCCAAATTGTCATTCCTGACACAAACTGCCATTCCCTCATTCAAGAAGTTGAGGAGAGCTTCATGCTCACTATCTGTCAACTGACGCCGGCCCTTGGCAAGTACCACGGCATCCTGGATACCAGGCTCAACACAGGGGATGGGGACCTTTGTGTAGAAGGTGAGATCACGCTTGCTTGCAGTGGCGCCATCAATGATGGCATAAGACACAGGCACAGATGGCTCCTCAGTTGTGACCAATGGCTGATAGGAGGTATCAAAAATGTGGGGGAAGGAAGTAGAAACTCTTGGGTCAAGAGTGCGGGGCCGGGTGGCAACTGGGTACACAGTGGAGGTATAAGTAACCTCAGTGTTCTTGGTGACCCTGGTGTAGGAGACTTTGGTAGCAGGCCTTGAAAGTGGCTTCTGCCTGGGATTCAAGCTGGTAGTTCTGGCTTGGGATGCGGGAGGTGGTTGGATGGCGCTGAAACCCTGGGAGGCCTGTGTATTGGCATGACTCCCCTCAAGTTGGGTTCTGGGTCTGTTCTTGGACCCTCTGGGACGCCCTTGTGGACAGGCTGCCCTGCAGGCTAGTGCAGAAGCTGGTTGGGAATGTGATTGACAGTCCATAAAAATAAAATAAAAATTATATTTTAGATTAAATATGGAGTTATTTGGATTTATTGGTTTAGTTGTGGGTAGTTATTTTCTCTTGAGTTAGCCTCAAATAGTAACAGAATTTATATATCCTTAATTTGAAGTGTATAATATTGTATCCTTTCCAGTTTTGGATGATTTTAAAGTTTAATCACTTTTTATGTCTAAACATGGTTATTGAGATTGAATTTTAAGTTTGATTTTAGTTCTGGTGGAGCTTCTTTATTTGGGTTGGTGTTTCCTAGTGTGCTTACTGTACATTAAATTTGGATTCCAGTTCCCGCAATTAATATCTGAGTTTACTAGTGCCATTCAAAAGTGATTTGAAATCTGGTTCTTGGATTTGACAATCCTGAAATTTCAAAAAACATAGTAAACTTGATGAAAATGGTTGATGGATTGAACGCTTCAAATCTGATTCCAGTTAATTCATTTTGTCCATTGGAAATATGCAGTTTGACTTGAACTTTGCAAAGTGTCTATGAGTTCCTGCATTTTCAAATATTCAAATAAAAATACAAAGAACTCAATTTAATTAAAAAAAGGCCATCCTGCAAAAGTGATTTAAAATTTGGACCAAGGATTTGACAATCCCACATTTTTACATTCAGGTTCTGAATTTACAGTAAAGACAGAATAAGTATTACAGTTAAATTTATAGCATAAACATTTTGACAATCAGCTATATGTGCATTACCTATTTCTATATCTTAATTTAATAAAAAAATATCTTTAAATGTGCACTTAATTTTTTATTGTAGATGTTTAAGTTTTAGTATTAAAAATAAGTTTGGCTTAAAAAGTGTCAACATTGACACTTTTACATTGTGAAAACAAATAAAAATATAATGATTTTTATTAGTAAAAGTAAAGGAAAAACTGGGTTAAATCAAGATTTTTATTAAGCTTAATGTTAAATTATGTCAAAATGGCCACAATTTTGTCGTGTTTTTTGGGTTCACACCCCTGAACGCTTTAAAAATGGGAATTAAGCTAGCGCAACTAGCAAAAAACATGAGAGATTTTGAGTTTTGAGTCAACAGTGACCATGTCAACAAAGTGTCAACATGGCCACTGTTGCCACCACAGTTGGCATGAACTTGCAGGATTGTAGCTACTGTGAGAGAGGGGGGCTAAACTAACTAAGTTTGGCTCCCATCCCGGTGAAACAAACCACCAGGATGCTGCCCAGTGAAGAACTGGGATGGCCGCTTGAAGAGGGGACCACAGGGAGGACACAGGAGACATTTGAGGGAAATAAGCATTCAAACCCATCAACCCCAGTCCAGTGAGCAACCAAGGGGTACAGGTGGGAGTGGGAGGGAACACCTCAGAGGCCACAAGTGGTACGGAATCACTCTTGACCAAACTGGGGGGGAGGCATAGGAGACACATCCACCTCAGAAGCAGGTGGAGTGGGAACCATGATATCCAGACCCAAGTTGTTGCATGTCAAGCTCTTAACCACAGCCTCTCCAGAGAAGAGGAGACCACTGGGAAGATCCCAGAGACTGGAGGGATCTTCTCCCATAAGCCAGGCAGAAGAGGAGATTTTTCCCCACAAGTCCAGAAAGGTAGACCATAAGAGCAGCAAAAATGGAGCCACAGAAAATACCACAAATTTAACAACAGGGAGTAGCATGGTTGCATTCTCCTTGAAATTTGGGTAAGGAAAGTACTTTTGTTTGCAATTAAAACAATACAAATTTGGCTTTGGGGAGGACCCACAAACAAGAGAGCAAACAGAAAGTAATTGAGAGCACTTTGGAGGGCTTGGCAATGTGCCTGGGTGCCTTGCAGTTGGTTGGAAGCAAGAACGGGTTCAAAATAAAAGAATATATAGAAAGATTCAAAGTAAAAGTAAGATTTTATATTGAAAATTACTAACAAACTTAAGTTTGAGTGTAAACCTTTAAAACAAAAGCAAAAATACAAACAGCTATACGCTGAGGTTTGTTTTAGAAGTCCTGGAAGATGGACTGGGTTTGAAGCGGGGTGATGTAAGGTAAGGGTTAAGATAATGACTAACACTTTTAAAATTTCTAGATTGATGAGAGCCCAAACTGAGATCTGATCAAAGCTGCAAGAATTAAAAACAAGTGCAACAGAAGCCAAAACTTTATAAATTTGGAAAATAGACAAGCAGAGGACTTCCAGTCCCCTTGCTGAATTAAAAGGAATGGGTTGCAGTTAAAGTGAGTCACATGACATCTGGGTCTGGATCCAATTGGCTAGAGGAAAAACTTTGCTGAATAGGACTAGGGAGACTGGAGGATTTCATTCTACTTTCCGCAGTCAAATATGATTGGCTGGAAGAGGTACTAGACATTTGGGATTCACTTGAGTTGTTGAGCGTCAATGTGGCAACCTTTGATTGGCTAGCTCTAATGGTTTTTAGAAGTGGGCAACACCAGGATAACAAGTAGCCTAAATTAACCAGTGTTTCTTCCCAGGAGGGAGCAACCAAAGGCAAAGGATCCGCAAGGTAGGCTAGCACAAACCTCTCATCAACTGTGTGTGCTAAATCCTTTAAAGAATGAAGGGGTTTGGCTGGCGTTTTTGGACCTTTCTTGGTGTGGCAAGGGAAGATTGCGCAATCTAATGCCAGAGGTGGCAGTGAATTTATAGCTACAGTGGACTTTGCAAAACCCATTGTGGGTGGTATTTCCCCAAGAGACATAAGTATCCCTTGCTTTTCAACCATTTTGAGAACAATTTCTGGGATGATCAATTTTCTTCTGCATCTTACAGGCTGATTGGCTGAGGGTGGGATGTGTCTGTCTTAAGAATCTAACAGTGCCATCTGATTGGCTGTTTTGGGATTCTGGCTTCCTTGGGTGATCCCTTGGCTCAATTGGCTGATTCTGGATGCCAGTGTTGATACATGATTAGGATTAGCAGCTGCCTGTGCGTGATGGGCAAACAAGGCCATGCTTGAGAATGTGGGAGAAAGAACACACTCATATGTAGTGCTTGGTGAGGGCCTGTAGGTTGAGAATGACCATAGACAGAGGCTTTACTATTGAAAGACCCAGAGTAGCCCTGCATGATTTTTTCAAGGCCAGAGAACAGCTTGTTTACTTGGTTGTTATTGAAAGAAGACATAATACCTTTTTATTAAAAAACTAAACTCAAAAAGAGGTGTGTATATTTTAGTCAATTTTATTGTTAAGTATGTTAAGTTGGTGAATAGTAAGATCTAAATTTTAGCCATCCTAAAATAGAATTGGGTGATTTTTGAGAATGTCTATGATTCCCAAAAGAGTTGTTGTGAATCCACACCAGATTCTTTAACTCCCTGTTTGAGATGCCCATGAATTATATTTATTTCAAATTCATCTCATTCTTATTTGAAATTTGGCTCTTGGGTTTGATAATCCCACAATTTCATACTTGTTGATACTTTCATGTTGTTTATGATTTGTTAGACTTACATGAAATACCAAATTGTACATTAGAATCCCGCATTTCTGATTCATGTATCCCTCATTTGTTTGCTGTGTTTTGTCTTTAGTTAATTGAGTTATCTACACAAGGGATTTGAAATTTGCAAACTTAAATAAATCAAAAAAAGTTGATTTAGTGGTTGATTTTATTAAATATTTTATTTCTCACTCAGCTGAGCTGCCCGCAATTGTGATTTGAAATTTATACCAAGGATTTTACAATCCCACATTTCTACCATTAGGTTCTGAATTTAAAGTACCAAGCCCAAATTCCCAACATAATCAAGAAAAATTTTAAGGCTCCACCTTCTAGCACCCCAGGGGGAGGCAACCTCCAGAGTTAACTCATACAGAATGGAACATCCTCCATGTCAACAATTTCAAAAAAAAAATTGCTTTATCTTTTATAATTTCAATTAAAAGCTCAAAATAAAAATCAAACATTGCTTCTATTATCAGTGTCAATTATTTAATCAAGAAAAAATATTCTTTAATATTGAAAATAAGAAAAATATTTTTGAGAATTTTCAACATGGAGGATGTTCCATTCTGTATGAGTTAATTCTGGAGGTTGCCCAGGAGGAGATGTTGCAACATCTACGGTTACTCCCTCTTGGGAAACTAATTCCCCAAGTAACTCCCTGAATGATTTCCTGACTAATCATTAAGTCAGTGGCACTCTTATCAATTGTCCATCAATTACGGCAATCAAACCTTTCAAGTCCTAAGCGGAACAGAACTTAGACAAGTCTTATGACTTAAGAGGAATAATTACTTGGATAAGCCTCATGACTACCATGACATACATGGACAGTATGTGGCTTCCCATGATACTATATAATACCCTATATTCATATCAATAAAGTATCATTCTCTTCTTAATCTTCTCCTTTATCTTGTCTATTATACTTCTCAGAAGTATATACTTGACATAAGTTTATTATCTGTTAAAATCTATTTTTAATTTTACATATAGCTGATATGAGAAAGGCTTCATACATGCAGCTTGATTGAAATCAAGCTATACAATTCTGTTAGAAGATCAGATGTATCTCTGAAAATCTCTGATCATTTGTTTGAGGCTAGGTGTAAGAATGTTTCTTTGGGAAGGTCCAAAAAAGTAGTCATAGGAGCAATCCCAGTCTTCTGGATCTTCACCTTCATCAAGCTCCAACTCAGGCTTGGCATTGGAAGTAGTCATTAGAATTTTTGGAATTGCCTTATGAATCAAAGGGTCGGCAATAAATGCAACTATATGGAGAATCCCTCTGGAGCTAGAGCCAAACCTGCTCCAGTAAAGAAGGAATGTAGGATGGTCATGGAAAAAATAGTTATAAATCACAACAACGTTAAGACCAATGTATGCCAGAAAACATGATGTTGGATATAGGCAGGTTCAGCAGATTAGGCTTTTGAGGCTGAGTAGAGAGGACCTACCCTCACTAGATCCATGAATTATCAAGCTCTCCAATGATTGATCATATCTTTCACTTTTCACTTTGTAAACAACCACAATTGAAATAATTAGGCAGTAAAAATAGCAGCTGTTGGAAATATTGAGTTGTAGAGCATCTGAAGGAGACTGCTTGCTGATGGTACATCTTTGAAAAAGCACTTTCCAGTTGAGTTTCTACCAAATATTCCAATTGCTTTAAAGTTAGCATTTAAAAATAATAATTATACCTAATAATGTAATATTAAATATTGATGGAAGTAGAAGAGACAATGTCCAATATAGCTTCTCCCATATAAAGTCTGGCTTTCTACCAAAGACTATTATAAGATTCAGATTCATAACAATAGATATGTTTAAACATAAGTATATATGAATGTTTAGCATTGCAAAAAAACCAACTGCTGCACAAGCAGGCTCTTCCCATTTAATGGTTAAGCAATGTAAAGAATGCTTAAGTAAATCAGCAATAGCAATTCCAAGTTGCAGACGTATAGAAACTCTGTCAATAGCCTCCTTATCACAAGTTTCTGATCATTAATAATAGCTAATAGTGTACTTACTAATCAGAAGAAAAATCACTATAACCCAGAGAGCACATACTGCAGAGGTTAAGTCAAGGCCAAATTTTACAAGTTTAAGAGGTTCCATGAAGATGAATTCCTCAACTTTAGCTTTTTATGATATTATTCTGTGGCAACTAAAACAATATCTAAAACATATCCAATTCAATCCATATATCCATGCTGATTATAATTTATTCTATTCATGTTGCGCCTTGATAAAGGCTCTTAATTTAAAATTACAACTTTATAGTTTCCAAAGTATTTTTTAATTTTGCTATGGTAGAAACTCATAGTATTTTAAATTATGATATTCTAGATTCAATAATTTTTAGAAGTTACTTTGTAAATCTCATTAAATAAACTTATATTGATTAATAAGTTTGCGGACATGCCTATTATTTTATTTGTTTTTCTATTGGAAGATTTCCCACTCAGCTGCTTAAACTATCTGGATCCTCTTTGAAATCCTATTGAATTTGCAAGTGTCAGATCAGCATCTTGCTTCACGCATCTATTTAATAAATTTACATTTTAACTCGATAAAAATATATTTTGGATCTAATGTAGGGAGGAAATTGGATGAAGTGGAGTGTAGATCAAATGCGGTGGAGATTGGTCGATATTTTGTGGCCTTGAGAAGCCAAAAGCCTTTCACCTAACCTAAAGCAATGTGACTGGTTGTCTAAAAAGCCAACTCAGCTAAAGCTGCATGATTTCAATCACAATTGTTTAAAAAGAGGGGCTTGGTTTACTGATTATATTGGATAGGGCAAAAAATGAGAACCAAGCGAGTTGACTCAAATCCAGTCATAGGGTGTTTTATGAATTGAATCCTAATAAATATTTGTTTTTACTTCTAAGCGATATGTTGGTAGCTTAAATGTGACCATTTTATGAGATGTGCTGTAAGCGATTGGGAATTATGCAGATCCATCTGATGTCATGGGGCGATGGATTTATGACTTAAAGTAATTAAGCCACTTGGATTTAGGTCAAGTGGATTTTAAAGCTTGCTTCTTAAAACACAGTTTTAATCGTGCGCTCATTACAAAGTGACTTATTACTAATTGTTTCCTTAACTCTGGAAGATTTAAACTTGATTTCTACAAGAAGGCCTTGATTGCTTGATAGTGACACGTACACTTAAATATAACCACTACATTAAAACTCAATAGCGTTCAGTTGGTATATAATAGTGAAAACTTGAGCGCGCCATAAGGGTCCTGATTCTAATAAAGAATTATTATATTTTTAAGGAGCCGTGTAGCTAAAAAAATCATTATTCAAGGGCTTGTCCTGATACATGTTTGGAATAGTTTGATCACCCAACTCCACCAGGTTTTGAAAATCCCTGGATAATAACTTGGCCAAATTAAGAGGGCAGTGGAGTAAAACTAGCAATGAAGATATGATAACCAATAAAATAATTTTTATAGAATTGTGATGGAATAGATCAACTATTCTGGGGTAGGACACGCCATTTTGAAAATGGCATCTCAAAATACGCTATCTCGAATTACGCCATCTCGATTTTTTGCTATTTTGATTTATTAGTAAAAATGCCATTTTGATTTATGGCATCGCGACTAAGAAAAACAAGGTTTAAATTTTTAGATTTTTTGAACTCCAAAAATAACCCAAAAAATAAAACTCAAAAAACATTTATAGGCTTAAAAAATCCTCAGAATTTCAAATCTGCAATAAAAATGAGCTCAATTAGTAGCAACATAGTTGCATAAAGCCCAAAAGTTAAAATAATCCCAAAACAACTATTTTCATTTATTTTAACTATAAACTATACTTTAAAATAAGCATATAATTGTACCAAATACCAAAAAAAAGTCAAAGAAGGGTAAAATCAAAGGAAATAAGAGTGAAAATAAAGTGGTGTTTATTGGAAAAGGGCTCAAACATTGGTAGAAAGAGCAACTGAGATAACTTGGAGATTCTCAAGCTTTCTATCCTTAGGATAGTAGGCAAAGAACACCTTGCTGATTTCAGTATACTTTTTCACTGCTTTGGTCTGCTTAGGGTGATCACCCTTGGTCTTCATACCAGTCTTAAAGAGGCGGGCAGAGATGGCCTGCTGGGTTTTGAGATGCACCATTATCTTATTGAATTTGGGCTTATGAACCCGGACTCTTGTAGCAAACTGGCTATGCCACCCTTCAAGGAAAGATATGGTCTTGATCAGGCCATCTTTTACCTGCTTAAAGCAGTTCCAGGTGATTGAGTCACCGCCCTTTCTGATGTGGTCTGCTCCTTTAAACACTCCAACCCATTGAGTTTCAAAATACTCAATAAAAGGAGCAAAAGGAGCCTGGTTGGCTATAATATATGGGTGACAGAGTAGGGCATCATAGAAGGCATTTGTCTCCTCCTTTCTAACCAGAGCAAGGGCAGAAAAGCAATTGAAGACGTTCTTGGCTTCTTTGGTGCCTTCAGAGTTGACCAGCTCATGAAGGTCAGAGCACTTTTGGAGGCGGCGGCAGAGTGCCTTCCAGAAGTGGAAGTAGCATCCCTGAGGGGAGCTCTTAAAGACTCAAATGAAGGCATTTGCCTGAGACTGTTCAAAATCCACTATCAGATACTTGTGATAGGGAAGGCTTTTGGGCTGCTTTCTGGTTGGGGTGGCTTCCTCTTCCTATGACTGGGCCTTCTTCTTGCGCCCTCTGGTCTCCTTGGGCTCCTCTTCAATGGTTGGGAGGATTTCATCAAGCTTGGCCTTTAGGATTGTGAGTGCACAGACATATGTTTCCTGCTCCTTGTTCAGAAGGAAAAAGAAGACCAGGGGAAGAACTAGATTACCAACCTGCCCATGGATATTCCAAAGCTGGCTGAAGAGCTTTGGGCAGGTTAAAAAGTGCCATCTGCAAGCCAGGTCTTGCATTTCAGCAGGTTGTGTAGATCCTGGCTTGTGGCAAAGCAGATAATATGCTTGAGGGCATGTTGATCATCATTGTGAAGAAGGGATCTCTCCTCATGGCAGGATAATTTTTGTTCCTCAATAAGGATCTATTGGTCAATGGACGTAGCACTGACACCTTCAGTGCTCAGAGCATATCTCTGATCAGTGAGATATCTCTATAGTTTTGAGGCGCCACCAACAGTTGCAAGTTGGGTATCATTTAAATTAAGGAGGGCATCATTGACAACCTCAGTGGAAGTTTGATCCTTGGTGGTTGGGATCACCTGGCAAATAAACCAGCGGATAAGTTGGTAAAGGAGGTCAAAAGGCTTGGTGCAGTCATGGTTGACAGTTAGGGCTTTAAATCTAGTGAACCCATAAGTGGTGGATCTAGCTGGGCAGCCAACATTATCACATTTGTAGTGATGTTGACAGATGGGTTTCTTCTTGTCATTACAGTTGAAGCTGTAGCCCTTGTAGACAAAGCCAGCACCCCCTTTCTTTGTCATGATGGGGTAGCTGGCTGGATATGTGGCAGGCACAGCAAAGGTGCCATTTTGATTGCATATATTATGGATGGTGTTAAGATTCCAGAGCTCAATTAGGTCATCTGCAGGAGCACCAGGCTCAGGCTCCTGCTCCTCTTCCTCTTCCTCTTCAGGCTCTGAGGTGGGATCAGAGTGGCAATTGAAGTTGAACAACTTCTCTTAGGGGTCTGAAGGTGAGCACACAAATGGAGAGTGAGGAGAGGTAGGACTGTTTCTCTCTGGTTCAGGTGATGGAGTAGGGGTCTTGGGGGGAGCTTTGGCCTTAGAAGGCTGCTTCTTTGTGGTAGTCTTGGCCTTTTTGGCCTTTGGAGGAGTGATCTTGGACTTTGAGGCCTTGAAGGCCTTAGGCGCAGCTTTAGTGGTAGGCTTGGGAGGCATCTAAAAGTGAATTAGTATCAAAATATGAGCAATTTGGGGGTTGTTTTTAAAGAGAAAAATGAGAATGTTTTTAATTTAAAAAGTAGTAAATTTTTTTACATAGAATTGTAGAGAAAGTCTTAAAATATATAATACAGTAGTTTCAAAAGCTATGGCAACAAGCAAAAATACTTCAGATTTAAACAAAATCCAAGTTGCGCGAGATTCAGGATTCAATTAATTTAAATATTTTTGGTTAATAAATGAACTGTCAAACCAAAAACAAAATTTCACTAACCCATTATACAAAATTAAAGCAAACATCAAGTGGTGTAGTTCAAACCACAAACAAAATGAACTGACACAACAAGTGAAATGGATGGATGCTATTCCGGAGTATATTATAATCCAAGCAGGATTCATATGAGGCACCAACAGAAGGACCAAAATGAAACAAAATTTGAGCAATCTAGAAGCAAGATTACACAAGCACAAAACAAAATGAACTCACACAAGATGTGTAGTATGAGCAGCCTAAAATAGAAAAATATCAATTTAACAGCCAATCAACAGCTATCCAATTTAGGAACAGAGGCATTTTATCCATTTTCATGGCTCCAGATTTGTATGAAAAGGTTTTGAGAACTTTCCAAATGTGGGCTTGAGATTACAATAAAAATAAATTATTAATTTTTAAAATTTCTACTTTTAGTGATTTTATCCTAGGTTTTTTACAATGGTTTTTAATAACAACATCTTCAACTGTGCCAGCAGCCAAGCCAGCAGCAGCCAAGCCAGCTTCAATGGAGGCAAGGCTCAGAACGTGGAGGCACCTGTTTACACCCAAGCCTTTGAGGCGGGTAACAAGGAAGCTGACCTGTTACTGTCCCCCAACCCATATGGCTTTGACTTGTTTGAGAGTCACTTAGCGTCTAGCTCTGCCCTTGCTCCCACACCCACCCCTGCACAAGCTGCCTGTCAACCAACCAATCAGGATGGCAACCTTGATTTGGAACAACTTCCCGCCACTGCCCAACCTGCCCCCCCCTCAGCCAATCAGGCTTCAGCTCCTGCCGCCCAGCGCCCCAAACGCAGAATAATCACTGCCCAAATTCTTCAGGAAATTGTGGCACTCAACCTGCAGGGTCTGTCCTGGGATCAGATAGCCAGCCAATTACAATTCACCTGGGCTACTGTCATGCGGGAATTCAACAACCTGATGAATAAGGGAAATCTGATTGGGACAGCCAAGAAGCCAAAGAAGGCCACAGAGTCCCAGATCAATGAGGCATACCCAATAATGCTTGACCTCCTCCAGCGGGACCCCAAGCTTCCCTTGACCCAGGTCTGGAAGCAACTTGCACACCATGGCATTTGGGTGTCTGAGCGCATGGTGCAGCTCTGGATGCACAGAAAGGTGGCTTCAATTAGGGTTCTTACAAATTTTGCTGGCAACCAATGGGATGGCGCTGAGGATTCCCCATACAACACCGCAATTGAATCAACCCTGGTCAGATGCTTGACAAGTCTAACAGATGACATCATGTTTGTCTTGTACTACAAGTTATCAATTGCATTTGACAATTTTGGTGAGCAAGGAAAAGCTGCCACCAAGAATGGAAGGAAGAAGGTCAAGAAGGGGATCATTCATTGGTGCATTTCTGGCTGTTTCAGCCAAGGGTTTTGTCTACTATCAGACAAACCCTGATTTCATCAATGGGTACTCATACGGCCACATCCTTGGTGGATTGCTCAACTCCTGGGATGGCTCAAATTCCAAATACCAGGTTTTCTTGAGCCACCAGATGGAGGGAAGCTCCACCGCCCTTGAGGCCATCCAGGAACGCGGGCACCAGGCCTCTGTGTACCCAGCTGGTCACGCTGACGTCCATCTGGCAGATGTTGTGTTCTTTAATATTGGAGATACACTCTGGGAGCGCCGCCCTCAGGCTTTCAACGACCTCTATCTTGGGGTCCTTGATCACAATTTTCTCTTTGGTCACCAAATGGTGGCTGACTTGTTTGTGCAAATGGTTTTCCATGTGAGCATGGGCAACCAATCATGCAAGGATAAGCGCCTCCCACCCCATGCCACAGCCACAGCCACCTACCAGCCCATCCAGCCAATGACTGATGAGGAGTACAATGAGCAGTATATGGTAGCCATCACAAGCAATCCTCCTGCCTCCACCCCTGCCACCAACACCCCCCACCCGCAAACCCAACCCAACCCAACCCATCCAATCCCAGACCCCCCAGGCCAGCACCGCCTCTACGTCTTCCTTCCTGCGCCATTCTGCCTACTAGGCATCCCTCTTCCCCGCCTCAATAAACCCCCTGGTTCCATAAAATTTCTATTTATATTATCTTTATTTTGAATTTCAATTGTTTGTGTTCTCTTTGTTTATAGTTGGCTATATTCTTTATGTTCAGCTTATTTCTATAAATCATATATTTACTATGTTGTGTATCTAGATCCTGAAGACAGTTATTTTTAGCACTTAAACACATCCCCTTGTGAAAATATTAACAACAATTTGGTGATCAGCTAAATTTGAATTAGAAAATTATAGTGTTAACTGTTTTTAGATAAAGTTGTTACTGATCCAAATTAAAAACCTTAATGATAAACTTTAAGCTAATCAGGAGCCAAGTGATAAAGTGATTATTGTGACATAAAGGGTCATTCAATAATTCTTTGATGCATGTGCACTAATTAATATGATTGGCTGGATGTTTTGCCATTGTATGCCATTACTGCTGTGGCAAGTTGTTGATGGACTAGTGCCAAATCAGCTGCTGGGTTAGCACTAGTCCATCAACAACTTTTCACAGCGGCAATGGCGTATAATGGCAAAACATCCAGCCAATAATATTAATTAGCGCACATACATCAAATAATTATTGAATGACCCTTTATGTCACAACAATCACTTTATCACTTGGCTCCTGACTGGCTTAAAGTTTATCATTAAGGTTTTGAATTCGGATCAGTAACAACTTTATCTAAAAACAGTTAACACTATAATTTTCTAATTCAAATTTAGCTGATCACTAAATTGTTGTTAATATTTTCACAAGGGGCTATGTCAAGCGCCAAAAAATAATATGGTAATCAAGGAAACAATGCCAACACAAATCAAAGGACACATATTGAGATGAGAGTAAAACATATACACAATGGGTAAAAAGATGGGATAATGTAGTAGATGGGAAAACAAAAAGGAATAAACAAAGAGGCAAAAATATCAGAATAACACAGATTTTGTTGGGGTGAAAGCTATAGAAACATATGGAAAGGTTAGTAAAAAATCAATGAGAGAATCAGAAAAGCTTCTGAAGGACCTTAACTTGGCAATTGCCAAAATAAAGGACATTGACCTCAAGGTCAAAGAAAAAGCCAAGTCCTCCATCCTCACTGGGGACAAAATTGACAAGGTGTCTGCCAAGGCACTCATATCAAAAATGCCAGACACCCCAGAGAAGACAATTGAGCGCTTACTAAATATTCAAAAAACTGTGGTCAAGGGCCTCCAGTTCAAGGTATACAATATTTCCGCACTGTCTGTCTGGGTTGATGACCTGGAGATGTATGACCACCTCAAACCCGCCAAGCGTGCCAGGGCAGAGGATACCAAATTGTCTGCACAATTGATTGCGCCAAGAATGGCAAAGCCGACTGAAGCCGCCAGCAAGGAAGAAACCCAAGAAGGTACCCTAAAAAATTATAATTAATAAAAATTCTTAAATACTTACCTTTTTTTTAGAAGATGTTGATGGTGAACTCCTCTGGGCCCTGGTCCCTTTTGTCCCCCCCACCTTCTATGCCAACTATGCTAATCATGTGGCAAGGCAGCTTTTTCTGTCCCCCCCTGTCTTGCAGGAGCTTGAAGACAGGATCCATGGTATATTCCCAATGTCCAGGGAGGCCTTGGCTGGGCTTTTACATGGTGAGGGGGCATCTGAGTGGGCAGTTACTGCCTACAAGGATGCCCAACTAGTCCTCCTGGACCCGGTATCCCTCAGTGGAGTTTACTGTGTAAAATCTATTGAGCTTGTTTGGGACGTCCTGTTGACGCTCCCATTCAAGAATATACCAGAGATGGGCTGGGCTCATGCAGCTGCTTGCTTCTGCTTCCTGGTGGAGCATACCATCTCTTATCTGTTGGAGAACTTTGGGCGCGCGGTGTTGAAATTAGCTGTTGCAGACGCAACAGCCGTAAAGAAGACAAAAATCCTCCTGGCGGACTTTGGGCTGGCCTGGAATGCCAACGAGACGGGGGTCCCTGCAGCTATGGAGAATGACCTTTGCTAAAACCAAGCATGAGAAGAAAATTAGCGCTGTATACAACAAATTGTGCAAGTTCATGGAAGCCTTTGCTGGGCAAAGGCTTCATCTGGTTGTTTACCTAGGGTTCCTATTCTACTTTGGGATGGGCGCGTCTGTAGAGGACCTAGACAGGGTCCTTCTTGGGGTTGACAAGGCCAGGCTCTCACTGGACAGGAAGAAGGTCCCCCCTGGATACAACTCAGTTGATCATGTCATCCAGGACGCCTTGGTCCTGGCTGGCATCTTCAGGTTTGCAGCCCTGCCAGAAAAGCTGCTCCTCCATTCCCACCTCACCAACCTTCCTTTTACCATCAGGCGCAAATACTTTAATAAGGGTGTATCCACTGTCCACAGTGTGGCAGTGGAGGTTGTGTGCCACCTCCATTGCGGGGTGGGTACATACTGCCGAACCCATTATAGGTGCATTTAATTTTATCTCTATATCATTAAATATATTTATACTCTACTATATTTTTATATTATAAATAATTTTTCAAATAATATTTTAGCAAACAAGATTTGCAAAATATATTGCAGAAATGGGTTTCATAAAAGTATAAAATAATATGGTAATAAAATAAATTTCAACTTTACAATTTATGTTCAATTTTTATAAGACTATTTTATATTTATTTGACAAATGTGATATAAATATATTTGCGTAATTTAGTATCAAGCGTTTGGGATAACCTCAAATGATATATTAAATAATATATAATAAAATAAATAAATTACTTACATCTATTGATGGATCTTCTGAATGTGATTGCAGGCGTGGAACCATCTAAATATAAAATGATAATCAATAAATCTTGAATAGTAAATTAGAGAATATAAAAAAAGTTGGACACACTAAGCCTTTAATTGATTGGCTGTTTGGCTAGGCACGCGGGGATGAACAAATCAGCGTGGCCATAGAATTTGTCCACAGTCTCAGCTGGGAGGGTACAGATCTCAGCTTGCAGCAAATCAAACAGGTCCTCAGTCCCTGTTGGGGTTCCTTGCTTGACAACTTGCTTGAGCCACCCAAAGACTTCCTCAATGGGATTTAGGAAGGGCAAATAGGCAGGGAGGAAGAGAAGACACAAATTTGCTGTGGCCAATTGCTGGGGGCCCACTGCAATGCTTGTGTCAATCATTGGGAATTCCTCAAGAATGTCAGCCAAATTGTGGAGACCAACATTGTCTAATACAATTACGTTGGTGAAGCCTGGGCTTGTGCGCCTCAGGTGCTCCTGGACAAATCAGAGAAATGATAGGAAGGTCCGGCTATTGTGGGAGCCTAGTATCATTTGGTACAGCTTGACCCCCTTTGGACTGAGGAGAGCCACCATTGAGTATGCTGTAGTACGGACTGCAGCTTGCCGAGCCATCCCGTCATTGGAGCCTTTGGGGATATACCCATACTCATTGCGCATTGACAAAGCAAATGCTGATTTATCAATATAATAGAATTTCACCGTCCCCTTGGCTTTGAGGGCAGTGTACGCCTCAGCATAATTTTTACGGGTCTCAATATTGGCTTGGCTGTTTCTGTTGTAGGGAGATACCCCAAGCTTTTTCCAGAAAAAGCGCATTCCCTTGACCAAATGATAATAGAAGGAAATTGAGGCCTCAATCTCAAAAGTGGACTTGACCATGGCCTTTATGTTTGCTAGTTCAAGATGGCAATCTTGGGTTATCCACTGGCGGATTGCCCATTTGTGCTCCTTGGTGAGCATGGTTGAAACACGCAAGGATTTCTCTGCGGCAAGGACTTGGCCAGTATCAATGAACTTGTTGAAGGTCTTTGAGGCGTACTTGGGATCCACCCCAACAAGAGCCGCAGCCACCTTGTAATCACCAGATTCCCACATGAGCCAGAGAAGGATGATGCTTTTGATGTCAGGGATGCGCTTCTGGGTGGGCTTTTTAGCGGTGGGGATTGGCTTGTTGGCGTTGGGCACAACACAGGGCATGAGCACCTTGGTGTAAAACACAGCAACTTTCTTTAACACCAGCTGTCCCTTATCAGTTTGGTAGAGCTGGGGCTACTTGTCATCCTCCTGATTGCCATCACTGACGTAGGGCTTGTAGCTAGTATCAAGTACAGGCTTCACCTTCTCCAGCATGGCTGATGGGACTGACTATTGCCGGTACACAACGTCAAACACATACAAAGTAAGTTCTAGCTCCTTGTTTCTAACTGTTTTGGTAGTGGTAACCTTGGTGGGCTTCTGGGTCAGCTTTGGGACCCAAGGGTTTATGCTCTGCACCCTAGCAGATTGTGCTCCTTGAACCGGCTGTGTCAGTGCAACATCACTATGGAACTCTCCTCTCCTGCCTCCCTCCTGAGTAGGCACTTGTGTTGTACTAAGTCTATTCTTTGACCCGCGGGGGCAACTGCAACCGCGGCGCACAACAGGTGCAATGGTAGTCTGTTGCTGTGCTCCTTCCATTTTGAGAATTTAATAAACTATTAAATAAAACTTAATTAAGTTACTCCCTATTTTTAATTTTTGCTTTTATCTGTTTATGGATATTCAATTAATATTTTTCCCACCCAATATCTAATTATAGATTTTTTTATTTCTTAGTTAGTTGTTTTTGGTTTTACCACACCCATTTTAGAATACCCAAAATAATTTTCACCCATTTTCCCATATTTTACCCAAATTAAGCACCCAACACAATATTTTTAAAAAATTTGTTTCAGATCTTGTGTCTTATTTTAGATACCTTGGTATCATTCTTGATTACAACCCATTGGACAAACTGATTGAGTGATTTTGTTTACATTGTGAGTTGATATTGTGTTTTGTTTTTGGATTGAGTTTTGACACACCACGCTTGGGTGTATTTTGTCACCAATTCACATAGTAAACATATGTACACTGAAAGTTGACTCACACCATCTTGTTTGTGAATCAATGTATTTTGGATTATATTTTGAATGATTTTGCTAAGCGTGTGAGCCCTTTGTGGCTGTGTTGACTCATTTTGCCCATTAACACTAATAAACCCTGTTAACAGAGTGTATATTTTAACCTGAGAGTTGGATTTTGTTTAAATCTGAAATCATTTCATTTAAATATGAAGTATTTTTTGCTTGTCTCCATAGCTTTTAAAACTACTGTATTGAAATTTCAATGTTTTTTGTTTTTTAAAAATAAAAAATTTATTAGTAACGCAAGTATGCAAAACTTTGAGTTTTGACTAAAAACTTGCAGTCAAAATGGCGTTTTCAAAGTGACGTGATTGAGGTGCTGTAGCCCAAAAACATAGTGTTTTTGACCATTTTTTATATTAAATTAAGAAATCTACGGTGGGGCTACCTCAACCCAGCCAAAGAGTAAAACTTGAATTTCTCAAAAACTAGCTTATACAACTGGGGTTAAAAAGTACCCAGTTGTTTAGAGGAGGCCAAAATATATATTTGCAAAGTTTCAGGCAATTTCTTACATTCTTTATTAATATGGTTTTTTACGTGAAAATGTATTTTTAAAAAGTGGAAAGCAAAAATGTGGTGGGGGAATTGATATAGCGTAGCCTGGCGTCATATGTAATTTCCCTTATTTTCTTCTATCCATTGTGCACATCAAATCAATTGAATGATATGAAACTTGGTGGGATTCAAAGTGACATAAATCAAAATGTTGTAATCACCCCCTTTCATATTAAAATCACTATTAAAATATTTTATTAAGAGAACCCTTATCAATGTATCCATGTGTAATAAAGTTATAAATTACATATAACAAAACTGGTTTTTTTACCCAGCAATGATAATCACTAGAAGGACTATCATAGTGGCGTCTTTTTAGGTTGTTCTTAGTATAAGTGTCTTGGATTAATAATATAGGAGTATCTTCTGGCACTATACAACAGGCTTTATTTTAGTTTGGGTATAAGCTTATTTTAGTTAAAGATAAATAGTGTGATTCAAAATGAGGTAAAGTCAAGATGGCGTAAACACACCCCACACTAAGTGATTTCATATGTAAATAAAGTTAGAAAAATAAGATTTAATTAATCCTACTTGAAGTGACAGAATTGAGATGGCGTAAATTCAAGATGCTGCATTATAAGATTATATGTAAATTTTAACTATTTTACTGTTTATTTTATTTTTTTGTGATTCAAAATCAGTAACGCAAAAAACGCCATCTCAAATTTAATTTGAGATGACATTTTCAAAATGTTGTGTTGTACTCATTCTGGTGGTTTCAATATATCAGCAAAGCTCACTGTAAATTTGTTTCCTCTAAATGCTGATTAAATGAAATATTGAACTGAATTTATGACAGGACGTAATATCCAGATCAAATAAATCTTATGCTACACTGTTTGCAAATACAGTGCTTAAAGTTTCTTGATATAACAAATAAATATTGATTATCAATTGTTTTTAGGCTAAAATTAAGCTAAATATAAATATGTTAAATTACCATGTTAAAATAAGCAATATGTCATGAATATACTTCTTAGAAGTAAATAATACAAGAAAACACAAAGATTTGAAAGAGATCAATACACTTATTGAAATAAGAAGGGAGCCTTATATATAAAAAGCATATAACATGTGTAGATCATGTGGTTTAAAAAGAAGGATTCTTCTGAAAAATAAGGGGGTGATTCTTGTATAGTATTCAGACTAGATCTTAGGTCCATCTTTTACTCAGTGGTTCAATTTATTTCTCAGGAAAGCAATTTCCAAAGAGATAGCAATCAAATATGTTATGGCATCTCTCCTAGTACATTGAAAGGTGGATCCTTAGGTATTTTATTGAGGGTGCCCAGAAGTTGAGTTTTGTATTAATTCAGTTTGGCCTTGGATACTGGTAGGCATGAATCTCTCTGGACTTATCTGTTTTGCATAAGCAGAGTCAATCATGGTGCATCACTTTGAGAGTTGCTTGAGTTCCTATTTCTCTGATGTGGTAGGTGTTGTTGATTTTCCCTTCAATGACTATCCCTGGTCCTCTTAGATCAGGTTATAGTTTATGAAAGTCATGTTTGACTGCTCAATTTCATCATCAACTTGAAATCTAGCAAATTGTAACAAGATACATTCATCTTTAATTTTTGTACTTGGTCTTTATAAGATCTTTATATGTTAGGATTATCTTCCTAAGATAATTTTTTTGAAAGAAGCTGACCATCTCCTAAATTACTACTGATGACGTTATGTTATATTTATAAACTAGTTCATAACTTTTTTTGTGTTTTGAATAATAAAGTGTGGCATATAATCAGTGCATTTGGAAGCATGTCTGAATATAAAGAGGGTTGTTGGCTGACAGGTTGCTTAGGGCTTCAACCAGGGTGACATTTTATTTTTTAGCCCTGACATTTTACTGTGGGTGATAGGGGCCACTAGTTATGTATTGAACACAATTCTTTGTGAGGTGAACCCTTGTGCCATCTGAGGAATGAAACTCCCTCATTCTGGGACAAAAAGGGTCATTTTTGCTAAGCTTGCCAATAAACTTCTTACCGCTGGGTTACCTTAAAGCATTGCCTTTATGTTATTGATGGTTTGAGTCATCAGTTGCCTGGCTGAATAATTAATGTCTGTGATTATGTTTTTCTTGCTCCCTGTTATAATTTTTGCAACTTCTGATCCACATACTTTGAATGGTTGGGCCATTGGTAGTGATATCACAAAATTTGGGGTTGCTTTTAAAAATTTGTACCTTTCTTAAGTTGTCAATATATCATCCTGTTTGGATCAGCCCTTCAGGGGTAGGAATAGGGTAGCTTTCAGACAGAGCCCACCAGAAGATTAATGCTACCTTGATAATATAAGAGAGATAGTACATCAATAAGGACCAAGGACCAGAGGCAGGCATCATAAAGTCTATTAACCTCATCAGAGTATTTTTATAATACTCTAAAAAGCTGGGTGATGGTAGTGTCATTGGCAACAACAGGAACTTATGGTTGGTTAGGCTGGGAGATGATTAAAGGAGTTATTGGTACTAGATATGTGATCAAGTATTTTAGTTGTCCCTAAATAGTCTAGGATGTATAACATACCAGATTCCCTCAAATTTGAACTGCTCAGGTACTCTAGTTTAGACTAATGGATCAGCAAGGAGGATATTTTCTAAGTGAAATCTATAGTAGGCCTAGTTGTGAAGATGCTCATTAAAATTAACAGGTCCAAAGAGAGTACCTGGAGGACAAAATAACTTGATACAGAGGTATGCAGGTTCTGCAAGTGGACTGGTGGGAGAAGAAAAGCTGTTGGTGCTGTGTTGAGATGGTAAAAAAACTAGACATGATAAAATCTGGCTGAACCAAAGGTTCATCACAATTTTATTATCATAATGGCAATGAAGCCCTATCCTAACTTGACAAGGGTACATATACCAACTTCTCAGGGTTCATATTCAGGGAAAAAATCAAAAATTTGAGCTATCTGGTGTCAGGTGTCAGAAACTCATCCTTTATAAAACTGATTTACTACTCAATGGACCAGGGAAGAAGGATTAAAACATGTGAGCATAGAATCTATGGGAACAGATACCATCCCCAAATTTAATTTTCTCCAAAAAGTCTATATTGACCAAGGAGAGGGTTGAAATAACCCAGGAACATATAGGCCCCCAAATAAGAAAATAATAAGGCAGTAGCCAAGGGATGGGAAATAATTTGCATTGATAGTCTTTTTGGATGCCTGCTGGGGCTTTTCTTAATAGGTGGAGACTCAGAAACAAGAAATCCATATACCATCTCCCAGAAACTACAGCAAACTATTTACTGTCTTAGTAATACTGGGTTTCAGTTCCAGAGCCTGTTATGGAGTCAAGGTTGACAGTGGAATGCAATAAATGCACTACCATCAAAATCAGTAACCATTTAAACCCTATCTTTCCCAAAAGGGGAAGACTAGGTGATGTCATGGTCTCTGGATAGGATTCTTAAAAACAATAAAATTAATTCAAGCTTTTATTGATTTATCAAGGGTAAGGTGTAAGCTTGATCTGATTAAATGGATGAAGATAACTTGACAGTCAAAAAATTATTGCTAGTTGAGTACAGAGAGTTGTTTGAGGTTGGCTTTTGAAACAGGTAGTAATTCTATAGCAATTATCAAACAGACCAAAATATTTAAACAGCATGAAGGTATTTGTTAATAGATCCTTAACATATAGGGATTAAGAACAGGAACCAAGTTGTCAGGAATGACATTTCTGCCCCTCTCAAACCCCAAGACTTGGAGCAGGTTTTGAACCCTGTTCAAGACTGCCTGTGGGCTGCCAGCCCTGAGGACCAAGGGGCTGACTGCCCATGTTTTTTTGGGAATGAATCCTCTCTGATCCAAATTGCAAATGCTCTTGAAGATAGGGCTGCCATCAAAGACTTACCAATAATGGCACCTATAAAAGAACACAAAAAGTTGCCTAATGAAGGCAAGGAGGTTTCTGCTATTGGCTTGATGAGCCTGATGCCTACCTTGGGGATCAATCACAATCCTGCAACTAAAGAAAACCTGGGCTAGAGGGCTTCTCCCAATAATATTGCTCCTGAACAGAAGGGTTGCACTACTCTTCTTGAAGATCCATTCAATAAGCAACCTTCTGTCAGGAATATTCCTGACAACACCTTGGGTCAGGATAATCTTTTGGCTGCAATTAAGCTCAAAGAGCAAAACAAAAAATGGCAGCAGTTCCCCCTGATTGGGGAAACTGCCGCAAAAAGCCGGGCTGAAGATTTGAAAATTAAAAAATGTATTTTTGAGACAGACAGGTTTTATACCCCGGCCGCCAGGCGCCCGCCAGCCGGCAGGGGATGGCACACCTCTCACAGCAGGGCCACCCACCCCCGCCAGATGGGGAAATATCTCAATGGGGAAACCCAAAAAGGAAATTTCCCCAAACCCAAAAGGAGGGAGAACTGCTGCCCAAATTTGGAATCTACCAAATTTGGGAGGGGCTGACAAGCTGCCCAACCCAACCATTCCTGCATTAACTGAAGAAGTCAAATTTGGATACATGAAAGCATCCAATGATACACCAAACCAATGCAAGTCCAGAAGTAATAATTCATTGCCTGCACACCACTTCCAATTCCCCTCCCAAAAGGGAATTCCAGACAACACCAAGTGTTTGGGATTCCCTGTCCAGTGTTTTACTCTATTCATGCCCCACAAGGATGATAGTATATAATAAAGCCAAATCACTTGATGATAGTTTGTGCTATCATTGAGTGAAATTAACCCTCAATAATATAACATAAATCAATCTAAACTTTATCTACCAGAAGTTAAAAGCAAGACACTAAGCTTTGTCTGCCTTTCCCCAGGATCAGAAGATGAATCATCTAATCTTCTCAGCTGTTCTCACAGCCTGCCTAGGGATTGGGGGCCACCAATATAATCACCAGCATGAGCCATTCAACAAACCACCTGGCAAGTATTACTACAAGGAGCTGGCGCAGCTAAACTCCTCCAAGCGGTACTCCTTGCCCACACTGGTATTTCCCCACTCCACCCAGTCTGTAGTATATACACCTGTATATACTACGTACTCACGTATTTTGCCGGTAATTTCAGATGCTATAACATGCACACCAAGGTCTTTCAATGAATGATGACAGTCTATCCAATTGTGACGGCGCTCACAGGCTTCCAAGTTGCCAACTTGGTCCCTTATTTTGCTAAAATACTCCCCCAATTGTTGGGTCTTTACACCTTCCTGCTCCAGTGCCATTTTTCTGCCCCAAAACCTGGGTGACTTGCCCATCCAAATTCCTATTTTTTTGACCAGCTAAATTTTGCCCATTAATATTAAAGTCTGGTAGTGGGGTAATATATAAAACATTACACCATGTGTTAGAATTTATTGTTGCTTTAAATAAAGTTTAAAAGATATTGGTTTACCCAAATATCATCATATTTTATCTTAGTTATCTTTCATGAATGACATTTCAATACTTGTATTGAAAACCTGGGAATTGAAACCCAGGTCTCAGGGAAATCCTTATGTTGACCAGAGTAGACAAGAAACTGCCAGTTGGGTCAAATCCTGGACAACCAGAGATAGATGACCCCAAACAGGAGGAACGGAAACCTGACAACCTGCCAAGTGTCAATACTGGAGGTTTGAAATCAACATTGGAGACCCTGTAATTGAACCCTGACCCTCCAAAGACTACTCAAGTTACACAAAGTGGACAGGAATCTGCCAACTTGTTAAATTGCAAACCTGAGTTGATAAGTTACTCTGAGACCCGCCAGCCTCCCAAGGACAATTCCCCAAATGGTCACCAGATTGCTGCCAACCTTGCGCCATCAAAGATCTGGACCTATAAAGAGGTATTAGCTTGCCTTAAGGAGGTTAAAACAAAACCTACTGCTAACTCTGCCAATGACCACCGGCAGCTGCCAGTCTTCCATCCAGAATGAGTAAACAATTAAACTACTCAGATGATGTGGTGAACAGTAGCGGCGGAACAAAGTATTGATACTTCTATTCACCAGAGCAGGCACAACCTGGATCTGCCGCTCTCAAGACTCTAAGCCAAGATCTATGCCCCGCCAGTGCCTTGTCTGTGAACCTGAACCCTGCAAAAATCAAAGAAGCAAAAACCCATGGTATAAAATCCCTGGCAGTATGGTGATGACCATATTGTAATTTTTGATAATAAAGTTTTATGAACCTTTGGTTTGAACAGATCTTACCTTATCTAGTCTTAGTGATATTCCATCTTAACTCCAGCCAAGTAGACCATCAGGCAACCACCCCCTCTGGAGACCAACCTGCCAACCCTCCCCAGGCACTATACTGTCCCCCAGAAGCCCCCTTTGGACATGTGCATTTTACCAAATACCCGCCCAACCCCGCCTATGCGGAGTACAACTTGGAGACCATCCTCATTGCCAATCCCTTGATAAGGACTAGAGAAACTGAATACATAGGACGTAAAGGTTAGAGGTTTGAGGTGCTGCCCTTATTGTTCAAAGACAAGTACAATTATCTGCCTGCCTACTTTGTTCCCATGACTCTGCCCTTAACCCCACAACCTGACTGCCCAATGGAGACCCCCACTGCAGCCAAGACTACGTCCACCCAACTGTTTGGAGTACTCTACATTCCTTTGACGGGAATGGTAGACACTATGGCGCCCAAATCAGGGCCCTGGTCTTTGCTTAGGCAATCTGTATCCTATATTATCAAGTTAGCACCCATCTTATGATGGGCATTACCCTCTGGCCCGGCTGTATTCTGTCCCAAGCCAGCCAATGCATCTACCTATGCCTGGCTTCCTGACATTATGACAATATTTTACAAACATGGTAACCTGGGCCCCAAGATGTTGTTAACACTTGGGGCAACTTGTATGCTTTTTTTTGTGATAATCACTTATTACACCCATAAGGCAATTGCCTCCCTGGTATTCTCATGGATGAAGAACCAACCCACCCAAGAATTGAAAGACCCTGCACTTGGGGCAGAACCCCAGAACACAGCCAAGTCACAAGTACAAAACGTGATAGTGAATCAGACCACAAACAAGATGGACATGCCCCAGATGGGCAAACTCACCTTAGAAGAAGCTTGCTGAGCCATGCCTGTCCTCTGTCTCCACTTCCAAGCCAACACCAACACATACACCAGTGACACTGAGAAAGTCCTGGGGGTGGCTGCCATGCTGTCAGGAGATACACTGGATTGGTTTGGAAAGGCCACTGCTGAAGATATTGAATTTTGCCTTGATTACTCCCAATTTGAAAGTGAATTAATGGCCACTGGAGACAACCAAGACACCAGATACTATGCGCTGAACTCTCTGTTGGAGATCTGACAAGGGAACCGGCCCACCCAAGCCTATGTGGATGAGTTCCTTAAACTGAAGACTTGCATCTAACTCAAGGATGAATTAGCCACCATTATCTTCAGAAAAGTAGTTAATTTAGCCATGAAAGACCTGTTGAAACACCATCCACTCACACTGAGCCTGGAGGAGCTACTACCCCTATGCAAAGTACTGAGCTTAAACCAGGAAGGTCTAAACCCGTACCCTACCCGTGTTGGCAGAACTGCAATGCCAAATTGACCAGGGATGTCCCCCAAAGAACTACAGCGTCACTATTGAGATGGGTTGTGTTTCTACTGCCATGAGGCAGGGCATCTCACCAGGGCTTGCCCCAAAAAGAATACCTATCCTGTATCCTTGGCACAAATAAACACCTCTGTGCAATCTTTCAAATTCATCCAAGTGACCATGGAACTATTGGGAATCAAGTGCCAGATTGAAGCCTTCATTGATACAGGAGCTGAAAAAAGCTTCATTGACACTAGCCTGGCCAAGGAACTAGGCCTGACAGCCTCAGAACTTAGCCTACAAGTAATCATGGGAAACAGTTCTCTGGACACAGGATACAGATGCAAACAAGAACTTCCCTTGACAATTGGACAGAACGTGTACCCAACCCCCTTGATCCTCTTGCCAGGTTTACCCCACCCCCTAATACTGGGCAACTCCTGGTCTGAAAAACAAGGCCTGATCCTGAACTATTGTGAACAGACTACTACGTTGGGACAACCTGAATCTTGTGACACTGTTCCCTTCTGTATGAGCCCCAGAAGAACGCTGCCCAACAAACTCTTAACCATAAAGATAGAGCCTATTGTCAGTATACTACCTACCCCCTACAGAAATGGGACCATGTGTTTAGCAAAGAAGCAGCCACAAAACCACCCAGCCATTCAATCTACAACCACACAATAGACCTGTTACCAGGGACCCAATCACGCCACAGCCCCATCTACAGCTGTAATCACCACAAACAGGTAGCCTTAAAGACTTACCTAGAGGACATGACCAAAAAGGGTTTTATTTGAGTGTCAAAGGCCCCTTGCTTGTCTCCCATGCTGTTTATAGGAAAAAAAGATGGCAGAATGCGTCCATGCGTAAAATATCAGAAACTGAACAATATTAAAGTAAAGAACCACTATTCCATCCCCAACGCTGATGACCTCTGCAATGTACTGACCTAAGCCCGGGTGTATTCAAAGATTGACCTAAGAGACGCCTTCAATCAGATCCAAATCAAAGACAGAGACAAATACAAGACGGCCTTCAAAACCAGATATGGGTTGTATGAATACCCAGTAATGCCATTTGGCCTGTGCAACGCCCCCAGCACCTTCCAAAGGATAATCAACACGGTCCTAGGCAAGTACCTTGACCAATTTTGTGTTTCATATTTGGACAACATCCTCATATACAGCAAGTTGCACAAAGAACACCTCCAACACCTGGACCTCATATTGGAGAAACTCTCCCAAGCCAATTTACACGCTAAGCTCAAGAAGTGTGAATTTTTTCAGTCTGAGGTTGAATTCCTGGGATATGTAGTGAAAACTGGCGGGTTTGCCATGGCGCAGGAAAAAGTAGAAGCAGTAACTGCCTGGCCAGTGCCCAAATGCAGAAAGGATGTGAGAAGTTTTTTGGGCCTGGCAAATTATTGCAGGGATTTCATCCAAAAATTTTCTCAAATTACTCTACCCCTGACCTGTCTTTGCTCTGACAAGGTCCTGTTTGTCTAGACCCCAGAATGTACCACCACCTTTGAAGCCTTGAAGCTTGCCTTCACCTCTGCCCCTGTCCTGGCCATGCCAGATCCATCCAAACCATTTGTACTGGAAACTGATGCATCTGACTTTGGGGTGGGTGGGGTCCTTCTTCAGGAAGGAGGGGGTAGTATGCTACATCCTGTAGCATATTACTCCAAGAAAATGCTTCCAACCAAAAGAAACTACCCAATCTACAATAAGGAGATGCTTGCAATAATGAAGACCCTGAAACATTGGCGCTGGTACCTATGTGGCGCTGAATTCCCAGTAAAAGTCCTAACTGGCCACAAGAACTTAGTTTAATTCTTTAAACCCAGACAGATGAACCAGAGACAGGCCAGATGGGCCCTAGAACTGGACAACTACACTCTGATAATTGACTATAAACCTGGGAAAGTCAACATAGTACCTGACACACTGAGCAGAAGAGCAGACTTGATTTCCTCCACATCTGGGACCAAAGACCATAACACCCACGTACTTCTTGACCCTGCCAGCCTAGGTATCCAGCTGATGTACATGAAGATAATGGCTTGCAAACCCAACATAACTGAGGTGCAGAAATTAGACAAATACTCAACAGAACTTATTGCCAACTTGACCTCTGACCCCAAGAACTGCCACCACAAGAAAGGATTCTCATTGAAAGGAACTACCCTGTTACTACATAACCAAATCTATGTACCTGAAGGCAAGACAAGGACCAAAGTTCTCACAGACTATCATGACTCAGATATGGCCAGTCATCCTGGCAGACTCAAGACACTCCAAGGAATCAAGAAGAATTATGCTTGTCCCTGAATGGACAAAGACGTGGCCGCCTACATCAAAGGCTGTGAGACATGTGGGAGGATCAAAACCTGTAGATCTAAACCTGAAGGCCTGCTAAGACCACTAGACATACCAATGGGACCCTGACAATCTGTTTCAATGGACTATATTGTAGAACTGTCCCCTTTAAATTTGTTCAATGTCATTTTAGTCATAGTAGATAGGTTTACTAAAATGTCCTATTTTGTCCCTACCACCACCCACTGTACCGCTGCTGAGACAGCTAGACACTTCTACGGCTGCATCCTGACCCAACACAGCACCCTGGAAGAAATCATCACTGATAGAGGCCCCCAATTCACCTCCAACTATTGGACTCAGGTGATGAAAGACTTAGGAGTAAAGCGCTTAGTATCCACTTCCTACCACCCGCAGACCAACAGCCTAACTGAACAAGTGAATCAAATACTTGAACAATACCTATGATGCTACGCCAACGCCAACCAAGATAACTGGGCCAAGATGCTACCCATGGCACAGTACGCCTACAACAGCAAATACCATGCATCCACCAGAATGTCCCCCTTTAAAGCCAATTATGGTTTTGACTCATCTTGGGACCCCAGCATTGGCAGTAAAGAGACAAACACGTCAGGGTAGTTCTGGATTGAACAGATACACAACACCCAAGAAACCTGTCTTAAGAATCTGACCAGAGCTGTCTAAACTTACAAGGCTTTTGCCAACAAAAAAAGGATTCCTGAAAAACCATTGAAGATAGGGGATGAAGTATATTTGGATTTGCAAAACATGCCTCTGACAGTTCCCTGTTGTAAGTTAGCCCACCAAAGGAGCAGGCCCTACAAGATCACCAAGCTAGTGGGTGAAGTAGCATTCAAACTAGAGCTACCCCCCTTGCAGAAGATACATAATGTCTTCCACCATGTGCTACTCTTCAAAAAAGAAGGAAACTCCCTACCCCACCAGAAACTCAAGACTGACCCTCCTCCCATCCAAGTAGGACGCTCTTAGGAATACAAAGTTGAATATATTCATGGAGACCACACCCACTACAAAACACCACAGTACTGCATCAAATGGAAGGAATACCTGCCCAAGGAAAGCACCTGGGAACTGTTAAGCAACCTACCCAACACCCAGCTGGCCATCCAACAATACCTTGCAAAAAAGACTAGGAAGGAGGTGACCCCTGGGAAGGAAGGGGATGATGTCATGAATGGCATTTTAATACTTGTATTGAAAACCTGGGTATTGAAACTTGGGTCTCAGGGAAAGCCTTATGTTGACCAGAGTAGACAGAAAACTGCCAGTTGGGTCAAATCCTGAACCGCCAGAGATAGATGACCCCAAACAGGAGGAACAGAAACCTGCCAACCTTCCAAGTGTCAATACTGGAGGTTTGAAATCAACATTGGAGACCCTGTAATTGAACCCTGACCCTCCAAAGACTACTTGAGTTACACAAAGTGGACAGGAACCCACCAAATTGTTAAATTGCAAACCCAAGTTGATAAGTTACTCTGAGACCCGTGTAATACCATGAAATGGTGGGCACCACTTGGAGTATGTATGGTAGCAAATTGGCAAACTGGAAGCCTGTCAGGGCGGTGATTATGGGGTACACTGTCATTAGCCAACAGAAGACCTTGGTGTGTATGTTGAATCTTCCAAAGCTCCCGGCAAAGTAGGTAAGGATGTAGTAGACAGACGTATACATGGCAATGGAGAGTGTCAAATGGGGAGACACCAGGGGCAGTCAGGGTCCAGTATTGGAAGAGTTCAGTTAGCCAGGGCTGTAGTCTGGGTCATGACCTAGTCCTTCTGTGGAGGGCCTGAAGAACTCTGAACCTTGTTGGTAGCCTCCAATCCCAAGGCAAGCTGTGAGTAAAACTGTGAAGATGAGGTGGTTCATCTTCCTTGGATTGAAGGGTTGGCAGGGGCTTGATTTTTAAGTTTTAACTTTAGTGGTAAGTTGAAATTCACTTTTATTGAGGGTATTAATATCAATAATAGCACAAGCTATTACTGAGAGGAGATCCTTTATTTATAGTGTTCCCCCACTTGCAAAGTTTTGCAAGTGGGAGTAAAAGCAGGGGACTGGAGACCCCAGAAGTTTGGTCAAGGGGATTAGGAATTGGTGTTTGAAAGGATGGCCAAACTCTTGTTCCTGGGCAATCTGTTGAGGTTTTAGACAATTCTGATTGGGACCAATAATTTCCTCTGGGTAGGTGGTCAGGTGGTGGCTACAAGTTTTGGGACTAACCAAATCTATTTTTGGTTTGGGAAGCTCAGTTTGGCTGAAGTCTAGGCTTAGGTGAGTGCTGTGGTCCGCCAGACTCCATTGGCTGTGGATTATGTTATTTTTAACTTTTGAAACCAGATTTTTCCTTTCTTCTAAACCTTCAGAATTGGGATTGGTTTTTGAACTTGGAATTTGTCCTTCTTCCTTAGGACAGGAATTATTCTCAAAATTTTCCCTTGTTATAAGGGACTTTTCTGATTGGCTGGCTGGCATGGTTGGTTCTGATTGGCTGGGGAGTGGGCCCTGGAGCCCGGGTGGGCAACAGGCAGTTGGCTGGGGCCCAGGGAGCAGACAGGTGGCCTGGGGGCTGGGTGCGCGGGTGGCAGGCGGGAGCCTGGCAGGGGGCTGGTAGGCGGGCGGGTGGCTCGCGAGTGGCTGGCTGGCTGGGCAGTGGGGCCTGCTGGGTGCGTGGGTGGCTGGCAGGAGGCTTTCAGGTAGCAGGCTGGGTGCAGGGAGGCTGGCAGAGGGGGGCAGGCGTCTGCGCGGCGGCAGCAGGCGCATGCTCAGATGATAAAATATTCCGGTTTTCACCAAAATATGTTTTTTCCAAAAATTGATTTTCCTTTTCCCCCAATAATGGGGGAAATTCCTTATTGAATTTTGCCCCTTTGCTTGGAAATTCCTTTACTTGTTTCCAGAATTTTTCCTCAGTCAAAATCTGGTTTATTTCAGGAATATTCCTGACACTCGCCAGCCTCCCGAGGACAATTCCCTGAATGGCTACCAGATTGCTGCCAACCTTGCGCCACCAAAGATCTGGACCTATGAAGAGGTTGTAGCTTGCCTTAAGGAGGTTAAAACAAACCCTACTTTTAACTCTGCCAATGACCACCAGCAACTTCCAGTCTTCCGTCCAGAATGGATAGTACAATTGAACTACTCAGGTGATGTGATGAACAGTAGCGGCGGAACAAAGAATTGCCTCTTCTATTCACCAGAGCAGGCACAGCCTGGATCTGCTGCCCTCAAGACTCTAAGCCAAGATCTGTGCCCCGCCAGTGCCTTGTCTGTGAACCTGAACCCTTCAAAAATCAAAGAAGCCAAAACCCATGGTATAAAAGCCCTGGCAGTATGGTGATGACCATATTGTCATTTTTGATAATAAAGTTTTATGGCCTTTGGTTTGAACAAATCTTACATTATATAGTCTTAGTGATCTTCCATCTTTACTCCAGCCAAGTAGACCATCAGGCAACCACCCCCCTCTGGAGACCAACCTGCCAACCCTTCTCAGGCACTATACTGTCCCCCAGGAGCCGCCTTTGGATCTGTGCATTTTACCAAATACCCGCCTAAACCTCCTACACAGTACAACTTGGAGACCATCCTCATTGCCAATCCCTTGATAAGTACTAGATAAACTGAATACATAGGACGTGAAGGTTAGAGGTTAGAGGTGCTGCCCTTATTGTTCAAAGACAAGTACAATTATCTGCCTGCCTACTTTGTTCCCATGACTCCGCCCTTAACCCCACAACCTGACCGCCCAATGGAGACCCTCACTTCAGCCAAGACTACGTTCACCCAACTGTTTGGAGTACTCTACATTCCTTTGACGGGAACGGTAGACACTATGGCGCCCAAATCAGGGCTCTGGTCTTTGCTTAGGCAATCTGTATCCTATATTATCAAGTTAGCACCCATCCTATGGTGGGCATTACCCTCTGGCCCAGTTGTATTCTGTCCTGAGCCAGCCAATGCATCTACCTATGCCTGGCTTCCTGACATTATCTGCCAATTCAACTCCAATCCTTCTGGCCTGCCACCTGCAATTTTTGTCCCCCAGGTGCTCCCTTTGATCCTGTCTACTTTACAGAGTATTTATTGAAACCTGTGTATAGATAATATACCACTGACAACATCCTAGCACATGATCTCTTGACCTAAACTAAAGAGTTGACTCAATTTAACAGAAATAAACCTTGGTTTATTAATGAGCCCTAGCTGTTCAAAGATAAGTTTGAATTTCTTCCTGCCTACCGACTGGACATGGAGACGCCTGTAAAGCTACTCCCCCTTTGGCCTTGGACAGGGCCATTGTTGCTCAATGAACCAAAAAATACCTCTTGTGATCCAGCCAACCCCATGAATTTTCTGAGGAATTTAGCACATACAATTAATGAGGTATTTGTCTTGGTGCACCTCTTCCAAAATGCACCTGTTGGTATTCAACTTTTGTGTCCAGCTTGGGAATAACCACAATTAATTTAGATTATTTGTTGGCTTGGTTTTGCCCCCATTTTAAACAGATATGGGTTAGCCAATCAGAATCTGCCAAGTTGGTAGGCTCCTCCTGCCTGAAATCCTGGGATTTGAACCCCCTGCCCAATCCATAGCCTCTAGCTAACCAGACCTGGTTGAGGATATTGATCTAAAACTCACCAGCTCCCCTGATCCTGGTCTGGAAGTTTTCTCTTCCAACCAACTAGGAGGCTTCCCTGCTCCTGATGGCCCCAAAGTTGACAAACCCACTCCTTAAAACCCAAGCAGGTCCCCATGAGATCTCTGCTGTCTATTTTGCAAGGCAAATTTTGACTTTGGTCATTCCCTTAAATCTCCTGCTTATGTGAGTTTTCTTAAACTCTAAAATTATTAGTAAAATCTTTGAGGTTACTACCTCCCATTGCGCTTTCTGGTTCCCTGGCTGTTTAATCCTTGCCTCTAACGTTGATGTTTGCCTAAATTATTATATTCTGACTTTACTATTTTTGAAACTGGGTTCCAACTCAAAGTGTGTTAGTAAGAGCACTATAATTACTTACTTTAACCTTGATTTTACCGGTTTGAGAGCAAAACCTAACTCCAAAGTTGTCTTTAAAGCTATAGAATACTACTCAATGGTCCCCTTCACTTCTGACGTTGTCTTGGTCCTTGTTAAGGTTTTAAAAGCTTTGCAGCAGCCTCAGAAATGGTTGGTTATAAGTTTAATGTTGCAACCAAGCTTCCAGATCCGCCTGTTAACGTATCTTACAATACACAGAGGGCGCTTGATGTGTTGCTCCTTGACGTATCTAACAACATGGATTAATCTGATGGCAATATTGAATGGCAGGTACTTCATCCTAATTAGGAGTGTCACCAATTTGACTTGCTGATCTTCACACAAGTTATTCCTTGGCTTTGAACCTTACATGGAACTTCCCACTATGCCACCCCCTTGTGGCCTTCCCCATATGGTATATTAATCACAATACTCTACAATAAATATTACCTTATTCTTATTATTCTGTCCTTTCTATTAGACTGTTGTCTTCCCCAATTCCAAATACTGAATCCTCATTGGTTCAGTTGCAACATTAAGGGTCCCAGCTTATACCCAAGGCTTGACCAAAATTTCCAGAGAATCTGAAATAATATCCCTGCTCAAATATGTTGTTTTCCTGGTGCTCCCTGTGCTGCTTCTGTTGTTCTCAATTTCCCCAGACATTTGGCCCTGTTTGTCCCTCTCCGCCTTCTCTGTTAAAGGGATCCTTCTCACCCCATCTACTGTAAAGTCATGCCACCCCCTTAGGCCTCCATCTCAATTCCTGCCAAATGCTTGGGCACCTCCACCAAATTGCGCTTGAACAGTTATCCAAAAATTACTGAAAAAGCCCAAGAAGAGCCCTTTAATTAATAGTTGCAGAATCATTCCAAAGATGCCCCACCTAACCTACCCAAGAGACCCCCCTGGTTAAATATCATGTGCAAGAGCGGCCAGGAGCAGTGGTAATTGCGTCCAGAGCAGGCCCCTCAATCTTTTAGTTGAGCTGGGGTTCCTTTTTGATCCTGCCCTTTCAAATTTTGTCAAGATCTTCCTGCTTCAAGGAAGGCGTGCATACTCACCCATACCATTGGTGGGTTGGTTTGATGACGTTTGATCTCTCACCCTGATCCCCTCCCCTAAATGGATGCAAGAGCTGTAAACAACCTTGCTTCATCATCCCCTGCTCTAATGAAGCTCAAAATTTGTTGGCTTGATTCTGCCATTTGGTTCTGCCTGTTGCTTTTAGTGTTCATCTAAGCCCTCCCCCTTTGGTCTCCCAGGAACCGTTAGTGGCAGCCTGTTGGCTGATGCTGGAACTGTGATTTCATTGGGGTTGAGAGCTAGGGTTCATTTCCTCTTGATCTGCTCCCCAATCCTCACACCTATGTTCTGGGTGACTTGAATGGCAGGCCTGGTGGTGCTCTGGCCTCTGGCAGCATTCTCCTTCAACATCTTGCTCCCAATGTGGAAGACCTTCACCTTGCTCAGGAGATAACCCTATATCCTTCTTTGCCAGTGATGGAGGCTTCTCTGCCCATGGTGGCTAGCAAGGTACCCTTTGCCAAGCCACCCCCACAGCTACCCCAACTGTCTCCTGGCTGTACACCTTGGCTGTTGTCTGACATGCTCCTGGTGGCGGTCAATGCCCACTCCCCTCCAGCCTCCCACCTCCTCCTTATGATCCCCTGTTAGAGTGGCCATTCCAGCATTGCACTGGTTGGCATCCTGGTGGATCTTCTCTGGGATGGGAGCCCAACTGGGTTAGTTAGCCCCCTTACTCACAACCCCAAGGGAAATAAGGCTCTAATCTGGTCCCCAGGTCAATCACTTTTAACAGGGAGGGATCAGCAAACCTGAGAGTGGATGCCATGGCAGGAAGGGAAGCTGACCGGAATAGATCTGCCAGGTTGATATGTCTGGACCAGACCATGGGGATAAGACCCCATGGGCCACCAGAACTTTCACACCATTGACTACTCCAACCATCTCATGAACCCTCCATGAGGATACAGGAGGGGACACAGCAAGATAATCCATACAACAAGGACAAGAGTGAGGAACCATAAGATCTATTGATGTACCACAAGGGCAATGGCAGATACAGGTTAAGGGAAAGGGAATTTATACCCATTGATCCTTGAATAAGAGGAGCCAAGGGGGCTACAACAGGGGCATACCCTTTCAAAGGTGTACTGGAGCATGTACCAGCGGTTCAAAATTGATACCACTAGATCCCCTGTGGTCTCAGCTTTAAGGGATGGCTTCAAACCTTGAGATTGGTCCTCAAGTCCCAGAGGTACAATCTTTGCGGATCAGCAAGTATGCCCCAGGAGCCAGACAGTTCCAAAGGGATTTGAACTACAAAAGCACCCAGAAATGGCACAAGTGAATTGGTTTAATATAAGACCTGCTTTGATTCAAGTTCAAACATGACAAAACCAAGTAAACTGATATGGGACATTGTCAGGATTCTGAACCCTGACACTATAAAGGATGGCACCATGAAGGCCAATCCCTGGGAAAGCTAACCTGATAAGCCTGCCAACTGTGTTGGGGTGAAGGGACCAAGTTTGATACCCTGATCAACTGACTTGAAGCTGAGATGGTGACTGATGAAACTGTGTACCAGGAGTTTTGAGGTGGGTGTCAAAGTGTTTCTTGGAGCGCCAAGGATCCCAACAGCTTTGAGATAGTCAGGGAAAACTCTTCTCTCCTGGTTAACTCTTCTGACTGGCAAAAACCTATTGAGGAGGTTGTAAAGGTTCTCTGATGGTCTGATTAGGTCCCTGTGTTGGGGTTAACTGCTGTTTACTTCTATGGTGTGCCAATAAAGTAGTTTGTGGTATAGTTATGTCTCTAAGTTTATTGTATAGCTTTATATTGGATATCTTATTGAATAAAGCTGGGGATGAACTCTAGGGTAGCTTTGCTTTTAGAAGTAAAAAAGGTTCTGTTAAAAAGCAGCTGACTTGAGCACTCTTCTATTAACCATAATTTACTTTTATTGCAGGAATGAGCTCCTGGGGTCTCTTTAGCCTAGTACAAGGTTTAAAGTTTATGGATCTATATCGAGAATGGATGGGGTTTGGTGTCAAAGTTGGCTGGCAGAGAGTCAACTTTTGCACTTTGCTACTTTGGATCTTGGTATCCCACATAGTGTTTCGGGGTTGAACTTTTTTGGGGGGCTTGTTTTTGATTCCTGACCCTTTTACTTAAGTAACTTTGACTTGAAGGAACTTGCCTGTAAAGATCAAGTTGTAGCGGCATGGGTATCCTAGGTGCTTGGGGGTTGCACGGCTTAACAAGAGTAAGGGGTTGGTTAAGCTTGGGTGACCTTGATGGCTTGCCGGTTCATGGCTGTACTGGCACGGTTGCTGGTTGTCTGTATATAGTTGGATCTGGGGGATTGGCGACGTTTCGGTTGTTCAATCAGGGGGTTGAAGTTGGCATCGAGTTTGGATGGGGGTTATTTGGTTTTCATGGGGGAATCGAACTCCAAAGAAAAGGAAGGTATGGATTCGATATCACATTTGCTACTAGTCAACTCTTGGTATGCTTTGGCAGGTTGTTTCATGAGAGTTGCATTAAGAAATCCAGAGAAATTGGATGGTCAAGGGGAGTTCAGGCTGGATGGGGAACCGTGGTGCAGCTTGGAAACCTTGCTCGAAATCTATGCCCTCACCAGCAATGCCGAGTTGAACTGGTTTGATGGAATAGTAGCCCTTAAAAAGTGCAAGTTTTAATCCAAACCCCACCCTTTGGATTTGATGGGAAATCAAACCAACCTCTAAGACCTATCTTCCACTTTTGGCTGGTTGTCGAATTCCCTGAACTGCTGGAGTGATCCCTGGAAGCAGGGTTCGCTTAGAAAGAGCACTTTCCTATTTGATAAAGTGGTTTAATACCACATGCATCTAGTTTGAATGCCTGCTTCGTGATGCACGGTATACATCAGTGTTCATGCTATGAAATCTTTATAAATGCTAAAGTGTTGATGCGACACTTGCGTTTCGAACAGCAATGCTGGTCCATAGCTACATCCATTTAAATCCTAAATTAAAATGCATCTCTTTGAAACTAAGAAAGTATTCATTCACACAACGTAGTGGAAATATGCCCGTATTTGGACGTGTGTACATTGTATTGATCTAAGGAATGCTTAAGTAAAACTTGTGCCAATCGGGAAGCCGTTTTTAAAGCACATCTTCCAAGGCATAACTTACATGCAATGCTTCTTTTCTCAAAACAGGGATATTTTTGCATCACTAACCTATAAATCAACCCTTACCATCCCCACAACAGCATGTACACAATCAACGATCTACTCAACCCAACCCCCAAATTCTCTTTCCACTCCTACAACAAAACCAACCCATTCAAGAAGCGATTCCGCCGCAAGTCCCACGAAATCCAACGCCACTACAAATGCACATTCCAGGGGTGCCAGAAATCCTATGGCACCCTCAACCACCTCAACAACCACATCTTCCTCCAGTCCCACGGCCCAAAACATACCCCTGACATGTACCACGAGCTTAGATCCAACCTACGCAAACAGAAAACCAACCCCCGCCCCCTCAAACTATGCCTGCACCACCTCCTACACCACCCCAACGAATAAATCACATGCTCGATTTAACAGACTAGCTTAGAATTTATAAGATTTAGTCAAAACTCCTGCTATACATCGTTTCCCATCTTCCTTACAATATATTGCCTAAAAACTTTGTTTCGGAAAGGGCGGCGGTTTTTATTAAATTAGCCATATCAATTCAGATATGGGTAACCGATAAATTTATTCCCAAGGTATGCTTAACCTCTCCAAACCCACATAACTCCCAGCTCTTACCCGAGTCATTGAAATAGCGTCCTTGGGATATACATTGAAGCTGGTTAGAGTTTAGATTAACGTTGCCTCCTGTCGTCCACTGGTGGATGGATTCCATTGATGGTTATAAATATCTATTTCAACCGAGTGATTAATTAACCTCTCCCTGGCAAGTTGATTCCGGTGCCCCAGTTTGTTCGCAACGAGCAAGTGAAATGGAGGGTCCCGGGTTCGAAGCTGGTTTTAATGATGACAGAAATTGGATATATTCACGTCTGAACTCCTCGGAGGTTACCAAGTTGAACTTTCCTGCCTTCCTCCTGAAGAGCCAGTTTTTACGTCATATCTTAGTTTTATTTAAGATAATATTTTGCATCCATACTGCTGAATCTATAGCCCAATCTATTTCATCAAAATGCTTTAATCAACCATCAACCACTTACCCCACCTAAATCAACCTTCCTTCTAGGGCTGCTTCAGCTAGTTTCTGGATACTGCGGTTAAAGAGTTACTTTGAAAAGGTTAAATATTCCCATTTCGGCTGCAACGGCCCAGAGCACCCTACTTCAATAACCAAGCTTATGCCGGTCTGTGAACCCATTGCTCATTTGACAGTGCATAAAAAGCAATCGATATAATATCTATTGGATCCGATCGGAACCTTCAAGTTAGTTGATTGGATCTATCATCGAGCATGAAAACCATACAGCTGCAACAGGTTCTAGATGAGAAAACACCCCTTGGCTCCTAACCAAACGCTGCCATCGTGTGTGATGAGCTCTAACCCTTGCCAAAGAACCAACCTATTGACAAGTAAGACCACACATTCTTAAACCAACTACAATCACCAGAATATCATTCTCATGGGTGTATCAGATAGACTGCCTCCAGGATCAAACAACCAACGGCAGGTTAGAATCTCTCTCAAAACAACTACCTTGACCATCTCAAGCATCCATGATCTATATATATACGATCAGCTAGTACATTTACTCTTTCATTTACAGACCGGACCCCGAACCGCGGACCCGAACCGAAGGGAATAGGATACAGAGATCCCATTCCACCCCCACATCCGTGCCAATATCGGTGATTGGCACTGTAAAGTCTTTACTTGGTCCTGATTCGGATGAACCCAGCTCACCCAAGAAGAGCTAGGGGCACTCCCACCCTAACCCCACTTTGGCAGTTTAGAGTTGGTCTTCAGATTCCCTGGGTTGAAGAGGCCAATCAGCAAATCTCTGGTTCACTTGGTAACATGATGGATCTGCTATTTAATTACAGCCAACCCCAGCCAGAGCAGTGGAAGATTAAGAGCACAACAGTTATAGGATCAACCGTAATCGTTGCATCCAAAGCGTCCTTTTTCCGTAATGTAGATTCCCCATGTCCGGGGGATCCATTTTAATTCTTTTATCAAGGCTCACCTCCTCAGGAAATCTATAAAGTATATTCCAACATCTCATCAATAAAGATTAGAACTTTAGCTGGATTCCAATAGAAACTCTTTCCCAACCCTCTGAAACAAAGGCTACAACCTTCCTTATCTAACATGAAGGTATAAAAGAGATCATCCAATACCAGATGCAGCAAGGCTATGGTTCAAAGCAGCCAGTACCATCCTCCAAGACTGTTGAGCTCTACTGTATCGAAACAGGAGAGGACTCGGCAGGAAGCCTTTACGACAAAACACCTGCCGTTCAAGCTAAGCAGGAGTTAGCGACCTGGGCGTTGCAACAGAGTAAACCATACTATCTTTTTGCCCTGTGTCAGGGCAATGCAAATCTTCCTAAACGGTAGGAAGAGGGCGCTTGAAGCTTAAAGGGAAAGTGCCAAAGCCGAAACAGGTAAACTTTGTTTGTAAAGAAAAGTTCTCTCAAATCCCACAAGATTTGATCAAAGTATCATTAGTGGAGACACCAATGTGGCATACCACTGATAGAGGTGTGGTTTACTCACTAATTAATCTTGATCCATAATTGGGTAAACCAAACACCTCAGAGCAAAAGCAAAAGCCCTCAATTCTGCAACCATTATCAAAAACCAAACCATCTGGTTGTCTAATTGCTAATACTTCCAAAGCCAGGTTTACAACAAAGGCTGTAGCCAGATCTGAGACGGACTGTAAGGTCTTGTCCAATAAGGCGCAAGATTACAAACCAAGCCATGCAAGGCGTTTGGATTGGTATTTAACAAGAAGTATTGGACCCGTCTGCAAAATTGCTTTCAACAGGCCTTCTAAAGCCTTGTAGTTTGACACAAAAGGGGGCATTGGATTGACCAATACTAAGAAAACTATATAAAATAGGGTCTTAAACAAGGACTTATTTGTAACTAACAGAATGTTGATATTGGAATATTCCCTGTGAGAATATATCAATATAGAAGATAAAGGTTATCCCTCATGTAAAAAGTAGTGACAACAAGCCAATTGCTTATTGTCAGGATATCTAAAATTTAACAATTGTAACTACTAAGTAAAAAAGCTTATAAATCTGAGGAAGAAATTCAGTAAGGTTGTTTTTTAACAAGGAATAAAAGCTACTGGTGATCTTGAAGGAAAAGGTGTGAGTTTAAAAAGTAAAATTTGACACCATTTAAAAGTTGGTTGAAAATATCGAAGTAAAAATAATCAAACTTGATCCGGGATAACCACTTAGAGTTTCAGCCTATCAGCTTACTCTTCCAAATACCTTTATTTATAGTCAAGATAAATGGCCACTGGGGAAGATCACCAAGGAAACCTGGGAGTTTGTAACAGGGAAAACTGATAGTCCTGGCCACACATGGTAGAGGGTAGAATCAAAGCTTGGCAGAACCCAAACATCTGCAGCTGCAGCAGTGGGGAGAAGTGGCGGGGGTGTAAGCAGGTAACAAAAGAAAACACATTTATTTCAATCTAGGGGTTTATAAAGAAACCAAAAAAACCTGCATCCCCCTGAAAGTAAACTCAAAATCAAGTGTGAAGCACAAATAAACAGCCGATACCCTCGGATTTAAAAATTACTAATAAATTCTAATCTAACTCGAGTTTGAAACTTAAGTTTATCCTTAGAGAGCCTGCCCTTTGGGCACAACACATACAGCCAGCATGCCATAAACCAGCCATCAGTTCAAATCCCCCACCCCTAACCATAACAGCTTGGCTCTTCCCTTCATGTTACGGATGCAACAATTTCAAAGCTCCACCAGGAATTGAACCCACGCCCAGCCGCCAGACGGGGCAAGCAGATGGCAGGGATTTGCCCACACCTGGATTCACTTTGAAAAGCAAAAATCCAGGCGCAGGAATCAATCCTGCCCTGGCTACTGTGACTGTACAACAGTCAATTGTAGTATTTATCCAAATAAACACTCCAATATATAAGGTTGTTCTGATCCTTTATTTAATATGGATAAGTTTGTCTGGACTTCTTTGGGGAAAGGTTCTGAGATAGAAGCTGGTATCTATATTTAATAAAATAATATAATATGGGGTGTTAGTTAGGCGGTACTAGCTGTTAAAATTCAAGCCAGATTGGCAGAATCTATCTCAGTGACTAGGTGTCTTACCAAGGGGTTATTTAACCCCAAAGTGTCAGGAATGACAATTTGGATGCTCCTAAATCTCAAAATACGGAATCAGAGTCAAACCCTGGACAAAACCCTTCACAGACTGCCAGACTCATAGGCTGGGAACGCAATAACCCACTACTAATTGATGAAGTTGCTGCCAGCCCACCAGGACCCAAACCCTTAGCTGCCCCGCAGGATTCTGCAAGCAAACTGCCAGTGCAAGATGCCGGGAATTTCCCCAAGGTGCCAACGCCTGATACCGGCGGTTTGCCTGGTGAAATAGACAAATTTCTCCCTGAAAGTTATTCCAAACTCCCCCAAAGTCCCAGGGAAGGCACTGAACCCAAAGAGGCACACAATACCCAAATCAATAAACAGAAGGATTCAAAGTCTTCTCACCCCAAAGCAGTCAGTGGCAAACCGCCAGTGCCAAGCGCCACACTGCCATCTGAGACACCAATGCCAACCTGCCCGAGCCCAGAAAACCCAACCAGGTAGTGAAGCCTGGCAGCATGGTATAAATACCTGCCAGGCCAATATCAACCCCCATCATCATTTTTAAATAAAGGTTATGAGATATTGGTTTCCCCAACTATTGCCGTATTTTATTCTTGCCATCTTCCAGTTAACCCCAAGACTGTCTGCCCCCCCTGCCAACCCGCCAGCTACGTACCGCCTGCCAGGTTCCCCCTTTGGTCCTGTCCATTTCACAGAGTACCCCTTAAAGCCTGAGTACAAGGACTACACCACCAACAATATACTAGCCCGGGATCCCTAGGCCAGAACTACCAATTTAACCAGATACAACCAAGAAGGCCCTTGGTACGTTACCAAATCCTGCCTGTTCAGAGATAAATAAAACTTCATTCCTGCCTACCAAATGGACATGGAACCACCTGTCACCCCCAAACCAATGCCTGCCTCTGCTGCCGAGCTCCCACTGGACCATACCAACAAGCTTTTTGGAATTGTATATATTACTCTCACGGGAGTAATAGATACTATTGTCCCAGCTGCCAGTCCATGGTTGTGGGTGGGCAAGTCAATGTCCCACCTCATTAAGTTAGCACCAATCCTTTGGTGGGCTCTGCCCACCCAGTCTGCAATCTGCCAGTTCCCAAACACTAGCAAGCTGGCCAATCAGGGTTGGTTCCCTGACACAAAGGGTGACTGAAATCCACCCTTGAATATAATCAATGTGGATTTGATTATATTACTTTAATTTTCTTGACAGTGTCAAGAAGGTTGTGATAAGGAGCGCCTTTTGGGGAAGCTTCAAATATGGAATTAAGAAAGAAGAGAAGTGTATTTTATTGGATAATACTTTAGACTTATATAGATTTGACTGTGGTGGGGATTTAGTTGGATTGAACCTAGGGGTTGGTCATGTGCTAGATGGGTTTGAGCCACTGGATACTTGGACAGTCAGGTGACATTGCTTAGTTACCATTCTTGGTATGTCAAACAGTATATTGGAAGGGGACTAAATCTGGCAATGGCTGGATGTTAAGTAGGTTGGCGGTAGCCAGAATGCTTGTACATCCAGACCCTCAAGAGTTGGTTAAGTTTAACCAAAAGTAACCCCCCCCAAATTGGGGGTTGGAAGCACCAGGCTGGAAAATTTATTAGGTTGAAAGCGCTGCCCAATCAATTTTTAAAGCGCTGGGGCCCCACCCAGCAAATTTTCAGGTGCTGAGGCGCCGCCTGGTTTGGGGTTTGTAGCAGTTTAATGGGGTTAACCGCAAGAAACCAGTTGATGAAAACAACAGCTAAATGTGGACAATGGTGTCTAGGCATTTAGGATCAATCAGCTGCTTGCAAGTTGAAGCAAGGATAACTCAGATCTGGAATACATGGATTCTACTGGGATTGCTGCTGGGAGCTTAGGACATTTCATGCCAAATCAATCCATTGAAACAAAAGGTATTGTGTGATTACTTTGCATTATAGGGACATTATCATGGGTTGAGAAAGGTGGAGAGCTTTTAGGTAAAGATCTGGATTGGATTCCATTGATACACCATAAATCACATGATAGGAATCAAGGGTCAATTCTTGAACTGGAGGGGTTTTCAGACAAGTATGCCCCAAATAGTATATGAGCAAAAGCAGCAACGTTCCAAAAAAATAAATGGGCAGTTTCAACGCTTCCCCCTCCTTTACTTTTAAGTTGCTATGTCTTCTTTACTACCATTTGAAAGAGCTAATTTTGGGGGTCACCAAGTAAAAAATGCTGCTGCTAGAAAGGAAGTTAATGAAGGCTCCCTTACACAGGCTGGGGAGAGTCTGGAGGCTACAAAGACTTTGCCCAAGGAGTTATTAGTGGAGGTCAAAGCAGCTTCCAAAGAACTGTATACTGACTATTTTGCCAAGGAAGGAACCCTTGTGCAAGGGAATCAAATTTACGCCTGGGATCTGTGAAACTTGCTGGTAGGGTTCAATAAGATGTTGCAACAGGTGAAACATGCAGCAAACCAAGAGATTGAAGCTCTCAAGGCAAGGGAGAAAAAAAGCCTTGAGATTATGGCCAGATGGCATGATGACAATAAAGTGCTGATACAGAAAATTGCCTTCTTGAAGATTGTTGGGAATTTTGACCAAGCAATGATGCCACTTATGACAGAGCTCACGGATTGAGGTTTCAGCAACCAGCTCCATAAATTAGCAGCATAAAGTACATGTATATTGGATCAGCAGTAGTTGGCTGACCTGAACCATAAATCAGCCAATGATATGCACTGCTACAGCTCTTAGCTTATACACAAATTGCTGTTGCACTAATTAATAGGATTACAGGTGCCAAACTAATTTATGTCAAGCGCTGCTGTGCCAACTGAAAAACTATTGCAAGTGCTGCCCTGCTTTTACATCAAGCGCCAAGGCGCTGGGTTTAATTCCCAATAATCTTGAATTCTCATATTAATCACATTATTGAGCATTAAGCTTGTAGTATGTCAGGAAAGTGGGAAGTGATCCTGAAGTGACTAAATTATTCCATGCCAGCAAGGGCCACCTGTGCTGGGTGAAGATGAAAATATTCTATTGGTTGATGTGCAATAAGCGCCTGTCAAGATTTTTGGATCTTGAGGAAGAAGAGATATAGTTTTTATTATTTGTATTATGCATTTGGGGATAGATAAATCTGTAAGAAGACAGATGTGCTTCTAATTAGTATGGATGGGTGTTGTAGCGGGCTGTGTTCTGTTGCTGCTTAAGCCAAGTGGTATGGGAGTCCTGTGGTCTGTGGGACACAACACTGTCTTTGATGGTTTGGCAGGATTCCAAAGTAACAATAATATACTCTTATTGTACTTGACACTACTAATATTTGACTTAGTAGTAATGTTGATGACTGTTATTTTTCTCTCTGCCTTCCAAGTAATCTTGGAAGGACTTTTTATAGTATGCAGCTAGCAGCCAGGCTGGCGTTTTGCTGCAGATAACTCTTACTATCTAGCCTATCATCCCCAAGCTACTAGTTTCACCCCCAGAGTTGGATTCCAAACCTTAATAAGGTTTTGGAATGAGGTAATATTCTAGGCTGCTGATTTCTCCTCTTCAGCCTAGATATCCCTTGACTTAGTTGCAATCAACTAAGTTGACATCCATAGCCTGAGCCCCATCTTATTTTTGGTCTAGTGTGCAAGATTTTCTCAGGCGGTCTTCTGTCTCACTTCTCAGTGAAACAGGATGTTTGTATTTTCCCGCCTTTATTCTGTAGGGCGGGTTTGCGTCTGTTTTTGGGGATTCCAGAATTCCAAGCATCTAATCATAGAAGCTTCTGGATTTGAACTATAACAATCTTTATATAGTTTTTCCATATTCTGGAATAGCTGTTTCAATCTGGCTGTGTCCCGTCTAGTGTCAACCCACAGCTTTAGTGATAGAGATATGGATCAGTCAACCCTAATAGATCAGGATTTCCTGACAGCGCCAAACTTAGATAAATAATTACCCAAATTAGAGCTGTGCTAGAATATCCTAGAAGACATTGCTAGTAGTCCAGAGATTAACCCTTGAGAATGTATAAGAAGAATGAATCAATTCCAATAAAATCATCTTTTAATCTGGTTGACCCTTATCTTAATCTTTAAGTACTTCTGCATGATCAGAAGCCATTTATGGACAATAATCATGTCTCCATTTGGTCCTGGCTCTTCTGATACAATACTACTCATATCCTCACATATAACTGTATTTAAGCAAATGCCCTGTGCCCTATAATATCAAATAGTTGTGGCGCTGTAAGGCAAAAAGCGCAACAGAGGTAAAGCTTGCCAAAGCTTTATCCCATGAAGGTTCCGGTAGTAAGAGTCAGCCAGGAAATGATAGTAGCAAGTTTGACTAGTTCCATCTGGATCCCTCACAGCTATAGCTGCAGGGCCTGTCTTGGGCCCCAAAAGCTATACCCAAGCCTTGGTGGGTTCATCTGGGCCTGGGCAGGCTAATTTTAGCTGCCCAGTAAACCCAGATCAAGCCCACCCTCCATTAAGTAATTTGAGGTCCCCAATTGGGGACCCCTTTTTTAATCAAGTTCTTTGGACTCAAGAGATCCTGTCAAGCCAGTCCAAAAATGGTGATCAAATTGGAAAAAACCCCAAAACCCCAGAAACCAAACCTGCCAAAATCAATGACCAGTCAAGCCAAGATGGACCATAAAAAAGCCAAACAACTGTTCCTGAAAACCCCAAAAATAACCATGAAGCAGACAACCAAACAGCAGAACCTGAGATGCCAACCCTTATCACAAAGATAGCACCAGAAGAATGCCCAGAGGCACTTGCATATGGGTAAGTATATAAGTCAGAAGCACCTGAAAAGTTCTGTATTGTCATTCTTACCAAATAAAGTTGTTATGAACCTTTGGTTCACCCATCTGATCCCTTACATGTTTTTGATACTCTTTCATTTGCAATCACCAAAGCACCAGCACCCATCCTCAGGAATTGATATTCAAGCAACAGCTGGAGACCCAGAAGCGTTCAATTATTACTGCCCCCTGACACTCTGTTTGGATCTGTAAATTTCACAGTGTATCCACCCAATCCTGTCTACAAACCCTGGACTTTGGAAGACCTGCAGTGGTACACCTGCCCAGACACTCCCAAATATCCCTACCAAATTGTGTGTGACGGCAAGGAGATTAAAATATACCCTTTGATATTCAGCGGGAAATGCAACAATCTTTCCCCCTACCCGGTCCCCATGAAACCACCCTTGACACTCAACCCTCTGTCCCAAACCCCACTTCTGATGCCACTGGCCAGAATGGTCAATTCCTGGGAGTGTTATACCTGGCACTCACAGGATCAATTAATTCTGCCTTGACAGCAGCCGGACCCTGGGCTGTGGCTGGGAAGGCCCTCTCCTACATGGTAAATTTAGGTCCCGTCATCTGGTGGGCCATGCCCATACCTGCATCCCCTTCTTCACCTGAAGGGGCATTTTGGTACTGTTGGTATCCTGACACCTCAGCACTATCTATCACATAGAGGTACAATTCTAATCCCTTGTCTATCATGAGATAGATGAGGGAACCCTAATTTAAGAGAACCCAGGTATTCTAAATATCAAAGGCCAACCTAACCCCAACTCTAGGCTCAGGTCTATTAGTCTCCTTCAGCCACTCTAGAGCCAGGGTTGCAATCCAGAGCAGCCAACCCATATAAAATATCTAATGCCTAGCCAACCCCTTATTCATCCACATCTCTCTTGAAAGAAGCACCTCAACCAACCCTTATAGGAAATAACACCCCAAGCTCCAGAAACACCTCAATCTACCCATCAACTACTGCTGTGGGGACTCTAATTGGCTACATGTACTCTGAATCTGTCTTAGCCAGCTCTAACCAGAGCTCTGTAACTGGCATATAGCCTCACTGCCCTGACCTTTAATAAACCATCCCCATCCCTTCCCTACATCTTTTGGCGCAGGTCTTAACAGGTCCATAGAGGCAGCTGGTGATGTTTACTGCTATGGTTTGCCCATGTATCCCACTTGCTGCACTTGGCCCTTGGGGTCAATGTTCAAGAAGACACAGTAGAAACCTGTTGTTTGAAAGGGTTGAAGTTTGAACTAGCCAACTTCCATCCTTCAGAGCAGAGTTAAGGGTCTGTACTAAAATCTCCTGGAAATGCATTAAGTAGATATCTCCCTTTAGAACAAAGAGGGATGGGCACTGGAGTTAACAGAAACTAACCCAGATGTGGGTAGGATTAACCTTTCTCTTGGAGCAGTCCAAGGATTATAAGTAGTCTAGGATGCCAATCACTCTTCAGGGGGCAAAGTGAGTGAGGAGCCCAGGCATTGTATTAGGATAAGAATAGGTCAGGTAGCCTTTACCAAGATGATAGGCATCAGTAAAGCCCCATCCAAGAGACTGGGGCTATCACTAAGGACAGAAGCCAGATTGGTTAGATATTTGCATGGGTTAAAATTTTCAGGAAATATCAAACCAGCATGAATCATACAATTCAAAGCATCTTACCCTCAAGATTGGATACAGGGAGCTGATACCTGCAAAGAATTCAGCTATCTATAAGGGAGAAGCCCACCAGACAACAGCTGCTTAACAATATACTTGAACCCCTTCATAAATGCCATACCATGCCCCAAAGAGAAAGCTTCTTTAGTTTAAATTTATGCTAATATTTTTACTTATTTTTTGTCAAAACAACAGGGTAACACTCTGGAAAAGTTCCAATCAAGCTGGTTTGTGACCTGCAATCTGACTTCACAGTGACCTGTAGCCAAATGCAGAAGTCAACTCAAATTACCAGAAACAGCAACATGAGTGATTAATGATCTCATACAGTGGATGTCTCAATTTAGCACTTGGATCATTACAAGGATCAAGCCACCCCCTAGTCATCCATCCAAGTGATCAACACAATCATCTTCCTGATATCCACAATTCACAATAACTATATAATATTTATCTCCCAATAAAGAACATTATCTAGTTTCTGAATATGTTTCCTCTTGTAACTCTGCTAAAATAGCACAGCCAAAAACATTGGTAGCACAGGTAGGTTCTCCAACCTGTCTTTCTTTTTAAATTTTCTCCTGTTGCCTGTACCTGCTGCTTTCAAAAAATATACAGGAAAAGCATGTCTGGGCTCCCTGTAGACTAGACGCCCTACACACCAGGGACCAAGATACCAGAGGGATATGTACTGTACCAGAATGTGGTGATGACATTCCACACCTTCAATGCCTTATCAGCTCAAGGGTTTTCAAAAACCCTACTGTCACAACCCAAGTTGTTGACAAAAGTATCATGCCCAACCACATAGCCCAAAGTCTGTTCAGTGATGCCTTAAAATCATTTGAAGGAGCAAATGATGACAACACCACTGCATGAATCCAATCTTCCCAAAGCAAACTGACACAAATGGAATGCCCCACACACTTTTGGATTGCAGAGGTATCCATTTGTCTGACCCACAGCACAGGAACCTAGTGTAACAAGTGGCACAAAGACCATAATAAGAAGGACTGGGATATCTTCAAGCAAGAATTTCTGACAAGATTTTTAATGAAAAACAAAGCCCTCATGATTATCTGCCAATTAAAGAACTTAACCCAAACCGGCATGGTAAAGGAGCTTACTAGAGCCTACAAGGATCTCCACCTATGAGCTCCATCAGATATGATGTTTGACAGCCCAGCCACACACCTCATGTACTATGATGTCCTTAAGCTGCATATAATGAGACACGTGAACCTGGACTAAGTAAACAATCTGCAGAGCCTGGACTGTGAAGCAGAGAAAGAAGAGCAAACATCTAATGTGCTGCACAAGGAACAAAACAGAAAAAGGGAGATACCTAAAGACTCCCACTCCTCAGATGTCAGGAATCTTCCTGACATAAATCAAATCCTGACTGAAGGGAAATGCTGGGGAAATATAGAATAATTCCCAATTCAAGAGGCCAAATTTGATAAAAGATTTCCCCCTTTATTTGGGGAAAATAAAAATCAAAACAAGGAAAAACCAGATTTTAGTAGGCGCCAGATTAATTTATCATCTGGGCAGGCACCTGCTGCCACTGCGCAGACGCCTGCCACACCCGCCAGCACCCTCCACCAGCCTCCCTGCACCCAGCCAGCTGCCAGCGGGCCCCCGCCAACCCCCTGCTTGCCCGCCAAGCCCCCACTGCCCAGCCAGCCACCTGCCAGCCACCCACCCACCCAGGCAGTCACCAGCGGGCCTGCTGTCAGCCTCCCACCTGCTTGCTTGCTTGCCTCCCGCCAGCCTCCCAGCCACCAGCCAGGCCCCTGCCAGCCACCCACTTGCCCACCCAGCCCCCCAGTGTGCCCACTGCCAGCCCCCAGCCCACCCGCTTGCTCCCTGGGTCCCAGTTGACTGCCAGCCACCCACCTGAGTCCCAGGGCCCACCCTGCAACCAATCAGAAGTCACTGTCACTTGCAGCCAATCAGAAAAGTCCCTGGTTGAAGAGGGAAAATTAGTGACCAATTCCTGCCCTTCTTCTGAAGGGCAAACTCAAGTTTCAGAGGAAGGAAAAATTTATTCCTGTCATTTAGAAGAAGGTGAAATTCAGGGTTCAAAATTCAAAATTATTCTGGCCCAACCAAATGAAGTTCAATTCAAGTTTCAGATGTGAGCAACAGTTCTACCCATAGTCAATTGGATTCTAAGTCACAGTTCAAACATTTGAATCTAGACTCCAGCCAAGCCGTGTCCTCCCAAACAAAAATAGATTCTGAAAACCCCATGACTCTTCAACATCACCTGACTCCACATCCAGAGGAAATCATTGGTTCTGGGAAAAAATTGCCAAACCCCCAAGAGATTTTCAAAGAACAAGAATTTAGCCACCTTCTGAAACCCCAATTTCCAATCACCTTGTCAACTTCTGAGCTCTCCAATCCCTTGCTTTCACTCCCACTTGCAAAGTTTTGCAACTGGGAAGCACTATAAATAAAGGACACCTCCTCAGTAATAGCTTGTGCTATTATTGAGCTTAATACCATCAATAAAGTGAAATTCTACTTAAAAACTTAAGTCAACTTAATAGTTAGCCCCAGCCAACCTCCCTCCAATCCAAGGAAGATGAGCCATCTCATCTTCACAGCTGTGCTCACAGCTTGCCTTGGGATTGGAGGCTACCAAAAGGGGTCAGAGTTCTTTGGGCCCTCTCCAGAAGGACTAGGTCATGACCCTCATTACAATCCTGGCCAACTGAACTCCTCCCATACTGGACCCTGGCCTCCCCTGGTGTCTCCACATTCCACGCTCTCCATTGGAATGTACACCTCCATGTACTACATATTGACCTACTTTCCTGGGAGTTTTGGAAGATACAATGTACATGCTAAGATCTTCCACTGATTGATGACCATATATTCCATCATCACTGCTATGAATGGATTCTAATTTGCCAATCTACTCCCATACCTGCTGCAAGTGGTACCTACAGTTTTGGGGTATTACATCAGGACACTCCAACTGCCCTCCACCTAACAATGGCAACCACACAATCAACAATCCTGCAGGCTCCAATGGCCATGGCAACAGGAATAATGGTCATTTCAATTGCACTCACTTTAGAGTCACCAGCACTCAGTATAACCAGGATGAGGGAAAAGCCTGGGGAGAGCATTAAGCAAGCCAAGCTCTCCCCACCAAACTTTTGCCTCACAAAATGATGAATATTGCCCAGAGGACATGCATCAGTGCCCTATGATCCAGGTTCTCTCAGGAGATCCTGTATTATCCACCATTGTCAGACATCCCAATAAACCGATGTCCTACCCTTTCAGCTTTTGAAGTTACACAGGTTCAGCCCTCCTAGACTCAGGCGCAGACTGTACCCTTGTCAATAGCAACTTTGTGAAAAAGTTAAGGTTAGCCACTAATTCTTTGTGGATTAAGAACATGGTTTTAGCTGATGAACATCACATTGCTGTGACCTCAGAAAACTGCCCCCTTTTCCATCACGCTGGAGAACCTCTACTCAATCATCCAAGGACCTGTCATTGATTCTCCAAGATTTGATGTGGTACTTAGCCTGGACTGGTCAAGGAAGAACAACCCTCACGTGGACTGTTCCATCTCAGTGTTAACCATCAATTGAGAAGGAGTCAACCACCAAATTTACCCTGACACAGTTGAACAACTTCTTCAAGACCATGTGTTTGTACGCATTACAGAGACCCAAGAGAAAAAACCTCAAAAGAAATTGATTGGAACTTCTTTTATTATCAAGTCATACATTTTAAGGACCACCAAGACACTGCTACCTCCCAGGATCAGGAAATCATAGCGCAACACCCAGAAATCTTTGAAGAGGTACTGTTAGGGCTACATCCTGAGAAACACATACAACACTCAATACAACTCAAGGGAGAAGTACCCAAAGCGCAACCCATATACCAACTCACCCCCAACAAGGATGATACAATTTGTGCTTACCTTAAGGAGGCTTTGGAGAAGGGGCTCATCCAACTTTCCCAATCACCCTTTGGGGCTGCTGTGCTCTTTGTGGCAAAGAAGGACGGGTCTCTCAGGTTAGTTACTGACTACCTAGTGTTGAACAAAGTCACCATTAAAAACTGATACCCTCTTCTGCTCATTGATGATCTTTTTGAAGCCTTTGGAGGAGCAGCCATCTTCTCAAAGATTGACCTAACAGCCAGATACAATCAAATCTGTATCAAGGAAAAAATACATCCCCAAGACTGCCTCCCAAACCAATTATGGCTCATACAAGTGTGTTGTACTTAACTTTAGAATAAAGAACATATCTTTAACCTTTAATACCTTTATGAATGAGGGTTTAGCATCCCATATTGGCAAGCACAAAACTTTTTATCTGTATGATATCATTGTATATAGTCCCTTGATGAAATAAAACCACAAGGAGATAGAGGCAGTATTTGCAACCATGGTACAATACAAATTACTTTTAAAACCCCCAAAGTGTCAATTCTATCAATAACAGATCCCTTTTCTTGGGCATGTGGTTTCAAGTGAGGGCATCAAACCTGAAACCCAAAAAATCCAAGCCATATGTAAAATGCCACCTCCCAAGGACAAGAGTGAGCTTTGTACCTTCCTTGGGATAATAGCCTATGTCTGACGCTTAATTACAGACTACACATCCTAACTGCGCCCCTATCTGTCATCACAGATGCCAAATTAAAATTTGTATGGACCCCCAACAAGACCTTTGTTTCTGTAGCTTGAAAGACAAACTGACTTCTTCCCCCATCCTGTAATACCCAAGAAGGTATGCTGACTACCAAATGAAGACTGACACTTTCAACACCTCTATTGGTGGTGTACTATGCATAAAAACAGACATAGTCAACTACCTGATAGTGGCTTATGAGTTGCGTAAGCTTACATATGGCAAGTGCTGGTACCCAATCCACAACAAGGAGCTGCTGGAAATTGTCCATTGTCTAGTAAAGTAGTGTTATTACCTGGAATGGCAAGAAGCCTTCACTGCCCTAACTGACCAAAAGCCTCTTGTATATTCCAAGACCTAAACCAACTTGTTCAGATATCAAGCTCAATGAATGGTCTTCCTAGAGCAGTTTAACATGAACATAAAATATAAACCTGGATCAGAACCAGTCATGGCAGACACCCTCTGGCGCCTATACATGAGGGTGTCCAGAGGCCAAAATGGCCTTGATACAGCCTGGCCCCTTCTGTTACTTTGAACAAAAGATGAAGGTTTCCCTCCAGGCATCACAGACATCACCAGAGATATGGTTGTCAAGAACAAACACTTATTCTCAGACGTCTATAGAACATTAAATTGCAAAATGATTGATGGGGTAACTATTCCTTATGTCCTCACACACCAGAGAGCTGACACCATCTTGTGTTACCACCAAGACCTAGGACACAAAAAGAGTTGAAATCCATATGAGTTCCTTAAGCACAAGACCTGGTGGCCAACCTTATATTGCAACGTTCAAGAAGACCTAGACCAATGTGAGGTATGCAAAAAGTTTGCCAAGAGCAAAACCCCTCCAAACTCAGTACTTCCCATCTGCACACAACTACCCTTCAAAGTATGGGCCCTTGAAATTTTAGCTTTCATGCTAGGAAAACATAAAAACAAGAAATAAATCATAACTGCCATCAATTTTGCTACCCACTGGTCAGTGGTCAAAGAAGTTAAGGTGCACACTGGCAACAACGTAAGCCAATTCATTGGCAGAGAAATAATTGGTAAGTTTGGAAAGCCAAAACTGCCAATCACCAACAGAGGCAAGGAGTTGACCTCAGAAAATATCAACATATACCTCATCAAGAATGGGTTCAAACACACAGTGACTACACCATACCATCCTCAGGCTAATGGCAGAGTAGAGTGGTTGAATGGGAGCCTCATACAGGCCCTTGCCAAACTCACCACTGGGAGACCTAAGGAGAGGTACAAATATTTGGCAACTGCACTTCTTGTGTGTTGCATACGGGTGAACAGATCCACTGGAAAGAGTCCATTTGAACTTTTCTACAGAACACAATCCAACTGTGACAATCCACATGGAAGCAGTTTTACAGGTGATGGTTGATTTGGCTTCAAATAAAGACACCATGCTGAAAGTTGACAGTGTTTAGTGATTTTGAGACAGGTAGAGGCCTAGTAGGGAACATTGGCTACTAGGGGAGGTAAGGCCTGCCTAGTAGGTAACAAAGGGCTACTGAGGCAAACTATGGACTAGCCCATCAGGGAACATTGGCTACTATGGGGCTGATTAGGTGTCCTTAACCAGCAGGGAATGTTGGCTGCTAGGGGTGGGGAGTGTACCAGCCTGGTGGGTAACATGGGCTACCAGGGCTGGTTGATGACGTGACCCTGGAAGGTAACGCAGGCTGCCTGGGAAGGGAGGAGCTGGGATAGCTCTACATGCCCTTGTGCGCTTACAGGAGGTCTGTGAGCAAGCACCCTACCTAACAGACTGGTAGTGTAAAGTTACACCTCCCCCTTGGGCCTCTACTTCAATCCTCACCAAATGCTTGGGAATTTCTGCCAACTTACTCCTGGATATTTTCCAAAGATTTACTGAAAAAAACCCAAAGAAAGGTCCTCACACTATTAATTGCTGAATTAGCCTGAAAATGTCCCACCCAACCCACCCAAGAGACACCTCTGGTTAAATATCATGTGCAAGAGCGGCCAGGAGCAGTGGTAATTGCATTCAAGACAGGTTCCTCAATTTTTAGTTGAGTCAGTTTTCCATTTGATTTTGTCCATTTGGGGTTTTCCAGATTTCCCTGTTTCAAGAGATGCATCCATAATCCTTCATATCATTGGACAATCAGTTTTGGAAGTTCAACTTCTCACCCAAATTCCATCCCCTCCCTTTAAATGAATGCAAGAGTTGTAAAAGACCTTGCTTCATCATTCTCTAATCTAATAAAGTTCAAAATTTGTTAGTAGTTTTGGCCATTTGGGTTTATCTGTTGCTTTGCAGTATTCAGTTGACTCCCTCCCCCCTTTGACCTACCCAGGAATTGTTGGCAACAACCTTTTGGTTGTTGCTGAAACCACAATTTTTATTGTGGTTGAGAGCTTGATTTTATTTCCTCTTAACCTGCTCCCCAATTCCCACAGGTAGGGTGTCCTTGTCTGTGTTTCCTTGGGGGCTTTGGGGAGGTCCCAAAACTACCATTGGGGGCATGGATATGCTCAGAGGTGTTATCAGGGTAGCTGCTTGGGGAAACCTTTGCAGAACTTGGTATGATCAGGCCTCTGGGAAGTGAATTTAGTTACTTTGCGCCTGAAAGCTCATACTTAATCACCTGAGTGAGTAAAGACAACTGCACAGAAATGAGGATTTTCTGTGGTTGAATGGCCTAAGTGGAGGACACTTGCAAGGGCCCATTCAAATGCCAGTAGCCTTATAGACCTATTGCCTGAGTCTGAGGTATTGGTAACAGAGACTGACAATGGAACCACAGCAATTCATAGTGTGGTATCAACAGTGAAGACTAGTAAGATGGGCTGTATAATCACAGTAAAGACTAGTTGGGGGACTGCAAGATCATAGTGAGGACTGGAACCAAGATGGTTCATAGTGAGTAATTGAACCCAGATAGTTCATAGTGCAGATAGAACCTAGGTGGTTCATAGTAAAGACTAGCTGATGGATGAAGAAGAACTGGCTGATGGACTAGGAAAGACTAGAAGATCATGAGAAAAAACTAGCTGAAGGACTTGAAGGTCATGCAGCAGGACTATCTGAAGAACTGGAAGTTGGTTGAAAAGGACTAGAAGAATTGGATGCAGGAGCAGAATTGTTTGATTTGGACTCTTAAAAGAAGGATTATTAATATGAAAGAAGCAGTAAAAGAATTAATTAATACTGCCATGAGATATGATAAAAAAGATTGAGATAAATATCATGTTAAAAAGAGAAAGAGAGAAAAGATAGTTTACAGTGATTTAACTGTGAATTCATTAGAAGATGATTGAGTTAAACTGGAGCCAGAGAGGCCGGAAACAGGACAGAGAAACTTTAAGGACAAAGGCTAGAGTTTTGCCAAAATGGTTGAGAGAGGCAAAAGCAAGCAACAGGTGAATTTGAAGTGCTTAAATTTGGAGAAGATGCGGCAAAACTTGGAGAAACGTCAAGGAAATTAGGGTTTGAAAATTCCCTAAGTAAAACATAGTTGAGTGCTTGAGTTTTCCCAGAGAAACGTGACAGGAATTACAACAACCCTGTTTGAAACACAGAACAGTTGTTTATCCAGAGCAAGACAGCGCCGGGTTCAAACCATGATCAAGAGCAAGTCATTTGGGTGAACCGTTTGTTAAAACCTTTGAATACAAGTGTTTGATTGGCTGCAGGTTGAAGCCTGTTTGATCACTGTTTTGAGGGCTTTAACTGAAGAGTTTAAGCCTAAAAAATGAGGGAATACAGAATAAAAACCAGGGTTTTAATTGGCTGAAGTAAGATAAAAGGTTTAATATATTGTAGTAAAGAAGAAACAGGATAGTTTAAGCTTTGAAACCAAGAGATCTGAGAGAAAACAGTGACTGAAACAAGGAGCTATAAAAAGCAAAGCAGTCTGAAGCTTTTCAGGGACTGACAAAAGTAGATTCCAAAGGCCAGAAGGACTGAATCAAGTGGAATAACAAGGTCACTAGAGCTACACAGAGAGCTGGAGACCAAGATAAAGGTGCAGAATCCCAAGATAAAGGGTCTGGAGCTGGAAATAAGGATCTGGAGCAAAGTTTAGGAGCCCAAGACTAAATAGAAGAAGCCCAAGACCAAGTACAAGGAGTCCAAGATATTTTTGGAGGACTTTAAATTATTGGTAAACCCATATTGTTTCCCAGATCCCCAGGTAATATACCAGAAGATTTATAAGGGGATCTTCCTTCTGAACGTGAATAAAAGCCTATTTTGACCCCTGCCCAAAGTTCTAAGTAATCCATATAAGCCCTATGAGTGAATTGCCCCATATCTTTTACCCTGGCCAAGGGGAGGAGGATACCTATTTTCAGAGTTATAGAAGGTTTGCCACTAGTGAGACCTCCCAGGAATAGTGAAAGAGGTTAACTAGACACCTTGAAATGACAGAAAAGGGAAGGGAGTTCATTGGGAATGAGTTTACTAGGTTGCAGAAAGACTAGTACAGGCCTACAGAGGGTCTAGCACCAGCTGAAGTACAAGTGCATGGTGGTGATGCCCGCCTAGTTATGGAAAAGTATTGTAAGAGTTTTCATTAATGCAGGCCAAGTATAAACTTCTAGTTAGCCACCTTCCTCTACTAGGAAATGACAGCTCCTCCAAGTCAGTCCCTGGCTTTGACCCAGGACACACTATGGGGACTGGCAAACAGGAACCCCATACCAACATTGTTCAAGAACTGATTGGGCCCAAGTTAGAAATACCTAGCAAGATACTATCCCATTCTAATCCCCTAATACTTCAAGCCAACAGTGACCAAAAGGAAAGGGAAGAGAAACACCAACAGGATATGTTTGTCCCCATCCAAGCAAGGCACAAAGTTGGCAACAAAGTGTTGAGGAGCTGGATGTACAAGTATTCTGGCTACCACCATCCCACTTAACATCCAGTCATTGCCTAATTTGGTGCCTTTCCAATATACTGTTTGACATACCAGAAATGGCAACAGCGCCCATGTCAACACTTTGTTGACATGGCCACTGTCAACTCAAAACTCTAAATCTCCTATGTTTTTTGCTAGTTGCGCTAGCTTAATTCTTTTTTTTAAAGCATTCAGGGGTGCAAACCCAGAAAACACGATGAAATTGTGGCCATCTCAACACAATTTAATATTAAGCTTAATAAAAAACTCAATTTAACCAGATTTTTCCTTTACTTTTACTAATAAAAATTAGTTTATTTTTTATTTGTTTTCACAATGTAAAAGTGTCAATGTCAACACTTTTTAAGCATAACTTATTTTTAATAACAAAACTGAAACATCTACAGTAAAAAAATAAGTGCATATTTAAAAATATTTTTTATTGAATTATTATATTGAAAAAGACAGTGCACATACATTTGATTGTTGAAATGTTCATGTTATAAATATTTATGTGGCACTTATTATGGCTTTAATATATTAAGTGGATTGGTGGCTAATGGTGATCCATTAATTTAAGTGTGAGTTACTATGTAAGTTACTATAGAATTTATTATTAAAAATAATTTTGACATCTGTAAATGTTGTTTATTTGCTTGTGATTATCCCCTGGGGTGGAGTTAAGCAAATTAGAGTGGCACAATTAAGCCTAGATTAATATGCCACCTCATATAAAGAATGTTGTAAGTGTGTTGTCAACACTTTACCCTTTTCAATACTTGAATACAACTTCTTAACAACTTCATATAAGCATAATGGTAAAATATCATATTACCACCCCCCAAATATAATTTTTAATAAAGAAATAAAGAACCTTGAGACTTTTTTAACTTATTTTTATATGTTTTTTTTTAATTTTTATATGCAAACAAAAACACACAGAAAACAGTTAATTTTTGCTAGCCTGCTTAAATTTAATTAAGCGTACTATGAAAAAACATAGTAAATTTTCAAAAAAATGTTGACAGTGACAATTTCATCAAAAATAATGTCTACAATTTTTGTAATTGATAGTGAGAATTCAGCTTTTTTACTAATTGTCACTCATAATGTCAACACTTTTCAGTTCTCACATATAAAACTTTATGTTTTACATAATAAAAACTTCTCATTTTTTAATATGTTGTATTTTTGACTTTGCTCTTTCATATTTTTTTAATTTTTAAAATAAAATCTATATATAAATATAATACTTTCACATAAATATCTTAACTTTTAATTTTTTATTTAAAACTATAATAAAATATAACCTATACAAGTATTTTTTAACTTTTAAATGCCAATAAAAGCCATCTAAGATTTACTTTTTGTATATTATGCTTTTTAAGTTGTTTTTTTTGTTTTTTACATACATTGCTTTATTTTAAACCATTTTACTTATTATTTTATGACAAGAACACTTCCAAAAAGCCCAAAGGAACCACACGTCCCTCTAAGCCCACCAAATCTACCAAGAAGAAGCCTGTCTCATCTAAGAAGGCCACCCCCAAACCATCCCCAAAGCCCTCCCCTGAGAAGAGCCCTGCTCACTCCACTAAGGGAGAGGAAACTGATGGCTCTCTTACAGAGCACAGTTTCTATAACTTGGCTTCTGACAAGGAGCCAACCAAGAAGAAGCAGCAAGGCAAAAAGACCCCTCCCAAAGATAAGTCTCCTGCACATGAGGAGTACCACAATAAGCCCCCTTCTGCTTCCCCACCCCTGCCAAACTCCCCCCTTTGAGCTCATCTGGGGATGATTTAAAACCTCACCCTGATTACTTACCTGGCTTCTGCCATGCTCCTGCTGGCCCTTGGGACCCTCTGTTGGCCCACAACATCTGCAACGTTGACGGCAAATTCAAGGTTCCCTCTTCCTTGCCCAAAAAATCCCAATCATGAGTGTAAAGGGTGGGCCAGCCATGGTGGCCAATGGGTATATCTTCAGCTGCAACAATGCCAACCAGGGCTTCAAGAGACGCCATTACACCTGTAAAGACCGCTCCTGCCCAGTGCGCCTCAACACTGAGCGCTGGGACCTGGTCCAAACCATCAAGGGCAAGCATACCTGCATCATGCCCAACACCACCATAGCCCGCCTTCTCAAGTGGTATCTGGTGCAGGTGATGCCCACCTCCAAAGATCTTTCTGCCACCCAGCTGGCTGTGCTTGCTTGCAAGTACCTCTCCCCAACCAACTTGAAGAGGGTTCCAACTCACAATCAGTTGGTCAAGTTTGTAAGTTATAGGCATCAAGCCTTCAATCCCCTGGCCAAGAGTGCCACCAGCATCAAAGACCTTATCCTCACAGATGCCCTCAAGAAGACAGAGGATGATGAGATGTTCCTGCTCCATGACAATGGGCAGGAAGTGGAGGATAGGATTGTAGCCTACGCCTCAACCCAGAACCTGAAAGCTGAACACTGCTACCACCTGGCTGTGCAACAGCACATTTGCTACTTGCCCCTCTCTCTTCAAGCAGCTTTGGGTTCTGAATGGGTAGTTTAATGACCAGGTTATTCCCCTTGTGTTTTTTCTCCTTCCTGGTGCCAAGAATGAAGTCTACACCAGAGCCTTCAAGATTGTCCGGGATGCTTTGAGCTCCCTTTCCACCAACCAGCTCCCCCCTCTCACTCATGCCACTGTTGTGTTCTGAGGCGCGGCAAAGACACACAACAGGGAATCCTAACCTTAGGATTAGATTCATACTAAGTCTTGGTTAGATGAAAGGAAAGGCAAATGCATTTACCTTGCGGCCCTGGAAGAATAATCTCTAATAGTTGTGGCTAGAGAGAGGTGCAGAAATACAGAAGACACAAAGACAAAAATGTGAATATAACTTAATTTTTATTGGCTAATATGAAATAGAATATATAGTGGTTAGGAATACCACAAAACACTACCTGGACAGTAGGATCACTCTCCACCAGCATGAGTGGGGTGAGTGAGTTGCGCAGGATCAAGAAACCAAACAATTGTACTTCCTGATTCAGACATCAACTAATTTTGAGGAGCAAAAGCAAAAGCAAGGGATTTGTCTTCAAAATAGCCCACCAAAGGCAAAATTGAAACATGGTGAATAGCAGTATTCACGACATTGACCTCCCCTAGATTGGCCTTAGGGGGGTAAGATTTACGAAGGAACTTTGCGTGCACTTGAGCAAAAGGACGGCCACTGGAGAAGAGCTTTACAGTGTATTTGGACCCTTGTTTAAAAGTCACTTCTAAAGGGCCAATCCACAGAGAGTACAACTTGTGTGCGCAACCACCTACTCTGTGTTGGTTTAAAGTACATGGTCATCAACATCAAATTCAGGCAAGGGGGAGCATCCAGCATTATTGGGAGAAAGCTCAAGCATCTTAGTCTTGTATGCAGAAGTGTAGGCAGTAGCCTGTATATCAATTATGCGGTTGACTAGCTCCTTGATGTGGTTGTCAGGATTCATGGCCTTATAAGAGGTAAGCAGGGGGCCCCCAAGAGCAATGGGTAGTAGCCTCCTGCCCATATAACATAGCAAAAGGGGAGTATTCAGTAACACAATGTTTGCTAAGGCGGTATGCAAAGAGAGCAGCAGGTAAGTATAGGTCCCAGTTGGCAGCGTCAGAGTAGGTGAGCTTCCTCATGATGGAGACCAGTGTTGAATTTGCACGCTCAACTGCCCCATTGGTGGAAGGATTGTAGGGGGCAGAGAAAGACTGGTGGGATCCCAGAGCTTTGACAACAGAGGCTACCAGCTTGGCATTAAAGTTAGTCCCATTATTGGAGAGCAACACTTGAGGACAGCCATGGCAGTAGAAAAAATCTTGTAACAGGAAGGCAGCAGTTGTCTTAGCTGTGATGTCTTTTGTAGGGCAAGCCTCTACCCACTTGCTGAAGTGATCAACTGCAATCAGAATAAAGCAACACCCAGAACGTGAGCAAGGGAGAGGACCTACTGCGTCAATGCTGACAGTGTGAAAGGCATGTTGCGGGGGACTAATTTGAACTCATGGGCAACAGCTCAAGGCCTTTGCAGCTGGCAGTTGTGGCAGCTAGCTATGACGTCTGGGATCAGCAGGCAAAGGTTCTCCCAAAAGTAATTCTTTTGAAGCCAGTCAAAGGTCTTGGCAATGCCTTCATGCCCAGTCTCTTTATGAGCTTGCAACACCAACAAGAGGCAAAGACTGGGTCATACATAAGGTAGATAATGGTCTTTTACCTTTTTGAAGAGTTGATTGTTGCGTATGAGGGTATCTTTGGATAGTTTGGACAAAGCCAGTTGGACCTCTTCTGTTTCACTTTCCCAAGAAGAAGGGTATCCAATTAGTTCATACAACTGGTCAGCCTCTGCAGAATGTAAAGCAAGAATGGGCATTCTGGATAGCCTATCAGTGTTCTGATGTTGAATCACAGGGCAGTGGAGCACAGTGAAGTCATAATCTTGCAGACATAGAGCCAATCTAGCTAGGCGCCCTTCAGGCTCCTTAAGCTGTTGTAACTACTTAAGAGAAGCGTGGTCAGTGACAACTGTGAAGTGGGTCCCATATACATAGTGAAAAAACTTCTTGACTGCATGCAACACAGCAAGACACTCCTTCTCTGTGACATTATAATTTTTCTCATGGTTGTTTAGCACGTGGGAAGTGTAACCCACAGGATGGTCTACATCCTTGTTGTCTAGTTGGGCCAGAATAGCTCCAATAGCAAGATTACTAGTGTCAGTGTACAGGATGAACTCCTTATCATAGTCAGGATACACTAGGATTGGCGCCTCTTTGAGTTTTTGCTTAAGGGTCTCAAAGGCTTGCTATTGACTGGCGGTCCATTCAAAAGGAACATTACGTAACAGCTGGACTAGAGGTTCACTAGTATTGGCAAAGTCATGGATAAACTGTCTGTAGTAGCCCATTATCTATATAAAGACTTGTACCTCTTGCAGGTTGGTGGGTGGAAGCATTTTGTTGATAGCTTCAATCTTCTTAGTCATGGGGCAAATCCCTATCTGGGTTACTTCATGGCCCAAGAATTCAAGACGCTCTTTGAAGAAGGCGCACTTGGAAGGTTTTAGTTTGAGGCCAGCTTCTTGAATCTTTATGAACACCTCTTAGAGATGAGCCAGGTGGTTGGTGAAGGTAGCGCTGAAAACTGTTATATTATCCAAGTATACTAGGATGCACAACAACTTCAAGTTGTGGAGAATGGAGTCCATGGCCCTCTGGAAGGTGGCTGGGGCATTGCAGAGTCCCTGTGGCCTGCAAGTAGGCTCAAAAAGCCCTTCAGATGTAATTATTGCGGCTTTTTGGTGATCCTTGGGCAACAGATCAACTTGCCAGTATCCAGATGCCAGATTCATTGCGGAGAAAAACTCAGAGCCTCCAAGACATTGGAGAGCATCATTGATACGCAACAAGGGGTACAAGTCCTTCTTGGTCAAAGAGAGCAATTGGCAGTAGTCCATCACAATACAATGACCTCCATCTTTCTTCTTTAAGATGAGTAGCAAGGATACCCAAGGTCTTTGGGAAGGTGCCAACAGCCCTGCATCCAACAGTTGTTTGAGCTCTTTAGACACCTGGGCGTCCTCTATACAACTGCAGCAATATGGTTTAGCACAGAAGGAAGGAGCGTCGCCAGTGTCAATCTGATGAATAACGCCTTTGGCTAGCCCATAGTTGGTACTGTCCTTAGCAAAGATGTTGGAAAATTGGTCTAGCAAGTCTAGCACCTCTTTCTGTTGAACCAAGGACAGTTGTGGGAAGTCTTGCGCAGTGAACAAGGATAGGACTTGAGGCTCATCCTCAGGTAGGTTAAAGTCTTGAAACGTTCCAAAGGGATGAAGAGACAGGACATCAGGAGCACTATAAAAACTTGCCATATCCAACAACCTGCCCCCTAGACACAGTCATGGGGATTGCAGTCAGGTTGGCTACCAACAATTGAACAGGGTCCTTATGAGAGACATCTAGGATTCCAGGACAGAGATAAGGTTTGTTGTGTCCTAGCAAGGGGGGAGAGTACAACTCCAAGAAGGTTCACTCAGATAGTTCATATGATATCTGGGAGTCTAGGATGGCCTGGGAGCCAGGAGGAATGGTGACAGCAGACGTGGCTAGGAGAGAGATCCCCTCAGACTCAGGACAAGCCATGGGTGGACATTTCATGTTTGAGGAGTGGGTGCAATATTTGAGGTTGAAAACCCCAGTGGGATATTCCAAGGCACATGTCTTGAGGCGCTTCCTAGGAACTTTAACTGGCTCTTCAAAGATCAATGGGACTTCATAGCCTAGGATGGAGAGGTAGCCATCTTTCAATTTGATTATCCCATTATATTCCCTAAGGAACTGGGTGCCAACTAAGAGATCATAACTCTCATTTTCTAAGACAAATGCTGGTGCAGCTAGAAGAAGTTTGCCAAACTACATGGGTAGAGCAGAGTACGCTCCTATGGCGCGGGTCATAGACAGCCCAGCTGTGCCATAGGACTGGTGATAATCAAGGTCAGGGGCAAGTTTGAGTTTCTTCACAAGCATAGAGGAGACAACATTGATTGACAAGCCAGTATCTAGAACGGCCTTGATCTTCACTTTTTGAATAGATATCTCTACTCAAGTGGTAGTGCAACCAAAGGGGGGGAATGACAGCCAGGATATCTTGAGCCTCTGCTAGTTCCTTATCCCACTTCTCAATCATACATCTTAATCCCGGAAACTCCTTATAAACAGTCTGGAGGGGGGAGCAAAACAGATAAATTCTTGAAGACAGCATCAGCAACCTTGGCAGCTTCTTCTGACAACTCCACTAGCACAGGGGACCTCTTGGCCTGAGTGAGGTAAGGGCAAGAGACAATTTCTTTGGCTTCAGGCAAAGGCTTAGCGGCAGTGGTAGTCTTTCCTGAGCGTAATTTATAGGGGACTGTAATGGTTTCAGGGTCAGCCAGAACAGAGTACCCATATGCATCAGCGTCATCAGTGTCAGAGTCATCCAGATCAGAATTATCAGAGATATTGTGAAACAATAGGAGGATAGGAGGAGCCTCACTATTAGCAGGCTCAGAGTCAGCTATAGAGGGAGGGATTGAAAGAGGCCGGGAAGAATTGTCAACCAAGAGCATCTCTGCCTCTAGGTTGACTGCTCTTTTCCTGCCTGCTCTTTTGAATCAGCTTCTTCAACTTGCAGGTTGGTGCAGACTCAAGAATAATGACCTATCTGACCACAGTTGTGGCAATCTTGGTGTCAAGGAGAATTTTGCAAGTTCATGGTAAGAATGCAAGGACCACAGGAAGATGAACCAGAGTTAGAAGTAGCTCAACCTTCTCTAACAACTGTGCCAGAGTGGGTAAGGTGCATATTCTGCAACAATGTCTTTATGCTTTTCATGGAGGAAAGCATAGCCTTATGGGCTTTGAAGTGAAGGCACAGAAGTTGGTTAACCTTGAGGGCTTGAGCGCAAGCCGTGTAGGCTTCATGGGCTGTCAACTGTCTGCTCGTGATCAGTTGCTGTCCTTCCATGTAGAATCTGTCTTCAAACTTGGCTAGGTTCTCCTTTGTTTTGAAAGCAATATGCATGAAGGCGTCCTTCTTTACTTCCAGACTAAGGTCACCACCAAACTTGTCAATCAAAAGCTGCTCTATATCTTCCCACGTCTCAATGGTGGGTATTTCAGGCACCACCACCTCCTGGCAAGTTGGGTGTAGACAGGTCAAAATATGTTCCTTCTTAACCTCATCTGATGCTTGTCTCATGGCAGTTTTTTAGATAGTTAGGAAAGCTTCAATGGTTGAGGTTTTAGGATCAAAGACTTTCTTAAAGGTAGGCTTGAAGTGTGCTTCAGAGGTTGGATCACCATTGTTGCAATTGAGTACATTTATACGTGGGGAAAACTCTGCCTCAGATTTCAAGGGGGGCTGCCTAGCCCATAGTTGGCAAACACTTTCTTCAAGGGTAGTAAGAGTCTCAACAGCGCAAGCACTCGTATTGACAGCTTGAGTGATCTGTTGTGCTATAGCATCTAGGCGTTGACCTTGGGTGGTCACTATTGTGGAGAGTTCAGCCAGTTGCAAAGTAAGGGATGGCCCACTGAGAAGCAAGGGGCAAACCTATCATTCACAGAGTTGATCACGTCATTCATCTCTTGTACGTCTCTATCCAGTTCAATATGGTCCCGCTTTAATTGATCCACTTTGTTAGCTAGGGCAATTAATTCCTTAGAGCATTGGATTCAATGAGCTCCTGGTAAGCCAGGGCAGCAACCATCTTCATTGACAACCCCAACTGGACTAGCAGCAGTTGCCATCATTTCACGTAGGACAGCAAGTTCTTGCTGTAGCTCTGCAACTTTAGCAGTCAATGCAAACACCTGTGCGTCAGGCTGAGGAGCTTCAGCAGGACGTCCCTGACTGTGAGTAGTTGTACGTAGCTCTCAAATGGCATCCCATATTCTCTGCTCCCTATCCACCAAGTCATCAGAAGGGGGAGAGGGCAGAACATCTGGCTTGGACGTAGATAGATCATTCACTTGACTCTGGAGTTTGGCTATAGTAGCAGCGGTGGCAGCTCTCTCTTGCTCAAATGCTGTACTGAGTTCATTAAGGCCGCTAGCAGCAAAGTCTGCTACCTGCGGTAGTTGCTCAAAGAAATACGTGTTGAATGCATTGAGCTGTTGCAAAAGTTGTTTGAAGTCAGTGAGATAAGCGTTTAAGGTGAAATCCACTTGAGTTTGCCAGGGTTGTTCTAGCTGGTGAAACTTGTGTAGACGTTCTCTCACGTATTTGGGGATGGACTGGCGCATTTGTTCAATAGAATTAACCAGGCGGGTCTGGGAAGTGACATAGTTGCGCTGATTGTCAGATACCAAGGAAAACAGGGAATGAATTCACTGTTGGTAGGCAGCAAACTGGTCCCAGTGTAAGTAACTTCTACTTGCAGAGACAAGATTTCTTGGATGTGGAGCCCCAATACCATTTGATGGTGGGCCAAGGCAGGCTGCACAAAGGATGATAGTAAGTGCTCAACGGAGCCAGCTGCTGAGAGGAGATGTTGTGGAAATTGAGGGGCCACAATTAATTTGTAGTATTCAGCCCAACTGAACTGCAACTGAAGACAAGGAATGGCTCCTTCCTGGGCTATCCCAAGGGCTACCCACATGACTTGTTATAAGTCAGGGGTACCCATGGGGTAGGCAACTAGGCAGGGACCATTCCCAAGGTTCAGTATAGTGGGGATAGTAGGCTGGTTGGCAATATCTTCCTCAATAGGAGGACTGGTTATTTCAGGTGAAGTTGGCTCTTGTATAGGCAGAGGCAAAGGACCTGGAAACGTGGATGCAAAAAGGATAACTGAGGGGCTTACAGCCCCTGTAGTGAGCACCATTTTTGTTGTGTTCTGAGGCGCGGCACAGATACACAACAGGGAATCCCAACCTTAGGATTGGATTTGTATTAAGTCTTGGTTAGATGACAGGGAAGGCAAATGTGTTTACCTTGCGGCCCTGGAAGAATAATATCTAATAGTTGTGGCTAGAGAGAGGCGCAGAAATACAGAAGACACAAAGACAAAAATGTGAATATAACTTAATTTTTATTGGTGAATATGAAATGGAATATATAGTGGTTAGGAATACCACAAAACACTACCTGGACGGTAGGATCACTTACCACCAGCATGAGTGGGGCAAGTGAGTTGTGTAGGATCAAGAAACCAAACAATTGTACTTCTTGATTCAGACATCAACTCATTTTGAGGAGCAAAAACAAAAGCAAGGGATTTGTCTTCAAAATGGCCCTCCAAAGGCAAAATCAAAACATGGTGAATAGCAGTATTCACAACAGCCACTAGGGCAAATCCCTCCTCTGCTGAGAAGGATGAGTCAACCATAGCCGCTGAGCAGCTAGCTCATGTGCTCACTTGGGCCAAAGGTTATCATAATGGACTTTGAGCAGGCTCAGTTCAGAGCCTTCTAGGCCACCTTTGATGGAGAAGTCCAGGGCTGCTTCTTTCATTTTAGGCAGGCCCTTTTCAAGAATCTCAAGGGTGAGAAGGACCTTTTTGATAAGTATCTTAAACATGGTAAGGGGAAGTGCCACTTTGCCCTGACTCAGTTTGCTGCCTTGGCTTTTGTGCGCCCGGAGCATACTGGGCTTGGCTTTGAGGCCCACCTGGAGGATGCTTACGTGAAGAAGCACTCTACCATCTTCAAAGGCTACCTGAATTACTTCAAGCGCCAATATGTGAGCAAGAAGGTGACTGCCTGGAGAGGTAAGAGTGGGGCCACTGCCCCTTGGAACTGTCAAGGCGCCTGCCTCAAGGGGGAGATGAAGACCACCTCTAGCCTTGAGGTTTGGCATAAGCACCTGAAGGTGAAGTTTGGGACCAACACCAAGTACAACAAATTCTTCTCTAAGCTACAAGAGGAGCAGGCCCAAACTTTCTCCAAGTTCTGTGACCTGTCCAACTGGGTGGCCCCCAAGAAGAGGAAGTCCAAGGAGCAAAACTACCAGGAGGACGTGCAGAAGGTGGTCAAGAAAAAGTATAGGGTGGCAGAGATTAAGAAGTACCTTGAAGATGTTGCCACTGCTCTTGCTGGTGGCTTTAATTAGCTTAATAAACCTTGCTTTACTTTGCCTGTATATTTTTACTTTTAAGTTTTAATGGTTGCTTTATTTTTTTATAGTACTAATCTTTTTAGGTATAAATGGTAAGTTTCAGATACAGTTTCAATGTGGTTTTATAAGAAATATATTATATTTTGTTAATTTATCTTTAAGGTATGAGTTTTTTTCAGTTATGATTATGTAAAGTATAATAAATTAACTATATAATTTTCTTATATTTTGTAGTTATTATGATATATAAAATATCTAGATTTTTGGTTCATTGGAATTTTAATTTTTATGGGCATAAAAAATAATTTTATAATGAAGAGTTTAAATTACATAGTAAATTGAAAAATAATTGCCTATATCTCCTTTTTCTTATTGCTTATGGTATTTTTTATTGCATTTTTAAACTCTCTGAGGTCATTTTACTATAATAATGTATTTCAAAATGATTTTTTTAGATTAAAAATGTTCAGGGTAAAGTGTTTTGTTAATTAAAAAAGTGTTAACATCCAGGAAACGACATTTAGTAAAACTGGGTTGTCACTTTACTATAGTGTCAACATGGGCACTGTTGCCCCAGAAATGGCAAAAAACCAATATCACATGACTGTCCAGGTATCCAGCAACTCAAACCCATCCTGCACATGACCAACCCCTAGGTTTGATCTAACTAAAATCTCTGCCACAGCTAAAGCTATATAAGTCTAAAGTATTATCCAATAAAATATACTTCTTCTCTTCTTAATTCCATATTTGAAGCTTCCCCAAAGGCGCTCCTTATCACTGGTAGCAGCCACGGGGTTTTTGACCACACCAATGAAAGAGAAAATGACTGAAAAGGACCTGCCCACCTTTGCTCACGTACTAAACCAGGCCACATCCAAGGACACCTGTAAAACATACTTCTGCGCCCACGACATCAATGAAGATATACCTAGTGGATGCACCATATTTGAAGGATTGGTCATGCCCAAAGCATGCACCAAGATAATTCAATACAGTTGCTCTCTTCAACCACAAACAAATGCACAACCCCCTATCACAGGTGAAGTTACCAATACCAAGTACATTGGTATCAACAAGTTCTTTGGTAAAAACAAAGAAAATTTCATCAACTGGCTAGACCACTCAGCTGCTAAACTCTGCGCCAGCTGCATCCCCCAAGAAAAATGGGTCCAAGAAGCCAGCAAGCGCCTATACAAGGCCACAGCTAACTGGTTCACCACCTGGGTTGGCTCACAAACTGACAACCAGTTTGACAACTGGGAAGAGTTCAAAGCCAACATCACCCACAGTTTCCGCGTCACTGAATCTCTCCAAGACATTGCAATACAGCTCAGAAATCTTCCTCAGAAGACCACTACCACAGTGTACGCCAATGAATTTGAGGAGATACACTGCAAAATTCAAAACCCAGCACAAGCTGACAACATACACACTAGAGCCACATTTATCAATAGAATGAAACCCTCTGTTTCTGCCCTCATCCGCCCAGAGGCTAACACCTCCATGTCCATGCTCATTGCAAAAGCCAAGCACACAGAAAAATGCGCAAACATGAAATATGCTGCACACAATGGCAACCACACCTCAAAAAGCAATGGCAGAGAAAACTTCAATGGTAACAAGCACCAAAAAAAGAATAATAGAAACAGCAACTCCAATTGTAATAATGGCAATTGTAGCCAGAGCGCAAACTGCTCCTGTCCCAAGAAAGAGGACACCACTGAGGTTAACAATGCTGAAACAGCAACCCAATATGAATCTGACCCCACATTCTCTGACCCCAAAGGTCTCAAAAAAGGGGAACAGGGAAAAGAGGAAGGGGAACAGGTTTAAGTGCCCCTGTCTCCCCCCAACTTGATAAGAAACTGTACCAAGGCACAAACTTTGCTGCTTGCATCCCACATGTCCTGCAATCCTCCATTTTTATGAACATAAAAATTAAAGATTGCTCACAACCCCTTGTCTATCCATGCACTTAAAAATCACATACACATAAAATTTTATTTGACTCTGGTGCATAACACACCATGGTTAGCAAACCATTTGTAACCAAATACAAAATACCAGTTGTCAAATCCAACTTCAAATACATCATAATGGTAGATAAATAAAAGGTTCTACTTGAAGGTGAAACAACTCCCTTCAGAATTGATCTCCAAGGCATACAAAAGTCCATCAAAGGACTTGTCATGAACAACATAAACTACAAAATTGTAGTAGGCATGGACTGGTTTACCTGAGTGAACCCCAGCATATGTTGGAAAACAAAAACCATGACCATCAAACACAACAGAGTCAATTTTAATATCCTCAAAGAACCCAGCAACCTCATTCTTAAAGACACAGTATTTGTCCAGGTCATAAACCAAGATGACTCAGAACATCTTACCAAAGATAGTACCCTCCACATAATGAGGTACAATGAATTCAATAACATGCAAACAACCAAGATCCAATGCCCAGAACTTGCGGCACTCCTAAATAAATATGCTCCTATATTCAAATAAGAACTCACAGAGAAACCCCCCAAACAATAGGTCAAACATGGCATTGATCTATGTAAAGTCATGCCTAAACCTGCACCCCTCTACAGACTCTCTCCCATGGAGACCCAAACCCTCAAAACACATATTGAGGACAATCTAGCAAAAGGATCCATTTGCCTGTCTGAATCCCTGTGGGGGGGCAGCAGTGTTCTTTGTAAAGAAAAAGGAAGGCACTCTGTGGCTAGTAACTGACTACAGAGCACTAAATGCAAGCACAGTAAAGAATAAATATCCCCTACGTCTCATAGAGAATCTGTTTGAAAGACTCTCAGGAGCCAAATCTTTCTCCAAAATTGACCTCACCTCAGGTTACAACCAGGTTGAAGTAAAGGAAAAGGACATACCAAAAACTGCATTCCGTACACAATTTGGATCCTTTGAGTTTAGGGTAATGAACTTTGGGATGACCAACACTCCTGCAACGTTTGTCACCATGATGAACCAAGCTCTAAATGGCCTCTCAAATAAACTATGGTACCTCAACAATTTCATCATATTCTCAAAAACAAAAGAGGGACACCTAACACATGTCTGCAAGACACTCAATTGACTTGCAAAGCACAAACTTTATGCAAAACCAAGTAAGTGCCAATTTATGGAAAAAGAACTCCTGTTCTTGGGCCACATTGTCTCTGACAGTGGCATCAAAGCAGACCCAGATAAAATAAAAGCCATAAATAACATGCAACGCCCCACCTCTGTGAAACAAGTTAGATGTTTTCTTGGTATGGTAGCTTACCTAAGGAAATATATCAAATACTGCGGAAAACTAACTGCACCAATCAATGACCTAACCAAGGGTAATGCCAAAAAGAAATTAATCTGTACACCAGAATGTGATAAGAATTTACAACTATTAAAACAAGCTTTGATAGAAGCACCAATCTTGCAATACCCTAATAACAACGGGTGCTACAAGCTCAAGTGGGATGCCAGTGACACCGCCATTGGCGCAGTCCTGTGCATCTGCCAGCTAGGGCAGCAAGACTTCCTGCCAGTATGTTACAAAAGCAGAAAACTGACCAACGCTGAGCAGAGATACCCAATAAATGACAAGGAATTGCTAGCTTATATCACACATGCAAGAAATGGAGATGTTATCTAGAAGGGCATTTAAACATTTGAGTACTAACTGAGCATAAATTCTTAATCTATTTCAAAACTCAGAGCACAATTGCACAGCGCCAAGCCAAATGGATGTTCCTGCTAGAGAAGCTCAATTTGGACATCCAATAAAAAAAGGGGCAGAGCTGGTCACAGATGATGCTCTCTCTAGACTATGTCAGCCTAGAGAGGATCATCCTGGCCACCTGGACCCTGAATAGCCAAACCTATACAACACTGAGTATAAACCAAAAGGGAAAGACCCATCAACACACCAACTGACCCATGATACACTAGTAAGGAATGAAAAATACTTCCATGTATCAAATGGCACTATATACCAAATCATTAAAGACAAACTTGTTCCCTACATCCCACTTGCATAAAGAGCTGACACCATCCTAAGACATCATTGTCTACTAGGACACACAAAGGCTAACAACTTATACCTCACATTAAAAGAGATAGTATGGTGGCCCAATCTGAAACAATACATAGTTGATGTCCTGAAAAAGTGCACCGTGTGTGAGAAATACACCAGTACCAAGGCTCCCCAGCCAACAGTTAACCCATTACCTGACCCTGAACCATTTAAGGTTTGGGGGCTAGACGTAGTGGAACCTTTCCCAGAAACTAAGAAAAAGCAACATTTCATAATTGTAGCCATTGACTTTGCCACATGCTGGCCTATCTGATGGGCAACAAAGGACCATAAAGCAGAAACAATAAACCAATTCATTAACAAAGCAATCATAGCCAACTATGGCACTCCAGACTACATCATAACTGATGGAGCAACAGAGTTATCAGGTCACGTAGTAAACAACAACTTAAAATCCAAAGACATTAAACATTCCACAACCTCTCTGTACAGGCCACAGGTCAATGGCAGAGTTGAACACCTGAACAGCAGCCTTATCAGAGCCCCTGGGAAAATAATGGATGGCAAAGCCAAAGAGATATGGCCACTCTATGTGAAACATGCATTATTAGTATCCCAGGTCCACACCAATCAAGGGACAGGCTACTCTCTGTTTGAAATAACATACAGGTAAAAACCAGAGATAGTTATCTGCAAAAAACAACCATACATAAAGATCCCCCCAGGAAAACCTCCCCACAGTGGAACAAGCACCAATACTACAACAAATACGCCTCAAAGCTAAAATAGCAGAAGCTAAAAGGCTCAAAACACAAAAAGTAACCTCTACAGAGGAACCACTTCCCATCAACTCCCCCGTCTGGGTCCTGGCTGGGAACAGAAAGAAGCTAGACTCAGTATACAGGGGACCAGGAAGAATCATCAAATACCAACCAGACAGGAACACCTACCTGGTTAAGTTCCAGGGAGCCAAAGAGATTGTCACCAAAAAGTACCACAGATCCCGCATCTGCCTTAGAAAAGGAGAACACTTGACCCAGTTGGTACCAACTAGCAAACAACTCCAGGAAAATCAGGCGGCAGCCATCAAAATGAAGCTCCCTACTAATGTACCAGAGTAACCCCTTAGGAGGGGTGTTGAGGATCTGGATGTACAAGTATTCTGGCTACTTCCAGTCCACTTAACATACAGTCATTGCCAAATTTGGTACCCTCCCAATATACAGTTCAACATGCCAGAAATGGCAACAAACCAATAACACATGACTGTCCAGGTATCCAGCAACTTGAACCCATCCTGCACATGACCAACCCCTAGGTTCAATCTAGCTAAAATCTCTGCCACAGCTAAAGCTATATAAGTCTAAAGTATTATCCAATAAAATATACTTCTTTTCTTTTCAATTCCATATTTGAAGCTTCCCCAAAGGTGCTCCTTATCAAAAGTATGGGTGATGAAAACAGACAAAAGTAAGCTGAAGCCCAAGAAAATAGTCTATGTCATTGTTTTAAAGGTAAACAACAACACTTACCTAGTACAAGGACTGGGCAAGAATAAGCAGGATAAGGTTCTACACCATGACCATCTACAACCCTGCAAGGCCTTCCAGAAATAGTGCAATACAGTTCTCCCCAAAACCAAACAACAGTTAGTTTAGTATGGCGCCTGCGCTCCTGACAGCCTACCAGCAGACCTCTCACCAGAGGAGGCCAGCTTTCAGCCAGGGGGCGTCAAAACAACAAAGTAAAACTCTAAAAAAGTTCCAATCAAGCTGATTTGTGACCTGAAATCTGACTTCACAGTGACCTGTATCCAAATGCAGAAGTTAACTAAAATTACCAGAAACAGCAACATGAGTGATTGATGATCCCATACAGTGGATGTCTCAATTTAGTGCTTGATTCATTAGAAGGATCAAGCCACCTCCTAGTCATCCATCCAAGTGATCAACACAATCATGTTCCTGATATCCACAATTCACAACAACTATATAATAGTTATTTCCCAATAAAGAACATTATCTAGTTTCCAAATATTTTTCCCCTTGTAACTCTGCTAAAACAGCACAGTTACAACATCTTATTTAGTTTAAATTTATGTTAATATTTTTGCTTATTCTTCTTTTTAAATAGAGATTAAGTTGAAATGTTGATATTTAATTATTCTAATTGTTGCCTTGGTTTTTTGTTTGATTCACATGATAGGTTTCTTTTGTGTCTTTTTTTTGCTCTCTTTGTATAGTAATATAATATTTTAATTTAAAGAAGATTATAATAGAAGTTTTTCTTACCTTACACACTTTGGGTTACATAAGTGCCCTCTTTTCCCCTCTCTGCTGTTGCAGATCTTTGGGTTGCTCTGCTGAGCTTTCTGTTTCCCCATTTTTATATATCTTTCTCCAGAATCCATCAAACTACTCCTGCTCCTTGGATGTTGTCCCTCTTTGTCTATTGCTGCTTACAATAGCCTTATTTAACTATAAATAAAGAGCTTCAGAAGAGTAGTTTTTAAGCCAAAATTCTAAGTAATTTCTTACCTTCAATTCTTTTAATTTGCAACTTTTCTTCCCAAAAAAACCAACTTTAAAAATTTCAGATTTAAACTAGGAGAAGTTGAATTCTATATTTTTGTTTTCTTAGTCTAAAATGGAAGTTGTTTGGTAACAATCATTAGGCTTGCTATATCCCATTTTTCTATTAAGGAATCTTTTAACAATGTGTTCTAATTTTCAGATAGGGAATATCCTAATATTGATATACCTTTGATAAAAAATATCTTTATTAAACACTTTGTTCTATCTCTTGTTTTTGGGGCACTTAAATTTTATTACAAATTTTTTAACCCAATACAGTAGTTTTCAAACCTGTTGAGATAAACATATATTATCCTGTTTAGAATGCATAGGTTCAGTCACACAACAGATTCCAAATTTTAGATACAATTAGAAGCTTTTCCCACAGAAAATGTGCACTATTTGGCTAAAATGTCTAGTCACACAACAACCTATGAAAACTGGGGAAAATATATGATGATTCAACAAAAAATTTACCAAACAATAGAACACATGAGTTTCAGTCAAAAACAAATCTAATATGCTTACTGTGTTTTTTATGAACACATGAAACTCAGTCACAAAAGCTAAAAACTTGATCCAACAATGAACACCAATAGCAACTGAAACAGATGACAGAAATCTCAAATCTCAAAACAAATCAGTGAATCTATAATGCTGTTACCAGCTCATCCTAATTAAGACATAAAATCTAGAATATAAAAAATAAAGAAATTCTCTGAGTTTCTGTTTTGGGATTAAAATTAGTAAAAATATCAAATTTATCAAAACATACTATTAACAGTGCACATTTTCATGGCCAGCAGCAGTCATATACCAAGGTGCTGAGGGAGAGATTAAGCCATCAGGGCAACATGTCACAAGGGCCCAATAGAGGAAAAGATCATAATGGGATAAGTAAAGCAATCCTGCAGCTAAGAGGCAGTAGGCACCAAGGTTGGGAACAATGACTTTGGCCAGACTGAGGATGGTCAGAATGACCATCCCAGCTCTACTGTGGTTGTAGGGCTGTGAAAGGGGTGGAGCAGTGGAGTCATAGGGAATATCAGCCATTCCAGGATCTGGACCTGGCTGATAGTCCATGGGCACAGGTCTAAGGTGGTACTCTAGTCTTCTAGTCTGACTTCTGATCAAGTGGTGTATAACTTGAAATCCCAATAAAGCAAACAAACCTGATAGATTCATTCACTTTTTTTACGTTGTCTGCACTTGATTTAAGTGTGGGGAAGTGGGTTTTTACCATTCATCTGGTATACCTTGGAAAACACTACTTCCTAATCCTTGAGAGCTTTTGGTGTCCCAACTCTTGGGTACTGGCTTCTGGGAAGTGGGGATTGGGATCTGAGTGAATTGGCTTGGACTGGGGAATTCTGTTGGCTGCTGATTGATAATTGGCTGGCACCTTCAGTCTGAGGCTTTTTTTGGTTGGGGCATAGGCAATTATTTCTTTAGATTTGAGATTATCTATAGGAATTTCTGGGTCTTGCAGCTTAATTGAGGTGCTGTTCACAGCCAATTTATTAGCTATATGAACAGCAACCTCAGATGCTGCAAGATAGTCTATTAGCGCATCTGTGCATCTGGAGTGATTGGATAGGGTAGGAATAGTAGAAGGAATGGCAGCAGGAATCTTAGATTCATCAGATCTGCTGGTTGAATTCTGCAGCAGATCTTCTTGATAACAGATCTGCTGCAGGACCCAGCAGATCTTATTGAGGGTGGCATTGGACGCACCCAGCCCAATTATAGCATTGGGAGCTACAATCTCCCCCAGGCCAGTATTATAACTGGCCCCAGGTCAGGTCCCTGTTTGTTGGGCAATTCAAACTGCCCAAATAGGCCAGGGGGTTTGAATCCTCCAGCAGGCTTTTGCAGCCACCTGCGCTTTTGCTTGGCGGCCTGGTGTGGGGGTTCAAACCCCGTACCAGGCACCATAAGGCAGGCCCTCACATACATTTAAAACCAAAAATAATTAATATAGAAATTTTATAGCCTAATATGAAATAAATGGTAGTGACTATAAGCCTTTAGGCTACTATAAAGGGACAGATAAAAATTAAAATAAAGAAATTATATAGATAGACTGATTTTAATTTAATTTAATTTTTATACCAAAATGGATGCTTCACAACAGCAAAGCCAAGGAGCCAGAGGAGTACGCTGTGGGAGTGAACACTATGGTGGATCAAAAAATTGAGTTAGTGCAACACAATTTCCAACTCAGGAAGAAGACAGGAGAGGAGAGAATAACAGTGAGGTTGCAATGGCATAATCAGCTCAAGTTGCACAGGGTGCAAAGGCACAGAGGATAAATTGTAGGGTCCCAAAGCTGATCATAAATTAAACAAAGGTCATCACCACCAAAACGGTAAATGACACTGTCACTGGGAGGGTGTCCTTAGTATACAGCCCTGTATACTGTCATGATGTTATTTTGGCTACTATTATGGAAAGGGTGAAGCCTGTCCTTGACACCGCATATGAGCCTTACATGAGTGATAGAAAAGGGCAAGATGATGACCATAAGCCACAGGATTTCCAAACCACATATGGGCAAAAGGTGCTGAAAAAAGTTGCTGTGCTCTACAGCCAAGTGCATATGCCATGTGTTGTGGCTGAGCCCAAAGAGTCTCTGCCCACTGCCAAAAATTCCAAGTACCACATCATCCCCAACGCCACCTGCAAGACCTTTATCAGGCTCATCAAAAAGACATGGTACTACAAGAAGGCCACAGCAATTGTCAATATTTTGGAAAAATATGTGCACATGCTGTATATTATTGTCAGGTATTATTTCCATGACTAATTCAATTATTTGGATGGGACCTCTCAATACAAAAAAATACAAGGAATTCAGCAACCAAGTTTTAGAAACCAAACTGTCCTCTGGAAACAAACCAGACGGGGATTGAACCCAAAACCCTAAATACCAGGACAATATTAGTTCAAAAGCAGTCAGTTCAGTTACATTACCTTTTTATGTTGAACCAATTGATTCAGTTTTGCTTTCAAACTTCATTCCAAGTGCAAAAATGTTAAGATTATAAGAACCAACGTCACTTACTGCTCAATTTCTGATTACTGTGTAAATCATGTTTTACGCCTCAAAACCCACTTTACTTAACCCTATGCCAAGCTCCATACTTGATGCTCCTTGAGATGCAACAATTGAGGTGCTTGCTTATTATTAACTTGTGGCTTATCCCTGACTACTCTGGTATCAAATTAAGTATCTTATACCTTTTTATTAATCTCCAACTCAATTACCACTTAAAAATGGTACTTTTTTATCTATCAATTCATGTAAATCCCTCTTATCCCCTCAATAACCACTTAAATTTGTCAACCTCCATTTTAAGGCTATTTAAGTGGGCAACTATTATCCATTCTACTTGTTCCAACAATAAAGAATTATTTCTATTCTATCTCTGCTCATACCAATCTATTGATTCTTATTTTGAAACCATGAAAGTAATTTTATTCCTGTTCTGGTTTCTAGCTTCCTTCTTGCCTGTGGTGCTAGCCTTGGAAAACCTAACACCAAATACAGACTGGCACAATTCATCCCCCAATAACGCTCACCAGAAGGAGTCCCTTGCTAATGGTTGGTTTAAATACCCCCTGGTCACTGGGGGCGCAAATTTCACTATGGTTGCTCTTCCACTCCTCCCTCAGCACAACCTTTTCTGATTAGACCCAATGCTTCATTCTACCTGTTAACATAAGTAGTGGGATACTATCTGCTAGGTCTTTTCAGCTCTATGATGAGAAGATTTGCCTATCTGGGCTGCTTAAGCCATCTTGCCATGATCATGATACTGGTTGGATCAGTAATTGCAGGACTCAACTTAGGGGCTTTGGTCCACCAGGTAGGGAACTTGTTCCCTATCAAGTGGGTCCCTGACAAGTATGCTCCTGAAAACAGATACTGTTCTTCTTTTGGAGAAATCCCAGCACAAGCCAACCCTATTAGTCAAGAAGCACAAATGGGCCATCTGTCAGTGGATCAACTAAAACTGTCATCTTGAAATGGAAAATATTCAGTCCATGGTTGAGTCTGTTTTTGTGATCAAGGCCTCAGTTTTCACCTGCTATTGCACTGTAAAGAGTTTAAGATTCTACTGGAAAAAAACTTGGGGGTTCTCTGTACAATTAGAACAACCCAAGCAACATCAAGTACTGTCAAAAATATGCCAGGACGTTCACTGGCTAAAGGAAAAAGGGACAGTCAATTTCTACTACATTGACAAATTGTCCTTTGCATTGTCCATGCCCAATAAATATGGCTATGTGCCTAAAGGTGAAAAAGATGGTATATTCTGGAGTATAGCTGTCTGTTCTGTTGCCTATTTAATGGTAGCTCAACTTGGTCACATTGGTATTGAGCTCTATTAAATGATCAAGGGTTTGCATAATGGTGGGACTTTCCTGGAATTTCTCCAATTGGTTTGGGAGAACCTCCAAGTAACCAGTTTGGGTGTCACCAATGTCATTGTATTGGATAATTTTGGGCTCCACAAGATGGCTGATATCTTTGAAAAATTTATAATGGTTGAGTCTGGGGAAGAAATTGGCTCCCAATGTTGTAAATACTGCTATTCACCATGTTTTGATTTTGTCTTTAGTGGGCCATTTTGAAGACAAATCCCTTGCTTTTGATTTTGCTTCTTGAAATGAGTTGATGTCTGAATCAGGAAGTACAATTGTTTGGTTTCTTGATCCTGCACAACTCACTTGCCCCACTCATGCTGGTGGCAAGTGATCCTACTGTCCAGGTAGTGTTTTGTGGTATTCCTCACCACTATATATTCCATTTCATATTCACCAATAAAAATTAAGTTCTATTCACATTTTTGTCTTCTGTACTTCCACGCCTCTCTCTAGCCACAACTAGTAGAGATTATTCTTCCAGGGCTGCAAGGTAAACACATTTGCCTTCCCTGTCATCTAACCAAGACTTAGTACAAATCCAATCCTAAGGTTAGGATTCCCTGTTCTGTGTCTGTGCTGTGCCTCAGAACACAACACCCAGCAATTGGCTACAGCGTCTTTATGCTTGTATTCCTCCCCGCCTATTCCCCATTCCTGAATCCAATCAAGGAATTCTTTGGGTAGCTCAAGAAAGTTGTCAAGCAGGGGACAACCTCTGGGCTGATGACTTTTTTAATTTGCTGCAGGTTGGGGTCCATACCCTCCCAGCTGAGATTGTGACTGAATACTATGGCCACACTGATTTGTTTCTCCCTGTGTACCTTATCAAGCAGCCAATTAATTAAAGGCTTATCAATTCTGTATATTTAGTTTGTATTTTATTTTTATATTTGTTTTTATTTAGTTTAATTTTTATTAACATAATTTCTGTAATTCTGCTTGATATACTGTCAGGTATAATAAAAATTAACAAAGCAAAGAAGAATGAGTGAATGTATGAACTTTTATTATTTATATGTCCATTTATTTGTTGTAGAAGAATATTTTAAATTTTTTTAGATTTTAACTGTAGACATATACAAGAGAATAAAATTTGAATATGATTTAATGAGATTTATTGGGAATGTGATTGATGAAATTCTAGGATTTGTTTTTGAAATGAACTGGAAATTTCTATTGCCAAAGCATATGTTGACATAGCTACTATACTATATAGCTTGCAGCAGCTTGAGTATGGTAACACTGTGATAAAATTGAAAAAGAGATCTTTTCTGGTGGAGCTGACATTACATAGGTGATGGCAAGAATACAGTAGTTTTAAAAGCTATGATGACAAGCAAAAATACTTCAGATTTAAACAAAAATTTATCAGATATAAACAAAATAAAAAATAAATAAATCTATTATAAATTAATATAATTTTTTTTAGTTTCAACTTTGTTTAAATCTGATTTTTTTAAAATCCAAAGTATTTTTTCTTGTTGTCATAGCTTTTAAAACTACTATAACCATGCCCTGAATAATGTGCTCTATTGAGCTGTAACCAGGCACAATCCCTTTTCCATCTAGTAAATGTTGAATTTTGTCCAGTTTAATTATTATTTCAAGTGTGTTGCAATTCTCTGTTTTAATCCACAACATTATAAAAAGACCTAGGTAAATAATTAATTGAAGCTTTTGCCCTGCAAACAGGGCCAAGAACCAACAAAATTTATTGTATAGGGTACTTATTTTATTTTTTGGAGGTTATTGTAAAGGTTTTTTTTCATGGTCAGTGGGATACCAGTTTTTTTGGAGCACAAGGAGGCCCCAAAATCTCCCAGGACGCCCACAACATGGGGTAGGATGGCAGACAAACTGTTGGTAATGTTAAATACTTTTTCTTTAAAAAATTAGGATCTGCAATATTGTGTACTTGGACGGGAAACAGAACCTGACTTCATCTTGTACTCTCTCTAATTAGGGTAAGTTGTGATACAGCATAGTGTTGATGAAGTCCCAGACAAGGAGGTTGAATAGCTTGCAGAAGTTGGGGGCGGAACATACTGGTTGAGGTGGATCTTTGGGGCCTTGGCCAAAGCTGTGACCCACCATTCAGTGTCATCTGGGTGTGTTGGAGCTCAGCAAGTTGTGTTTGGTTGATAGGGTAAATTTTATTTAAATTTTATAACATTTCAGATTAGACAGCTGATGTTAGAGCCAAGTGACACTCTATGTGGGGGGTGTAGTTGCTGTAAAAGGTCTGGGTCCCATAGGGTTTTAGGCATTGGCAGACTACTCTTTATTCTCTTCTATAAATAAAAAGTTAGTATAATCTTTTTATTTATTTGATGTTTTATTTTTTACCTTCTTCTATATTCTTACCTGTTGCCCCCTTGACAGGGGCTGTTCCACAGGATTTCTCACTTGATGGTTGCTGGTATTCTTCTGTTTGTTTATGTTTCCTTTTATTTTTTAGTTGCTCAAACGTCTCAGGATTTTTTTTACCATGCCTCTGCGGTCCTGAACCCTTGTGGCTTGAACTGAAGGTTGGTGAGAACATCTTTCTGAAAGTTTAGGAGCCTGGTTGCAAGTTTGTCTTTTGTATTTGGTATCTTGCTTTTTAATGCCTTCACAGTAAGTTTGTTTAGTTTTCATCTTCTAGTACCACCTCTTTGAGTTTGTCCTTCAACTTTTGATTAACCTCCTTAATCTTGGCCACTGCCACGTCCAGCTCATTGATCAGTACTTCCAATTCTACCATGTTTTCCTTGTGCTTATCCCATACCCTTTTATACCAATAAAAGCATCTCAATAAAATACATCTATGATTTTAAATCTAATTAATATGTAATAAATTTACTGCTAAATTTAGTTTTGGAATTTTTATTAGCTTTAAGTCATAATATTGAATATATTATTATTCCATATAATTCTTTGTATCTATCAACCCACTCTGGGTATTCCAAGTGACATGCTTTGTCCCAGTGCAACATAGTTTGTTCTTAACTTGGTACACTAATTATAAACTGGAATACAAACTTATTAGAAAAGATTATTACTTTCAGGGGTTATGGTAAACAATGCATTTCAGAGAGTATATGTGATGAAATGGATTATTTTTTATTAATTCTATTTATTTATACTATAAATTTAATCTTTGTGTAGCACTTCAATCCAATGAATTTATAATAGAAATAAATGTAATAATAAATATTAAAGCAGCTGCATTTATATTGTGGCATTATTAAAATCAATAATCACTGTTGTTAAATGTAAAATATATTTTATCACAATAAAAATGCATGCTAGTTAAACCAATATATATTATATAATTAAAAAATTGTTTGGGGGCAAGGTTTATTTAGAAAAATGTGGGTGTGGAGAGAGCAAACTAGTTGGCGTAATGGGTTGTGGGGGAGAACTTGATTGGCAGGGTGATTGGGTTCCAGTCAACTGGGAGGGTTGGATGGGGGCTGTGGCAGCTGGAGGTCCTAGCAGCGCGCTTTTCCCTTGATTGACTTAGAGAAATTGATGGTACATGGTATCATACTCACAATCAGTGAGAGCGTTGATTAGCTTGTAGGCCAAGTACTTGTAAGTGGGCAGCTGTGGATCCTTTGACAATTGGCTACTACTGTGAGCATTCAGATCCATTTTGGTGAACATGTCAGCAGACTTCTGACTGGGGAAAATCACAATGCGGTCATGGGCCACAATAACCACCTGGTTGAAGGTTGTAGGGCTGCACTCTTGGATTGTGTCCCCAATGTTGAAGAACAACACATCACCCAGGTGAAGATCAGCATGCCCAGCAGGGAAAATTGAGACATTGTGGCCGCCTGCTTGAATTTTTTTTGGGGGCCATTTCAGCACACTCCATTTGGTGGCTAAGGGATATTTGTAATTTTGAGTTGGCTGATCTCCAGGTGGCTAGCAGGTTGTAGAGAAATTTCCCATACCAGTACCCATTGGTGTAACTGTTTGTGGTTTTATAGAATACACTCCCTTTTGAGGAAGCTGCCATAAATGCACCAATGACAGTGTCCTCTTTTCCCTTCTTTTTACCCTTGGTGGATATTTTTACCCAAAGTCTCATAATCCTGGACATCTAATGCCAATTAATAGTGATATATAAATATATCATTGTCCAAAATAGTTGACAGGCAGTGGTGATTGTGGCACCAATCACAGGGCTGTAGGGCAAATCAGAGCCACCATCCCACTCATTCCCTGGATGATTGATTAGAATTAAAATGCTAACAACAAGCCCATGCATCCAGAGCTATGCAGTGCGGCAGGCAATGAATATGCTGTGGAGCTCAAGTAGGCAACAGACCTTGGTTATTTGAAGGTAAGGGTCCCGTTGAAGAAGGTCAAGCATGATGGTATAGACATCCTTAATCTGGGATTTGACCTGCTTTTTTGGCTTCTTGGTCAGCTTTTCACTGCCTCTCTTCAAGAGGGCACAGAATTCACGTCTCACCACTGCCTTGGTAAATTGTAGGTGTGTGGCAATTTTGGAAAATGCCATATTACTCTGTTTGAGGCTCATTATCTCTTCAATGATCTCATTGGTTACTAGTCATTGTTTTTGAGCCCACTGGGCATAATGGGACCCAGATTAGACAGGGCTTGCTCTGATTGGCCCAAATTCTCAAGCAATGTTTGGATTGGATTAGAGAGGGCCACATTTGCCCAGTCTCCAGAATGTGGCACAGGCACAGGCTCAGTTTGGGCCTGGTCTTGGGGTTCAGAATATTGGCTGTCAGAAAAGCCACCCATGGATGAGCCTGGTGACACATACAACTCAGCCTCCTTGTGACTGAGGTTTAGTTGTGTGTACATAGGGGCTGTGTCAGTTTTACTCCCTTGATCAGCAGCCTGAGCTTGGAGTTGCTCCTGGTACTGTTCCTCAATGATATCAAAGTTATCTTCACTTGTGAAACTCATTTTAAACAAAAAAAGCAATAAAATTCTATTAAAAACATAAAAGCAAGAGTTTCCAGAGTATTAATTTTTTTAAATGTGTGGTCCTATTTGAGACATGCTCTCAGACATAACAGGCCAAATTTAGAAGCATGTACATTGAAAATAATGCTGTAGATCCCTGAATAGATTTTGGTGAATTCACTCCTGAAATCCAATATTTATATTTTGAGTTTCAAAATGATCAATATTTTCAAGAAATGAGTTGTTTTGTGTTTGAACATGTCAATTTTGTGACTAAACCTCATGAGCTTTCTGTTTATATCCTTTTGTCACACACTCATTATTGAATTTGATGTAGAATGCTTCAGGATGTAATGGGTTTGTGTTATTTTTGAATATGCCAGGGAATTGATCTCTGACTACCAGAGTGATGATTACATCAATCATATTTTCACTGCTCAGGATATTAGTTCACAACCCTCCAACAAAGATTCCAAAGTTAAAACAATTAATGAGACCAGCTCCCTGGACAGGATTCAAACTCAGGACCACCCTTGGGATATTAAAGTTAATGTTTTTAAGGGTTCAAAATATACTTTACCTATTTATAACGGCTCTATTCACTTGAATTTTGCTTTCAAGTTTGAATCTAAAATGAGTAAGATTAATAACTACATAATACACGTTAGCAACTAAATAGATTATGATTGGCTGATTTCACAGCAGTTTTTGCATACAGCCACAACAGCCACTTCAGCAACTCTTGGCGCTCTTCTCAGTTTACAATATATGTAACTCCACTTCCTCAGCCTGCTTGTGCCTAGTCCTTTTTTATCCTCTGCTATCACCACTATCCCTTGTGTTTGAAGATGTTAACAAACCAGGTTAAGGAAAATCTTCTTAGATTCCTCTTAAATGGCTTCTGCCTTAAGAAAATTGGTTTCAAATCCCCTTTTAGTTATAAATGAACATCTACTCATATTTTATTCCACAAGCAGTATTTAAGCTAACTTTGATTATCTTTTTCCTTGTTCCAACAATAAAGATCATATTTCCACTTTAATCTTGTTTACAACTTTTCCTGAAATCCTTTTTGAAGCCATGAAGGGAAGTTGTTTCCTGTTTTAGTTTCTAGTTCCTTTCCTATCTGTAGTACTGGCTCTGGAAAATACTACACCCACTATAGACTGGCATAACTCCTCACTTGATGACTCCCACAGGAAGGAATCCTTGGCTAATGGGTGGTTCAAATATCCCTCAGGACACTGGGGAAGAAAGTTCTGTTATGGCCGCTCCACAACACCACCACCTCCAGCCAAAACTTCCTTGGTTAGACCCAATGCCTCCTTTTAACTGTTGATGTATTGATAGGATATTACCTACTGGGAAGATTCAGCTCTATGATGGGAAGGTTTGCATACCTAGGACACTTTGGTCACCTTGCTATGGTTACAGTTTCTATTGGTTTGGTGATTTCCAGGCTGTTGTAATGTGGTTAGTGAAAAATAGCCATTACTGACGTCAATACAACTCCCATTGATTAGGCTTGAGCTTAAAGCTTTGAATAGATGTGTAGCACAGATGAGCTACTAGTCCAGTTGATCTACAGGTAATAACTCTAGAGGGTTGATTAGCCCATCAAACAATCATATCAATTGATGGGCTAGATACCAACATGATCTTAGATTGAGGTCTGATCTGAGCATCAGTGACTTATGATACTTATAATTCCCCTATAAAACTCTTTACATGATATATTAAATAAAGAATCAAATTTATGCAATATACACATAGTCATACTAGGACAGTCTTTTATCTAAGAAGCTTAGTTTAGGGTAAAGTATAACCATTGTAATCTGAGTTAAGTGTATAACACACACCATAGTCTATGTTACAACAAGGGCTTAACTTAGGGGCCTTAGCCCATAAGATTGGGGACATGTTCCCTTTTAAGTGGGTCCCTGACAGAATATGAGTTCCATTTATTTTGTCTCATTTCCAGGATTCAGTAATTGACTTTATTTTTATTTTGTGATTGATAATTTTTGTCTTTCTGGCCTAGATAAATGTAAGTTTTAATAAGTAAATTTCCCTTCAGCTGGTTTCAGTTAGAATTCATTGTGTGACTCAACCTATGTGTTCTAAACTGGATCATATTTATTTATCTCAATAGGTTTGAAAGCTACTGTACCATTATACATGTTAAATTAACTTTTAATAGTGTAATAAATTCCCACACTTACAGATAGATATTAAAGGATAAATTATAAGCAGAGACATCTAACCTTTTGAAAGTCCATACACCATCTATTTTTGCTCTTAAAGTCATGGACTACCATTTGATAAACCCCAATAAACCCCCTCCATCTACCATGAAGGCTAAAGTTTAACTCATTGAATGACTTACTACTAGGGATGCTTTGGCTCAGCCCTGGCTAGATTGTGGCTTTGGACTGTCCATAAAAAATGGAGCTTCCTAATATTTAAACACTAGGTGGTTACCCCATCAAAGGGCAGATATAAAATCGAATCTAACATATCAAATTAATATTTTTTTGAAATCTTAGGTTGGGGTTAATTAGCACCAAATTAATATAAAAATCTTATTTCAAAAGGATTTCTTAAAATTCAATTTAATTTTAATATCATTTATTTTTTTTAAAAATAAAAGTGCTTATTTCAATTATAAATAAAAAATCTAAATAATAAGAGCATTACTATTAAATTTAGAAAAGCTAAAATAATTGTTTTAAAATTTTATATTAGATTTTCTAAATCCCTCCAAAATTTGGAGCTGATATGTAGCTTTAAAATAAGCTATTGAGCATTAATACTGGCTTAGTATTCACAGAGATATGTTGTTTTTAGTTCTTTTAACATGTACTAAGAGTGAATTGATATGTATCAAATTGAGTCCAGATGTAATACCCCAAAACTGTGGGTACCGCTTGAAGCAGGTATGGTAGTAGGTTGGCAAATTGGAATCCAGTCAGGGTGGTGATGATTGGATATATTGTCACAGCCCATACTAGAGTCTGGCTGGACTCCCACAGGGGAGGCAGGCCGGGCCTGAAAGGCCATGTACACAATAGGCGCTATGCAAACCAGGTAGTTCAGAGCAGTGGCTAGGGGGTGCCAACTCCCAGTATGGGCATGACTTGGTTGTCCAGCCCCAATACTGTTATGTAGACAAACCCCAGCTTGCTGAAGTCTTGGGCAGGAGGCGCATCTGGGAGAGGAGGAGCAGTTGGTATATTCTTCATTACTGGTGGTAGATCCAGGTGATGGGGATGGAAGTACTCCAGGTCAAGGGCGCAGGGCAGTTTAGTAAGGACAACAGGAGTATGGCCAGGAGGATATGGGTATGCAAGCTTGTATTGAGTAGTGGATTCACAAATAGATGCAAAGAGAATAATTAAATTTGAGCAAAAATAGACAATTTCTGCAATAAGATAATAATTTCTAGGCATAAACTCACTTTATTAAGATGTCAATAGTAAGGAGGGCTTCTCCCCCCTCACTACTTATACTTACTGATGATTCTATGGCCTTTTGTGCCACCAGAGAACTGATGGCATCATTTGGAGGTGGATTTGAAATTTTACCTGGAATTTGCATGTTTGGCCAAGAGGGTGAGCTCTCATTGACTGCTATAACATGAACCCTTTGAATTTTGCAGCATGGCAAGTTGCTACAGTTATTTTTAGCTCCTGCAATGAATTGATTGCCTGATTTCAGAATTGAACAATTGCGCTCCCAATGTGCCATTTCCCAATAGGTAGGTGGCCCAGATTTGTTAACAGGCTTGATGCCAGGGATTTTAGGATCACGTGCCTCTCAAATCCTGGGCCATTTGTCAGTTGAAAGGGGGGGAATTTGCCCTGGAAAGTGCTTTGTGGGGGCTTCCAAGCTGCGTGTTTAATCACCTCTAAAGAGGCCAGCTGACTGTCCAGGGCACTCTGGGCCCTGACACATATGGTCATCAATCAGCAGAAGACCTTAGCGTGGACATTGTATCTTCCAAAGCTCCTGGAAAAGTAGGTCAATACGTAGTAAATGGAGGTGTACACTGCAATGGAGAGCGTGGAATGTGGAGACACCAGGGGAGGCCAGGGTCCAGTATGGGAGGAGTTGAGTTGGCCAGGATTGTAATGAGGGTCATGGCCTAGTCCTTCTGGAGAGGGCCCAAAGAACTCTGAACCCTGTTGGTAGCCTCCAATCCCAAGGCAAGCTGTGAGCACAGCTGTGAAGATGAGATGGTTCATCTTCCTTGGATTGGAGGGAGGTTGGCTGGGGCTAACTATTAAGTTGACTTAAGTTTTTTAAGTAGAATTTCACTTTAATGAGGGTATTGAGCTCAATAATAGCACAAGCTATTACTAAGGAGGGATCTTTTATTTATAGTGCTTCCCACTTGCAAAATTTTTAAGTGGGAGTGAAAGCAAGGGATTGGGGATCCTAGAAGTTTGGACAAGGTGATTGGGAATTGGGATTTGAGGAGGTGGCCAAATTCTTGTTCTTTGGCAATCTGCTGGGGGTTTGGCCATTCATGCCTGGAGCCAATGATGTTTCCTGTTTGTGAAGTCAGGTGATGGGGATAGCTCATGGGACTTTCCAAATCTATTTTTGGGTTGGAAAGTTCAGTTTGGCTGGGGTCTGGGCTCAAGCATGTGGTGTGGTCCTCTGAATCCCATTGGTTTGAAGTCAAATTATTTTTAACTTTTGAGACCTGATTTGTCCTATCTTCTGAAAGGTCAGAATAGGTTTTGGAATCTGAATTTTGGTTTCTCCTTTCTTCTGCAGGGAAAAATTATTCCCTGTATTATTCCTTGCAATCAGGTACTTTTTTGATTGGCTGTTGGTTATGGTGGCTTCTGATTGCTGGGGGATGGGACCTGGGAACCAGGTGGGTGGCTAGCAGCCAGCTAGGACCCAGGGAGCAAGCAGGTGGCCTAGGGGCTGGGTGGGCAAGCGGGTGGCCGGCAGGGGCCAGGCTGGCAGCTGGGAGGCAATCCTGGCAGGGTGCTGGCAGCAGGCCTGCTGGTGCCTGCCTGGGCGGGTGGGTGGCTGGCTGGGCAGTGGGGGTTTGGTGGGCAAGCAGGGGATTGGCAGGAGGCCCGCTGGTGGCTGGCTGGGTGCAGGGAGGCTGGCAGAGGTTGCTGGCAGGCACTTGCCTGGATGATAAATTAATCCAGTGTCTACTAAAATCCGTTTTTTCCCTAATTTGATTTTTTTCCCAGATAAAGGGGGGAATTCTTCATCAAATTCGGCCTCTTTAATGGCAAATTCCCCTATATTTTCCCAACATTTTCTTTTGGTCAGAATTTGATTTATGTCAGGAATATTTCTGACATTTGCCTTTCCTCCCCCTTCTAGAGCGTCCTTCCGCTGGTGGTACTGGGAAATCTTTTCAGGAGCGTTGATGAGGTTAGACTCTGGTTCCCAAGAGTTGGACTCTGATGGGTACCCTACCCAGGAGACAAGGTACTGGACTTGATTGCAGACCTTTTGGTAACCTAGCACTGCGTCTACCTCCCATTCTGGTGTGTGCTGTAGGACTTCAGGTGGGGGTCTAGAGTCCTCAGTCTGATGGGGTAGTGGAGGGCCGCGCTTGGCTGTTAGCCTGAAGACATGAAACACATTGTGAACGCTGGAGTGGGCAGGGAGTTGTACCCTGTAGGCAGTGGCTGACACCTTCTGGAGGACTTGGAGAGGACCAATGTGTCTTAGTCCAAGTTTGTGCACCACCTTGTTAAGTTTGAGGTTCTTGGTGTCCAGGTATACATTAGATTCTACTGGGAACTCAGGTGTGGGCCTTTGGTGTTTGTCTGCCTGAGCCTTGTAGCATTGTTGGGCCATCTTTAGGTTACTATGTAGTTCCTCCTGAGTGTCTCAGAGAGTTTGGAAGTAGTTGTTGGCTTGGGGAACAGTCCCTGGTTGTCCTGAGGTTGGAATTCCTTGGAGAGAGTAGCTGTAGTTGGCCTTAAAGGGGGTCATCTTAGACTCTGAGTGGTAGGAGCTATTTTAGCTAAACTGAGCTAAGGGCAACAAGTCTGATCAGTTTTCTTTTTTGGTGTTGAAATAGGCTTGGAGGTATGTTTCTAAGATTTGGTTGATACGTTCTGTCTGTCCATCAGTCTGTGGGTGGAAGGCAGTTGACATGTTCAGCTTTATCTGTAACTGCCTCATGATTTTCCCCCAGAATTTGGAGGTGAATTGTGTTCCTCTGTCTGAGACAATATCCTTTAATAGTCTGTGGTGTCTGTAGATATGCTCAAGAAACAGGCAGGTAGTGGCTATGGCTGTCATTCCGCTAGAGCAGACCACAAACTCTGCCGCCTTGGTGAGTCAATCTACAAATACCAGGATGCCAGTGAACCCTTTTCTTGGGGGGAGATTGGTGATGAAATACATGGATATTGATTCCCAGGGCACTGTGGAATCTGGAGGGGTTGGAGGAGGCCGTGAGGTTTCTGCGTGGAGTGCTTGTTCCTCATGCATGGTAAACACCAACTGATGTAGTCCTTTACCTGGGGAAACATGTAGGGCCACCAGTAGTTCAAGCAGAGCCTTTCCATGGTTTTCTTTACCCCCATGTCCTCCCAGGGGAGAGTCATGGATCTCTCTGAGTACCTGGTCCTGGATAGCTCCTGGAGGAACCACTAGTCTATTATGTCTGAAGAGTAGACCCTGTCTCAGCTTGTAGTTGCAGTTTGGGTTGTCAGAAGACATCTTGTTCACTATCCCTTGGATCATGGGCAAAGCCTTTTGGACTACCTCGATCTCATCTTCCAAGGTGGTGGTGGGTTGGGAGATGCCCAGGACCATGAGCAAGAATTGTTTGGGTCTAAGGACTGGACAGGTGTTGAAATGGTCATATGAGTGATCTCCATTGTTGAGGTCTTCCCTTTGACTCAGGGCGTAAGGAGCCTCATTGGTGTGACCAGGGATGTAGCTTATCTTGAAATCATAAGAGGACAAGTCCAAGGCCCACCTAGCCAACTGCTGGAAGATCTTCCTGTTTTCCTTGAAGTACAGAAGGTTCCTGTGATCTGTAAAAACAATGACAGTGTGCTTGGCTCCTTCCAGGTATCTTTGCCAATGTTCAAAAGCCTTTACAATTGCCATGAGCTCCTTTTTGTAGAAGTTGTAGTTCTGTTCCCATTCCAGAAGTTTCTTGGCAAAGTATGCCACAGGGTGGTATACTCCAGGCTCCTCTTCCTGAAGCAGAACCCCCAACAAAAAATCAGAAGCATCAGTCTCCAAAAAAATTGGAGCTTGGGGTCTGGTCTTCTCAGTACTGGGGCCAAGGTGAAGGCTACCTTAAGGGTCTCAAAGGCCTTTTTGGGCTGTGTCAGACCATTCAAAGGGTACACTATTAGCCGTGAGGATGGTGAGTGGGTGGGCTATTTTGGCAAAATCCTTGATAAACTTTCTGCAGAAATTTTGCCAAACCTAAGAACCTCCTAAGCTTGGTCCTGGAGTTTAGGGTGGGCCAGTCCATTACCACAGCAACCTTGGATGGAGCAATTGCAAAACCACCCCTTCAAATGGCATAGCCTAGAAATTCCACCTCAGGTTTCAGGAACTCATACTTCCCTTCTTGCAGTAGAGTTTAGCCTTCTGAAGTCTTGATAGGATCTTTTTGAGGTCCTGGAGGTGGGTGGTTTCATCCTTTGAGTATACTAGGATATTGTCCAAGTATACAACCACACATACGTCCAGAAATTTGAGCAAGATCTTGTTCATGAGGGCCTGGAATGCTGAAGGGGCGTTGCACAAGCCAAAATGCATGACCAGGTACTAATATAACCCAAACTGTGTGCAGACCACTGTTTTCCATTTGTTGCCTTCCGCAATTTGGACCTAATTGTAGGCATTGCAGAGGTTGAGTTTGGAAAATATGTAGGCTCCTGTCAGGCAATCTGTCAATTGCTCTGAAGAGGGAACTGGATAGCAATCCTTCACTGTGATGACATTGAGCAGGCCATAGTCTATTCATGGTTGTAGTCCCCCATTGCTCTTTTTAACAAAGAAAATTGGGGAGGAACACAAGGACTGAGAGCGTCTCATGTGGGCTTTGGCAACCAATCCTGAGATGTACTCTTTCAAGACAATACCTTGGGCATGCGTGGTAGGGTAAACCTTGCCCCACTTGGGTGTCTTGCCAGGCATGAGTTTGATGCGGAGGTTGCTTGCCCTTTGCTCAGGGAGGGTTTGTAAAGGGGCTTTGCTGAAAACATCCTCACACTGCAATAGGAGGCTCTCCAGAGTGGGCAAGATCTCCACCACATTCAGGGAGGAAGCAGTGGTTTGTCCTAGAGTCACTTTGCCAGACTTCTCATTGCTGGAGATGTTGACTTGGTGGGTGTCCCAATCAATATTACACTTTGCTTGCTCCCATCAAGGCATTCTCAATATGACAAGAAAGACAGGTCCTTCAGAGCTGAAAATTTGAGCTCAAAAGGTATTCTGCCAATTTCTACTGCCGTGGGTTGAATGACCCTGTATACCAGTGGGGTGCTTCCATTGGCTAGTCAAGCTGTCCCTTCTGGTTGTGTTTGTAACCCTAGGGATTTGAGGAGTATGAGATTGATAAAGTTCCCCATAGACCCTGTGTCTAGCAAGCCGTAGTTTGGATGTCTGTATTACTGGAGGAAATTGTTATAGGCACCATGGAATAGCAAGAAGTATTTTCTTTATTACCTTCCTTGTCAACTGCCATCAATGGTTGGGGGTTTGAGGGGGGTTTAAAAGGGTTTGGACTGGCTGTAAGGCAATTCATGACTGTGTGCCCTGCCAGGCCACAGTACATGCAAAGCCCCTGAGCTACTTGGCGGGCCTTCTCTTTGCTGGCAAGAATAAATCCTCTTCCAGGTTTGGGGACCACTCCTGGACGCAGGAGTTTCTCCTTGGTGTTGGCCTTAGGAGGAAGTACCTGGATGGCGGCTACCTGGGTGGTTTGCTTGGCTAGGGTCTCCTTGTAACAACCTCTCCAAGCTTGCACTTCCTTGATTACTTCCTCATAGGTGTCAGGAAGTTTATGGTGGAGTAGGAACTCCTGAACTTGGGGAGATAGCCCTGCATAGTAGAGGTAGCAGGCTTTGTCATCATTGAGTTGGAGCGCCTCTTTAAGCTGGGAGAATTTCTTGGTGTAACTGGCTGTGGAGGAAGTCCCTTTTTGGAGGGAATATAACTTGCGTTGGGTATTATTTATGTCTTCAGGAGAACTATCAGAGTCCAGTAATCTTTGACTGAAGGCATGGAAGTCATGGCGTAAGTTGGGCTCCTTGAGATTGACCGCTGCAAACCAGTCTTGTTGTTTACCGGTGAGCTGGTTAGCCACATGGAGTACTTTGTATACGTCTGTGGTGTACTTGGAGGACTCAGATTCAAATAGTGTGTGAGAAAAGGAGAGCAGGGTAAAAATGGCTTGTTTCTTGCTGGAGAAATGGTGGCCTTGGATAGATGGTTAAGTACAACATTCTTTACTTGGTGAGTAGCTGTGGGATGAGTCTTATCTCCTCTAGGCTGGAGAGTTTGGAAACATCTAAAGCAGGTGTCATGTTTATACTTCTGGGAAGTATAATAAACAAAATAAAGGGGAAGATTAAGAAGAGAATGATACTTTATTGGATAAGAATATAGAATATTATATAGTATCATGACAAGCCACATGTTGTCCATGCACGTCATGAAGCTCATGGAGCTTATCTGAGTAATGTTCCTCTTGAGTCACTAGGCTTAATCAAGGTGTGTTCCATTTAGGACCTGGATTTAGTGATCCCCATCATAGATAGTTAGCTGATAATGGTGCCACCAGTTTATTGACTGGGCGGTGAACCACTCGGTGAGCTGCTTGGTGATTTACTTGGGGCGTGAATTCCCCAAGAGGGAGTAATTAAATATATTAAAACACAGGTGTAACAGGTAGTGATGTGCGCACCCAGGGAGGTCACACAAAAAAGGGTCAAGTATTTGATCAAGGTTATTCCTGAGGCTTGCTGGGATAGCCCCAGTGGGGGTGCTATCATAATGTAATACCCCAAACTGTGGGTACCACTTGCAACAGGTATGGTAGTAGTTTGGCAAATTGGAATCAAGTCAGGGCAGTAATGATTGGATATATGGCCATCAACCAGCGGAAGACCTTAGCGTGGACATTGTATCTTCCTAAGTTCCTGAAAAAGTAGGTCAATACATAGTACATGGAGGTGTACACTGCAATGGAGAGTGTGCAATGTGGTGACAACAGGGGAGGTCAGGGTCCAGTATGGGAGGAGTTGAGTTGGCCAGGATTTTAATGAGGGTCATGGCCTAGTCCTTCTGAAGAGGGCCCAAAGAACTCCAAACCCTGTTGGTAGCCTCCAATCCCAAGGCAAGCTGTGAGCACAGCTGTGAAGATGAGATGGTTTATCTTCCTTGGACTGGAGGGAGGTTGGCTGGGGCTAACTATTAAGTTGACTTAAGTTTTTTAAGTAGAATTTCACTTTAATGAGGGTATTGAGCTCAATAATAGCACAAGCTATTACTAAGGAGGGATCTTTTATTTATAGTGCTTCCCACTTGCAAAACTTTTAAGTGGGAGTGAAAGCAAGGGATTGGGGATCCTAGAAGTTTGGACAAGGTGATTGGGAATTGTGATTTGAGGAGGTGGCCAAATTCTTGTTCTTTGGCAATCTGCTGGGGGTTTGGCCATTCATGCCTGGAGCCAATGATGTTTCCTGTTTGTGAAGTCAGGTGATGGGGATAGCTCATGGGACTTTCCAAATCTATTTTTGGGTTGGAAAGTTCAGTTTGGCTGGGGTCTGGGCTCAAGCATGTGGTGTGGTCCTCTGAATCCCATTGGTTTGAAGTCAAATTATTTTTAACTTTTGAGACCTGATTTGTCCTATATTCTGAAAGGTCAGAATAGGTTTTGGAATCTGAATTTTGGTTTCTCCTTTCTTCTGCAGGGAAAAATTATTCCCTGTATTATTCCCTACAATCAGGTACTTTTTTGATTGGATGTTGGTTATGGTGGCTTCTGATTGCTGGGGGATTGGACCTGGGATCCAGGTGGGTGGCTAGCAGCCTGCTGGGACCCAGGGAGCAAGCAGGTGGCCGGCAGGGGCCAGGCTGGCGGATGAGAGGCTGGCGGCAGGCGCACTGGTGCCAGCCTGGGTGAGAAGGTGGCTTGTCAGGCACCCACCCACTAGGAAGTAATCTACTTAGATGGTAAATGATGGCAGAGGGATTTAACCTAGTGATCAAGGACCCTACAGGCAAGGATACCATGCCTAAATGGAATAATTCTCTGAACACTCAATATCTGCCTAGCAGCGGGTTGAAGCATCCCAAGAAGAAGTATGCTACCAAATAACACAGGAGGAAGGCCGAGGCCAAATGGCAGAAAACTTGGGGTTAAGGAATCTGGGCTGTGGATTCATAGTTCTTGGTCTCCTCTCTGAGAGGCAGGTTGTGAGATAGAGGCGTTGCAGTATACCAAACTCCAGGAATAACTTGTTGCCAAGAGCTGTCCAAGAATTGGGATTCAGGAGTAGTACCCAAATCTGTGTTGAGATCCCATCAAAATGCTTGAAAACACAGCCAGCAGCAGGACTATACAAAACAACCATTTATACCCAAGAGACTCCACAAGAGGAGTCTTGGGTAATCTCATGGTCTTGGATTTTAAGGCTTAAGTCAAAGTAAAAGGGTAAGCAAATGATTCACAGTGGGTGAATGTAGACTTTATTGATTGAACAAATACTGAAATAGAGCTTACCAGCTTTTTATAGCATGGTAGCAGAAAATAATATAGAAAGAGCAGGTTAGGGAATTTGGATATGAATATGGAGATTTGACAGTTAGGATCTTCAAACTGGGGAAGATAAATTATTTCCTTGTGTTTTAAAATTATTCTCAGCAAAAATAACATATATTCCTTAACTAATCCTCTCATTGTCAGGCATGGCTTGGAAGTTCTTTAACTTAACTCCACAGAAGGTGGGGACCAAGAGGTGGGCTTGGCCACAATACAAGCAGGAACAGCAAGCAACAGACCCAAAACCAGACAGGGAAGGTTACCTGCATCCCCAACATTGCCAACGTCACCAAGCGTAAAACCAAAGTGGTTCAAATTAGCGCAGTCTATCTGTGATTAGCTGGAGGCATGTTTGATAGGTAATGATTGGCTCAAATTTGACTTAAAGCTTGTTTCCAATAGATCTGTCTTAACTGCTTCAGAAGAGAACCCAGGTTTGAAACCAGTTGATGTCAACAATGGCTCAGAAGCCATTTCTGGGCATAAAACCAAAGGTAATTCCAAATAGATACTACTTATTAAAACATTCCCTTTAGGAGATTCCAAAGAAGATGAAGGGGAAAACAAATTCCCCTTTTTGAATAAGAGTAAGTTGCTGTCAGGAATGTCTGGAAATATATTTCTGAAACTACACCCACCTAAGGGAATTTTCCCCCTAGAAAGGAATTCCTTTAACACTTCTGGACAGTGTTACAAGTTTTCTTCAGGTTCCCAAGAATTAGATTCTTAGCCGTAATCCTTCCATTTGACCAGAAACTGTGACTTCCCTTTGACATGGTGGGAGTTGATAATGTCCTCTACTTCCCATTTAAAAGTATTTGAGATAATCTGGGGATTGGGATCTCTTCCTTCAAGATTCTTGAGATCACCATCATAAGGAGTCAGCAGATCCACATGGAAGACATCATGTACCCTAGATCCTGTCAGAAGCTCAAGTCTGTAGTTCAAGCTAGAAAGTTTCTCTAGAACTTTCAGAGGATCAATCTTCTTGGGGCCTTACTTCTTTCTAGGTATCTTTAACTTCAGGTTACGGGCATTTAGTAGACATAGGAGCCCACTACATAGTCCTTCTCTGGAGATCTGGGCGGTTGGTGTATTTCTTATATTCCTTGCGGGCCTTGGTCAAGAATACAATCAGACCCAAGTGAATTTCCTTTATTTGGTTTGTCAACTTGTCTGCCTGAGAATACATTGATTCCAGCAGGTTAATTGGGAAACTCTTTAATTCAAACCCAAAGCTGGCAAAAAAAGGTGACATTTCAATGGAACTGTGGTAAGAGGTGTTGTAACATAACTGAGCCTGGTAGGAAAAGGGGCTCCAGTTGTCTTGACGAGAGTTAACATAGTGCCAAAGGTATCCCTCCAGGACCTGATTGACTAACTTGGTTTGTCCATCAGTCTGTGGGTGCAAGAAGGAGGATAAGTTGACCTTAACGTCCATTTGTTCCATAAGCGCCTGCCAAAACCGGGATGTAAATTGGACCTCTCTGTTTGAAGTAATGTCAGTAGGCAAGCCATGATTGCATACTACTCTTGCAAAGAACATTTTTGCCACTTCCTTAGCAGTACAGGATGAGAATGGAATAAAGATGGCATATTTAGTGAAACAATCAACTACTACTATAACACCAGAGTTCCTGCTGCTGACTGGTAGATCCACTATAAAGTCCATAGACACGGACAAACAAGGGCGTGTTGGAATTGGAAGCGGGTGGAGGAGACCTTGGGGCTTGGAGTTTCCTGTCTTGTTCCTTCCACAAGTCACACAAGAAAGGATGAATTCCCAAACTTCCTTCTTCATGCCAGGCCACCATTATTGTCTTCTTGATCTCTTTAAGGTCTTCATTAGGCCTCCATGTCCCGCCAGTTGTCCTTCATGCATATGGCTCAATGCTTGAGTTTGTAAGTTACCTTCCAGAATGACTAAGGAACCATTGACATAAGAAATCCTCTTATTGTTAACTACCACTGCCTTGGGAGATTTTTAAGCATATTGGTGAGCTCTTCCCAAAAGGAAAAAAGACATCTGCACTTCTGTAATCTCTTGGTCCAGGGCAGTGAAGGCAGATATCTCAATGATGCTGGACAAGAACTGGGAGGAAGATAACAATGCTTGGTTATTGTGGTCAAGGTCTGTGGCTGGGTTGTCATTAAGATCTTCCCGTCTACTGATTGCGTCAGGGACTATGTTTAATTTACTGGGTGTATATTATATTACAAAGTCATAAGCCAAAAGATTGATGGCCCATCTGGCCAGGCAAGGGACAATCTTTTCCTTTTTGGTGAAGTACAAAAGGTTCTTGTGGTCAGTGCAGATGATTGTAGGATACTTTCTCCCCTCAAGGTATCTTCTCCAGTGTTTCAAGGAATTCAAAATCACATACAGCTCCTTCTCATACACGTGGTGATTGTGTTCCCAATCTAAGAGCTTGTATGAGTAGAAGGCCACAGGGTGGAATTCACCATCTTCCCCTTGCTGGAGAAGTACTGCTCCCAACGCGTAGTTGGACGCATCAGTTTCCAAAAAAATTGGCGGTCTGGGTCATGGCGTAACAGTACAGGAGCCAAGGTAAAGGCATGCTTGAACGTGTTGAAGGCTTTTTGGGCCAGAGTTGACCAGGCAAAGGGGACCTTACTGGAAGTGAGGGCAGTCAGAGGAAGAGCAATAGCCAAACAGTCCCTAATGAACTTCCGGCAAAAATTGGCCAACCCCCCAAAACCCACAGAGCTTAGTGCAGGAGGTTGGTACTGGCCAACTCAAGACTGCCTCAACTTTAGAAGGGGCAATTGAAAAGACACCAGGCTTAATGAAGTACACCAAGAATTTGATTTCTGAAGAAAAAACTCACACTTAGATAACTTACAAAATAGGTTAGCCTTGATAAGGGCTTCCATGACTTCCTTAAGGTGACCCAAATGGCTTTCTTCATCTGGGGAGTAAATCAATATATTGTCCAAGTAAACCACCACACTAGTGTCCAGGAATGGGAACAACACCTTGTTCATGAGTCCCTGAAAGGCAGCAGGGGCGTTACTGAGACCAAAGGGCATAACTAAGTATTATTAAAGGCCAAAGGGAGTTCAAATTGCTGTCTTCCATTTGTTGCCTTCAGCTATGCGGATTTGGTTGTAGGCGTTTTGTAAGTTAAGTTTGGAAAAGATACAGGCGCCTGTAAGTTTGTCTGTCAATGTTTCTGCGGCTGGGAGTGGATTTCAATTCTTGATGGTGATAGAATTAAGTTTAGTGTAATCTACTACCAGGCAAAGGGTCCCATCTGATTTCTTAACAAAGAAGGTAGGGGATGAGCAGGATGAGTTAGAGCAGCGTATGAATCCCTTCTTCAAGTTCTTGTCAAGATATTCCTTCAAGGCTATGCCCTGTGCTTGGTTTTTTGGATAAAGTTTGCCCCAGGCTAGTACACTTCCAGGAATCAGCTCAATTCTGAGGTCCAAAGGTTTGTGAGATGGTAACTTGTTACAGCTAGTCTCACTAAAAAAAACTCTCATAATGAAGCAAATTGAATGGAAGCAAACCCTTTTGATGGACCTTAGTCTGCCTCAAACTGGAAAGGAATTCTAACTTTGTATGATCATGTGTATTGTACTGACTAATTGGTACTGAGAAGTTGATTCCAAGGTTTGTGAACTCAATTTGGTGCGTGTCCCAGTTGATGTTCATCTGGGCTTGTTCACACCAGAGGTAGTCAATAATGACAGGACAGGCAAGACCACGGACAGTGGAGTATTCCAAGGTGAAAGAAGATCTGGCTATGGAGGTTTTAATGGGGTAAGAAATACAATTGATGTGAATTGAAGACTTATTAGCTAGCAGGAACAAAGCTGGGGTGTAATATTCAATGTGTAGTAACTTCAAAATAGTGTGGTCAAGGAAGTTGCCCATGGCATCTGTATCAAGGAGTGAAAATGTGTCAAGGCTTCCTTGAGGAGTTTTGAGTGTAACAGGAAAGGAGGCGTAAGACTTATTAGCAGATTTATTTGGGTCGGCGGCTGCCAAAACTGTTGATGAGATCTGCTGGACACAGTTGAGCGCAAAGCAATATTTAGCTTGACGGCCCTTCTTCCTGCAATAAAAACAGCAACCCTTGTCAATGCAGCGTTTGCGTTTGGTATTGGAGAGCTGGTATCCCCCATTCTCCTTAGGTATGAGGCCTGCAGGAACAGTATCAGGATTGTTCTTCTTGGTCAGCGGCATCTGGCATGGCATGGGTTTCCAAGGGGGTAGCAGCTTAACCCAAGGAGCCCAGCGTAAGATTTCTTGCACAAGGTTGTTGTAATTGGTCAGCAGGATATGTTGAGCCAAGAACCCCTTGAGTTTGGGCAAGAGTCTCTTCTTCAAGAGGTAGCAAGCTCCTTCATTACTCATCCCAATCACATTCTTGATATGGGTAAATTCCTCAAGGAATTCCAAAGTTGCCATCTTACCCTGGTAAAAGCTAGAATACTGGTCTCAAAGTTCCTCTGACAAGAGCTTAGGTAAAATGGTGGCAAGAAGGTGCTCACAAAAAAGGATAGTTGTGTTAAAGTTCATCCCTCATGAGAATGCTCTTGGCGTACCACTGGTGGGCTTTGCCTTAGAGCTGTTTGGCAACATGATGGACCTTCTGAGCATTGGTACAGAATTACTTGGGAGAAGTCTTGAAGAGTGATTGGGAAAAGGCCAGGAGAATAAGGATCTCATTGGAAGCTTTGTCACCAGTTGAGCTACTGAGATGCTGTTCAGTACTACTGTTTGAACCTGGCCGTTCTTGCAAGATTTAGGCAAGGAAGGTTGTTTACATAGTACAGCCACTAGATAGACTGTAAGGCATAAGATGGTTTTAATAAATACCAGCGCTAAGGTCTTCACTAGTCCTAGCTGGTACTCAAGCTCTAAAGTTTTGATCTGACTTGAGGTCCTAAAGAGGGCCTCAAAAATGGGTTCAATCAATCTGTCAGGCATCCATGCACTAGGAAGCAATCTCCTTAGATGGTGAATGATGGCAGAGGGATTTAATCCAGTGACCAAGGACCCTACAGGTAAGGATACCATGCCTAAATGGAATAATTCTCCAAACACTCAATATCTGCCTAGCAGCAGGTTGAAGCGTCCCAAGAAGTGGTATGCTCCAAAATAACACAGGAGGAAGGCCTAGGCCAAAGGGCAGAAAACTTGGGTTAGGGAACCTGGGCTGTGGATTCATAGTTCTTGGTCTCCTCTCTGAGAGGTGGGTTGTGGGATAGAGGTGTTGCAGTATACCAAACTCCAGGAATAACTTGTTGCCAAGAGCTGTCCAAGAATTGGGATTCAGGAGTAGTATCCAAATCTGCGTGAGATCCCATTGAAATGCTGGCAAACACAGCTGGCAACAGGACTATCCAAAACAACCATTTATACCCAAGAGACTTCATAAGAGGAGTCTTGGGTAATCTCATGGTCTTGGATTTTAAGGCTTAAGTCAAAGTAAAAGGGTAAGCAAATGATTCACAGTGGGTGAATGTAGACTTTATTGATTGAACAAATACTGAAATAGAGCTTACCAGCTTTTTATAGCATGGTAGCAGAAAATAATATAAAAAGAGGAGGTTAGGGAATTTGGAGATGAATGTGGAGATTTGACAGTTAGGATCTTCAAATTGAGGAAGATAAATTATTTCCTTGTGTTTTAAAATTATTCTCAGCAAAAATAACATATATTCCTTAACTAATCCTCTCATTGTCAGGCATGGCTTGGAGGTTCTTTAACTTAACTCCACAGAAGGTGGGGACCAAGAGGTGGGCTTGGCCACAACACAAGCAGGAACAGCAAGCAACAGACCCAAAACCAGACAGGGAAGGTTACCTGCATCCCTAACATTGCCAACATCACCAAGCGTAAAACCAAAGTGGTTCAAATTAGCGCAGTCTATCTGTGATTGGCTGAAGGAATGTTTGATAGGTAATTATTGGCTCAAAGTTGACTTAAAGCTTGTTTCCAATAGATCTGTCTTAACTGCTTCAGAAGAGAACCCAGGTTTGAAACCTGTTGATGTCAACAATGGCTCAGAAGCCATTTCTGGGCATAAAACCAAAGGTAATTCCAAATAGATACTACTTATTAAAACATTCCCTTTAGGAGATTCCAAAGAAGATGAAGGGGAAAACAAATTCCCCTTTTTGACTAAGAGTAAGTTGCTGTCAGGAATGTCTGGAAGTATATTCCTGACAGGCTTGTGGGTGGCTGGCTGGGCAGTGGGGGTTTGGCAGGCAAGTAGGAGGTTGGCAGCTGGCTGGGTGCAGGGAGGCTGGTAGAGGGTGCTGGCAGGAGTAGCAGGCGTCTGCGCAGTGGCGGCAGGCACCTGCCCGGATGATAAATTAATCTGGTGTCTACTAAAATCCATTTTTTCCCCAATTTAATTTTTATTTTCTTCAGATAAAGGGGGGAATTCTTCATCAAATTTTGCCTCTTTAATTGGGCATTCCCCTATCTTTTCCCAACATTTCCTCTTGGTCAGAATTTGATTTTGTCAGGAATATTCCTGACACCAGCCTTTGATTATGACGCAAGCCAGATTCCAGCCTTTCACTCTGTATCTCAGCATCTAGAGTAGCTAGAGCTAGGGATTCTTTGGCTCAGCCCCAGCTAGCCAACGGCTTTTGGCTGATTCAGCTAAAAGTGATTTTTAAAATGTATTTAAACATATTGAAATAAATATTTGAATCAAGAGGTCAGGAGCCAAAAACTGGCCGCAGCTGCCCAGGCTTGGCCAAAGCAGCCCTAGCTAGAGCTAACATGTTTGGTACCTTTTTGATTGGGCTTATATAAAAAATCTATCTAAATGCTTTAAATTTAATGAAAATCATTTTGATAGGTCTTTATATTATTACTGCCTCTTAACTCCACTAACATCATTTTTTAGGATGATACAATATGTCAGGAAACGCCCTGACACATCTTGTGTTACAGAAATTCCTTGGGAAAAATCTAATGTTCTCCACAATCCTAATGATAGTTTGATGACTCTCTTAGCTTCTCTAGACAATGAGTTATAGCTTCTTAAAGTTTGGCTGCCAGCCAAACTCCGTAGCCAGTTTGAAATGACAAAAATATGCAACCAATGCACAAGAATTGATGTAAATCTTAATTTGAGCATAACTCAGCAACCACTGGACGGATTTAGACGTCCAAGCACGCATTTTGAAGCCAAACGCCAGGAGAGTTGATCTGTGCTACTTTTAGACAAAATACAGATGCAAAGCCCGATGTGCGGAATTTTTCAAAGAAACATGAGTCATGCTGTTCAGAAGATGCCCCAAAACCCCAGCCTGATGCCATCAGTAGAGTCCCTAAGACTATCTAGAAGATTTAGGAAGATTCTAAAGAATCTAATGGAATGGTATATAAAGGTATTGCTCACAATGATCCCCTTGTGATCATTCTAAGTTAGCCTTGAAATAAAGTTTTAGTTTAGTTTGATTTAAATATTAATTTCAGTCAGATGGAAACCAGTCAAGACCCTCTGGGCCCTGACACAATAGCAGGTAAGGTTAACTACAAAACAATATGAATTCACTTGGATCTGGTAATGTATTCAAGTGGAATATTATATTATTTTGCTTGAAAATAAATAAATTTGAAATGTGAAAGTCAACTATCTCTTACTTAAAAGAATATTTATATTGTTGCAACATCTTTGATTACTCCCTCTTGGGGAATTAACACCCCAAGTAAATCACCAAATGGCCCACCAAACGGTTTACCAACTAGTCAATAGGTCAGTGGCACTCCTATCAGTCGACCATCTATTACAGGGATCAAACATCCAGATCCTAAAGGGAACACAACTTGAACAAGCCTTGTGACTTAAGAGAAACATTACTCAGATAAGCCCCATGACCTCCATGACGTACATGGACAGTATGTGGCTTTTCATGATACTATATATTAGCCTACATTCATACCCAATAAAGTATCATTCTCTTCTTAAATCTTCCCCTTATTCTGTTTATTATACTTTCAGAAGTATAATCTTGACAGTGGTAGCACAGGTAGATTATCCATACCTACCCAACTCAAAGGAAAAATTCATCCTAAAAAAGGACCCAAGCAATGGTACTCCCTAACGGCTAGAGAGACTACAAAGAAGGACAAGATATCCCCACAGGCTTTGTTATCTACAACAATGTCCTTGTACCTGTTGAACAATACAACACTCTCAAAGCCCACAGATTTTTACCTGCAGTGCTGGCCACAACAGGACTACAGCAGCCTGAGATACCCAATATTGTGTTCCAGCGCCTACATACAGCTGAAATTGGCGCCTTTGCAGGACTACACCAGGAAAACACCTCTCTTTGGATCAACAGTACACAAAGCAAATTTGAGCAAGTGGACTACCCCCCAAAGACTCTGGGTCAGTGAAATTGCCCTCTGCATTACAGGAACCATATCATGTTTTTTAAGAAAATGGCTTGAACAACACCCCAACCAGAAGGAAAACTGGGAGCTATTCAAGAGCTCATTCCTTGAAAAGTTCTCCATGAAGGATTCCAACGTAGTAATCATGACAGAACTTTGAACCTTCAAGATGACAGGAACAATTGAGGAGTACATTGCTGCATACAAAGACCTACATGACCGTGCACCTAACACCATCAATTTTGATTAACCTGGGTCACACTTGGACTTCTACAATGGCCTTCCCATACACATTAGACGTCAGTTTGAAATGACCTGCTGCAAGAACCTTGAAGACATATTCTTGGAAGGGAAACATGCAGGGCAAAAATCTGACAGCCTACATCCAACCAACAAGTGCAAAGAGAGTCCTTCAGCCAAGAAGGATCCTTGACCCAGTATGAAAAAAAACCAAGCCAGCAACACCCACCCTCAAACTGGGAATCATACTGCATAAGCCAACCAGGCAAGCACCAAAGATACCAACGAGGAGGGAAAATCTTAGGGGAGTGCTTAGGCAAGCTGCCCTCCCCCAATCTAAAAGACTCATACAGGGACCAGGACGTGGATTCAATCATCATGATCCAAGTGCCCTCCAGCAACCCTCTACTGTTTGCCGCCTAAACAGGAAATAAACTACTTACTTATCCTTTCTGCTTTTGCAGATACCAGGGCACAGCACTATTTGACACTGGAGCAGATTGGTCCCTTGTCAACAAAAAAATTGCCAATCTTATGAAATTACCAACAGTTCAAAGTAATGTCAAGAGAGTTATCATGGCAGGTAACAGGAGCACACCAGTCACCAGTGAAGCAAAACCTTTCTGTTCTCAGATTGAAGACGTGCAAACCACGCTTAGTGGTCCCATCATTTCAATCCCCAAATATGATGTAATACTTGGCTTGGACTGGATGAGAAAGACAAAATCTCACATTGACTGGGACAGTGCTACCCTCATCATACAATGAGGATAAGTACACCACCATGTGTATCTAACTCACCTTGACACCCTCATAAAGGACCATATATTTTTAAAGATTACTGAAATATAATAATAAAGGGACACCAGTAAAATTGCCTGGAATACCTTCAAATATGAGATCATACATTTTAAAAATGTAGAAGTCTCCCTTAAACAGGACCCAATAATTCAACAACTTTTTCAAGAGCTCCCTTCAGTATTCCAGGAGAATCTTCCAGGCCTGCCACCTGATAGGGGTATCCAGAAAAAGTTGACTAAAGGGAAGTGTATTTAAGTTGCGCCCCATCTATTGATTTACACCACAAGAAGACAACACATTAAAGACTTACCTGAATAAAGCCCTTTAAAAAGGGCTCATTCAACCTTCAAAGTCTCTCTTTAGTGCTGCAGTTTTCTTTGTAGCTAAGAAAGATGGAGGTTTACACCTTGTCCCCAATTACAGAGCACTTGTCAGGGATCCAAGCTTGGGCAGCCGGCCATAATTTTCCAGGATTACACAGGCCAAGTCTTTTGCTGTCAGGGATCCAGTCTTGGGAGGCCAGTCCATTGTTTTCAGGGTTAACTTGGGCCAGGGTTTTTGTGGGCAATGCCCACCACAAGAGGGGGCTAACTTGAAAAGGTAGGAGGCAGACTTTCCCACCCAGGACCATGGGCCGGCGGCCGGAATTATAGTGTCAATCACCCCCGTGAGGATGATGTACACAATCCTGAACAGCTTACCTGTGTGGTCAGTAGGGAGATCTGGGGAAGAAGCAGGCATATGTTTTGGGGTCACAAGCGGCTCCATGCGGACGCCATAAATGGGAAGGTAGTTGAATTTACCTCTGAACAACTTGGGAGTTGAAAATATCCACAGACCTTGTCAGTTGTATCTAACTGCAGATTGTATGTGGGCCAAAGGATCAAGTTTGAGTATCTTTTCTGGGGTGTAGTCCTTGTACTCAGATTTCAGAGGGTAGTTGGTGAAATGGACTGGTCCAAAGGGTACACCTGGAGGACAGAAAACTGCGGGCAGTGGGGCAGGAGGGCCAGGAGATCTCAAACTGAATTGGTAGATAGCAAACACAAAATAAGGCAATAGCTGTTTAAGCCAAAATAACATAACCTTTATTCAAAAATGGCAATAAGTTTGGAGTGCAGGGTCATTGGGTCTATATAGCACACCACCTCCAAACTTAACATTTTTCATGGAGGGTTCATCAGGGCATTGGAAAAGGAAGGCACAGTGGTTCTGGGTGCTCTGGTTCAAAGGAGGCTAAATGGCACCCAGGCTGGGAGTTCTTTTATTGGCCAGAGATTTTGAATTGGATACTTGATTATCTTGCTCTAGAGTTGTGGTCATGGGGTCAGGCTGCAGGCCTGTGTCTCCTTCTGGGTTGGCTCTTGATTGGCCACCAGTGTAGAATTCAAGCTCATGAAGCTAATGGTTGAAATTTTGTTGCCTCCATTAGACGCCTTGATTACTCCTCCATTTGGTGCAATGATTCCTTTAATTTGGCTTGCTTCACCATTCAGACCATCATTCTTGGCTTCAGCTTATGGGAGTCAACCCCAGGAAAACGCAGACAGGAAGCCCCTTGGTCCTCAGGGCCAGCAGCCCGCAGGAATTCAGCATCAGGGTTTGAATCCTGCCCTTGGGCCCAGGTTTCAGGGGGGAAAGAATTGTCAATCCTGACAGCACTCAACAAAGTCATAAACAAGACCAGGTATTCCCCGCCCTGATTGACAACCTCTTTGACACTTTAGGAAGCCACAGTTCTTCACAAAGATTGGCTTAACAGCAGGATATCATCAAGTCTGTGTTAAACCTGAAGACATCCCAGAAACAGCATTCAGAACTAAGTATGGCTTGTTCAGAGGTGTGGTTCTTAATTTTGATATGAAAAACGCCCCATGTACCTTTGTGACTTTCATAAACAAAGTGATCAAGGAAAACATTGGGAAACAAGCCATAGTCTACCTAGATGATATAGTTATCTATATTACCAACACAGAACAGCATTGGAAGGACGTTTGTATAGTTCTAAACACCCTCCAGAAAAATCAATTGGTAGCCAAACCATCCAAATGTGAATTCTTCTTGACCAAGCTACCTTTCTTAGGACTCTGTTACGGTAGAAAACCAAATGGAAGGAATAGTGCACCCCTGTAAGACCAAAAACAGCAAAGAACTGACATCAAACCCTTAAGAGAAATAGACAATCTAAATGCTGTCATTGACAAAAAAATGGGTCAAATGGGGTTGCTCAAATAGCCCTGGAAAATCTGGACTTGCCATATTTTTATCCAAATAATTATGACAAGAAAATGACATGTTATACATTATTTGGTGATGGTAGCACTCAATCTTCTGTTTGCTAATAATTTGTAAAATTATGGCATCCTTGAGTCAATTTCAATACAGGCTCCCCAACTGCTAAAAATATTTGTGCCAACCAATCAGAAGCCCCTTCTCCCCCATCCTGAACTACCTTAAGACTTTCCCCATTCCCCTCTAGAAACTTGTTTCTAGATATCTTACTCACCTTTGGAATAAAAAAGAAAGTTAACCTCATGCTTGGCAATTGGGCCTCATGGCCCCTGTCTTTGACAACTTTGCCAGGGCAATGGTTCAGTTGGCTTCAGACTCCTTTGCAGTCTCTTGGCTTATTTTTTACGTCATCTTGACTTCTTGCCACTAATCTAATTTTCCTCTGAAAATGATCTTCTTGACCTCAATTTTTATCTCAATTTTATGTTCCACAGGTTGTGGTTCCAAAATGATCAAGCCCTCCTCTCAATTTGGCTTACTGTTACTCAAACAATTAACTCTGTGTTTATTATATCCACATAATTTTTCTTTGAACAGTGCAGCTTGTCATCTAGCTCTGGCAGACTCATTATTAGTAAAGATGAGATTAAATCAGACCCATAAAAGGTAAGGGCTATCACAGACATGCCAGAGCCATGCAACAAAAGTGAACTCCTGACATTCTTGGGAAAAGTCATGCACGTCAGTTAGGCTCATCCCAGAAAGGGGGCCTTAACCTCCCCCTGTCTGCAATCACTGACAAAACACCAAAATTTGTCTGGACACCATTAAAAGAACAGCATTTCTGACAACTAAAGGAACAAATGGTTACCACCACCATCCTAAAGTACCCTAACTGCAAAGGGGTCTATTAATTGGAAACAGATGCCTCTGACTATGCAATATGAGGAGTACTTAGAATCTGAACCCCAAAAAAGGACTTCTTTCCTATGGTTTATGAATCAGGAAAGATGCCCAAAGATGAGCAAAGATACACAATGCATGACAAGGGACTGATAGCCATTGTCTACTGGTTAATGGAGTGGCAGTGTTATCTGGAAGGTGCACAGATATTCAAAGTGCTAATAAACCACAAGTCACTGGTATTCTTTATAGCTCAACAACATCTGCATACAACAAGTTGAATAATATGAGCCTTACACAAAGGTATCCCATGCAAATCAAATACAAACTGGGCAAGAGAATGCTTAATGCAGATGCCCTATCAAGGCTATACAGCAAACATGCCCTCTGCACTGATGGAGACCCCAATTGGCACATGTTGATCATGGGGAATCTACAATAAGAGTTCCCACCTGGTACACCAATGGACATCCAAGAGAAGGTCCTTAAGAACAAACACCTGTTCAAAAATGTATATGGTACCCTTCACTGAATACTTCAAAATGATGATAATGTACACTATGTCCCATCAACACAGATGATTGACACAATCCTCCAATACTACAGAGATCTGGGACACACCCATAGCAGGAGCTTGCATGAATACCTCAAGACACACTACTGGTGGCCCAAAACGCTAGAAAATATCAAGGAGGTACTAGAGCAATGCAAATTCTGTGAAAAGTACACCTGCTCTAAGGCATCCATCCAAATCAGTAATACCTGTGTAAACCACACAACCTTTCAAAGTGTGGTCACTGGATATTATGGGACCAATGCCTGATGATAACAAAGGCAAAAAGTACATTATAATAGCTATAAACCATGCAACCAGGTGGCCTGTAGCACAAGCCACCAAAGAACACAAAGGCAATGATTGAGACAATTCATTGGAAAAGAAATCATAGCTAAATTTGGGAAACCTGACCTCCTGATCACAGATGGAGGCACTGAACTTAAAGTCATTGACATCAACATTCACCTTGCCAAAAACAGAATCAAACACACTGTAGTCAGCCCCTATCACCCACATGCAAATGGGAGAGTTGAAAGACTGAATGGTTCCCTCATGGAAGCCCTCAGTAAACTGTCTGCCAACCATATGAAACTCTGGGCCAACATGCTGTCAACATCACTTATGGTGTGCAGAACACAATCTAACCCCAACACATGCAAAAGCCCATATGAACTTGTCTATGGACATAAACCCGCAATTGTTAGCACTACATCAGGACCACAATTACCTCTGACTAAGAAAGTACCAGACAACAATGACCCTGACATAAAGCACACCAGAAGAAACCAGTAAGACAAGGAAAAAGAAAGGGGTGAGAGAGAAGCAATCCCATTACAGCAGGAACACTTCCAAGTCAGGGGCAAAATCTGGGCTGTTAATCACAATATGCACAAACTGGAACCAGGATCATGAGGACCAGGAATTTTCATGGAATTCAAATCAAACAACACCTATCTCATCAAAGGAATAAGCACTTGAACAAAACTCAGATGTATGCACTATGACTGGCTCCGCCTGTGCAAAGCAAGAACAGCACAACATAACTCTCAGCTACCTGTCCTCAATGCAAAACTAGATCAATATCAAGCTTGAATCACTGAAACTCTCAAGAAAATTCCTAAGGCTCTATCTTCAAGCACCTTAGGGGATATGTTGCAACATCTTTGATTACTCCCTCTTGGGAAAGTAACTCCCTGAGTGATTTTCCAACTAATCATTAAGTTGGTGGCACTCTTATCATTTGCCCATTTTAATCCAGGGATCAAACCTTTTGGGTCCTAAGCAGAACACTACTTGGATAAGTCCCATGACTGTCATGGCATACATGAACAATATGTGGCTCCCTGTGATACTATATAACCCTCTTCTTGTATATCAAATAAGATACCATTATATTCTTTTATCTCCCATGTTTTTAAATACTTTATGTAAGTATATATGTGTCATTATCTTAAAGTATGTTAATGACCTGTTACTCTAAGAGGGTAAAGTAGTTATGGTTCCCTTTGAAAGATCAACTTTGAATTTAAGCCATCCATTCAAATCTTGAAAAGGGTAAGTACGAATTTGTCTCTGGAGATTGATCTTGATCAAGGATGCTTCAGCTACCACTGTCAAACAACACCTTCTAGTATTATTATGTTCTGAAATAACTCTTTGGTACCAGTGGCCAGACTGGAATGAATCATCTGTAGTCCTAATGCAACCCCAAGGCTGGAATTGAGCTTTTGAAGAGCTATGTAAGGTTGGGGACCACGATTGACTTTACTAGTTCTCCCTTGGTAGGTAAGTTAGGCTGGATTTTAATTAGATTTCCAGCCTGAACCTGGTGAGGTTAGTTACTTGATATTTTGATTTCTTACCACAGCCCTAATAAATTACCCTCTGTTCTGTGGTTAGTATGGATTTCTGCCTCTAGTACCATTACAATGCATATAAGCTTTGATAATTTGTAGAATAATAAAGCTTGAAAGCGGAAATTGGAACAATACTTTATTGGTGACTTGATGTTAGCATATGGTTAGTAAAGTGAGTAGGAATAAAAGATAGATGGCGTGATAATTTGACAGTTCTTTGGAAAAGCTACATCTTTTCTTTGGTGCTTATGGCTTGATCTAAATTTAATGTATTGGTTTAATGGTTTGGATTTGGTGGGTTGGTAAACCTGCTGGGATAGAGCAAATGAAGTTGGCGTGGCAGTAGAGGTTGTGTTTCGATACAGTATATCTGATCAGTTAACCCTGGGGTTTAATTGGTGGTTTTATTTAAGCTTTTATTGAGATTGAATCGTTTTCATACCAGATATAAATAATTATATGATGGAAGATATAGGCTTGGCTCCTGCTCAGGAGGGGCCGATCAAACTTCACAGATGAGTCTGTCCTCAGGGGCTTAATGCGAACTTACCAAACTTGGAATTTAGCCTTTCTTTCCTCGATTAGCTACACTTGTCTAGACCCGTAAACTTCTTCCCTGGAAGTTCACATCCAACATGTGCTCGATTTAGCCTTTATTAGAAATAGTAGATTAGTCATTATAATAATACATTGTCAATCCAAGGGTCCCCAAGGAGGGTGTTAAAGGGGATTATTTATTGATGTTGAGAGAAGTAACAGGAAGAAATGGAAAAGGAAGTTTCGTTTTTAAATATCAGCTCCTGAGCGGGGCCTTCCTTGTGGATCCTCTTGCTGTGCTTGTTGAGGTCTTGCTTGCGCTTGAAAGACTTGGTGCACACCGTGCATTGGAAGGACTTGAGCTCAATATGTACCCGCAAATGGCTCGTGATGTGGTCACGCTTGTAGAACTCCGTCTCACACGAGTCCCAGTGGCAGTACAGGCATAGGTTCCGGCTAGCCTTTCTTCCGACGTGCTCCTGGCTGAGGTGGTCGTATAGTGCATCCTGGCTTGGGTAGCTTGCGTGGCAGTTTCGCCACTTGCAATTCAACATCAATTGGGGGTCATACTTGATGAATCCTTCCATGCCCTCCTTGTCCTGAACCCATCCAATTTATCATCTGCCAATCTTCCCCATACTTCTACTCACATTATTTTTCTGGGGCACCATTTAAATCGTTTGTCATCCCCTGCCAAGCCATACTAACAACCACTGCCTTACTAACATCATAATATGTTCCTCATTAAGCGCTATTAAAAAATTGAATGGATATCTGCTACCAAATCCCAATCGAGCTGCTTACAACACCCTGGAGTTTAAATTGATTGAATTGATCTGTAATAAATTACCTAATTAAATTCTATAAATAAAATAGCTTATATTTATCTAATTAAATTATCCTACATCCTATTCCATATAAATCACAATCCAAATGACCCATAACAATAGCAAAATATCCTTATAAACCAACAAATGATCGTCACTTAAATCAGGAACTAACACGGCCATCCTTCTGGGGTAGCATCTATAAGACCTTAAACTTTAATTGCTTCCATCGTATTCCTTGGCTGTGCGGTCAAAGATAATATCTCAAAGTAGAATATAAACCTATTCAAAATGGCTGGCTTGGCATATAATCTTCGTCCAGATACAGATAAGTCGATACGTTATCCCTTAGGGATTCAAAGTAAAATATACAGGGTTAAAATGTTTTTATCATCAGCGATACATACCTGGTTCCAGTTAAAGGTACCGAGTTCAAGCCATCACCGCATTTATAAACCAAGCTTATAAAAATTCACACTGAAAAGCACCGATACCTTGCACTTCCCCGGCCACGTCTGAGTTCAATACCTGGATGCTTGCTGAAAAGTTAGAATAACCCTGTTAATAAATCAATCATGTTGCTCAATAGCGTAACTAAAATTTAACATCAGAGATCAAGCAAATAGGGTTTTTTATAATATTCCTCCCATAAAAAATAATATTCCACCAATCATGTCTCCCTATCTTCCTTTCAATTGGTAACTGCCTGGGATTGAAATGATTTCATCAAAAACCATACTTTCACTTCAAGAAATACTCAGCAAACCTACCAGTTAAAACCCCATCCAGCGTTTAATTTCTTATTTGAAAAGCTATTTTTCCAATTGGGTTGATTTTTTTGAACTAAACCTATTCCATTTGATATGCCGCTGATTAGTTCATAACTCAAACTCCTTCTCTTTCAACTTGCCGTAGATTTAGCCTTCCAACCCTCCTGGAGGACTTCATGGTGAGTGCAGGCTTAGAAGATCAAGACAAAGTCCATCTAAATTAGTCAATAACTGAATCTGGTCTTAAGTTTTTATCTATTATAAGGAAATAACTAAAAGTAGCCTATGTATTTAATTAATTTAATGATTAATGTAATTATTAAATCAATAAATTAAGATAAAAATATTTATTTACTTTAAAAAGGATATATATTTCAATTCTTCAAGTGATTAAGCATTGTCAGCAGCACAGGAACTAATGTGTGCTGTAAGTAGGCACCCCCAGACATTTTCAAATTTTCTGGTGCCTGGTTCAAATCACAAAGGTAACAACAACTCTTTCTATTTAATATTCAATGGTTTGCTATTCTCTTAAAATGGTCAACTTAAATTTCCCTTCCCTCCAGCAGTCTCAGGTGCCTCTACCCCACCCATCCTGGTGGTGGATGATCTAACTGCCTACCTAGTGTTTTGTGGTTGTATGAAACATTATAAATCAAATTTTAATTACCAATAAAGTTCAGGTTCAACTTATTATCCTTCCTGGTGTAATTTCCATGCTTTTGTCAGGAAACCAATTGTGGGTGGCCAGCCTGTTGTTTTCAGGGATAACTTGGGCCAGGTTTTTTGTGGGCAGAGCCCACCACAAGAGAGGTGCTAACTTGAAAAGGTAGGAAAAGGACTTCCTAACCCAAGACCACAGGCTTGCAGCCGGAATTATAGTGTCAATCACCCCCGTGAGGATGATGTACACAATCCTGAACAGCTTACCTGTGTGGTCAGTAGCAAGATCTGGGGAAGAAGCAGGCATATGTTTTGGGGTCACAAGTGGCTCCATGCGGATGCCATAAATGGGAAGGTAGTTAAATCTTCCTCTAAACAGCTTGGGAGAGAGAAAATCCACAGGCCTTGGCAGTTGTATCTGACAGCTGATTGTATCTGGGCCAGGGGGTCAAGTTCAAGTATTCTTTCGAGGGTGTAGTCCTTGTATTTGGGCTTTAGAGGATATTCTGTGAAATGGACTGGGCCAAAGGGAACACCTGGAAGACAGAAATCGACGGGCGGTGGGACAGGAGGATCAGAAGATCTGGAGCTGATTTGGTAGATGGCAAATACAATAAACAGTAATAGCTGCGTGAGCCAAAATAACATAACCTTTATTTAAAAATGGCAATAAGGTTTGAGTGCAGAATCTAAAGGCATATATAGAATCCTGTCTCCAAACTTAGTATTTCTCATGATGGTTTCATCAAAATTTCAGGAAAAGTACAGGCAGGTGGCCAGGAGGCCCAGGTGTGGGAGCAGCAAAATGGCACCTCAGCTGGGCGCTCTCTCATTGGTCAGATTGTCCACATTGGTCATTTGATTTTCTTGATTTTTGGCTGTGGTCACAGGGTTGGGCCTAAAGCCTGTGATTTCTCTTAGCAGAGGAATTTGATTGGTCATCCAAGAGGACTTCAGATTTATGAAGTGTACCAAGGAACTTTCTTTGCCTCCGTTAGGCAATTCAAGAAGCTCCTCCTCTGGCACCCTCATAATTGAACCTGCACTGGTATTCTGGCTTCAGAACTTAGCAGGGGCTTCAGCTTGCGGGGACTTGGTCTCAGAAAAATGCGGGCAGGCAGGCCCTCAGTCCATGGGATTGGCAGCCTGCAAGGATACAGGCCCAGGGTTTCAATCCTGCCCTTGGGACTGGGTTTCTGGGGGTGATGAATTGTCAATCCTGACAGCTTTGGACCCCTCCTAACTCTGCCTAGAGAAGAATATTTTATATTTGCATTCCCAGGGCATTAAGATAACTACCTTGTTTATCCTTAAAGGCTAAACTTCAGCATATTATGGGCCCAATGCTACAGTTACAATTTCCTGCTATGTTATTTAGATATATTTAAATAAGCATACAATAATAGAAACAATAATGTATATGAAAGTGATGTTGCAACCAAGTCTCCAGACTTGCCTGCCAATGTATCTTACAATACACAGGGGGTGCTCAATGAGTTGCCCCTTGACGTATCTAACATCATGAACCAATCTGATGGCAATATCAAAGTGCAGTAACTTTCTCCTAATTAGGAGCACTACCAATTTGACATGTTGATCCCCATACAAGTTATTCCTTGGCTCTAATCCTTACATGGAACAAGCCACCATGTCACCCCCTTGTGGCCATGTGGCTTTCCCTATATAGTATATTAATCACAATATTCTACAATAAACAATACCTTATTCTTATTATTCCTGTCCTTTCTATTAGACTGTTGTCTTCCCCAATTCAAATACTGAATCCTCATTGGTTCAGTTGCAACAGTGATGTAACTATGCTGTATTAGCAGAGTTATAAGGGGGAAATAATTAAAAACTAGACTGTCTTTATCATGATATATGTAATTATATAGCTTAAATGAATCCTTTAGGAGGGATAGGAGACTTGCTGATCAATTTCTTGGATGGGTGGAGGATGGCTTGATCATACTGATAATTTAGGCCCTACTGGAATCTTTTCACTGAAGTTTTGAATGCATTTCTTTAATCTCAAGTCCCCACCTTCATCCTGTCCTGCTGAAAAAAGTGTACCACCTCTGTTGCATCATGCTTTGTCTATACCTTGAGGCTCTCAAGTGATATTAGGTTCTCAAGTTTTTTTACAAACTATCTCCCAAAAAGCCATGTAGTAGTATGCTCCTGAATCCTCGGGAAGAAATAAACCCTCTTATTGTTCCAGAATCCTTGATATTATCCACAAGTAACCTGTTCACTCATTGCTTGAAAAATTTATTCCTATGCCCATCCAAGTGATAAAAAAACAAGTTCTTGGACATGATTGGATCTTGAGTTTTCTCACAGCACATTAGCTCCATCTCTCTGTCACTTCCAGTGATATTTCCCTTCCTGAATCTGGACCACAAGGCTTGTCCCTGCTCTCTACTTAGGATTCCCTTTAGCTAATGTATGTTCATTAAGATGAAGCTTTAGAGCTATTAGATCACTTTGACAGAATTTTTTAAGGCCCCAGCAACTGTGGTCTTGAAATAGTGATTATTTATCAGATTGATACTGAAAATGCTCCCTTAATTCTGAAGCAAGCCTTATCACTGTAGTAGTGTTGGATATGTCCAGACGTCTAATAGGGTGAAACATTATTAGATGCTGAGAAAATAGCTCCTTCTAAGCGTCTATGGGCATCTCATTTGATGATCCTAATGAAGCAGGATGGTGGAAACCCAATTGTAATGGATTGCCCTTGGCTCAACTCTCTCAGAAAAAGATGCATATCCTTTGCCTTATACCAATAACGCTCTCACCCAGCTATGAGGACCTAAATAAAATTTCTTCTATGGACCTTATCCCAGGATACTTTTGAGAGAGGGGAGCTAAACTTACTACGCTTGGCTCCCACCCTGGGGGAGAGAACCACCAGGATGCCATCCAGTGCAGGACTGGGATGGCGGCTCAAATGGGTGCCCAGATGGACAAGGAAGGGAGAGGTGTGGGAAGTAAGAGACCAAACCCATCAAAAACATGCCAGCAAACAGCCAGGGGTACACTTGGGAGCATACTCTGGAAGCAGTGGTAAGTCATAAGGTGAGGAAATCTTCACCTCTTCCCCAAGAGCAGGCACTGAGATCTCCTCCTTTGGAAGAGGCTAGAAAACTATTGTCATAGCCCATACCAGAGTTTGGCTGGACTCCCACAGGAGAGGCAGGCCGGGCCTGAAATGTCATGTACACAATTGGTACTATCATTTCAAGTTAATTCACAGCTGTAGCCAAAAGATGCCAGCTTCTAGTATGGGGCATGACCTGATTATCCAGCCCCAATACTGTGATGTAATTGAACCATAACTTGCTGATGTCTTGGGCAGGGGGGGAGTGAGAGGAACCTCCTTCATGGTAGGCGGAATGAATATTCTAGGGTGGCCAGGAGGAAGATCCAGGTGGTGAGGGTAGAAGAATCCAAGCCAAAGGCGCAAGGTGGCTTAACCAAAGTGACAGGAGCAGATCCAGGAGGGAACAGATAGGCTATGTTGTATTGTGTAACAGATTCACAAATAGATGCAAACAGAATGATTATATTGGGCAACAGCGCCCATGTCAATACTAAAAATGTTGACAGTGGCCATGTCAACAATTTTAATGTCAACACTATAGTAAAGTGACAACCCAGTTTTACTAAATGTCGTTTCCTGGATGTCAACACTTTTTTAATTAACAAAACACTTTACCCTGAACATTTTTAATATAAAAAAATTATTTTAAAATACATTATTATACTAAAATAACCCCAGAGAGTTCAAAATGCAATAAAAAAATATCATAAGTAATAAGGATAAGAAAATATAAGCAATTATTTTTCAATTTACTATGTAAATTACACTCTTTATTATAAAATTATTTTTTATTCCCATAAAAATTAAAATTCCAATGAACCAAAAAAAAGATATTGTATATATCATAATAACTACAAAATGTAAAAAAATTCTAATTTTAATTTATTATACTTTATATAAGCATAACTGAAAATATCTCATAGCTTAAAGATAAATTAACAAAATATAATATATTTCTTACAAAACCACATTGAAACTGTATCTGAAACTTACCATTTATACCTAAAAAGATTAGTATTATCCAAAAAAATTGAAAAATTAAAAGTTTAAAAGTAAAAAATATATAGGCAAAGCAAAGCAAAGTTTATTTGGCTAATTAAAGCCACCAGCAAAAGCAGTGGCAACATCTTCAAGGTACTTCTTAATCTCTGCCACCTTATACTTTTTCTTGACTACCTTCTGCACGTCCTCCTGGTAGTCTTGCTCCTTGGACTTCCTCTTCTTGGGGGCCACCCAGTTGGCTAGGTGGCAGAACTTGAAGACAGTCTGGGCCTGCTCCTCTTGTAGCTTAGAGAAAAATTTGTTGTACTTGGGGTTGGTCCTAAACTTCACCTTCAGGTGCTTATGCCAAACCTCAAGGCTAGAGGTGGTCTTCATCTCCCCCTTGAGGCAGGCGCCTTGACAGTTCCAAGGGACAGTGGCCCCGCTCTTACCTCTCCAGGCAGTCACCTTCTTGCTCACCCATTGGCGCTCAAAGTAATCCAGGTAGCCTTTGAAGATAGTGGGGTGCTTCTTCACGTAAGCATCCTCCAGGAGGGCCTCAAAGCCAAGCCCAGTATGCTCTGGGCGCACAAAAGCCAAGGCAGCAAACTGAGTCAGGGCAAAGCGGCACTTCTCCTTACCATTGTTAAGATACTTCTCAAAAAGGTCCTTCTCACTCTTGAGATTCTTGACAAGGGCCTGCCTAAAATGGAAGAAGCAGCCCTGGAATTCTCCATCAAAGGTGGCCTGGAAGGCTCTGAACTGAGCCTGCTCAAAGTCCATTATGATAACCTTTGGCCCAAGTGAGCGCACATGAGCTAGCTGCTCAGCAGCTATGGTTGACTCATCTTTCTCAGCGGAGGAGGAATTTGCCCTTGTGGTGTGAGTGGGAGGGGGGAGCTGGTTGGTGGGAAGGAAGCTCAAAGCATCCTGGACAATCTTGAAGGCTCTGGTGTAGACTTCAGTCTTGGCCCCAGGAAGAAGAAAGAACACAAGAAGGATGACCTGGTCATTAAACTACCCATGCAGGACCCAAAGCTGCTTGAAGAGAGAGGGGCAAGTAGCAAATGTGCTGTCACACAGCCAGGTGGTAGCAGTGTTCAGCTGCTCCAGGTTTTGGGTTGTGGCATAGGCTACAATCCTATCCTCCACTTCCTGCCCATTGTCATGGAGCAGGAACATTTCACCATCCTCTGTCTTCTTGAGGGCATCTGTGAGGATAAGATCCTTGATGCTGGTGGCACTCTTGGCCAGGGGATTGGAGGCTTGAAGCCTATCACTTACAAACTTGACCAACTGATTGTGAGTTGGAACCCTCTTCAAGTTGGTTGGGGAGAGGTACTTTCAAGCAAGCACGGCCAGCTGGATGGCAGAAAGATCTTTGGAGGTGGGCATCACCTGCACCAGATACCACTTGAGAAGGCGGGCTATGGTGATGTTGGGCATGATGCAGGTATGCTTGCCCTTGATGGTTTAGACCAGGTCCCAGCGCTCAGTGTTGAGGCGAACTGGGCAGGAGCGGTCCTCACAGGTGTAATGGCAGCTCTTGAAGCCCTGGTTGGCATTGTTGCAGCTGAAGATATACCCATTGGCCACCATGGCCAGCCCACCCTTTACGCTCATGATTGGGAAGTATTTGGGCAAGAAAGAGAGAACCTTGAATTTTCTGTCAACGTTGCAGATGTTGTGGGCCAACAGAGGGTCCCAAGGGCCAGCAGGAGCATGGCAGAAGCCAGGGAAGTAATCAGGGTGGGGCTTTGAATCATCCCCAGATGAGCTTGAAGGGGGGGAGTTTGGCAGGGGCAGGGAAGCAGAAGGGGGCTTATTGTGGTGCTCCTAATGTGCAGGAGACTTATCTTTGGGAGGGGTCTTTTTGCCTTGCCGCTTCTTCTTGGTTGGCTCCTTGTCAGAAGCCAAGTTGTAGAAACTGTGCTCTGTAAGAGAGTCAACAGTTTCTTCTCCCTCAGTAGAGTGAGCAGGGCTCTTCTCAGGAGAGGGCTTTGGTGAGGTCTTTGGGGATGGTTTGGGGGTGGACTTCTTTGATGGGCAGACTTCTTTTTGGTGGGTTTGGTGGGCTTTGAAGGACGCTTGGTTCCTTTGGACTGTTTGGAAGTGTTATTGTCCTAAAATAATAAGTAAAATGGTTTAAAATAAAGCGATGTATGTAAAAAAACAAACAAAACAACTTAAAAAGCATAATATACAAAAATTAAATCTTAGATGGCTTTTATTGGCATTTAAAAGTTAAAAAATACTTGTATAGTTAATCTTTTATTATAGTTTTAAATAAAAATTAAAAGTTAAGATTTTTATGTGAAAGTATTATATTTAGATATAGATTTTATTTTAAAAATTAAAAAATATGAAAGAGCAAAGTCAAAAATACAACATATTGAAAAATGAGACGTTTTTATTATGTAAAACATAAAGTTTTATATGTGAGAACTGAAAAGTGTTGACATTATGAGTGACAATTAGTAAAAAAGCTGAATTCTCACTGTCAATTACAAAAATTGTAGACATTATTTTTGACGACATTGTCACTGTCAACATTTTTTTGAAAATTTACTATGTTTTTTCATAGTACACTTAATTAAATTTAAGCAGGCTAGCAAAAATTAACTGTTTTCTGTGTGTTTTTGTACACATTAAAATTAAAAAATTATAAAAATAATTTAAAAAAGTCTCAAGGTTCTTTATTTCTTTATTAAAAATTATATTTTGGAGGTGGTAATATGATATTTTACCTATGCGCTTATATGAAGTTGTGAAGAAAGTTGTTTTCAGTATTGAAAAGGGTAAAGTGTCAGCAATGTCACTTACAACATTCTTTATATGAGGTGGCACATTAATCTAGGCTTAATTGCGCCACTCTAATTTGCTTAACTCCACCCCAGGGGATGATCACAAGCAAATAAACAACATTTACAAGTGTCAACATTATTTTTAATAATAAAATTCTATAGCAACTTACATAGTAACTCACACTTAAATTATTGGATCACCGCTAGCCACCAATCCACTTAATATATTAAAGCCGTAATAAGTGCCACATAAATATTTATAATATGAACATTTCAACAATCAACTGTATGTGCACTGTCTTTTCCAATATAATAATTCAATAAAATTTATAAATGCTCACTTATTTTTTTACTGTAGATGTTTCAGTTTTGTTATTAAAAATAAGTTATGCTTAAAAAGTTAACATTGACACTTTTACGTCATGAAAACAAATAAAAAATAAACTAATTTTTATTAGTAAAAGTAAAGGAAAAATCTGGTTAAATTGAGTTTTTTATTAAGCTTAATATTAAATTGTGTTGAGATGGCCACAATTTCATTGTGTTTTCTGGGTTTGCACCCCTGAATGCTTTAAAAAAAGAATTAAGCTAGCGCAACTAGCAAAAAACATAGGAGATTTAGAGTTTTGAGTCAACAGTGGCCATGTCAACAAAGTGTTGACATGGGCGCTGTTGCCTTATATTGGTGCAAAAATAGATTATCCCTGCAAGAAAATAATGAGCCCTGGGTATAAAGGCATTTATTTCAAGATTTCAACAGTGAGGAAGGCTTCTCCTTCACTATTTATACTTACTGGGGAATACTTAGCTTTTTTGTGCCACCAGAGGCCTGGTGGCATCATTTTCAGTGATACTTATGAAATGGCTTGAAAATTGCGCACTGGGACCTGGGGAGAAGAACATTGGCTGGTATATAATGAACATTGGTTTGGCTGCAGCATGCCAAGGTGCCACAGCTATTATTAAAATCTGCAAGCTATTGAGCTCCTGATTGCGTGATCAAACAATTGCCTTTCCAATTTTCCATTTACCAATTAAATGGACCTGGATTTGTATTTAAACTCAATGTCAGGGCTTCACAGCATGTGGGCCTTGCAAATCCCAACTCATTTGTGATTGGAAACGGGAGATTTCTTTTGGGAAGGCACTGGGCAATGTTTCCCATGATGTTGGTTGTTTTATCTTTAAGAAGGCTAGCTAATTGTCTAGGGCATTCTGGACCCTGAAAACTATGGCAGTTGAGGGAAACTCCAGGTCATTGATGGTCAGGCTTCAAAAAAAGTGCTCATCTCTAGGAAGCAGACCATTTGCCTTGCCAAGAAGGTCATCCAGGAGATACAGAAAATTGCTTAGATTTTCTCTTGCCAAGGAGGCAGAAAAAGTTATTTGAGACCAGAAATCAGGAGAATTGGTCCAAATTAGGAACAAAGCAGGTGCCAAAGTAAAAGACTACAGATCTTAATACATGGAAAAACATGTTAAAAATCTCCTGGAAATTTGGGAGACTTGAGTAACTGTGATGGAGAACAAACAAATGGGAATACAGAGTTTAAGTTGATATCCCAACTTTTGAGACTCAAATTACAAGTAGGCAGGCCCAGGAGCACTTTACAATTGATGTGGGGGACTTGGATGGTGTTGGAATAGAGGTCAAAGTCAAGTGATAGGAATCTTCCTGGGAATATTTCTGTCAACAATTTGTTGGTGGTACCAACTATAGAGGAGTATTTTAATTCTGGACTGTTAGAAACTACTAGAAATGAAGATTCAGTGGGCAGCATTTGTCCAATATCACCTTTGAATTCTGGTCTGGTTAAATTTAATTATTCATTTAATTTAGGAACAGGGATTGAACCTGCTGCTTCTCTGCACTTAGTTGATCACCAAAAAAGTGATGTTAGTGAAATTCCTAATCTTGACCAATTTTACCTGTTGATTTAAGCTATGACCAATCAAATAATTCCAATACAACTTCAGATTGTTGTTTAAACTCTCATGATGACGTTCCCAAAGTGCTTGATGTTGTTTCCTTGATTCCTGGTTCCAAATACTCTGTCTCTGTAGTCCGTCTTTCTCCTGGTCTCCAGTAATTATGTAGAAAAAATCCAGAGTTTCTCTGGTGCTTTGCCTGCTTGGTAGGAATATTACCTGATGCTAATATTCCTGTTATATTGTTGAAATAATAATTATGCTGATTTTAATTACAAAAACTCTAGTTTTAAGTTCCAGTTGCCCCTAGTTCCCCATACTCATCCCCAAATTTCCTGATCTCCTTTACATCTCTCTAATTTATTTTCTTGCTACCATGCTATAAAAGGCTGGAAAACTATATTTTGTTATTTGTTCAATCAATAAAGTCTCAAATTCACCCAAATTGATTTCCTTTTAATCTTGACTTAAACCTCCCAGCTAAACCATGAGATTTCCCAATAATTACCTATGGAAGGCCATTGTGTATAAATGGCTTCTTTGGATAATCTTTCTTCAGGACTTCAAGGCCAGAATTTTGCTGGGCATCAAAGCTGATTCTGGTACCTCTCATGATCCCCATTACTTAGAGAAATCCTGGCGCTGTGTAATTCCAGGAGTCTGGTATACTGCTACCCCTTTATCTCACAGTCCACCCCAAAAAGAAGAGCCTCATACTTATCAGTCTCCAAAGAAGCCTTCAAGTCCCACAGTCTTTCATCCTTTGGCTTCTGTCTTTCTACTTAGATATCTGGGGATGTACTTCTTCTTGGGTTGCTTCAACCCTCTTGTGGGTTAATACCGTCTGTTTGGGGAGCTTTTTCACCTCAGAATGGTGTCCCTTCCTGTGGGATCTTTAGTAACTGGTTTTAATTTCCCTGCCGCCATTCATCATATTGGAAGGTTACTTCCAAGTGGGTGGGTGCCTGACACAATTGAGAGAGAAAACACTAGAATTTTCATCCTGAAATTGGTAATTATTACAAATTTGAATTGAATTTCTAGGCTTAAACTTAATTTCAAAATAAAAGTAAGTGATTGATGTTGTTTAACACTAACTTTAACTTTAGGGTCTGGAAGACAAAACCAAAGCTGGGGAAGATATATTATAGGTAATAAAAACAGCTATATTCATTAACATCAATATGAGAAGGAACCCTAAGGAAATGGAGTCCAAATAACCCAAATTAATAGTTATTAAAATTTAAGCCTTTTATTTAAAGAATAGATAACCTGAGACCCAAAGTGGTCCTGATTGGCTTTTAAGGAGGAAGTTGTTTAACATTTGGGCTACTGAAAGGAGGAAGGCCTCCTGGTTGGATGGGGGATAAATCTTTACCCCATGGCCATGGGGATTGGAAGGTTTCTGGATAATTTCTGAGCTGGAATCTAATTGATTAGAGCCTATGAGATAGCTCTGAGATGTGATGGCATCAGAAGCTTTTAAAAAGTGCTTGAGCTGATTTGGCACCACTTGATTAATTGTCTCTAATTCTTTTCAAATGTGGCCAATACCAGGCCAGTAAGTAATCCAATTTGACCAGTGTTTTATCCCACAACATCACAGAAGAAGCTGGGTGGTCTGTGGGGTAGGAAAAAAATCCTTCACCAACCATATGTGCTAATCCCCCAAAGAATTTAATGGTTTGTCAGGGGTTTGAGGGTGTTTCTTTATATGGAGTGGAAATATTTTTCTATCCAGGGCCAAATGGGGAGTAACTTTACAATACTGAAAAGTTGACTTTTCTCTTGCTGAAAGATAAAAAAGCGGCAATAATTATCTCAAAGGGCTTTTTGAACCCACTAAAATGCCTCTGTCAGGGACCCACTTGGCAGGGAACAAGTTCCCTAATTGGTGGGCCAAGGCCCCTAAGTTAAGCCCTGCTATTACAGAGCCAATGGGTACTGTGATCATGGCAAGATGTCCTAGGTTACTCAAGTAGGCAAATCTTCTGAAAATAGAGCTGAAACAACCAAGCATATAGTATCCTACCACATACGTTAAGAGATAGAAGGAGGCGTAAGGTCTAACCAGAGAAGGTTCAGGAGGAGGCAGAGTGAAGGAACAACCATACTGGAATTTACGTCCCCAGTAGCCAGAGGGGGTATTTAAACCATCCATGTGCTAGGGATTCCTTTTGATGTGCGTCATCTGGAGAGGAGTTGTACCAGTTAGTAGTGGGCGTGGGGGTTTCCAAGGTTAACACCAAAGACAAGAAGGAGGCTAGAAACCAGAACAGGAATAGACTTCCTCTCATGGCTTCAAAAATAAGGTGTCAGAAGATAATGGATTGGCAAGTATATAATAAAGTCTTTATTGTTGGAACAACTAAGTTGAATAAGATTTGAACTCTTAAATAGTCTCCAAAATGGAGGCTGTGAGTTTAAGTGTATATTGGGAGGAGATCAGAGAGATTTGACAATGATGTACATAAATTTCATGGTTAAAATTAATACCTGGCCAATATGATCATTGATGTGGAGCAGGAGTTGTAAGATAATCATAAATTTAAGCAGAACAGAAACAAGACAAGCCACAATATCCTTGTAATTTAAGCAGTACTCATATTGTGCATCAATCAATCTTAAGAGTGGAGCCTCAGTTTCATCTTCTGATTCTATATCCAAGAGCGTCAGGATGATCCCAGGCAGCCAATCAGCAGCTGAGCGGTAAGCAACATTAACACTTAACTTACTAACCTTTTCAAGCTTGATTCAAAGTGCAAAAACGAAATTTGATTCAATAGACTGCTTATAAATAGGTATAGTAAGCTGACTAGTTGAATTTAGACTAACAATAGGTGATTCTTTAAGGTTCCAAGTTTGATCCCTGCTCCAATTGTCCATAGTCAACAAACTGGTGTCAAAAACTTGGTGTCTGTGTTGTTGTGTCTTTGTTGTCCCATTAATGTTGCCAATAAAATTAAGGGAGTCATGGAAGGAATCCCTGGCTGCCTCAAGGGTTTTGTAGCATACTAGTTATATTCCAAAATGCAATAGAATCAATCCTCTGAGAACTTAAGCTTCTTGTTTGCTCATGTATTTAGATGGTATTGCAGTGTTCAAATCTACCTTCACTGAATATCTAGAGCATCTCAAGGCTGTGTTTATTAAGATTTTTGGTGCTGGCCTGAAGCTCAAACCGTCTAGATGTGCTTTTTTAAGTAACATCATTAGTTTTTAGGTAATTAAGTCACTCAGACAAGCATTTTTTCTATGAATAACAAGGTTTAGGCCAATGATAAGATGCTGCTCCTCACTAACCTCTGTGAATTTTAAGTATTCCTAGGAATGATAGGGTATTATTGACAGTTAATTCCTGATTTTACAAGTTGAGTGAAAACCTTGTCCAATTGCGTAAAAATTCCCTTTGAGTGGACTGATAGCCAGCAGCAGTTTGTGAAGCTCTTGAGACCAAGATCAGGGAAGCCCCCATTACGGTCTACCTAGATTTTTATAAGGAATTTATCTTATACATGGATGCCAGTGGAGTGGCAGTAGGTGCAATCCTGGCTCAGCTGGACAAATATGGTATAGATCAACTAGTAGCCTATTTTTCCAGAGTGCCCAACAAGCATAAATAAATTATAGCTTATTTTAAAAGAATGCCTGGCTGTCTTGCACACTATCAAGAAGTTCTGCCACTACATTTATGGGACCTGTTTTTCTGTGGTTACGGCAACTGTGGTAAGTTTGACTCCCTGGTACTCGACACTTTTTCAAGTACCAGGGAGTCAAGTGCTGTATATGTGAATCTATTAGTATTTTTGGCTTAACTGATTTTAAGCTAATTTTTACTAGTAATTTAGGGGTTCAAAACCAAAAACCAAGGTTAAATTTACTTGAAATTGACTCCATTTAATAATTTGGTTAGCTAAAATACCAATTTAAGGGGCAATTTATAAGTAAATTTACTAATAGAAATGAAAAAATCTGTGTTCAACACCCTAAAACAAAAAGTGACCAGTTTGACACTTTTTAAGCCAAATTTTAATTTTATTAATAAAATACATATGCACTTAAATAAAATTTGTTATTTACTATTATATTTTTATTATTAGTGTCCATAGTTGTCAATTAGACTCCCAAGCACCACTATACTGGATTTAGTGGAATATATATTAATCAAATATACCACTTGTTTTACATTATGTCATTCCTGGGTTTGTGGATTAAGTGGTGCCACATAAATTAAACCCAATTTATTAAGATATTTCATATGTACTTTATAAAAAACAGAAATTGACTGCCCCTCTGTTTGACTCTATCCACTTGTCACACAATTGGTTTTGGATTTAACTAATAAAAGGTATGAAATTAAGGCCAAATTAATATGTGACACACTATGAGCACCACTCAACACTCATCCACTAAACACTTTAGCTTGGGGATTAGTACAGAGAGCTTCTTAACACTTTTTCCAACACTATGGTAAATAAATCACTCCCAGCTCCTCACAGCATAAATTAAACACTAATAAACACCTTCCTACTCATTTACTTTTTTAACTTATGTTTTTTTTTATTTTTGAGCATATGAAACTGCCTTGCTTTTGGGTTAACTTTTGAACCCATTTTAAATTTAATCAAGTTTTATATGTAAAAAACATAGTAAATTTGATTTTTCTGCTTGATTCCAGGGATTTTGAAAGTGAGAATTCAGCTTCTTTAAGCAGATTGACTGTGCCAAACTTGTCACTTTGCTATATTTTGAATTTTCAACTCCTAATAAAAGAAACCACATAATATTTTTTTTGCAACTGATAAGGAGCGCTTTTTGGGGAAGCTTTAAATATGGAATTAGGAGAGAAGAGAAGTATCTTTTATTGGATAATATTTTAGACTTATATAGATTGGGCTGTGGTGGAGATTTAGTCGGATTGAACATAGGGGTTGGTCATGTGCAGGATGGGTTCAAGCCACTGGATACTTGGATTGTCATGTGATATTGCTTGGTTACCATACTTGGTAGGTCAAACAGTATATTGAAAGGGCACCAAATCAGGCAATGTCTGGATGTTAAGCAGGTTAGCAGAAGCTAGAATGCCTGTACATCCAGACCCTTGATACAATTATAATCTACTAATTTTTCTGCTATTCTCCATATAATATTTTATATATTTTTTTTAATTCTACTTTTACATTAATTTAGCACTAAGATGTCATTCTGAACCTAACATCTTTGATGCTTCATCATAAATTCACCTATTTTCTATGTTTTAACCTTTCTATATATACTTTGAGTTTCTATTTTGCTTCTATTTACTTTTTTATAATTTTCTTGATAAATAAAGCTTTATTTGCATAACTTTTATTTAATTTTTACTTTGCTTTACCTCTGTATTTATATCTTTCATAATGTTTTATTTATAAAACTAAACTTTTCTTTAGCCAATATCATCCAAATCCAACAAGCCTACCTAGCGCCAAGCCTCCAAGGGCTCCAAGGAACCAGTCACCACCCCCAAGTGTTTCAAGAAGCCTGAAAAGGCAAAGTATCCAACTCCATCTCCTCCACCCCATCTCCTCCCCCTCCACCCTCATCTTCAACTTCCTCCCCCAATTTCTCAAATAAAAGTGATGACTCCCTCAGTGACCACTCTTTTTACAAGTCAGAGGCTGACTCCAAACCCACTAAGAAGCACTGTAACAAGAAGTCAAAGGCTGCCAAGGAGCCCACCTCTTCTTCTGGTAAGAAAAAGGAGGCATCCAAGCAGGCCTCAAAGAACCCTTCCCCTCCTCCTCCTGATGGCTCTTCCCCCTCCCTCATCTGACCCCCTGGATGAGCCTGAGGAATATTCCAAAGAAGTTCAAAGCTTCTGGTCACGTGGCTTGGAATCCACTGATCATTCACAATATCTGCAATATGGACAGAGAGTTGAAAGTCCCCAAGCGCTTCCCCTGTTTTTCCTCATCATGTCAGTAAAGAGTGCCCTGGCTACATCACAGATAATTACATTTTTAACTTTAATAATCAAAAGCGCGCCACCAAGAGCAAGCACTTTGTATGTGAGATTAAGACTTGCGGCCCCCAGCTAAACACCAAAGGTTAGGAGCGGGTTACTTCTGATAAGTGGAGCACACCTGTGAGCCCCCAATCACCTGATAAATTGTAACTGAAGTGGTACCATGTCTAAGTGATCCCCACTTCTGCCAACCTCCACGCTTCAGATCTGGCCATCAAGGTCCTTCAACACCTGCAGCCCAACAATCTTAAGTTGGTGTCCAAATAGGAGCAACTTTTTAAGTTCATCAGCAACAAGAGAATTGCTACCAATCCCCCTCCTCTCAAGGCTTCTGATGTCCTCTCTGAGCTTACGCTCACCCACAAGCTCAAGCAGCTTCCAAGTGGGAAGCATTTCCCCCTTTGTAATGACAAGCCCAGCAGAAATGACCACGTAATCTGCTATGCCACTCAGCAGAATATGCTGGAGTTAAAAAGGGCTTCAACCTGGATAGTTGATGGTACCTTTGCCACTTGCCCCTGGATGTTCAAACAGCTCTGGATGATCCATGCCCAGATTGACATCCAGGTGATTCCCCTCACTTTATTCCTTCTCCCTGGGGCCACTGAAGCCATCTACATCTGTGATTTATCCATCCTTTGCCAAGAACTTTCCCTCCTTCCTGACAACAACAATACCAAGAAGACCCCCTACACCCGCACCAACTCTCCTGCCACTGACAAGGACCAAGCCACCCTGGACTTGGAGAAAAAGATAAGGCTGAGAGCTCTGGGGCCTCACATTTGCATCATGGACTTCAAGCCTGATCAGTTCAATGCATTTGAGCAGCTGTTTAGCAGGGAGGTGCAGGGGTGCCACTTCCACTTCCGCCAAGCAGTTGCTCAGAATGTGCAGGCCCATGCTAAGCTTAGTAGGTTGAGCCAGAGGGACACTTTGGACACCTGCAAATTTGTGCTTGCACAATTTAGTGCCTTGGCTTTTTTAAAGCCAGAGCACACTGTGCAGGGGTTCAAGGTTCTCTCAAAGGATCCTTAAATATCAAAACACTTGGAGTTTAAGCCTTTCCTTGAGTACTTTGAACCCCAGCAGATTGGGAAGGTTGTCACACAGAGGCGAGGCAAGACCCACGCCAAGGCCAGTTTGAACGTTAACCAGGCGGCCATCAAAGGGGAGCTCAAGACCACCTTAGCACTAGAAGCTTATTACAAGAATATTAAGGCCAACTTTGGGCTTCATCCAAAGTTCAATAAGTTCTTATCCCTCCTGCAGCATGAGCAAGAGAAAACCATCTCCAAGCTCAGAGATCTTGCCAACTGTGTCCCCCCATCAAACCTACTACCCGCTCCACTCTCTTCATCAAGGCCATCCAGGGTGAGGCCAAGAACAATTATAAGGCCTCTGAGCTTAAGCATCAGCTTTGAGCTTATTGCCACTGCCCTTCTGGAAGGGGCTAAAATGAAAAGGGGAAAGAGGGATGAAGAGTAAAATAGCTTGCTTGCTTGGTTATATGATTTTTACTTTTAACTTTTTAGCTTTAATTTTTATTTTTTAGTTTTGATCATTCAGTTTTTAGTTTTAAATTTTTATTTTTTATTTGATTAGATAGCACAGATTGTTTTATGTATACATGGCAAGTTTGAGATGAATAGTTATAGTTGAAAGTAATTGAAATATCTTAATTTTTGTTAATTTACTAGTAAAACATAAAATATTCTCATTTGTGCTTACATGAACAATATCAAATAAAGATTAATATTTCTTCATATTTTTCATAACTTATATTTTTTACTTATGTTTATTTTTGGTTCATTGATTTTTTTATGTTAATCAAAAATATTTTTATAATAGTGTAAATTACATAGTAAAATGAGAAACATTTGCTATTTTCTCCTTATTCACATTAATTAAGATACACTTTTTATTGCATTTTGAGGTTTCTAGGGTCACTTTACTATATCTAGCTGTAAGGCTTAATTTTTATAATAAAAGTTTTCAGTACATAAAGATCTTTTGATTAAAAAAGTGGCAATTTCCAGTTGTCAATCAGGGAAAAAGCTAAATTCTCACTTTACTATAGTGTCAAGCACCAGGGAGTCAATCACCAGAGAGTCAAACTTACCATAGTTGCTGTGGTTAAAGATCATTCCTCATTCAAATGTCTTCAAAAACTGGAAGATCCTGGAAGTTGGTTAGCTTTTTTGTGTGTCAGGGATCCAGTCTTGGGCAGCCAACCTGTCATTTCCAGGGGTGACTCAGCCGGGTTTTTTTGCAGGCAATGTCCATCACAAGAGGGGAGCTAACTTAAAAAGATAGGAGGCAGACTTTTCCATCCAGGACCACAAGCCAGCAGCTGGGATTATAGTGTCAATCACCCCTGTGAGGGTGATGTACACAATCCCAAACAGCTTGCCAGAATGGTCAGTTGGGAGGTCAGGTGAGGAAGAAGGCATAGGGTTTGGGGTCACAGGCGGTTCCATGGGCAGGTTGTAAGCAGGGAGATAGTTGAATTTCCCTCTGAACAACTTGGGTGTTTAAAATATCAATGGACCTTGTTGGTAGTATCTAACTGTGGATTATATGTGGGCCAGGGGATTGAGTTTGAGTATCTTTTCTGGGGTGTATTCTTTGAAATCAGATTTCAGAGACTAGTTGGTAAAATGGACAGGTCCAAAGGGTACGCCAGGAGGACAGGAAACTGCAGGCAGTGGGGCAAGAGATCTCAAACTTAATTTGTAGACAGCAAATACAAAATAAGGCAATAGCTGTATGAGCCAAATTAACATAACCTTTATTCAAAAATGGCAATAAGTTTGGAGTGTGGGGTCCTTGGGTCTATATAGTACCCCCCTCCAAACTTAAAATTCTCTATGGGGGTTCATCAGGGCATTGGGAAGGGCAGGGCCAGGGGAAATGGGTGCTTGGGTCCAAAGGTAGCAAAATGGCACTTGGCCCGGGAGTTTTTTCATTGGTCAAGAATCTTGATTTGGCTACCTGATTATCTTGCTTTAGTGTCAAGGTCATGGGACCGGGCTGCAGGCCCGTGCTTCTTTCCTGGGTTGGCTTTTTATTAGTTGCTGGTGTAGACTTCAAGTTTATGAAGCTAATAGTTGCCAAATCAATACCTCCTTTAGGCATTGTGTTAATCCTCCATTTGGTGCCATGATTTCTTTGGTTTTGCTCTTTTTACTGCATGGGTCAACCTTCTCAAATTCAGCTTGTGGGGAATTGATCCCAGAAAAATGCAGGCAGGTGGTCTTGCAGTCCACAGGCTTGACAGCCCGGGGTCCAGGATCAGGGTTTGATTCCTGCTCCCAGGCCTGGGTTTCCAGAGAGGAAGAATTGTCAATCCTGACATTGTGCCTCACACTTATAATAGTATGATTTCACAGTGGTAAATAGACCTGGTGCTCAACACCAGAAGGCTGTTGGGCTCTCCATAATACCCATCATAGCTATAATCTTTGCCAATGCTGATCAATTATATGAGTTAATTGGATATCCTGATGCTCAGATCACTGAAAAAAAGAAAAATACATCTAGCCCTCCAAGCTCTATCCAAGGACACAGTCATTTAAGATTGTCAATTATTTAAGAAATTCAAGGACCTTTACTTGCTATATGAACAACCCATAATGAGAGCAGTAATTATTCTACAGGTCTGTATTTATGCTGAACATGATGATCTAGCCAAGAATTATGAATGGCTTTGTATGAAATACTACTAGGGAAAATATGAGGCACCCTATTCCTGATGTTATCTCTTATTTCCATTCCTGCCAACTTCAATGCCCTTGACTCTAACAATACAAATTCAAGCTTATTCTTCAAAAGCATGCGTTTTCACATTGTGAGTATTGATGCTGTTGGTCCCCTCCCTTGATCCTGATCTGGTTGCTAATTCATCCTGATTGCAGTAGACCACTTCAGCAAGTGAGTTGAAGCCAGGGCCGCCAAGGATATCTGTGGGGTTCCTGGTCACCAGTCCCCAAAGTGTGTCCTGGGTCATAGTAAGGGACCAGCTTGTAGGAGTTGTCATTTTCTAGTAGTGAGAGGTGGCCTGCTAGAAGTTTGTACCTAGCCTGCATGACTGCAAACTCTTCCAGTACTTTTCCAATCAATAGGTGGGAATCCCCACCATGCACTTGTACTTCAGCTGACGCCAACCCCTCTGTGGGCTTGTACCAGTCCTTCAGCAACATATTAAACTCATTTCCTATGAACTCTCCCCCCTATCTGTCATCTCAAGATGACTAGTTAATCTCCCACTCCCCCTGGGAAGACTTACTGGTGGCAAATCTTCTACAACCTTGACAATAGGTGTCCTCCTTCTCTTGACTAGGATAAAGATATGAGGTAACTCACTAATAGGGCTTGTCTTTATTACTAGAGATTTAGACAGGGGTTGAAATAGGCTTTTATTCACTTTTAGAAGGAAGATCCCCTTAGAAACCTTCTGATATATTTGCCTGGGTCAGGGAAACAATATGAGCTTGCCAATACTTGGAGTCCTCCAACATTCTCTTGGACTCCTTTTAATTGGTCTTGGGCTCCTGCACTTTAATCCTGGGATCCTGTGCTTTGCTCTAGCTCCAGTCCCTTATTTCCAGCTCCAGCTCCTTTATCTTGGGCTTATGAACCTATAACTTGGTCTTCAACTCCTTCTGTAGTTCTTGTGGACTTTGTAATCCACTTGATTTAGTTCCTGAAAAGCCTCAGATAGCTTCCCTTTTTATAGCTACTTGCTTCAGTCCAAAATCTCTCTCAGAACTCTGGTTTTTCAAAGCTTAAACTATCCAGTTTTTCTCCTTCTATAATATATTAAACTTTAAAACTTACTTCAGCCAATGAAAGCCCTGAATTTTCTGCTTCTGCTCCTCATTTTTAGGCTTTAACTCTTCAGTTAAAGCCCTCAAAACACAGATTGAATAAACTTTGGCTTGCAGCCAATCAAACGCCTTAATTTAACAGTTTTGCCAAAAAGGTTTCCCCAGATGGCCTGTCCTTGACCCTGGTTTAAACCTGAAGCTTTCTTGCTACAAATAAATAACTGCTCTGTGTTTCAAACAGTTTTGCTGTAATCCCCGTCACGTTTCTCTGGAAAATCTTGAGCGCTTTTGCCTATGTTTTACATAGGGGATTTTTGAATCTTTGATTCTTCAACTTTCTCCAAGTTTCCCCAAATTTTCTTCAGAATTTCTCAGTTTCAAACTTGCCTGTTGCTTGCCTTTTGCCTCTCCTAGTTGTTCTCAGCAAAATTTTCTTATTTGCCTTCACAGTTTCTCCATTCTGTTTCTGGCCACTTTCCACATTCCTTTCACTCAATTAAATCTTAATAAAAACACATTTCAAACACTGTAAGCTATTTTTTATCTTTTATCTTTTAAATAATATGATAATTAATTATTTCTTCATATTATACTATTGGAAGTTTTAAATCATTATTTCACTGCTTCTTTCTTATAATTTTCTCTTTCTCAAGGAACCAAAACAAACATTCTAGCTCCTGTATTTAGTCCAGCTAGTCCTTCCAAGCCATCTTCAAGTTTCTCAGCTAGTCATATATCATCATCTTATGGTCCTTCAGCCAGTTCATCAACCACCTCTTCTAGCTCTTCAGTCTAGCCAGCAATCAGTCCTTCTCAATCATCAAACAGCTCATTTTAGTCACCAAACAGCTTAAACCAGTCCTTCAGCTACTTCTTCATCCTGCTCTTTTGGTCCTCTGGCTACTCCTGCTTCATAATCAGATACTCCAGCATCATAATCTTCCAACTAATTCAATCCTGCCTCCTGATCAGCTATTCCTGCATCATGATCAGCTAGTCCTTTCCTTCAACATGATTCAACAGTCCCTCAACTAGTCTTCACTGTGATCATAAAGTCCTTTTTACTAGTCTTCACTGATGATCCCACAATATGAATTGCCTTGGTTCTTAATTTCAGTCCCCATTACAAGAACCTGTAAACACAGGTATGAGTCTACATTGAGCTGGAGTTTAACTGGGTGCTTGCAAGTGGCAATTCACTTAGGCCATTCAACCATAGATCATTCAAGTCTATGCAGTTGTCTTTACTAACCCAGGTGATTAAGTCTGAGCTTTCAGTTGCAAAGTAATCAGCTTTACTTCCCAGAGGCCTGATCACACCAAGTTCTTCAGCTGCTTCCCTTAGCAACCTCCTTGGTGACACCCCTGAGCATATCTATGCCCTCTAATGCTCACTTTGGGATTTCCCCAAAGCTCCCATAGGGACATAAACAAGGACACCCTACCAGTCCATTAGGTAGAGTCCTTGCTCATAAACCTCCTGTAAGTTTATCAGGGTATGTAGAGCTCTCAAAGCACATCCCCTCCCTGGCAGCCCGCATTACCCTCCAGGGGTCTAAAAACTCACAGCCCTGGAAGCCACATTGCCTAGAATGCTGGCACACTCTCCTACCCTGGCAGCCTACGTTACCTGCCAGGGTCTACACAACATCCAGCCTGAGTAACACATGCTACCCATCAGGCTGAATCACTCCCCACCCCAAGTAACTAAAGTTTCCTGATGAGCTATCTCATTCCTCACCCCTAGCAGCCACAGTTCCCTGCTGGGCAAGGACCTCTAGCCCACAGCAGCCAATATCTTCTTCTGGGTGGGGAAAACTTTTGCCTCTAGTAGTCTTTCCCACCTACTAGCCAGGCATTACCTTCTCTAGTAGCCATTATTCCCTACTAGGCCTCTAGCTGCAACAAACTAACAACACACTATCAATATTTAGCATAGTGTCTTTATTTGAAGCCAAATCAATCCTCACCTGCAAAGCTGCTCACATGTGAACCATCACAATATCACTGCTAATACTGTGGCTAACTTCCTGCTAAAGTATATATTCTATCAACACATATTCCCCCAGAATTTGCTCTCAAAAATGTGACCAACTTTAAAAACAGATTAATTGCATACATTGTGGAAGCTATGGGCACTGATTAATTCTTCTTAACCCCATATAATTCATCAATTAATAGGGCTGTTGAGCACGCCAATTCCACCCTTGTCACTATTATGATAAAGCTCATCCTCTCAGACACTTCCAATTAGGATATGTTCTTTTCTGCTGCCCTTTTTTACTACCTAAGCAAGCACCAAATAACAGGAAAATCACATTTTGCCTTGCTTTATGGATGTGAAGCTACCACTCCCAATCTTGGGACTCCCACTAGCAGAGTTTGATGCCAATATTAACCCAAAAGCCCATTTGAAATAAATGACCAATAAGATTATTGAAATTCAGGCCTCTGACTATAATATTAATACCTTATAGCTGTTGCCCTCCAATGCCTCTAGAGCCTCACTTCCTGGTTTTCAGATAGTTTATCTATTTCTATACTACCAAAATTGTACTGGTGGTTGTGCTCACAAGTTTGACTCTCTGTGAGTTGGGCCCTATGAGATCACTTTTAAGAAGGGGTTCAAATACATTATCAAGCTGATGTCCTCTGGGCGTCCTTTCTCTAGGGTTCATGCTAAATTCATCTGCAAGTATCAACTTCCTGCATCCAATATTGAGGTGAGATATTATAAACTGAGCCAGTAATGCTATTTGAATATACCAGTAACTTGTTATACTTGCAAAGATCTAATTGGGATTTCTTGTTAGTTCACTATTTCCCCCATTTTCATAAATGGGTTGACTTTGATTTCTATGTGTTCCAGATTTTACTACCTTAGTTATTCTGATACTGGTATAATTTCAAACTCAACCAGCCCCCTTGTCTATCTGGTGAACAATTCCCACTCCCATTCTACTATATAAATATAATTCTCTCTTTAAATAAAGAAAATTTTATCCACTTTTTTGTTATATTTTATATTCTTGCAAGAGCTTCTTTCCTTTTTCTAAAGGAAACATCTCTTTTATCTTTCTAGTAAATTAAGATATATCCTTTAATTTTTCCCAAAGGCTAACCCCAGGCTATCTTTGAGCCTCAAACATTTTTTAATGAAGGTTCTCTGATGTGTCTTCTTATATGTTGTTCCTAAGAGCCAAACACAACATCCTGCATTAAAGCCAGGGACCAACTGGATTGGGGTGCCAATATTCAAGTGAAAGTGTTCTACTTCCAGCACTTTTTACCTAGATTAAGCCCAGAAAACTCTTCTAGAACCTTTCTCACTAACATCCTAACATTAGCTTCATGAATCATAAAAACTTTCTGAGTCATTCCTTATGGGGTGTTTATAGCTTCTAAAATAGGTTTTCAAACTCATTTACTAAGAATCCCTTTCCTCTGGTGATAAGGGTGAGCCCTTTTGATGGTCTATTACAATTGTTTCTGGTAGGTTGGCTCCTGGAAAATCTTCTGCACTGTTGCTTATGCTGCTCCTCTTGTCCAAAATCTGGGTAGAAGATATAAGGAATGTAATCCATGCTCCTAACTCTTATAGAACTTGGTAGGGGTTGTAAAAGTTTTTATTAATATAATGAAGATCCCCTTTGAAACCTTCTTGAAATGCAACCATTTTCAGACTTTAGGTAGCATACTATTACTTTATAGACCATCAGATCTTTCTTTGTGATTTAAAGGAGAAATTTTTCAAGTTTGAAACCCAAGGAGGTGTTAAAAATTAATATTCTTTAATGTAAATCTACACTAGCACCTGCTCAGTCAACTACTCTTATATAGCTTCTCCTTGTCTTCTGCTATATCCTTTTTAGGCTGGTTCTTTGAAAAGCTTAACTCATCTGAAAACTTACTTTTTTATAATAAAATAAGCTTACAAGATTACTGTAATTAATCCCATTGTATTTCCCTTCTCTTTCTGAGTAAATCCATTAAGCTTTAAGATATTCTACCACTGAAAATTATCAGTATATAAGCTCAAAACTCAACTAAAACCATTAATGTCCTTTATTCTTTGAAATCTTAAGCGCTTTTCTTGGTGAAAGGTTTGCTGCCTATTTGGGTTTCAGCAAAACTATGAAGCATAGCAAAGTGATGACAGTTTGAATCGTGGGCCTCAAACAATTTCCCTGCTTTCTACAATGTTTTACAGTGTTCAAACTCACCTCCTTTCCATAGAAAACTATTAGTTGCTTTGTTTTTCTGGGTTATTCTCATCATTTTTCTCATTATTCCCCCTAGGATCCAAACCCGTAGCTCACATTTTTCCCAACCCACTTGGCCTTTTGCACCTCTGGTAAAATATCTTCAGAGAACCCTGAAGGGCATTATCTTACTGTTTTGCCGTGCTGTTTTGCTTCTTTTGCTGTGAATGACCCACTTTGTGGAAATGTTGAGCCACCCATGTCAGCATTTCCCTAAATTGTTTTGTTATGTGTCAAGTTCTGCTTTATTATTTGACGTAATAAAGAACTCAGAAAAAAGTCTTAATAGGTAAGACTGGTGGTTCTGGCTTTAAGCCATATTTGATCTAGTATGATTAATAGATATCTTCCTAGCAAATGGAAGATGAGTATCAAGGATTCAATGTCAAAATCAATGAGCAAAAATGAACCTATTCTATTGGAAAAAATACATTTGAATTTATACCCAAAGGTTTGATCCTAATAGCCTAAGTGGAGGCACTCCAAGTGGCAAGAGGCAGGGAGGGATCTGAAAGGCTCAGTTATTGATGACAACCCATATTTGGGTAAATAGAACTCAGCAAGTTGAAAGTGAAAGCTAAGGCTTTTTCATGAGTCATTCTGAAGACCACCATACACTAGGCCAACTGTAACCCATAATGAATTCAAATTCTCAACATTATGCTCCTTCTCTCTTGATCCACCTCAGAGAAATGTTGAAACATTTTTCCGAACCATTCCAAACTTCTTCTTGTAGCTTAAAATCCCACATAGCTATAAAACATAAAATCAAGCCCTCATAGATGGCCTCCATCTATGCTGTACTTTATAGGCCCCTATCAGTGAAACCATTCAGACTCAGGCAATAAGTCTCTTGAGTGAGTTTCACTTAGACTTGAACCCTGTCAGTGGCCTCTACCTAGGTCATCTAAAGCAATAATATTGCATGTACTATAACTGTTTTTACTCACCCAAGTGGCCATCTTGAGCATTCAGATGCAAAGTAACTGACTCCTTTTCCAAGAGACCTCCAAATCATCAAGCTCTGAAGCTGTATCTCTGGAAAATCATCTTAATGATGATTCTGAGCTATCCACTTTTTCCCAGAAACTTTAAGGCTTTCCTAAAGCTATACTTAAGGCATTGAAATAGAAACTGTTACAACCAAGATCACTCCCCTGCCTGCTAATTTATCTCACAATAAGCAGGGGGCACTCAATCAGTTGCCCCATGACATGACTAAGGGTATGGATTAATCTGGGTGCAATGCCAAATTGTGGGCACTATCTTCTAATTAGGAGCGGGCCAATTCAACACCCTGATCCCTTGCTTGATTTATTCCCAGCCCAAACCTTATGTTAACCTGCCACTGTGCCACTCCCTGGTGAACTTGTGGCTTCTCAATATGATATATTAATTATGATTCACTCTGATAAACAATATCTTATTCCTATTTGTGCCCTTTCTATTTGAACAATCTCTTTCCTGATCTAAATACTGTATTGCAATTGGTTCAGGTGCAACAAAAATTTACCCCCTTCCCAGATAAATTAACCCAACTGTATTATCTCCCCAGTAATTATCAGGAATTTAATGCTACCCCAGCACATACATGCCTGGGAAGAACCCTAGCTTTATTATCATCTCAGATAGTCAAAGAATACCTATACTTTCTTTGGTACAACTATCCTAAGGCATTACTGTGATCCTTCTTTATTATTAAAAAGGGGGCCACCTTGTTAATACCACTTAGGCATAGGCCACCTGTTGCAACATATTTGATTACTCCCTCTTGGGAAAGCAATTCCCCATTCAACTCTCCAGATTTTCCCTAACTAATCATTAAGTTGACGGCACTCTTATCATTTACCCATCTATTAAAGGGGTCAAAAATTTCAAGTCCTAATCAGAACACTACTTGGACAAGCCTCATGACTGCCATGACGTACATGATCAACATGTAACTTCTCATGATACTATATAATAATCTAAACTCATATCTAATAAAGTATCATTTTCTTCTTGATTTCCTCTTTATCTTGTTTACTATACTTCTCAGAAGTATATACTTGACAGTGGTAGCAGAAGTAGGTTATCCACACCTATGCAACTTAAAGAAAAATTTCTCAAAAGAAAAGAACCAAGAAGATGGCACTCCCCAATGACTAGAAACAGCATGAAGAAGGCCAGGACATGACCATGGGATTCACTATCTTTAATAATATCCTTGTACCAATCAAACAGTACAGCTTTCTCAATACTCAAGGAGTCCTGAACCCACCTTTGGTTATTAAAGTAACCAAAATACCCAACATTGTATCCCAACACCTATGCCCAGTAGAAATTGGAACGTTCTCAGGACTATGCCAAAAAATGCCAACCTATGGATTCAAAGCACCAAAAAAATTTACACAAGTAGGCTACCCCGCAGACTCTGGGCCAGTGAGATATCCCTTTGTGTCATGGGGGCTGCCTCATGCTTTTTAAGAAAATGGCTTGAACAACACCCCAATTATTGTGATCTGAGGCGCGGCACAGAGTCACAACAGGAAATTCTAACCTTAGGATCGGATTTGTACTAAGTATTGGTTAGAATAGCAGGAAAGCTATGCAATTACCTTGTGGCCCTGAATGAATAATATCTACTAGATGTGGCTAGAGAGGCGCCAAAGTATGTGGAGACACAAAGACAAAAGTTTGAATAGAACTTAAACTTTATTGGTAGAAAAGTAATAAAAAATTTATACTGTGTAGCTTTACCACAAAACAGTACATGGACAGTAGGATCACTTGCCACAGGCATGAGTGGGGCAAGTGAGTTGCGCAGAATCAGGAAACCAAACAATTGTATTTCCCAATTTGGAGCCAGCCTCCTTTCAAAGGGCAAAAGTAAAAGAGAGGGATTTGTACTTAAAATAACCCAACAAAGGCAAAATCAAAACACAGTGAATGGCGGCATTCACAATATTGACCTCCTCTAGATTGGCCTTAGGGTGTGGTACTTGCAGAGGAACTTGGCATGCACATAAGCAAACATTTGACCACTAGAGAGGAGTTTTACAATATACTCTGACCCTCATTTGAAAGTCACTTCCAAGGGCCCAATCCATAACAAGTCTAGCTTATGAGCACGTCCTCTTACTTTATGTTGATAATAAAGAACATGATCCCCAATGTAGAACTCAGGAAGGGGAGATCTTCCAGAATTTTCAGGGGAGAGCTCAAGCAGCTTGGTCTTATAGGCAGTTGTGTATGCAGAGGCCTGAATATCAATGATTCAATTGACTAGATCTTTGATATGGTCATCAGAATTCATGGCCTTATCAGAAGAGATTAGGGGGGCCCAGGAGTAACAGAGTGGTGGCTTCACAATCATACAATATAGCAAAAGGGGAATACCCAGTGACACAATGTTTGCTAAGGCAATAGGCAAAGAGAGTAGCGGGTGAGTATAGATCCCAGTTGGCAGCGTCAGAGTAAGTGAGTTTCCTCATAATAGAAACCAAAGTTGAATTTGCACACTCAACTGCCCCATTGGTGGAAGGATTGTAGGGGGCAGAGAAAGACTGGTGAGACCCCAAGGCTTCAACAACAGAGGTCACTAATTTGGTGTTGAAATTTGTCCCATTGTCAGACAACAACACTTATTGGCAACCATGGCAAAAGAATACATCTTGCAGTAAGAAGGCAGCGGTTGTTTTGGCAGTGATGTCCTTAGTAGGGAAAGCTTCTACCCACTTGCTAAAATGATCAACCACAATTAGGATAAAGCAGCAATCAGAGCAGGAGCAAGGGAGAGGTCCTAAAGTGTCAATACTGACAGTGTGAAATGCATGTTAAGGGGGAACTAGCTTGTATTGTGGGTGGCAGCTTTGGGTTGTTGGAGTTAGCAGTTATGACAACTAGCAATAACATCTGGGGTCAGCAGGTGATGATTTTCCCAGAAGTAATTTTTCTGGAGCCAGGCATAGGTCTTGGCAATGCCTCCGTGCCCTGTCTCCTTATGAGCTTGAAGCACCACCAAAAGGCTAAGACTATTCCTTACATAAGGCAGGTAGTTATCCTGTACTTTCTTGAAGAGCTGATTGCCACGTATGAGCGTGTCTTCAGATAACTTAGAAAGGGTAAATTGGACTTCTTCCGTCTTGTTTACCACAAGGAAGGATAACAAATTAGCTTGTACAACCTGTCAGTCTCAGCAGGGTATAGAGCAAGAATGGGCATTCTGGACAGTACATCAGTATTTTGATGTTAAATTACAGGGCAATGCAGCACAGTGAAGATGTATCCTTGCAGGTGGAGAGCCCATCTGGCTAGTTGTCCTTCTGGTTTTTTGAGTTGTTGTAGCCATTTGAGCAAGGCGTGGTCAGTAACCACAGTGAAATGGGTGCCATACACATAATGGCAGAACTTCTTGACAACATGCAGCACAGAAAGGCATTCTTTCTCTGTTACACTTTAATTCTTCTCATGCTTATCCAGGACACAAGAGGTATAAGCCACAGGGTGATCCACATCTTCATCATCCAATTGCGCCAAGATAACTCCAATGGCCAGATCACTAGCATCAGTATATAGGACTCATTATTTTAGTCATGATATACTAGGATGAGAGCCTCTTTGAGCTTTTGCTTGAGGGTCTTGAAGACTTGTTGCTGGCTAGCAGTCCATTTAAAAGGGACATTACACAACATTTAGACCAAGGGCTTGCAAGTGTCAGCAAAATTGGGGATGAACTGTCTGTAGTATCCCATCATGCCCAGAAAGACTTGAACTTCTTGTAGATTGATGAGCAGAATAATTTTGTCAATGGCCTCAACCTTCTTAGTCATGGGGAAAATTCCTGTCTGAGTCACCTCATGTCCCAAGAATTTAAGGCATTCCTTGAAGAAGGCACACTTAGATGGCTTTAACTTGTGTCCAGAATCACAAATCTTTATGAACACTTCCTTAAGATGGACCAGATGGTTGGTAAAAGCAGCACATAAGACAGTTATATCATCTAAGTACACTAGGACACACAAGAGCTTTAAATTGCGGAGGATGGAGTCCATGGCTTGTTGGAAAGTAGCTGGAGCATTGTAGAGTCCTTGTGGCATTTTTGTAAGCTCAAAAAATCCTTTGAAAGTGATGAGCTCAGCCTTATGTCTATTGTTAGGAGAGAGATCAACTTGCCAGTATCCAGAGGCCAGGTTCATGACAGAGAAGAACTTGGAGCCCCCAAGGCGGCAGAGAGCATCATCAATGTGTGGTAAGGGGTAGGAATCCTTTTTGGTCAAAGAATTCAGTCATTGGCAATCTATCACAATACAATGACCTCCATCCTTCTTTTTCAGTATGAGCAAGAAGTAGGCCCTTGGGCTTTGGTAAGAAGCAAGCAGTCCATTGTCTAAAAGTTGTTTGAGCTCTTTAGACACTTGAGCATCCTCTTGTGACTGCAGCAATAGGGTTTAGCGCGGAAGGGGGAGTGTCACCAGTATCAATCTGGTGAATGACACCTTTGGCTAGACCATAATCAGTTATATCTTTAACAAAGATATCTAAAGACTGATCTAGAAAATCCAGCCCCTCCTTCTGTTGTACCGTGGATAGTTGTGGGAAACCTTGAGCAGTGAATAAGGACAGGACTTGGGGCTTGTCTTCAGGTAAATTAAAATCCTGAAACATGCCAAAGGGATGTAGCAACAGGACATTGGGAGCATTCAACAACTTGCCATAGCCAAAAAAATTCCCTCTAGACACTTGTATGAGGAGAGCAGTTAAGTTAACAACCAGCAAATGAATGGGGTCTTTATGAGAGACATCCAAGATTCATGGGCATAGGTAGGGCTTGTTGCGTCCTAGAGAGGGAGAAGAGTATAACTCTAGAAACGTACGCTCAGGTAGCTCATAAGATATTTGTGAGTCTAGGATGGCTTGAAACCCAGGGGTAATGGTTACAGCAGAAGTGGCCAAGAGAGGAATCCATTCAGACGCAGGGCAAGCCATAGGGGGACACTTCATGTTGGATGAATGTGTATGGTATTTTAGTGTGAATACACTGTGGGATACTCTAAGGCACACTTTTTAAGGTGCTTCCCAGGAACTTTAACTGGCTCTTCAAAGATTAAGGTAACATTTATCCTAAGATAGAGAGGTAGCTGTCCTTTAAGTTGATGATCCCATTGTATTCCCTAAGAAATTGAGTACCAACTAGGAGGTTGTAGCTCTCATTCTCCAAAATAGCAACAGGTGCAGCCAAGAGTAGTTTGCCAAAACACATGGGAAGAGCAGAATTAGCTCCTATAGCGCGATTCATGGACAGCCCAGCTGTGCTGTACCGGGTGATAGTTAAGGTTGGGACAAATTTGAGCTTCTTGATAAGATACAAGGAGACAAAATTGACAGGAGACCCTGTGTCTAAGACAGTCTTAATTTTCATCTTTTGGATGGATATTTCCACACAAGTGATAGTACAACCAAAGGGAGGGAGAACAGCCAGAATGTTTTGGGCTTCTGCCAGTTCTTTGTCCCACTTTTTATTCATTTATCTTAGGCAAATGAACTCCTTATAGACCGTCTGGAGAGGGATCAAGACTGAGAAATTTTTGAACACAGCGTCAGCAACCTCAGCAGCTTACTTGGAAGATTTGACAAGCACAGGAGATCTCTTGGCTTGAGTGATATATGGGCAAGAGACTTCCTCCTTGGCTTCAGGCATAGGCTTAGTGATTGTTATAGTTTTCCCAGAACGTAGCTTAATACAAGAATGCAATAGTTTCTGGGACAGCCAGAACTGAATACCCATAGGTATTGTGATCTTCTTTATCAGAATTGTCCATGTCAGAGTCATCAAAGATGTTATGGAATAGCATCAAAATGGGAAAAGCCTCAGTGTCAGAAGGCTCAGAGTCAGCAATGGAGGGGGGAATTAAAGAAGACTGGGAATAATTGTCAACCAAGAGCGTCTCTGCCTCTACGTTGACTTTTCTTTTCCTACCTGCTCCTTGGGATTAGCACCTTCAACTTGAGGATCAGTGCAGACTCAGGAATAGTGACCTATCTGACCACAGTTATGGCAACCCTGGCGTTGAAGAAGATTATGCAAGTTTATGGTTAGGATACACGGGCCACATGAAGACAAACCAAAGGTAGAGGTGGCACAACTCCCGCACAACTGCCCCAGAATGGGTAAGGTGCATATCTTGCAATAGTGTCTTTATGCTATTCATTAGGAAAGCATGGATTTATGGGCCTTGAAGTGAAGACACAGGAGCTGGTTGATCTTAAGGGCATGAGCGCAATCCATGTATGCTTCATGTGCAGTCAACTGGCAGTATGTGATCAGTTGTTGTCTTTCCATGTAGAACCTGTCTGAAAATACAGCTAGGGTCTCCTTTGGCTTGTAAAGCAATGTGCATGAAAGCATCATTCTTCACTTCCAAACTAAGGTCACCACCAAATTTGTCAATAATAAGTTGCTTCATATCTTCCCAAGTCTCAATGGTGGGGAGCTCTGATACCACTACCTCTTGACAGGTCAGGTGCAGACAGGTTAGAATGTGTTCCTTCTTAACCTCATCTGAGGCTCTTCTCATGGCAGTTTTGTAGATAGTTAGGAAAGCTGCAATGGTTGAAGTTTTAGGGTCAAAGACTTTCTTAAAGATAGGCTTGAAGTGTGCTTCTGGAGTTGGACCACCATTGTTGCTATCAATCACATTTATACAAGGGAAGAATTCAGCTTTGGAAGCAGTGGAGGTCTGGTATGACCCACAGCTGGCAAGCACTTTCCTCAAGGGTAGCCAAGGTTTCAGTAGTGTAGGTGCCCGTATTATTAGCTAGGGTGGTCTGCTGCTCAGTAACATCCAGGCGCTGACCCTGTGCTGTTACTACCAAGGACAGTTCAGGCAGTTTGTATGTAAGAGACGGACCCACCAAAAGGCAAGGGGTGAACCTGTCATTCACTGAATCAATTAATTCACTCATTAAATGTATGTCTTTATCAAGCTCAGAGTGGTCTTGTTTCAAATGGTCCATCTCATTATCTAGAGCTATCAACTCCCTAGCACAGTAGGTGTGGGGAGCTCCTGACAAGCCAGGGCAACAACCATCTTTGCCCACAACATCAGGTGGACTAATTACAGACACCATCACCTTATGAAAGGTAGCAAACTCTTGTTGTAAGTCAGCAACCTGAGTTGTCAGCGCAAGCACTTGAGGATCAGGCTGAGGGACTTTGGGGGGGAATCCTGACTGCAGGTAGATGCTCTTAAATCTTGAATAACATCCCAGAGCCTCTGTTCTCTATCTGCTAGCTCATTGGATGGAGGAGAAGGTGGGGCATCTGCTTTGGAGGCAGACAGTTCATTCACTTGAGTCTGGAGTTTGGCAATGGTAGTGGCGGTAGCAGCCCTTTCTTGAGCAAATTCTTTGCTAAGTTTGTAGAGGCCTTTAGCATCAAGGGCTTCTACTTGCTGTAATTAATCAAAGGAGTACGCACTGAACTTATTGAGCTACTGCACAAGTTGTTCAAATTTGGTGAGATAGGTGTTCAGGGTGGAATCTACTTGGGTGCAACAGGGCTGTTCCAACTGATGAAACTCATGTAGACACTCTCTGATGTACTCAGGGATAGACTGGTGCATTTATTCAATGGATGTGACCAAGTGGGTTTGGGAGGTGACAGAGTTGCGCTGATTGTCTGATATCAAAGAAAACAGGGAGTGGATCCACTGCTGGTAGGCTGCAAACTGATCCCAGTGATGAGTGACAGCGGCCTGTAGTAATGAAATCTCCTGAACCTGAGCCCTAATACCATTTGATGATGGGCTAAGACGGGTTGTACAAAGGACAATAATAAGTGTTCAGCAGAGCCAGTTGCTGAGAGGAGATGCTGTGGAAATTGTGGAGCTACAATCAATTTGTAGTATTATGCTCAGCTGAACTGAAGCTTGAGGCAAGGGATGGCTCTGTCACGTGCTATCCCAAGGGCTACTTCTATGACTTGATCCAAGTCAGGGGTACCCAAAGGGTAGACCACTAGGCGGGGAGCATTCCCAAGGTTCAGCACAGTAGGAACAATAGATGGGTCTGTGATGTCTTCCTTGATAGATTGGCTGGTGATTTCAGGTGCACTTGGATCTTGTATAGGAGGAGGCAAAGGACCTGGAAACAAGGTTGCAAAAGGGATAATCAAGGGGTTTACAGCCGCTGTAGTGAGCACCATTTCTGTTGTGTTCTGAGGCGCGGCACAGATACACAACAGGGAATCCTACTCTTAGGATTTGATTTGTGCTAAGTCTTGGTTAGAATGGCATGGAAGGCTATGTGATTACCTTGTGGTCCTGATTGAATAATATCTTCTAGAAGTGGCTAGAGAGGCACCAAAGTATGTGAAGACACAAAGACAAAAATGTGAATAGAACTTAAACTTTATTGGTGGAAATGGAATGGAATATACACTGTATAGCTTTACCAAAAAATAGTACATGGACAGTAGGATCACTTGCCACAGGCATGAGTGGGGCAAGTGAGTTGCACAGAATCAGGAAACTAAACAATTGTATTTCCAAATTTGGGGCCAGTCTCATTTTGAAGGGCAAAAGCAAAAGAGAGTTTTTTGTCCTCAAAATAGCCCAATAAAGGAAAATTAAAACACAGTGAATGGCAGCATTCACTGCACCAATCACTGCAAAGTCTGGGATATATACAAAGCTGCCTTCCCTAAAAAGTTTGCCATGAAATACTTTGATGTATTAATTGTGACAGAACTCAAAACCTTCAAAATTACAGGAACCATTGAGGAGTACATTGCAGTATACAAAAGCCTATGTAACTGGGCTCTTAACACTATCAGCTTTGACAAACTTGGTCCACATTTAGACTTCTATAATGGCCTCCACACACATACTGGACAACAGTTTGACATGACCCTCTGTAAGAACCTTGAAGATATATCCTTGAAAGAAAAACATGCAGCTCAAAATTCTGAGAACCTATATGAACAAGCAAACACAAGGAGAGTCCTACAACTAAAAAGGAGTCTCTTCCTAATAAACAGAACAACTGAGCTAATAATACCCATCCACAAAACGGGAATCACACTGTGCAAGCTAACCATGCAAGCACTGAAGACACAAACAAGGAGGGAAAAGCTCAGGGGAGTGCTTTGGCAAGCCTGCCTCCCTCACTTTACAAGACTTGTACAGGGACCAAGACATGGTTCCAATCACCATGATCCAAGTCCCCTCCAGCAATTCTCTACTGTTTGCTGCCCAAACTGTAAATAAACTTCTCATTTATCCTTTCTGTTTTTGCAGGTATCAAGTCACAGCATTGTTTGACATTGGAGCAGATAAATCTCTTATCAACAAGAAATTCACTGACTTCATGAAACTACCTACCACCCAAAGCAGTATCAGGAGAGTCATCATGGTGGATAATAAAAGTACACCAGTCACTAAGAAAGCAAGACCTTTCCACGCCCAAATAGAAGACTTGCAAACTACGCTTTGTGGCCTAATCATACCAATCCCCAAGTACAATATTATACTTGGTTCAGATTGTATGAGAAAGACAATCCTCATATTGACTGGGATCTTGCTACCCTCACCATAAACAAGAAGAGATGCACCATCACATGTATCTAACCCACCTTGACACCCTCACAAGGAACCACATATTTGTAAAGATTATTGAAATGGAAGAATAAAGGGACACCAGTAAAATCAATTGAGTATCTGTATGTACAAGGTCATCCACTTTAAGAATAATTTAACCCAACTTGAAAAGGACTACATCTGAGACCAACAGTTAGTGAGTTCCCCTCTGTCTTCCAAGAAGCCCTTCCAGGGTTACCACCCAACTGTGGCATACAACATAAAATCAATCTCAAAGGAAGTGTGCCTAGGCACGGCCTATCTACTGCCTCACACCACAAGAGGATGACATGCTAAAGGCCTATATAGACAAGCCCTTGAAAAGTGAATCATATGATCTTCTAAATATCCTTTTGGTGCAGCTGTCTTTTTTGTAGCAAAGAAATATGAAGGACTCTGCCTAGTCACAGACTACAGGGCGCTCAACAAGGTCATAATTAAGAATTGGTATCCCCTGACCCTGATTAATGTCATTTTTGATGCCCTGGGGGGTTGCAAGTCTTTACAAAAATTGACTTGAGAGCATGTTATCACCAAATTTGTGTGAAACCAGAGGATATATCAAAAACAGTCTTCATAACAAAGTATGGTTCCTTTAAATGTGTGGACCTTAACTTTGGCATTACAAATTCTCCAAGCACTTTTGTAATATTTATGAATGAAATCTTCAAGGAACACATCAGAAAAAGGGCAAGTATCTACCTGGACAGCATAATCATATACACTCCAACTGTAGAACAACACTGGAAAGACATTTGCCTGGTCCTCTGAACTCTCAAAGATAACTAACTTATAGCCAGACCCTCAAAATGTGACTTATTCTTGTCCCTACTCCCATTTTTAGGACATATTATCAGTAAGGATAGATTAAATTCAGACCCAGAAAATATATGAGCCATAATCAACATGCCAGCACCGCAGAATAAGAGTGAGCTTTGTATATTCCTAGGAATTGTAGTTTATGTCAGAAGATTCATCCCTTACTGGGGTGCCATGAATGCCCCTTATTTTCAATCCCAGGAAAAAAAAATTGTATGGACACTGTTGAGAAATTACCATTTTTGACAGTTGAAAGAACTTATGGTCACTACCCCCATCTTGCAATATCCAAATTGTGAAGGAGTATACAAACTAGAAACTGAAGGATCCAATCATGCAATAGGAGGAGTACTCTAAATTTGAAATGCAAAAAGGGACTTCCTTTCCTGTAGCATATGAATCAAGAAAGCTTTCTGATAGTGAGCAAAAATATCTGATACATAAAAAAGATCTGGTAGCTATTGTCCACTACTTAATGAAGTGGTGATGCTACCTGGAAAGTGCACAGATATTCAAAGTGCTAACCAATCACAAGTTATTGGTATTATTCAAGCCTCAATAACACCCATCTAGACAACAAGCTGAATGGATGAGTCTCATACAGAGATACCTCGTTATAATTGAATACAAAACAGGCATGTAAATGCTTACCGCAGATGTCCTGCAAAGGCTATACCATAAATATCTTCTATGCACTGATGGAGACCCCAATTGACCCATATCAATCATGGGGAATCTCCAAGAGGGGTTCTCACCTGTTACACCAATGGAAATCCAAGAGCAATTCCTCACTAACAAACATCTGTTCAAAAACGTATATGGTACTTGTCAGGGACCCAGTCTCAGGCAGCTGGCCCGCCGTTTCTGGGGGTAACTTGGGCCAGGGTTTTTGCGGGAAGGGCCACCACAAGAGAGGAGCTAACTTTAGAAGGTAGAAAGCAGACTTCCCCACCCAAGACCATGGGCCGGCGGCCGGTACAATGGTGTCCACCACCCCTGTGAGGATGATATACACTATGCTGAAAAGCTTGCTGATATGATTGGTTGGAAGATTGGGTGAAGAGGCTGGCATTGGTTTGGGTGTTACAGGCAGTTCCATATAGATATTGTAGGCCAGAAGATAATTGAATTTTCCTCTAAATAGTTTTGGGGTGGAGAATATTCATAGGCCTTGGCGGTTGTATCTAATAGCAGATTGGATGCAGGCTAGGAGGTCAAGTTTGAGGATTTTCTCTGGTGTGTAATCCTTATATTTGGGCTTCAAGGGATAATCAGTGAATTGAACGGGCCCAAAGGGTGCACCAGATGGACAGAAAACTTCAGGCGGTGGGGCAGGAGGGCTGAAAGATCTTGAACTGAATTGATAGACAACAAATACAAAATATGGCAATAGCTGTAAGAGCCAAAGTAATATAACCTTTATTTTTAAAATGACAATAAGGTTTGAGCGCGGAATCTATAGGCATATATAGCATTCCGCCTCCAAACTTAGTATTTTCCATCAGGGCTTTATCAAAATATTGGGGAAAGTGCGGGCAGGCAGCCAGAGGGCCCGGGTGGGGGAGCAGTGAAATGGCACCTTGGCTGGATTTCTCTCATTGGTCAGAACGTCTAATTTGGCCACTCAATTTTCTTGATTCTTTGCTGTTGTCACAGGATTGGGCCAAAAGCCTGGGTTTATCTTTGGCAGTAGGGTTTGATTGGTTACTTGAGAGGACTTCAAACTCATGAAATTCACAGAGGCTCTATCTCTGTTCCATTAGGCAATTGAGAGGCTCCTCTTTGGGTGCCACCATAGTTGAGCTGGTGCAGGTATTCTGGCTTTGGGACTTAGCAGGAGCCTCAGCTTGCAGGGGCTTAATCCCAAAAACCGCGGGCAGGTGGGCCCTTGGTCCATGGGCCCAGCGGCCCACAGGAATGTAGGTTCAGGGTTCAAATCCCACCCTTGGGCCCAGGTTTCCCAGGGTAATGAATTGTCAATCTTGACATCATCCCCTTCTTTCCCCAAGGGCCCTCTCTTCTGGTCCTTTTTGTTCAGATAGAGTTGGACAGCTTCTTGGGCATTAGCTAGGTTGCTCAGCAGTTCCCATGTACTTTCTTCTAGCGGGTATCCTTTCCATTTGATGTAGTACTGGGGTTTCTGGTAGTGGATCCTGTTGCCATGTATGTATTCAACTTTGTATTCTTCAGCGTGGCCTATTTAGAGGTTGTGGTACTCTTACTATGGTGATGGGAGATAGTCAAAGGTTTGGTTGGTGGCCTTGGTACTTTACAAGTCAGAAACCAGACAGGTAGTTGGCATTACAAAAGCGTCCAAGCCTAGAAAACAACAAAGGGTTTAGAGTAGTAGCAACAGCAACTACAAAAAAGTAAATCCTCAACAAGTGACTTCTAGTCAAGCTTAGTTGGCAGTTTATTTGATGGGAGAAGACTAGCCTTTGTAGTCCTTATATTATACACTCAACAAAGTAATCAATGGTGTAGCTTAATATAAGGGGGGGTATAACATATATTTATTGAAAAAAAGAGAGAGGAGTTTAAATACTACAACTTACTTGATAACTCAAGGTAAGTTGGTCATTGCTTGGGGGTTGAGAGAGGGGTAAATGAATGTCAAACCATTAGGGATTGACACAACAATTGAGGGAGGGTGTAAACAGCCCCAGTGGCACAAGGGGGTTGCAGAAGTGCAAGGATGGGGAAGTGAGCCAGTTGTAACCGCAGTTGGTGAACTGTATTATTTGATAGAATTAACAACCAATCAGTGAAGTCCTAGTATGGAGCCAAGGCAGGTGGATAAGCAATCTGGAAGCAAGTTAGTGGAGTCCCAATCCAAGGGCCAGGGTGGATAAACAATATGAAAGCTAGTTGGACTTGAAATGATGATACAGTGCCTAGCTTAAATCATAACAATAAATCTGACTACTATATTGGAAGGAGATCAGGATCCTAGTACAATCAAGAAGTACCCAATGATGATCATAATTAAAGCAACCAACTGATGATGACTTTCATCACAGAGGGGCAGGGGATTTGTCTTAAGCCGTTGGTGGGGGAGCAATTTCCCATCCTTTTTAAACAACAGGTATTGGTGGAATACGTCGTGAATCTTTCAGGAGGGGGGTAGGTCTAGCTTATAAGCAACTTATCCAATTAGTTTGGTGATATTGTGAGGGCCACTTCTTCTGTGAGCTAGCTTCCTACAGGGTACATGTAGGGGCACATTGCGAGAGTCCAGGTATACTTCATCCCCAACTTGCAAGGGTTGTCCTGGTGTTTGTTTTTGGTCAGCAAAGGCTTTGTAGGTTTGCACTGCGCAGTTCAGGTTGGTCAAGCATGTTTTTTGTGTGTTGTGGATCTGCTCAACCCAGGAACGTCCAGTGGTGTTAGTTTCCTTCTCGTCAATCTTGGGGTCCCAGGTGGGGTCAAAACTGTAGTTGGCTTTGAACAGAGACATCCCAGTGGAGGTGTGATCTTTACTATTGTATGCAAACTGGGCCATGGGAAGCATGTTGGCCCAATTGTCCTGGTTGGTGTTGGCATAGCATTGGAGGTATTGTTCTAGGATCTGGTTTACTCTTTTGGTTTGGCTGTCAGTCTGCAGGTGATAGGAGGTAGATACACACCACTTGGTTCCCAAGTCTTTCATCACTTGCGTCCAGTAGTTTGACGTGAATTGGGGTCCTCTGTCTGTGACAATTTCCTCAGGCGTCTTGTGTTGGGTGAGGATGCAGTTGTGGAAGTGTTGGGCTGTCTCTGCTGCTGTGCAATGAGTGGTGGTTGGTACAAAGTATGCCATCTTGGTGAAGCGGTCTACCATGACCAGGATTGCATTGAAGGAGTGGGACATGGGCAATTTGACAATGTAGTCCATGGAAATGGATCTCCAGAATCCAGCAGATATATCCAAGGGTCTTAGAAGTCCTTCAGGTTTGTTTCTGCGGGGTTTGGTTTGTCCACACGTCTCACATCCTTTCAGGCATGCGCTTACTTCTTGGTCCATCTTTGGCCAGGCAAAGTTCCTTCTAATGCTCTGAAGGGTCTTGAGTCTCCCTGGGTGACCAGCCATTTCAGAATTGTGATAATCTCTCAAGATGTTGGTCCTTATGCTTCCTTCTAGCACAAAGATTCTGTTGTGCAGCATTAGTGTTGTTCCCTTTAATGAGTAGCCTTTTTGGTAATGGGAGCTATCTAAGGATTTTGAAAGGTTAGCAATCATGGTTTTGGTGAGTTTGTCAAGCAATTGGGCCTTCAGTACTTCTGGTTTGCTAGCCCTTATCTTCATCAATCCCAGGTGGATGCCTAGGCTAGCTGGGTTCAAGAGTACTTGAGTGTTGTGGTTGTGAGTTTCTATGTGGGTGGGTGCCAGGTCAGTTCTTCTACTCAGGGTGTTGGATACTATGTTCACTTTTCCTGGCTTGTAGTCTATGGTCAGGGTGTAGTTGGCTAGTTCTAAAGCCCATCTTGCTTGTCGTTGGCTGAGCTGTTGGGGTTTGAAGAAATAGACCATGTCTTGTGGCCTGTCAGGACCTTTACTGGGAATTCAGCGCCACAGAGGAACTGGCGCCAATGTTTCAGGGTCTTCATAATGGCTAGCATCTCTTTGTTATAAATTGGGTAGTTCCCTTCAGCAGGCAGCATCTTCTTGGAGTAATATGATACAGGAGGTAGCATACCATCCCCTCCTTCCTGAAGAAGGACCCCACCCACTGCAAAGTCAGACGTGTCAGTTTCCAGCACAAATGGTTTGGAGGGGTTGTGCATGGCCAGGACAGGGGCAGAGGTGAAGGCAAGTTTCAGGGCTTCAAAGGCGGTGGTTCATTCCAGAGTCCAGGCAAAGGCAACCTTGTTGGAGAACAGGTGGGTCAGGGGCAGAGTGATGTGAGAAATTTTTTGGATGAAATCCCTGCAATAATATGCCAGGCCCAAAAAACTTCTCTTATCTTTTCTGCATTTGGGGGTTGGCCAGGAGGTCACAGCGTCAACTTTATCCTGGGCCATTGAAAACCCTCCAGTTTTCACTATGTACCCCAGGAATTTCACTTCTGGTTGGAAGAACTCACACTTCTTGAGCTTTGCGTGTTAGTTGGCTTGGGAGAGTTTGTTTAGGATTAGATCTAGGTGGAGTAAGTGCTCTTTGTGGGTCTTGCTGTAGATGAGGATGTCATTGAGGCAGGCCACACAGAACTGGTCAAGGTATTAGCCCAATACTGTGTTTATCATGCGCTGGAAGGTGCTAGGGGTGTTGCATAGTCCAAATGGCATCACCAGGTATTTGTAGAGTTCATAACTGGTCTTGAACGCTGTTTTGTATTTGTTGCCCTCTTTGATTCAAATTTGGTTGAACTCATCTCTAAGGTTGATATTGGAGTAAACCTGAGTGCCTGTCAGCACATTGCACAAGTTGTCAGCGTTAGGTATGGGGTAGTGATTCTTTACAGTTATCTTGTTCAATTTCTGATAATTAATGCACAGGTGCATGCCACCCTCTTTCTTGCCCACAAGCAGCATTGGTGACAGCAAGGGCTCTTGTACACACAGATGAAGCCTTTCTTGGTCATGTCATCAATATATGCCTTGAGAGCCAGCTGCTCCTTGTGGTTGCAGCTATAGATAGGTCCATGTTTGGGTTCAGTGCCAGGTAGGAGGTCAATAGCATGATCATACTTGGTGTGTGTGGGGAGACAGGTGGCTGCCTCTTTGCTGAATAGTTTTGGTCCATTTTCCTGAGGAAGCCGGGAGGATGCCCACGCTTGGTTCAATCTGTATGGTCATGAGCCTTTGGGTGGGTTCCTTGGGATTTGTGCAAAAGGGACAGTGTTGCAGTTACCCTTATCACCTAAAGCAATGTTCTGTTCTCAGTAGTTTAGGATGAGGCCATCCTATCTGACCAGGAGTCCCCAAGAATGAGGGCGTGTGGTAGGCCTTTAAACAAGATGAGAGATGATGGGTATGTGTTGTTTCCTATTACCAAGGGTAATTCTTGTTCACATTTGTATCCTGTATCCTTAGTGCTGTTTCCCAAGATGATCTGTAAACAATTCTCAGAGGCGTACAGGTCTAGTTCCTGGGATAAGTCAGCGTCAATGAAACTCTCATCTGCTCCAGTGTCAATGAACGCCTTTAGTTTTTGGATTGTTCCTCCAACGTTAACGGATACTAGGATGAACTTGTAAGACTGGGAAGAAGCGTTTATTTGGGCCAACAAAACAGGAGCAGGGGGTTTCTTAGGGCAGGCTCTGGTCAAGTGCTCTGCTTCATGGCAGTGGGAGAAGAGTCCTTCTCTGTAGTGTCTTTGAAGTTCCTCAGAGGGCATCCCCCTCTATTGGGTGTGGCAGCTTGGGTTTGGCGGGTCTGGGAGAGCCCAACATTCTCTTGATTCATGCTGAGGCCCTTGAATAAGGGGACCAGGTCTTCCAAGCCAAGGGTGGACAGGTGGTGCTTCAATAAGTCCTTCATGGCTGGGTGCACTCCCTTTTGGAAGATGATGGCTGACAATTTTTCCTCAAGTTGAGTGCAGGTCTTCAGTTTAAGGAATTTGTCAATGTATGCCTGAATGGGCCAGGAGCCTTGGCGGATTTCTAGCAAGGAGTTCAGGGCGTAGTATCTGGTGTTGCAATCCTCCCCAGTTGTGATTAACTCAGCCTCAAACTTGGCATAGTCCAAACAGAATTCTACGTCTTCTGCTGTGGCTTTGCCAAACCAGTCTAGAGCATCTCCAGAGAGCATGGAAGCAACCCCCAGTACCTTCTCGGTGTTGCTGGCGTAGGAGGAGGCATTGGTCTGGAAATGCAAGTGAAGAACTGGCATGGCGCGTCTGGCTTCCTCAAGTGTGAGCTTCCCCATCTGGGGCATCTCAACCTTGGTGAGTGATTGGTTCAAAATTACATTTTGAACCTGGGAGGAGGGCTTGTTGATATCAGTGGCAGCAGTGTTGGTTCTTTTTGGGGTGTTTGGGTTTGCATTCTTTCACGTGGAAGAGATCAGGTTCATGGTCATCTTATAGGTGTAATAAGTGATTATCAATAACAAAAGCATACAAGATGCCCCAATAAATAACAATATATTGGGGCTCAGGGTACCAGGTTTAAAAAAGATTGCCATAATGTCAGGGACCCAGTCTCAGGCAGCTGGCCTGCCATTTCTGGGGGTAACTTGGGCCAGGGTTTTTGCAGACAGGGCCCACCACAAGAGAGGAGCTAACTTTAGAAGGTAAAAAGCAGACTTCTTCATCCAAGACCACAGGCTGGCAGCCAGTACAATGGTGTCCACCACCCCTGTGAGGATGATGTACACTATTCCAAAAAGCTTGCTGATATGGTTGGTTGGAAGGTTGGGTGAAGAGGCTGGCATTGGTTTGTTTGTTACAGGCGGTTCCATATAGATATTGTAGGCCAGAAGATAATTAAATTTTCCTCTAAATAGTTTTGGGGTGGAGAATATTCATAGGCCTTGGCGGTTGTATCTAATAGCAGATTGAATGCAGGCTAGGAGGTCAAGTTTGAGGATTTTCTCTGGTGTGTAATCCTTATATTCAGCTTCAAGGGATAATCAATGAAGTAAACGGGCCCAAAGGGTGCACCAGATGGACAGAAAACTGCAGGCAGTGGGGAAGGAGGGCCAGGAGATCTCAAACTGAATTGATAGACAGCAAATAAAAAATATGGCAATAACTGTAAGAGCCAAAGTAACATAACCTTTATTTAAAAATGACAATAAGGTTCAAGCGCAGAATCTATAGGTATATATAGAATTCCGCCTCCAAACTTAGTATTTTTCATCAGGGCTTTATCAAAATATTGGGAAAAGTGCGGGCGGGCAGCCAGAGGGCCCGTGTGTGGGAGCAGCAAAATGGCACCTTGGCTGGGTGTTCTCTCATTGGTCATAACATCCAATTTGGTCACTTGATTTTCTTGATTCTTTGCTGTGGTCACAGGGTTGGGCCCAAAGCCTGGGTTTATCTTTGGCAGTAGTGTTTGATTTGGTTACTTGAGAGGACTTCAAACTCATGAAATTCACAGAGGCGCTATCTCTGCTTCCATTAGGCGATTTGAGAGGCTCCTCTTTGGGTGCCACCATGGTTGAGCTGGTGCAGGTATTCTGGCTTTGGGACTTAGCGGGAGCCTAAGCTTGTAGGGGCTTGATCCCAAAAAACTGCAGGCAGGCAGGCGGGCAGGCCCTTGGTCCATGGGCCCAGCGGCCCACAGGAATGTAGGTTCAGGGTTTAAATCCCACCCTTGGGCCTGGGTTTCCCGGGGTAATGAATTGTCAATCTTGACAGTACTATACACCATATACTACCAAGTGATGATACTGTACCCTATGTTCTGTCAACACAAAATATTGACACAATCCTCTAATATCCCAGAGATCTGGGACACACCTGTAGCCAAAACTTACAGTAGTTTTAAAAGCTATGGTGACAAGCAAAAATACTTCAGATTTAAACAAAATCCAACTCCTGGGCTAAAATATACACTCTGTTAACAGGGTTCATTGGTATTAATGGGTGAAATGGGTCAACACAGCAACAAAGGGCTTGCATGCAAAGCAAAATCATTCAAAATACAATCTGAAATATATTGATTCACAAAAAAAATGGTGTGAGTTGACTTTTGGTGTACATATGTTTACTATGTGAATTGATGACAAAATACACCCAAGCGTGGTGTTTCAAAACTCAATCCAAAAACAAAACACAATAGCAACTCACTATGTAAACAAAATCACTCAATCAGTTTGTGCAATGGGTTGTAATCAAGAATGATACCAAGCTATCTAAAATAAAATACAAAATCTGAAACAAAAATTTTAAAAATATTGTGTTGGGTGCTTAATTTGGCGTAAAATATGGGAAAATGGGTGGAAATTATTTTGGGTATTCTAAAATGGGCATTGTAAAACCAAAAAAAACTAATTAAGAAATAAATTATCTATAATTGGGATATTGGGTGGGAAAAAATATTAATTGAATATCCATAAACAGATAAAAGCAAAAATTAAAAATAGGGAGTAACTTTATTAAGTTTTATTTAATACTTTATTAAATTCTCAAAATGGAAGGAACACAGCAACAGACCACCATTGCACCCGTTGTGCGCCGCAGTTGCAGTTGCCCCTGCAGGTCAAAGAATAGACTTAGTGCAAAACAGGTGCCTACTCAGGAGGGAGGCGGGAGAGGAGAGTTCCATAGTGACGCTGCAATGACACAGCCGGTTCAAGGAGCACAAGCTGCTAGGGTGCAGAGTATAAACCCTTGGGTCCCAAAGCTGACCTGGAAGCCCACTAAGAATACCACTACCAAGAAAGTTAGAGACAAGGAGGTAGAACTTACTTTGTATGTGCTTGACGTTGTGTACCGACAAGAGTTGGTCCCGTCAGCCATGCTAGAGAAGGTAAAGCCTGTACTTGATACTAGCTACAAGCCCTACGTCAGTGATGGCAATCAGGAGGAGGACAAGGAGCCTGAGTTCTACCAAACCAATGAAGGACAATTAGTGCTAAAGAAAGTTGCTGCGTTTTACATCAAGGTGCCCATGCCCTGTGTTGTACCCAATGCCAACAAGCCAATCCCCACCGCTAAAAAGCTTGCTCACAAGTGCATTCCTGACATTAAGTGCATCATCCTTCTCCGGCTCATGCAGGAATCTGGTGATTACAAGGCAGCTGCGGCTCTTGTTGGGGTGGATCCCAAGTACGCCTTGAAGACCTTCAACAAGTTCATTGATACTGGTTGAGTCCTTGCTGTGGAGAAATCCTTGTGTGTTTCCACCATGATCACCTAGGAGCACAAATGAGCAATCTGCCAGTGGATCACCTGGGACTACCATCTTGAACTGACAAATATACAGGCCATGGTCAAGTCTGCTTTTTGGGTTGAGGCCTCAATTTCCTTCTATTATCATTTGGTCAAGGGAATGTGCTTTTCCTGGGAAAAGCTCAGGGTATCTCCCTACAACAGAAACAGCCCAGCCATATCAAGACCCGGAAAAATTACACTGAGGCGTACACTGCCCTCAAAGCCAAGGGGATGGTGAAATTCTAAAATATTGACAAATCAGCATTTGCCTCATTGATGTGCAATGGGTATGGGTATGTCCCCAAAGGCTCCAATGACGGGATGGCTTGGCGTGCTGCAGTCCGCGCCACAGCATACTCAATGGTGGCTCTCCTTGGTCCAAAGGGGGTTAAGCTTTATCAAATGATATTGGGTTCTCACAACAGCTATACCTTCTTGTCATTCCTCCAATTGGTCCAGGAGCACCTGAGGTGCACAAGCCTGGGCTTCACTAATGTGATTGTGTTGGACAATGTTGGTCTCCACAAGGTGACTGACATTCTCAAGGAATTCCCAATGATTGACACAAGCATTGCAGTGGGCCCCCAGCAATTGGCCACAGCAAATTTGCGCCTTCTCTTCCTCCCCGCCTATTTGCCCTTCCTAAATCCCATTGAGGAAGTCTTTGGGTAGCTCAAGCAAGTTGTCAAGCAAGGAACCCCAAAAGGGACCCAGGACCTGTTTGATTTGCTGCAGGCCGGGATCCATACCCTCCCAGCTGAGACCGTGGTCAAATTCTATGACCATGCTGATTTGTTCATCCCTGCATGCCTAGCCAAAAAGCCAATCAATTAAAGGCTTAGTGTGTCCAATTTTTTTATATTCTATAATTTACTATTCAAGATTTGTTGACTATCATTTTATATTTAGATGGTTCCACGCCGGCAATCACATTCAGAAGATCCATCAATAGATGTAAGTAATTTATTTATTTTATTAAATATTATTTAATATGTCATCTGAGGTTATCCCAAATGCTTGATACTGGATTACGCAAATATATTTATATCACTTTTGTCAAAAAATATAAATAGTCTTATAAAAATTAAAGTAAATTATAAGGTTGAAATTTATTTTATTACTGTATTATTTTATACTTTTATGAAACCCATTTCTGCAATATATTTTGCAAATCTTGTTTGCTAAAATATTATTTGAAAATTTATTTAAAATATAAAAAAATATTAGAGTATAAATATATTTATTGATATAGAGATAAAATTAAGTGCGCCTATAATGGGTTTGGTGGGATGTACCCATCCTGCAATGGAGGTGGAGCACAACCTCTACCGCTACACTGTGGACAGTGGATACACCCTTATTAAAGTATTTGCGCCTGCTGGTAAAAGGAAGGATGGTGAGGTGGGAATGGAGGAGCAGCTTTTCTGGCGGGGCTGCAAACCCAAAGATGCCAGCCAGGACCAGGGCGTCCTGGATGACGTGCTCCACCAAGTCATACCCAGGGAGACCTTCTTCCTGTCTAGTGAGAGCCTGACCTTGTTGAGCCCAAGAAGGACCCCTTCTAGGTCCTCTACAGACGTGCTTAACCCAAAGTAGAATAGGAACCCCAGGTAACCAACCAGATGAAGCCTTTGTCCAGCAAAGGCTTCTGTAAACTTGCACAATTTGTTGTATACAGCGCTAATCTTCTTGTTGTGCTTGGTTTTGGCAAAGGTCAGCTCCATAGCTGCAGGGACCCTGTCTCGTTGGCACTCCAGGCCAGCCCAAAGTCTGCAAGGAGGATTTTTGTCTTCTTGACAGCTGTTGCATCTGCAACATAAAATTTGCCCACTGCACGCCCAAAGTTCTCCAATAGGTAAAATATTGTGTGCTCCAAGGGGTAGCAGAAGCAAGCAGCCGCATGAGCCCGGCCCATCTCTGTTATATTCTTGAATGGGAGTGTCGCCAGGACGTCTCAAACAAGCTCAATGGAGTTTACATAGTAAACTCCACTGAGGTTAACTGGATCCAGGCAGACCAGTTGGGCATTTTTGTAGGCAGTAACTGCCCACTCAGATGCCCCCTCACCATACAAAAGCCCAGCCAATTCCTCCCTAGACATTGGAAATGTACCATGAATCCTGTCTTCAAGCTCCTGCAAGACAGAGGGGGACAGGAAATGTAAGAGAGGGGGGCTAAACTAACTAAGTTTGGCTCCCATCCTGGTGAATATACCATCAGGATCCACCCAGTGGAGAACTGGGACAGCTGCTCAAAGGGGGACCACAGGGACAACATAGGGGATAGCTGAGGAAAGTAGGCATTCAATCCCATCAACACCAAACCAGTGAGTAACCAAGGTGTACAAGTGGGAGCAGGAGGGGGCGCCACAGGAGCCTGGGGGATACCAAGTCACGTTTCTCAGGGCTGAACATGGGTGACACCAATCTCTCCTTGGCCACAGGAGCAGACTGGGTAGAACCAGTGAGCTCCAGATCCAGGTTGTTGCAGGTTAAACTCCTTACCACGGCCTCCCCAGAGAACAGGAGACCACTAGGGAGATCCAGGAGGTGGGACAGGTCATCACCCACGAGACAAGCAGAGGAGGAAATCTTGGACCATAACTCTGGTGAAGTTGACCACAGAAGTAACAAAAATGGGGCCAAGGAAAACACAACAAATTTAAGAGCTGGGAGTATCATGGCTGTGCTCTCCACAAAATTTCAAATAAGTGGGCAAGGTTTCTAGGGTAAGAAGCAATATTTTTGGTGCAACAAAGGGGACCCACAAACAAAAGCAAGAAAAATGGGGCCAGGAGAGCACAGGAAAGACTTGGCGGTGGTCTCAGGTGGCTTTAAAAATGAATATAATTAAAGGCGGGTTTGAAATCAAGGAAATTAAAGAAAATTCAAAATAAAAGTAAGTTTTATTTGAAATTCAATTAAAATTTTAAGGTTTGAAGTCAACTTTTGAAAGAAAAAGCAAGAAGAGCAACAACTATACATCTGAGCTTCTTCTGAAGGGCCCAGGAATGATGCCAGGTTTGAAGCAGGTGGTTGCAAGGTAAGTTTCAACAAAAAGACTAACACTTTTAATCTCTAGATTATAGGGGCTCAAAACAGAGCCTCAAGACCTATATGAAATTTTTAAAAGTGCAGCAAGTCCAAAGTTTATTGAAATTGGGAATAGACAAGCAGGGGACTGAAAATCCCCTTGCTGTGTAAAAAGGGGGGTGCTGCTGGATAAAATCACATGACCTCAGAGCTCAAGTCTGATTGGGTGGGGGGAGAAATTTTTAGATCAGAGTTAGGGAGACTGGAGGGTTTCATCTTAATTTCTGTGGTACTCTCTGATTTGCTGGAGGAGTTTCCAATCACTTGGAATTCACTTGAGCTTTTGGATGTTGATGTGGCAACACCCAATTGGCTGGATCTGATAACTTTCAATAAAGGTTGACACCAGGCCAGCAAGTAGTACAAATTTATCAGGGGTTCTTTCAAGGAAAGAACAGTGGAAGCTGGAGAATTCACAGGGTATGCCAATACAAATCTTTTGTCTACAGTGTGGGCCAAATCTTGTAGCAAATTGAGTGGTTTAGCTGAGCTATGAGCGGATTTCTTTGTACAACAGGGGGAAACCTCTCTATCCAAGGCTAAAGGGGGCAGTGGATTTACAGGAAAAGCTGTTTGGTCACATGAGTGGCGTAGTTGGAGTAGAAGGTGGGGGGACAAAAGGAACCAGGACCCGGCAGAGTTCACCATCAACATCTTCTAAAAAAAGGTAAGTATTTAAGAATTTTTATTAATTATAATTTTTTAGGTTACCTTCTTGGGTTTCTTTCTTACCGGCAGCTTCAGCCGGCTTAGCCATTCTTGACGCAAGCAATTGTGCCAGAAATTTGGTATCCTCTGTCCTGGCACACTTGGAGGGTTTGAGGTGGGCATACATCTCCGGGTCATCAACCCAGAAAGACGGCGCGGAAAGATTGTATGCCTTGAACTGGAGGCCCTTGACCACAGTTTTTTGAATATTTAGTAAGCGCTTGATTGTCTTATCCAGGATGTCTGGAATTTTTGACATTAGTGCCTTTGCGGATACCTTGTCAATTTTGTCCCCAGTGAGGAGGGCAGACTTCACTTTGGCTTTGAACTTGCGGTCAATGTCCTTTATTTTGGCAATTGCCAAGTTGAGGTCCTTCAGAAGCTTTTCCAATTCTCTCATTGGTTTTTTACTAACCTTTCCATATGATTTTATATCTTTTGCCCCAATAAATTCTGTATTATTTTGATACTGTTGCCTCTTTGTTATTCCTTTTTGCTTTCCCATTTACTACATTATCCCATCTTTTGACCCATTGTGTATATGTTTTACGCTCATCTCAATATGTGTTGTTTGCTTTGTGTTGGCATTGTTTCCTTGATTATCATATTATTTTTGGCGCTTGGCATAGCCCCTTGTGAAAATAGTAACAACAATTTGGTGATCAGCTAAATTTTGAATTTGAAAATTATAGTGTTAACTGTTTTTTAGAAAAAGTTGTTACTGATCCCTAATTCAAAACCTTAATGATAAACTTTAAGCCAATCAGGAGCCAAGTGATAAAGTGATTGTTGTGACATAAAGGATCATTCAATAATTCTTTGATGCATGTGCACTAATTAATATGATTGGCTGGATGTTTTTCCATTGTACGTCATTGCTGCTGTGGCAAGTTGTTGATGGACTAGTGCCCAATCAGCTGCTGGGTTAGCACTAGTCCATCAACAACTTGCCACAGCAGCAATGGCGTACAATGGCAAAACATACAGCCAATCATATTAATTAGCACACATGCATCAAAGAATTATTGAATGACCCCTTATTCACAACAATCACTTTATCACTTGGCTCCTGATTGGCTTAAAGTTTATCATTAAGGTTTTGAATTAGGGATCAGTAACAACTTTATCTAAATACAATTAACCTATAATTTTCTAATTTAAATTCAGTTGATCACCAAATTGTTGTTAATATTTTTATAAGGGGGTGTGTTTGGGTGCTAAAAATAATTGTGTTCAGGATCTAGATACACAACATAGTAAATATATGATTTTTATAGAAATAAGCTGAACATAAAGAATATAGCCAACTATAAACAAAGAGAACACAAAAAATTGAAATTCAAAATAAAGATAATATAAATAGAAATCTTTTAGACCAGGGGGTTTATTGAGGTGGAGAAGAGTGATGCCTAGTAGGCAGAATAGCACAGGAAGGAAGACGTAGAGGCAGTACTGGCCTGGGGGGTCTGGGATTAGATGGGTTGGGTTTGCGGGGGGGGGTGTTGGTGGCAGGGGTGGAGGCAGGAGGATTGCGTATGATGGCTGCCATATACTGGTCATTGTACTCCTCATCAGTCATAGGCTGGATGGGCTGGTAGTTGGCTGTGGCACAGGGTGGGAGGCGCTTATCCTTGTGTGATTGGTTGCCCATGTTCACATGGAAAACCATTTGCGCAAACAAGTCAGCCACCATTTGGTGACCAAAGAGAAAATTGTGATCAAGGACTCCAAGATAGAGGTTGTTGAAAGCCTGAGGGCGGCGCTCCCAGAGTGTATCTCCAATATTAAAGAACACAACATCTGCCAGATGGATGTTGGTGTGACCAGCTGGGTACACTGAGGCCTGGTGCCCGCGTTGCTGGATGGCCTTGAGGGCGGTGGAGCTACCCTCCATCTGGTGGCTCAAAAAAACCTGGTATTTGGAATTTGAGCCATCCCAGGAGTTGAGCAATCCACCAAGGATGTGGCTTTATGAGTACCCATTGATGAAATCAGGGTTTTCCAATAGTAGACAAAACCCTTGGCTGAAACAGCCAGAAATGCACCAATGAATGTCCCCTTCTTGACCTTCTTCCTTCTATTCTTGGCAGCGGCTTTTCCTTGCTTGCCAAAATTATCAAATACAATCAATAAATTGTAGTACAAGACAAACAAAATGTCATCTGTTAGACTTTTCAAGCATCTGACCAGGGTTGATTTGATTGCAGTGTCATATGGGGAATCCTCAGCGTCATCCCATTGGTTGCTGGCAAAATTTGTAAGAACCCTAATTGAAACCACCTTTCCGTGCATCTAGAGCTGCACCATGCACTCAGACACCCAAATGCCATGGTGCACAAGTTTCTTATAGACCTGGGTTAAGGGAAGCTTGGAGTCCCGCTGGAGGAGGTCAAGCATTATTGAGTATGCCTCATTGATCTGGGACTCTGTGGCCTTCTTTGGCTTCTTGGCTGTCCCAATCAGATTTCCCTTATTCATCAGGTTGATGAATTCCCACATGACAGTATCCCAGGTGAATTATAATTGGCTGGCTATCTGATCCCAGGACAGACCCTGAAGGTTGAGTGCCACAATTTCCTGAAGAATTTGGTCAGTGATTATTCTGCATTTGGGGCGCTGGGCAGCGGGAGCTAAAACCTGATTGGCTTTAGGGGGGTAGGTTGGGCAGTGGCAGGAAGTTGTTCCAAATCAAGGTTGCCATCCTGATTGGTTGGTTAACATGCAGCTTGTGTGGGGGTGGGGGTGGGAGCAAGGGAAGAGCTAGATGCTAAGTGACTCTCAAACAAGTCAAAGCCATATGGGTCAGGGGACAGTAACAGGTCAGCTTCCTTGTTACCCGCCTCAAAGGCTTGGGTGTAAACAGGTGCCTCCACGCTCTGAGCCTCGCCTCCATTGAAGCTGGTCTGGCTGCTGCTGGCTTGGCTGCTGGCGCGGTTGAAGATGTTGCTTGTAAAAACCATTGTAAAAAACCTAGGATAAAATCACTAAAAGTAGAAATTTTAAAAATTAATAATTTATTTTTATTATAATCTCAAGTCCATATTTGGAAGGTTCTCAAAACCTTTTCATACAAATCTAGAGCCATGAAAATGGATAAAATGCCTCTGTTCCTAAATTGGATAGCTGTTGATTGGCTATTAAATTGATATTTTTCTATTTTAGGCTGCTCATACTACACATCTTTTATGAGTTCATATTGTTTTGTGCCTGTGTAATCTCACTTCTAGATTGCTCAAGTTTTGTTTTGTTTTAGTTCTTCTGTCAGTGCCTCATATGAATCCTGGTTGGATTATAGTATACTCTGGAACAGCATCCATCCATTTCACTTGTTGTGTCAGTTCATTTTGTTTGTGGTTTGAACTACACCGCTTGATGTTTGCTTTAATTTTGTATAATGAGTTAGTGAAATTTTGTTTTTGGGTTGACAGTTCATTTATTAACCAAAAATATTTAAATTAATTGAATCCTGAATCTTGCGCAACTTGGATTTTGTTTAAATCTGAAATCATTTTGTTTAAATCTGAAGTATTTTTGCTTGTTGCCATAGCTTTTAAAACTACTGTACCTGAATACCTCACAGCACACTAATGGTGGCCCAACATTATGGACAACATCAAAGAAGTAATAGACCAATGCAAAGTATATGAAAATTATTCCTGCTCTAAGGCACCCCCTAGTCAGTAATACCAGTGATAATCACACAATCTTTTAAAATGTGGTCACTGAATATTGTGGGACCAATGCCCAGAGACAACAAAGGAAAAAAGTACATTATCACAGCTATTGACTATACAATTAGGTGACCTGTAGCACAAGCCAAAAAAAAACAAAGGAAATGATATAAGGGTGGTTTATTGGCAAGGAAATCATAGCTAAGTTTGGGAAACCTGAAATTCTAATCATAGAAAGAGGAGCCAGACTTAAAGCCATTGACATCAATATCTACCTTGCCAAAAACAGAATAAAACACACCATGGCCAGCTGCTATCATCCACAAGCAAGCAGAAAAGTTGAAAGACTAAATGATTCCCTTGTGGAAGCCCTCATTAAGTTATCTACTAAAAATCCAAAAGCCTGGGTTGACATGCTGCCAACAGCACTCATGGTATGCAGAACACAAGTCAACCACAACACAGGCAAAATCCTGTATGAACTTGTCTATGGTCATAAACCCAACATTTTTAGCACTACATCAGGACCACAATCACCTCTTCCTGAAAAAGTGCCATAAAGCAGTGACCCTGATGTCCAGTGCTCCAGTAAAAATCAAGAGCATAAGGAAAAAAGAAAGGGTTGAGAGAAAAGCAATCCAATTACAACAAGAACACTTCCAAGTCAGCAACAAGATCTGGTTTGTTAATCACAATATGCACAAACTGGAACCAGGGTTACAGTGACCAGGAATCATCATGGAAGTCAAACCAAACAATATTTACCTCATCAAAGGTATTGGCGCTCAAAAAGAACTCAAATATATGCACCATGATTTCCTCTGTCTATTTAAGGCAAGAATAGCACAACATAACTCCTGGCTCCCTGTACTCAGCACCAAACTGGATTAATATCAAGCCCAAATCTCTGACACTCTCAAGAAAATTCATAAGGTTCCACCTTCCAGCACCCCAGGAGAAGATGTTGCAAGATCTATAATTACTCCCTCTTGGGAAACTAATTCCCTGATTGACTCTCTGAATGATTCTGTAAAGTTCAGAGGCCCACCAAAAGCTCTGGACAGGGATATATCCCCCAGACCATCAAAAAGGTGGGCTGTGTTCAGGCAAAGCCTCTCCAAAACCTGAAGGACTTGGCCCAGACTGTGGACAAGTGTTTTGTACTGGCTTTCACAGCTGAAACTTCTTCCCCTTTTCTGGAGTTCCCTCCGATTGCAGAAGAGACTTTAATCCATCTGGATTGTTTGCTTTCTGGTGTCATCCTGTCCTGAAAGAATTGGCAGGTTTGTTAATGCCGCCATTCACCATGTTTTGATTTTGCCTTTGATGGATTATTTTGAGGACAAATATCTCTCTTTTGCTTTTGCCCCCAAAAATGAGTCTGGCTCCAAATTGTGAAATTCAATTGTTTGGTTTCCTGATTCTGCGCAACTCACTTGCCCTACTCATGCTTGTGGCAAGTGATCCTACTGTCCTGGTAGTGTTTTGTGGTATTTTCAATCACTATATATTCCATTTCTATTTTACCAATAAAAAAGTTATGTTCACATATTTTCTTTGTGTCTTCACCTACTTTGGTGCCTCTCTAGCCACTTCTAGCAGATATTATTCAATCAGGGCCACAAGGTAATCATGTAGCCTTCCCTGCCATTCTAACCAAGACTTAGTACAAATCCAATCCTAAGGTTAGGATTTCCTGTTGTGTATCTGTGCTGCACCTCAGAACACAACAGAAATGGTGCTCACTACAGGGGCTGTAAGCCCCTTGATTATTTCTTTTGCACCCTTGTTTTCAGGTCCTTTGCCTCCTCCTATAAAAGAGCCAAGTTCACCTGAAATCACCAGCCAATCTATCAAGGAAGACATCACAGACCCACCTATTGTCTCTACTGTGCTGAACCTTGGGAATGCTCCCCGCCTAGTGGCCTACCTTTTGGGCACCTCTGACCTAGAACAAGTCATGGCAGTAGCCCTTGGGTTAGCCCATGATGGAGCCATCCCTTGCCTCCAACTACAGTTCAGTCAAGAAGAATACTACAAGTTGATTGTGGCTCCAAAATTTCCACAACATCTCCTCTCAGCAGCTGGCTCTGCTGAACACCTATTGCCATCTTTTGTACAACCTGCCTTAGCCCACCATCAGATGGTGTTAGGGTTCCACATTCAGGAAATTTTATCCCTACAAGTAGCCATCACTCATCACTGGGATAAGTTTGCGGCCTACCAGCAGTGGATCCACTCCCTGTTTTCCTTGGTATCAGACAATCAGCGCAACTCTGTCACCTCCCAAACCCACTTGGTCACATCCATTGAATAAATGCGCCAGTCTATCCCTGAGTACCTCAGAGAGCGTCTACATGAGTTTCATCAGTTGGAACAGCCCTGGTGCACCCAAGTAGATTCCACCCTGAACACCTATCTCACCAATTTTAAACAACTTATGCAGCAGCTCAACAAGTTCAGTGCTTACTTTTTTGATTAATTACAGCAATTAGAAGCCCTTGCTGCTAAAGGCCTATGCAAACTTTGCAAAGAATTTGATCAAGAAAGGGCTGCTACCACCGCTACCATTGCCAAACTCCAGACTCAAGTGAATGAACTGTCTGCCTCCAAAGCAGATGCCCCACCTTCTCCTCCATCCAATGAGCTAGCAGATAGAGAACAGAGGCTCTGGGATGTTATTCAAGATTTAAGAGCATCTACCCGCAGTCAAGATTTCCCCACCAAAGTCCCACAGCCTGATCCTCAAGTGCTTGCGCTGACAACTCAGGTTTCTGACTTACAACAAGAGGTTGCTACCTTTCATGAGGTGATGGTGTCTGTAATTAGTCCACCTGATGTTGTGGGCAAAGATGGTTGTTGCCCTGGCTTGTCAGGAGCTCCCCACACCTACTGTGCTAGGGAGTTGATAGCTCTAGATAATGAGATGGACCATTTGAAACAAGACCACTCTGAGCTTGATAAAGACATACATTAAATGAGTGAATTAATTGATTCAGTGAATGACAGGTTCACCCCTTGCCTTTTGGTGGGTCCGTCTCTTATCTCATGACTGGCTGAACTTTCCACAGTAGTAACTGCATAGGGCCAATGTCTAGATGTGACTGAGCAGCAGACCCCCTAGCTGCTAATACTGGTATCTGCTCTGCTGAGACCCTGACTACCTTTGAAGAGAGTGTTTGTCAGCTGTGGGCCAGGAAGCCCCCCTTTAAATCTGAAGCAGAATTCTCCCCGCGCATAAATGTACTTGATAGAAACAATGGTGTTCTAACTCCCAAAACACACTTCAAGCCTATCTTTAAGCAAGTCTTTGACCCTAAACCTCAACCATTGTATCTTCTATAACTATCTACAAAACTGCCATGAGAAGAGCTTCATATGAGGTTAAGAAGGAACACATTCTAACCTGTCTACATCCAACTTGCCAAGAGGTGGTAGTGCCAGAGCTGCCCACCATTGAGACTTGGGAAGATATGAAGCAACTTCTGATTGACACATTTGGTGACAACCTTAGTTTGGAGGTGAATAAGGACGCCTTCATGCACATTGCCTTCAAATCTAAGGAGACCCTAGCTGAATTTGCGGACAGATTTTACATGAAAGAACAGCAACTGATAACAAGAAGACAATTGACAGCATACAAAGCTTACATGGCTTGCGCTCAAGCTCTCAAGCTTAATCAGCTTCTGTTCCTTCACTTTAAGGCTCAAAAAGCCATGCTTTCCTCTATGAAGAGCATAAAGACACATTTGCAGGATATGTACCTTACCCACTTGGGAGCTGTTGTGAAGGAGAATTGTGCCGCCTCTAACACTGGTTTGTCTTCCCACAGCCCTTGCATCCTCACCATGAACTTGCATAATTCTCCTTGACGCCAGGGTTACCATAAATGTGGTCAGATGGGTCACCACTCACGAGTCTACACCAATCCTTGGGTTGAAGGAGCTGATCCCAAGGAGCAGATGGGAAAAGAACAGTCAACCTAAAGGTGGAGACGCTCTCAGTTGACAATTCTTCCCTGTCTCCTTCAATCCCCCCTCCATTGCTGACTCTGAGCCTGCTGATACTGTTGCTCCTCCCATTATGCTGTTATTTCACAACATCTCTGATGACTCTGATATGGATGATTCAGATGTGGAAGATCTCAACGCCTATGGGTATTCAGTGCTTGCCATCCCTAAAACTATTGTGGTCCCTTATAAGTTGCATTCTGGGAAATCTACAACAACTGCCAAGCCGCTGCCAGAAGCCAAGGAGAAAGTCTCTTGCCCTTACCTCACTCAAGCTAAGAGGTCCCCTGTGCTTGTAGAGTCATCCAAGGAAGCTGCTGAGGTTGCCAATGCTGTATTCAATAACTTTTAGTATTGCTTCCTCTCTAGACGGTCTATAAGGAGTTCCTGGACCTAAGGTGTATGATTGAAAAATGGGACAAAGAGCTAGCAGAAGCCCAAGATATTCTGGCCGTCCTCCCTTTGATCATACTAACACTTGTGTGGAAACATCCATCAAAAAGTGAAAATCAAGACCATCTTGAACACAGGGTCTCCTGTTAATGTTGTCTCCTCAAAGCTTGTCAAGAAGCTCAAACTTGCCCCTGACCTTAATTATCATCATTTGTATAGCACAGCTGAGCTATCCATGACTTGCACTATAGGGGCTTATTCTGCTCTCCTCATGCGGTTTGGCAAGCTGCTCTTGGCTGCGCCTGCTGTTATCTTGTAGAATGAGAGTTATGATCTTCTAGTTGGTACTCAATTCCTTAGGGAATACAATGGGATAATCAACTTGAAGGATGGTTACCTCTTCATCCTAGGGTACAAAGTCTCTCTAATCTTTGAAGAATCTGTCAAAGTCCCAGGGAAGCACCTTAAGAAGTGTACCTTAGAGTATCTCACAGTGTTTTCACACTAAAATACCGTACACATTCATCTAACATGAAGTGTCCCCCTATGACTTGCCCTGCGTCTGAAGGGATTTCTCTCTTGACCACTTCTGCTGTAACCATTCCCCCTGAGCCTCAAGCCATCCTAGACTCACAAATATCTTATGAGAGACCTGAGCATATGTTTCTATAGTTATACTCTCCTCCCTCTCTAGGACGCAACAAGCCCTACCTATGCCTGAGAATCTTGGGTGTCTCTCATAAAGACCCCATTTAATTGCTGGTTGCCAACTTAACTTCCTCCTCATACGAGTGTCTAGAGGGAATTTTTTTGGCTATGGCAAGTTGTTGAATGCTCTCAATGTCATGTTGCTACATCCCTTTGGCACGTTTCAGGATTTTAATTTACCTGAAGACAAGCCCCAAGTCCTGTCCTTGTTCACTGCTCAAGATTTCCTGCAACTATCCCCAGTACAACATAAAGAGGGGCTGGATTTGCTAGATCAGTCTTTAGATATCTTTGTTAAAGATATCACTGATTATGGTCTAGCCAAAGGTGTCATTCACCAGATTGATACTGGTGACACTCCCCCCTTCTGCGCTAAACCTTATGCCGCAATCACAAGAGGATGCTCAAGTGTCTAAAGAAATCAAACAACTTTTAGATGCTGGGCTACTGACTCCTTTCCAAAGTCTGTGGGCCTCCCTCTTTCTCATACTGAAGAAGGATGGAGGTCATTGTTATGTGATAGACTATCAACAATTGAACTCCTGTGACAGATCCAGGAAATTCATGCTTGCTTTTTCATTCTCCTGGTCTGACTCTTTTACGTTTTGACGGGGAATCCTTTATGTAAGCTTTGATGAGCCTGGATTCTGGGTAAGCAATCTTGGCGTTAAACCTGTTGCCATATGGTGATGACTTCCACGTTTTTTGCTTCCCATAATCTTAGCTGCAGACCATCTATTTCATTCCATGGTAGTCCTATTTCAGTTAAAAGCAAAAAAAACAAAGCATAAAAAGATTGAGGGGAAAGTAACTATTGTCACACCTAAGTATCATATTTTATTAATTATTATCATGTTTTCATTATATACCAATTGGGGTAAATTTGGCTTAAAACCCCTCCAGTTCTGGAACCACACCTGGATTCCTATCACATGGTTTATGACATAACAGTGTCATTCAATCCAGATCTTTACCAAAAAGATCTTCACACTCTTAACCTATAAGAATGTACCACAATACATTCCAGAATCACCTCATTCCTTCTGTGGAAATGTATTGCTTTGGCTTGAAGCATTCCAGACTTCTGACTCCAAAACCCTGTGAAATATATGTATTCCTGATCCAAGCTATCCTTGTTTCAACTGGGAACCAGCTGATTAATCCTGAATGCATAGTCACCATTGTCTACATTTAGCTGTTTTTTCATTTAATGTTTTTTGTGTTAAAACCCCATTAAACCGCTTTGAAACTCAAACCAGGCGCCACTGCGGCACCCAGGAACTTTCCCAGGCGGCACTTTACAAATCAATTAGGCAGTGGGCAGCGCTTCTAACCTAATTAATTTTCCAAAACGGCACTTTTAACCCAAATTCAGGGGTTTACTTTTGGATAACCTTAACCAAACTTCTTGACACAGTCAAGGCAATTATATAATATAACTAAATCCTCATTAATTATATTCCCAGTATATTTAATTAACTTTCCCAGTTAATAAGATGGTTTGAAGGCAACAAGTCTTTACTTGACACAGTCAAGTCCATTTCAGCCCTATGATTAAATCCTCATTAATCATATTCCTGGGTATCAATTAATTAACCTTCCCAGTTTTATAAATTGTGTTTGAGACACCTAGTCTCATAATCTGAATTCTTCAGATTATTCATTTCCACCCTCAGTTAGTACAGCCTAATTGATTCCTGGGTATCAATTAACCTCCATGGTTAATTAGACGTTTTGTGTGAGAATTGGGGAGCAGGTTAGGAGAAAATAAAACCAAGCTCTCAACCACAATAAAATTGCAATTTCAGCAACAACCAAAAGGTTGTTGCCAACAATTCCTGGGTAGGTCAAAGGGGGGAGGGAGCCAACTGAACACTGCAAAGCAACAGATAAAACCGTATGACCAAAATTACTAACAAATTTTAACTTTATTAGATTAGAGAATGATGAAGCAAGGTCTTTTACAACTCTTGCATTCATTTAAGGGATGAAATAGGTTTGGGGTGGTAGATCAAATGTCTCAAACCCATTGACCAATGATATGAGCGGATACAAATGAATTTCTTGAGGTAGGAAGATCTTGACAAATTTTGAATGGACATAGTCAAAAGGAAAACTGAACCAACTAACATCAGGAATATGCTTTGAATGCAATTACCACTGCTCCCAGCTGCTCTTGCACATGATATTTAACCAGAGGTGTCTCTTGGGTGGGTTAGGTGGAGGCATCTCCTGAATAATTCCAAAATATTAAATTGATGGCTTTTCTTGGGCTTTTTTGGTAACCTTTTAGATAAATATTCAAACATAATTTGGTAGAAATTCCCAAGAATTTGGCAGGAATTGAAGTGGAGGCTTAAGGGGGAGGCGTAACTTTACAGTTTAAGACACCTAGTCTCATAATCTGAATTGTTCAGATATTTATTTTGGCCCTCAATTAGTACAGCCTAATTGATTCCTGGGTAATCTATTACTACGCTAGAAAGCTTCTCCAAGTTCAATCCTATTGTTTTGAATTTCACCCTATGAAATTTATCACAATTCAACCTCTTTTTGAAACCACAGCCCAATATGACTGTATTACAGTCAAAACTCCTTAACCAAAAAGGATCCCCACCCCTTACTGTGTATTGATGAAGCTCTGCCGCCTTGGAGGCTCTAAGTTTTTCTCCACTATGGATCTGGCATCTGGGTATTGGCAAGTTGATCTCTCTCCCAAGGATAGACAGAAAGCTGCACTTATCACCTCTGAAGGGCTATTTGAGCCCACCTGTATGCCTCAGGGACTCTGCAATGCCCTGGCTATCTTCCAATAAGCCATGAACTCCATTCTCTATGACTTGAAGCTCTCATGTGTCCTAGTGTACTTAGATGATATAACCGTCTTCAGCGCTACCTTTACAGATCATCTGACTCACCTCAAGAAAGTGTGCATAAAGATTCAGGAGGCTGGCCTCAAGTTGAAACCATCCAAGTGTGCTTTCTTCAAAGAACACCTTGAATTCTTGGGTCATGAGGTGACTCAAACTGGAATTCGCCTCATGACTAAAAAAGTTGGGGCCATTGACAAAATTATTCTGCCCATCAATCTACAAGAAGCTCAAGTCTTTCTGGGCATGATGGGATACTACAGGCAGTTCATCTCTGACTTTGCCAACACTAGCAAACCTTTGATCCAACTGTTACGCAATGTCTCTTTCAAATGGATTGCTAGTCAACAACAAGCCTTTGAGACCCTTAAGCAAAAACTCAAAGAGTCTCCCATCCTAGTGTATCCAGACTACAATGAGGAATTCATTATTTACACTGATGCTAGTGACCTGGCTATTAGAGCTATCTTGGCTCAACTAGACAATGAGGGTGTGGATCACCCTGTAGCTTGTACTTCTTGTGTCCTGAACAATCATGAGAAGAATTACAGTGTCCCAGAGAAAGAGTGCCTTGCTGCTCTGCATGCCATCAAGCAGTTCCACCATTAGTGTATGGTACCCATTTCAATGTGGTCACTGACTATGCTTTGCTTAAGTGGTTATAACAGCTTAAGGAGCCAGACAGACAACTAGCTAGATGGGCTCTCTGCCTGCAAGGCTACACCTTCATGGTACTACACTGTCCCAGGATTTAACATTAGAACGCTGATAGATTATCCAGAATGCCCATCCTTGCTCTACACCCTGCTGAGGCTGATTGACTTTATGAACTGATTGTATATCCTTCCTCTTGGGAGAGCAAGACAGAAGAAGTTCAAATTGTCCTAGCCAAACTATCAGAGAACATGCTTGTTTGCAACAAGAAGCTCTTCAAGAAAGTACAAAGTCATAAATACCTTATGTATGGCCTAGTCTTTGTCTTCTTTTGGTGCTTCAAACTCATAAGGAGGCGGGACATGGAGGCATTGCCAAGGCCTATGACTGGCTCCAGAAAAACTATTTCTGGAAAAATCTTCACCTTTCAATTCTATACTTCATTGCTAGTTGCCACAATTGCCAGCTCTAGCAACCATGAGCTGCCTCACATAAGTTCAAGCTAGTCCCCCCGCAACATGTATTTCACACTGTCAGCATTGACACTATAGGGTCTGTCCCCTGCTCTTGCTCTGGTTGCCGCTTTATCCTAATTGCTGTTGATTTTTTTTAGAAAGGGAGTAGAAGCTTGCCCTACTAAGGACATCACCACCAAGACAACTGCTGCCTTCCTGTTGCAAGACTTTTCTGCTGCCATGCCTGCCCTCAAGTGTTATTGTCTGAAAATAGATCTAACTTCAACTCCAAGCTGTTAACCTCTGTTGTTGTGGCCTTGGGATCCCACCAGTCCTTTGATGTCCCTTTAATCCTTCTACCAATGGGGCAGTTGAGCATGCAAATTTGACTCTGATCTCTATCATGAGGAAACTTGCTTCTTCTGACCTGCCCAGCTGGGATCTTTACTCACCCACTGCTCTCTTTTCTTATTGCCTTAACAAGCATTGTGTCATTGGGTATTCTCCCTTTGCTATGCTGTATGGGCGTAAGGCTACCACTCCACTGCTCCTGGGAGCCCCCCTACTCTCCTCTGATAAGGCTATGAACCCAGATGACCATATCAAGGATCTAGTCAACCACATTGTTGATATACAGGCTACTGCTTACACTTCTGCATATAAGACCAAGATGCTTGAGCTCTCTCCTGAAAATGCTGGACAATTCTCTTGCCTGAGTTCAACATTAGGGACCACGTTCTCTACTATCAGCATAGAGTAGGAGGACGCGCTCACAAGCTAGATAAGTTGTGGGTTTGTCAAATTTCTGCGTAGAGTTGGTAGTTGCTTTCACTTAACTCAAAATACAATCCTTCTATTACTAAAGATTAGGTCAAGATAAGTATCTAGCCTAATGTGTATAATAAAGTTAAAGTATGTAAATTCAATCTTTATTTAATCAATCAAGAAGGGAGTTATATAGTAATAAAAGAGATTAACGAGAGGCACAGAATGCCAGAAGCCTCTGGTTACAGCCTTGTTTCCCCTATCCTTAGCCCATTATTAATCTAATGATTGGCTGATCATTAGTTAATATAAACTCAGGATACAACTTAGTTGATCATTTGACCTTTTTATCATCCAGAGCAAAAGTACCATTGTTCTGTTATACCCCAAGCTTAATGGATCAATTTCATGAGTATAGTGACAGCTAGTTTACAACCAATCACTTCACGACATTTCCCCCCACTAAACTAGATGTTACTGTAAAAGTCTTTTAACTTTCTCCAGTATGGTAAACCGTCCAAAAAGGAGCAAGAAACCAGTTGTGCGCTATACCAATTTCCCAGCTCAGAGAGTCAACCAAGCTCAAAAGAGAATACCCAAAATTCCAGTTGTAACCGTGCACAAGTACTCACCTGTTCTAGCCTCGGAAGAAACAGACTTCACCAAGATGCTAGGCGGCAAGATTGACGCAGCTTTCTGTAGTACTTCCACTACTGTTTTGTATAAACCCAGTACCTCTTTGAGTAAGTCAGGAACACAAGACTCTGGTATGCCTACTTCCAACCAGCTTTCAACAATTGCAAAGAAAAGGAGTCATAGAAACAAGAGTAAGACTACTTCCACCACTCCAACTGATAATAATGATGAACCTGCACCAAACTTAGCCTATCTTCTCAAAACTCTGAAAAAAAGTGAGATGGGTATTCCCCCATGGCACTCCAAGAAGACAGTCAAGGTTCTTATATCAAACTGTCCACCAATCTTCATTGGGAGAAGTTTCCCATCCTACACTTCCGTGGACCCATGGTAATGTGGTCAACTCTTATGCTGGCCTTGGAAAATCCTTACGTAATCTCCACAAAGAGGCTTGAATTAGGGAATAACATTCATTGGCGTATACCTTGGTTGAAACTTGTAAGGTATGCCCAGTTATGCCTACATGACTTTTTCTTTGATGGGATATACTTGACGGACAATCAGACCTCTCGTGCCCTCAAATTTCTTGAAATGGTCTTTTTGGCATGGTCTGATCCTCGGTCTGCTGTTGGCCTGGTGCCCTTGTGGCATGGTTCAGATAGCCATGAATATTGGTTGCAAAGGGCAATGGGTACTACGCTGGAGCTCCTTAGCTATAATTGGACAGGAAGTAGGCAATCCATGACATTAGTTGAAAATTTGGTGCTTAGTGGCTCCAAAGTTGTGTATCACCAAAGGCTTCACCACATGCCTAAATATATTGAATGGCTGTTGGGAGTCATGTACTCAGTAGGAGGCAAAACACCTGAGGAATATGCCCAGCAAGAAAGCCTTCTTTGGGAGTGCATCTTGCTTGGACTTGCTTTTCCTTATTCAATTGGCGCTAACCATGTCAATTTCCTTCCCATTGACAATTCTTATTTTCTTCCATTTGCATTCTGTTGGCTACCTAGTGTCTGGATAACCTACACAGCCATTGCCAAAGTCCTCATCCAGTTGTGCCTGTGGTTAGAGGCAGCAGTATCTCAATAAAGAACCATTTGCTTAACCCTAATAATCCTTTTTACTATAAGCTTTATCTCTTCTTGATGCAAAAAGGATAACAATCCATGGATTATTTTCATTAGGTTTTTCTTTTTCCAAATTATTATCCATAACAGGGTTTATGCTTGATCACTTGGAGCCTTGCACATGTACTGTGCATGGACTCAAGTGATCAGTTGGCCAGTTTTCAGATTCTTGAGTGTATAACTATCTACTCCCACTTTCTGGACTACCTTGACCGGACCTTGCCATAGTGAGGCAAGTTTACTTTTGCGACCATATCCTCAGTTACTGTAGAAGTATACCAAGCTTCCTATTTTGTATGCAGGAAGGGCAGGTCAGGTTTCTACTGCACAATCCATATCTTTCTCCTTTGTTGCTAAGTTGGTAGAGTATTCCTCAGACTGTAACTTGATTAGGGTCTGTGCTAGTCTCTTCAAATAAGCATTGGGGGTAAGAGGATTGTTAGTTTTAACTAAACTGTAGAGGTGTGGCGGGAGGCTTGGCTGTTGACCATAAAGAGGCTGGAAGGGACTTTTTCTGGTAGCCCTGTGGAATCCTATGTTGTACGCAAAGGTAGCTGCCAGAAGATATGTATCCCATTCTGTTTCATGCTGGTGACTAAGCTTCCTTAAGATCTGTACCAGGCTTCCATTTGTCTTTTCTACCATTCCATTTGTTTGGGGATGGTATGATGTTGACAGAGTGCCACAGATACCCATAATTTTGTTAAGTCTGGGTATCATGTATCCCGTGAAGTTGGTCCCATTATCTGTTAGCAATGTCTGAGGGCAGCCATGTTTGTAGAGTATGTTCTCCAAAATGAACTTGGCTGTGGTAAGCGCCGACTGGTTAGGAATTGCTTTTGTTTCTACCCATTTTGTAAGCTGATCCACTGCTACAATAATGAACTTGTTCTTGCTAGCGGTCAGCAGAAGGGGCCTACTACGTCTATAGCAACGGTATGGAACACAAAGCCAGGTCAAATTAGCCAGTGCTGATAGCGCAAGACCTTTAGTTGCTTGATTGTACAGTCATGACAAGCAGCCAGGGTTTCTGTCACATCCAAACGCATACCTTCCCAGTAGCATTGTTGCTGTAGGAGGTTGAGGGTTTTATGTATACCGCCATGGCCCACAGTACAATGTGCTGATACTATTGTGTCTGTCTGTAAGGATGGGCAAACGTATGGTAACCACTTCCCTTTATACAACTTAAAAAGCTGATTGTCCTTGGTGCGGGTGTTCACCGCAAGAGACTTCAGAATTTTCTGAATCTTGAGCGGCTCCTCCCCCCACATAGAAGGTTTCAGCATCAGTTTGTTGTAAAGTTTGTCTGCTGCTGAAGAGACCAAAGCTATGGTAGGAAGACGTGAAAGACAGTCTGCATTCTGGTGCATGACTCCTGTGCAATGGATTATCTTGTATTCATAGGCTTGTAGCTTAATAGCCCATTGTTCCAGTTGTCCTTCCGGATCCTTCAGGTTTTTCAACCATTTAAGTGAGGCGTAATCAGTTACCACCATAAAATGTACTCTGCGGAGGTACACTCTAAATTGTTGGCAGGCATAGATGACTGCCAGGCATTCCCTCTCTGTGACCGTATAATTTCTTTTGTGACTATTGAGTGTGCGGGAACAATACCCTACAGGATGGTCTTGGTCATCATTGTCTAACTGATAAAGAACAGCGCCAATTGCTGTCAAACTGGCATCTGTATGTACAATGAAAGGGCGCTCAAAGTTAGGATAGGAGAGTACTGGCTCTGTCACTAAGGTGGTCTTCAAGTCCTTGAAGATCTTCTGGCATCCATCTGTCTATGAGAATTCAATGTTGTTTTTCAACAGGTGAAATAATGGTCCTCCTAGGCCGGCAAAGTTTGGTATGAAGCGTCTATAATAGCCAATCATCCCTAAAAACAACTGAACGTCTCTTTTATTGGAAGGTGTTTGCATGTGTGTGATAGATTTGACCTTAGCAGGAACAGGTTGTAAGCCATCTTTACTGATGATATAACCAAGGAATTCTAAATGTTCCTTAAAGAAGTTTCACTTCCTTGGTTTTAGCTTGAGATTGGCAGCAATCAGACGCTGAAATACTGCCTCCAAGTGGTCCAAATGCTGACCAAAGGTTTGTGAAAAGACGTTAATATTGTCAAGATAAACCAGAACACAAGTCAACTTGAGGTCCCCCATCACGGAGTTCATGGCCCTTTGGAACGTTACAGGAGCATTTTTGAGTCCTTGCAACATCCTAGCAGGTTAAAAAAACCTTGCTCTGTAATAATGGCGCATTTTTCCTGGTCTGCCTCTGGAAGGTCAATCTGCCAGTATCCGCTGATCAGATCCATTGTGCTGAAGTATTTTGCACCACCCAGCTTGTCCAATGTGTCATCAATGCGGGGCAATGGATAAGAGTCCTTTTTTTAACAGAGTTCAGTTTGCGGTAGTCCATTACTACACGGGTTGACCCATCCTTTTTCTTTACAATTAATAATGGGGAAGACCGTGGGCTTTTGCTGGGTACCAAAAGGCCAGATGCAAGTAACTTCTGTAGTTCTTTGTTGACAATGGCTTGGTTGGCCAGACTGCCCCTTATTGGTCTGGAGCGTATAGGGGCAGTACCTTGCGTATCCAAAACATGTTCAACTCCCAGAGCTTTCCCTAGGTCTTGATCATCCTCTGCAAAGACAACCTTATATTTCTCAAAGAGTCAAATAGCTTGGTCCTTCTGGTCTTCTGTTAGTCCATTTAAAGACTTGCGTGGAATAAGCAACAGAACGCTTGGTTGGTTGCAAGGTAGTGCAAATTCACTGAACTCACTGAATGGGGTGGCTTTCATAAGAATAGAGTTCTCTTTCAGCCTCATGTAGCATAGCAGTTGGTGTTTTTTCACCTTCAGCGGTTTATTGGAAAGGTTCCCCAAGAGTACCAGAATCTCTTCTGATGATGGCATGACAATACCAGATAGAATCTAAGGTTCCAATTGCAAACCATTGTGGAGTCCATATACTTCTCCATGTATGCCTTTAGGGAAGCTGAGACTTAGACCTGTATTGTGAATCACTTGAGAACCAATTGGAATGGAGAATTCACTAGAGGAATATAAGGGGATCACTTTGTACTCCTTAGTGGCCAGAGGTAGAACCTTGATTTTGCGTTGGCGCAAGGTATATGCTACTGGCATATCTCCATAAGCATATTCCATATTAATATAAACTGATTTTCTTTGTAGGAAGGTCTCTTGGTCTGTTGCCATGATAAAACATTAGTACCAAGTGACCCAGAATGCTGAAGGTGCTATCCCAATGATTGATGATAGTTCTGTAGGTTGCCATGAAGCTGGCACCAATTAAGATATCATAGCTTTTGTTGCGCAACACTATTGCCGGGGCAGTTACCACCAATTTACCAAACCAAAGTGGTAAGGATGAATAGGCTCCCAAAGCCTTTGTTTTGTCAGGTCCTGCAGTACCAAATTCCTCATTGTAGTCTAAATCAGGTGCAAGTTTCAGTTTTTTTACTAGCCTGGTTGACACGATGTTCCCTGGAGCTCCAGAGTCCAGAATTGCCCTTACCCAAAGCTTATGAACCACCAGTTCAATGTAAGCGTAATTGTGTTGTTCTCTGTAATGAGGGGAGGTAATTTTGGTAACCTTGTGAACATACAATCCTTTAAACTGAGCAATAAACAACTCCAGCGCAGTTGTTAGGTTGGGCTTCAGGGATTTCAAGGTGTCCAAATTTGTGGAGACTTGTACTTGCCTCAATAGTTGAGACAACTTTTTGACGCTATCATTCTCGTGGGTGACCTCAGTGTATGGCATGCAAAGTTGTTCAGTGTAGGGTATAGAGATGATGTCAACGGCTTCCTTGGAAGGTATACTCTCCGTACGGATTGCTTGCTTCCTTGTAACTGCGTTAACAGCCAAAACTCTATGGAGCAAGTCTTTGTTTATTTCTTCTTTATCTGGTAATTATCTTTCAGGGCAAGCTTCTTGGTCCAACAGGCCAACGTTGCGGTCAGGTGCATCAGGATCTGGTTCAATAGGTGAAGAGGGTTGGGAACTACTAGCAGTCAGGGGTTTCTCCTCAACCTGACTGCTTAGCAGTTTTTTGACTCCTCACCGTCTTCTTCTCTGTCCTCTTCTTCATCCTTGTCATCCTGCTAATCTTTCATGTTGTCTTCCTGTTTCAGGTGGCAAACATTGGCCTTGGGTTGCTTGCAGTCCCAGGAAAGATGTCCTAATTGCCCACACTTGTAACAGGTGCAGTTTTTTGTCGTGTTAATGACTGGGGGTGTAGCTACTATTGTAAGTTTCCTAGGAGAGTCCTTATCCCAAGTCTTGCCTTTAGAATCTGTAGAAGAGGACAAAGTGGCTTTCTTATAGTTGGGGAAAGGGACTTTGAACTGTTCCTTAAAAGATCCCAAGTGACGCATGAGCTCAGGGACTGTTCTTGCACTATAGATTCCAGATTTGAGAGCAATGGAAAGCTCTCTATTGGGACAAACATAGTTAAGAAGCGCTCCTTTTACGTCAACAAAAGTGGCTGCTCCCATGGAGACTAGTGTCTGTGCTTCCAAGTAGAAGCGCTCTGAGAAATCCATTAGACTTTCCCCCTTCTTGATCTTCCCTTCAGTAAACTCCATTTTGCAGCAAAATAAAGCTTCTTTGCTGCCAAACTCTGCAATGAGGGCCCTGGATATGTTCTTGTAAGTCCAGCCTTGTTCCAGAAGTCTCAGCATTATTATTTTCTGGGTCTCTGAATCCAAACAATTAAAGATGGCTGCATTTTTCATGGCATCATCCGCCCCATACATAGAGTTATTTTATAACCGGAGGAACATGTGGATATTGGCCTTTTTGTCAAACTTTGGCAAGTTTTTTGGCTTGAAATTTGGGATCACTGCAGAAGTGCTAAAATTATAACTTCTTCTAGGCGGGGGTAAGGTATTTCTCTGGTTTGAAGCGCAAAATTGTGCTTCCAAAGCCGCATCCCTGGTGTTGTTGCTAGTCCTGGAAGTAGAGGCAGCAGCGCCAGGAAGAGGTGTTACACTGCTATCCAGAACTGGTTCCGCTACATAGACTTTCCTCATTGTACGGCCTATGTTGTCTTCATTGCTCTCATAACTATGAAAGGAGCAACGGTCCTCTGATATTGCCTGGCTGACTGTGAACAGGACGCTTTGGCTTCTTTCTGTGGTCTTCTGTGGACCTGTTTCCAGCACAGTTTGGCTGGAGTAAACTTGAAGTAACTGCTCTACTTGTCCTTGTAGTTGCAGAATGTTGCTATGTTGTGATTGTACTTCTTGAGCCAGGTCTTTTATTGTGCAATTAGCCACATGCAATTTGTCTTTGAGCTTCTCCATATTTGAATCCTGTTTTTCAAACATCACAACTTTCTTTTCTTGCATAGCCCAATGGTTGTTGCTTAATGCTTCCAGATTATCACAATTATCTACCATGCAGTCATGGTTGTGATTGATCAATTTTGCCAGCTTGGGAAATTTCACGTTGAAATGATTGCAGTAAGAGAGGGATTGCCAAAGGCCTTTGTCAATCTCACTGACGTGTTCAGATAGCTCCTCCATGTCCTGTTGGATAATGGCGGTGACTTCCTTATTGCCTTCCAAAGCAACCCCATCTTCTATCAGTCTTACCAAGCAACCAAGCGACTCTACCTCACTACATAGGTAGCAAAAGGTGGCTTCTTCACCCTTTACATGGTGAGTTACTGTGCCTAGCCAGTTATTATCCAATCCTTTATGCTCCAGCATAGTCCCAACCATTGTGGACACATAGTTTGTCAGGCATTCTTCCAGCTGTGTTGACCAGTTTGCTGTGAAGTTTTGGTGGATCACCAAGTGATTCAATTAGTGACTGATATTGGTCATAGAGCTTGTGAGTTTGTCATACAGATGACAGAGGAAAGACTGCTGATTGTTTATCAAGTTTCCCTGGTGCAAGATCAGGGATAGTTGATAACCCAGGTGGGTCCAGTTATGACAAATGGCAGAATGTGAAAAGCTGTGGATATACTCCTTGGCTTGTTCAATTGTTTTCATCTGTATTCAAAGCTGATTTGGAGTTATCCCTGTTAAATTATGGAATTTCTCTTTAGCTGTAATTTCATAAGAGGGTAGTACAGCAAGCTTCTTGTGGGCTTCCCCATTCTGGTACGCACCCTGGTCCATACCGCTAATAGCTTGTTCCAGCTGTTGCTGGGTAGGCTCTGCGCTTCTGTCTACCTCGAGAGGCACTGGGACATTGAGGTGTAGAGAGGACTGATCCTCTATTAGATGGGGATGCTGCATGTCAGTCATGAACTGACCAAAAGCCATGAATTCATTAGGCAGACCATCCCTTGTTCCAGCAAGGTGATTGATCTCCAAGAATAGCCCATCAGGGTGGTCCTGAAGGTGGTGAAGGAAGCCGTGGAGAAGGTTATCTCCATCACCTCCCCGCACAAAAGACAAGTCCCCAGCAGGGCAACAGTTATCATCAGACCAATGCATGCTAGAGTGAGCACCAATGTCGTATTTCTGCGTAGAGTTGGTAGTTGCTTTCACTTAACTCAAAATACGATCCTTCTATTACTAAATATTAGGTCAAGATAAGTATCTAGCCTAATATGTATAATAAAGTTAAAGTATGTAAATTTGATCTTTATTTAATCAATCAAGAAGAGAGTTATATAGTAACAGAAGAGATTAACGAGAGGCACAGAACACCAGGATCCTCTGGTTACAGCCTTGTTTCCCCTATCCTTATCCCATTATTAATCTAACAATTGACTGATCATTAGTTAATATGAACTCAGGATACAACTTAGTTGATCATTTGACCTTGTTATCATCCAGAGAGAGAGAGTACCATTGTTCTGTTATACCCCAAGCTTAATGGATCAATTGCATGAGTATAGTGACGGCTAGTTTACAACCAATCACTTCACGACAGGGTTGGACCTTTAGAAGTGACCTTCAAACAAGGGTCAGAGTACACTGTGAAACTCCTCGCTAGTGGTCATCTGTTTGCCCGAGTGCATGCCAAGTTCCTCCACAAGTACTACCCCCTAAGGCCAATCTAGAGGGGGGCAAGGTCATGAAATCTGCCATTCACCATGTTTTGATTTTGCCTTCAACAGGTTATTTCAAGGACATATCTCTCTTTTTTGCTTCTGCCCCTTGAAATGAGTCTGGCCCCAAATTGGGAAATTTGATTGCTCAGCTTCCTGATTCTGCGCAACTCACTTGCCCCACTCATGCTTGTGGCAAGTGATCCTACCGTCCTGGTAGTGTTTTTGTATCATCAACCACTATATATTCTATTTTCCATTCACCAATAAAAATTAAGTTCTATTCACATCTTTGTATTTATATCTCCCAGTACTTTGGCGCTTCTCTAGCCATGCCTAGTAGATATTATTCAATCAGAGCCACAAGGTAATTTTATAGCCTTCCCTGCCATTCTAACTGAGACTTAGTATGAATCCAATCCTAAGGTTAGGATTCCCTGTTGTGTGTCTGTGCCGTGCCCAGAACACGGCAGTGCCATGATCAGTAACCCTTTGGCAATCGGGGGGTTGGGTGCTGGCTTTGCTAAGCAGTGAACAGCGGGCGATTAACTTATCGTTTTTTAAAGGGATTTGGGCAGCGCCAGCTTTGACCCATTTTTTTCTAATAACGGCATTTAAGCTGTCCAGTATAGTCAAGGGCTTAGCAGGTATTCTTTGTTGGTGTCTGTTTCTAAGGAACGCACTATTCCTACTGTTTGTTCTTCTGTAACAGGGGTGGTGTAAAAGTGTCACATGATGTGTCTTTTATTGTGTAGATAAAGGTAGTGGGATAAGGTGTTAGGCTCAAGGCGGTAGATTCGAGATAGTATAGCCTTGAAATGTGGTATAAACTTCCAAGCGGATTCGACTGCGCTATGGTTGATTAAAGTAGCATTAAGATTAATAAAAATGCAATATCAAAGTTGATCCAACATGGCATAACTCAAGCAGCCATGTTTGAGATGGCGGTGTGACCCCAGAGTATATGGATAAGATGACATCGTATATGAGCGGCGAGGGAAGCACTATACATCTGAATGGATCCTCCTGATCTTGCATGGCTTTGAACCGATAGGTAGCCTTTGGGGGCAAGTGAGATATATATTGGGAAGAATAGGTTTATTGAGAGATGTATTTTTAAGCCATAGTTATTGTGTCCTGTTAGTGCTCAAGGATTGAGTATGATGAGATTGTGTGATGGATTGACATGTGATTTGACTATCTTATCGGTGAAGGGAAAGAGAAATGTAGGAGCTTGAAGAGTGGTAAGCTATTTAATAGCGAGCGGAATGATATTTGAAGTTTAGGGAAAGTGGGATTAAATCAGTCTGAATGATGAATGAGGTGATGGAGGCAAAGTTTTAGAGGGCGTGAGGGGGACTTTTTGCGTAGGTTGGATCTTAGCTCGTGGTACATGTCAGGGGTGTGCTTGGGGCCATGGGACTGGAGGAGGATGTGGTCGTTGAGATGGTTGAGTGTGCCGTAGGATTTCTGGCATCCCTGGAATGTGCACTTGTAGTGGCGCTGGATTTCGTGAGGCTTCCGGCGGGTGCGCTTCTTTTCAAAGGACGTGGTTCCCTTTGGCTTTATGTAGGTACGGAAATCGACAACATACTGTTTGGCTTCTGGTTTAGCGGGGAGCAAGTTGAGTGAATCGTTGGCTTTGGTGTACATACCATGAAATGGGCGCGAGCAATAGATTTATAGCCATTTCAACCACAACTTCCTATATAAGCGCAATGATCCAACCCTGGCTGAAATATCACCCTGCCTTAATAAATCCTAAACCAAGATATCGTCTTTGAATCAAAGGGGTGTTCTTTTAGGAGCATATGTCTTGTTTTGCTTATTACAATACATGACTTTTATGCAACATACAGCTTCTACAATTTGAAAGCCCAGATTTCCAACCGCACTATTCTAAACCAAATCTCACTCTTGAATCGGGGCTGGCTGGTCCCAGATTTCTAATATAAATTCACACTCTATTCGATTTAAAAATCACAACCTCAATCCATACTGAACGAAGGTAATTAGACATCAAGAACCCTTGTAATGCATGAGTAACCCATTTATCGCATCAGGCTAAATATCGATTAACTTTAAGATTTATATTTCCTTTGGTAAAGTTTCAACCCCCTTCCCAAGTAGGGCTCAATAATTTTAATTTTATGCTAGTTTTTATGTTAGATGCGGTGAACAACATGGAACCCTATGCACAAGTCAGTATAAACTCTCTTTTCAGCACTATATATGTGCTTGGAGTATATCGGAATTCTCAACCCACTAAATCTAAGACTAAACCAAAATCCAAACTAGTGGCTTTCGATGTAAATATGGAAAACAGTTTGGTTTGAAGAATTCTCCTTTGAAACATTACTGGTTATACACATAATAGGCCTTTGAGGTGGACCAATCATTTCCAACCTTGGCATGGATCTATTTAAATTTACATATTCTAGACCTAAGTTTGCAATGTTGAAGTATCTTTAATATTTCTTAAGAAAAATTATTTTAAAATGAAATACAGCACAAACTAAATACTAAGGTTAACTTAGGAACGCTCTGCATATAATCACCTCCTGAAGCACCTTCTGGCTAGGGCTCCCAGATTTCCATCGCATGGATTCAAAGATACAGTTTAGTCAAGTATTTATATTTGATGCAAAGAAAAATTGCGAGCCTACTTTGGGTATTCACTGGACCAATCAACCTCATGCCTGTAAGGGTATTAATCATATCTCGCGTCAAACCCCAACCCCTTGCGTCGAGCCTTAAGGTTCAAATGGACAGCTGCAGTCAGAGCTGTCTCCTCTAGAACATTCCACTCTTCTGCAATATCAGCATACAGCTTCCTAGCCAGCTCCACCGCCAAATCACTAAACATGACGGTTACCCAAAACCAATGTACCACCATCCTCAACCACGTACATCCATATATTTGACTCCGCACCATAAAATACCATGCATATCGCCACACCAATCAACGAATACCGTGCCAACAGCTGTACACGCACGAAAATATTTCCTCTCTTCTCCTTAAGTCACATCTACGAATCAACATTTTTAACCCATCTCCCCTCCAAAACAGGATCAACTTTATGTCCCGTCACCTTATTTCCCGATAAATTTCCCGGAAAATCCGGTGGTACCCGTAAACGAGCCTAAGCCTAAACCAACTCAGTATAATCAATCCAACTCTACTTCCCTCATATCGTCCACCGCCATTTAAAAGTTATAACAAAACTCGACCCTCCCACCAGACTACATCTTGTTAAAAAAGGGTTTGCAGCTACCGTTGAATAACCCGCACCCAACTTTGCGAGGTAAAGGCCTGGGGCGGCAAGAAACGCCTATACCCGGTTCCCAGACCCCCTTTTCCCTACAGCTATAAGTCCCTTGGCCATGGAGTTGTTAGCTCTACAACCCTAGAAGGTTTGATATCCCCGTGGAGATCGATATAGTTGGTCAAGCCAATATATCGTTTTCTTTTTTTGCTCTTTAACAGGCAGACTTTAAAGCTGTTGTTGCAAGTGGACTAAAGATGCTTCAGTATTCAAGGAAAATACTGGGAACGGGTTAGGGATAAGACGGTCTTCATTTAGAAGCTTAGAGGTTCATACACTGCAACGACAAGCCATCGGATCACTGAAGGGGTAGCACCTGTAGCAATGATCCAGATAAGGTTTGGCCATGTCCTGGATAAGTCATTTCTGATATCTTCGTTACAATCCCACTCCCTCCTTCCAAGGGAAACTTTAGTTCCCATCACATTTGAGGAATCAATTGAGTGCATGATGTTAGATCCATCATGGGTGACTCACCAAACACCCCTGTGTATTGTGGGATAACTTAATGGCTGGAATATCCTTTCCAGTTACAACACTCCCACATTCCCCACACCCCACCCTGTCATCTTTGATAACTATGAAAACTTGTAGAGCATCCGTGAAGGAATGAAGGAAACATTTCTGAGTGAGAGTAGTTCATCAGAGTCCTAATTAGACCCTAGTAGAGATACTTGTTATCACCCTTAGTATCTTCAAGGAGTTATTTTCAGCTATCCCATACCACCCCTACCTCAAGGGGTCTTGGAAGTTTTAGGGTCTAGATACTGTGTGCTTATTTAGGCACAACTAAAGATCATCAAGTTGTCTAACTTTAAAACCAGGTCCATACTACACCTTGGACCAGCCTTACCTGAAAAATAAGGCATCTACCTCAAGGCCCAGGGAACCCATCATATACTGTAGCCTTATCTAGATAAGACCAGGAAGGGTACACCCAAGTACATAGCACGTACAAGCCAGGGTAGCCAGCTGAACCTGAACTTTATCGGAAGCTATACCACATTCCAATGTTTTTTGCAATCACCAAGCATCATGTAGAAAGCTATACAATCCTCCACCCAATAGCTGAGGCAAAGATCATCAGGGCTACTGATGGAAGGAGAATCAGAGATGGCCCCTTTAGGGGAAAATAAAGCTGGCAAAGAGCAGCACAGAAGGAATCATTATCTCTGCCAGGGTGTCATGCCCTGCCCCAAAGGGCAGGCTTTTTAAGATACTTAGTTAATTTTCAGTTTTTCTTAATCTTTCTTTTATTTATTAATATTTGAAAGTTTAATTTAAATTGTTAATAATTTATTATTTTAAGTTAGTTTACCTTTTGTTTTACGACATTCACGTTCAAATTGTCATTGTTGTTGTTGCTCTGTCTTCCCTATTCTTATTTCACATATATTTCTACTTAAAGTTAGAATATTTTCACCTTATCTTACCTTTCAAAATTCCTGCTTGTGTTGTTGCTGCTCCCCCAGTTTTACGTTGCTGATCTGCGTACAGTACTGGCTTCTGTTTCCCCTTTTCTGGTTCTGGTTGACTCCAAACTTCTCTAGTTGCTCCTCTTCTTGGCTGCTTCCTTCCTGTCTATCAATTGCAACAGAAAAGGCGTATTCTCTATAAATAAAGAGCTTTTGAAGAGTAGGCTTTAAGCCAAAATTCTAAGTGATTTCTTCCCCTTCAATCTTTTATCTAAATTTAAACTTTGATATCTTAATTTCTAGAAATTTATACATTTTTATTAGTTTCATTTAAAGTTTAGTTTTTTCCTTTCCTTAAAAATGGAACTTGTAAAAAAACAAGCCTTAGGCTTGTTGTATCCACTATTTTCCCTTAAGGAATCTTTCAATAGTTATATGTACCAATTTGCTGATGGAGAATATCCTAATGTTGACATTCCCTTAGTTACAAATTGTTCACTATTAAACACTTTATTTTATCTTCTTTGCTTAGGGTTCTTACACTCAATTACTCCTTTTGTGACCCAATCTAGGTTTTTAGCAGGGTTCTGTAAGATTATTTTACAGACAGTTCCTACGTTTTTATATCTTTTAAATTTGAATTCTAATGCCTTGCACACGCTAGTTTATAACCTTGTGCCATTATGGGCAAGACCTTACATTATTTTGGCTTCCCATGGGATTGACTCAGGCAATACTTTTTCCATCTCTTATATCATCTTTTTAGCCTTGTTTCTCCCTATTATTATTGTAACTTTGTTATCTCTAGTAGTTTTTTACTTGGTTGGTTATATGATAAGGTTTTTTGTAATAAGGAGGAGCATACCCCTACTACCTACACCAACCAAACAGTAGTTCTCAATACCTTAGCTCATAGTTCACCACCCCCTAGTATTTTTAACACTTTAGCTTATGCACAGGCCCACTTTACTGCTTACGGGTCTGAGTTCTCCACCAACTCCCAGAAGGTCCTCTATCTTACAGAGAAGCTCACCGGTCACTACAGAGATTGGTTTAGCTCTCACTTGATACGCAACCCAGGTATCCTCCAGAACTATGATCTCTTTGTCAGCTCACTCCTATCCTTCTCTGGATAAGACAAGGAGTTGTCAACTCCCTCTACTTCTTGGTTTGCAGGTCTCACACAAGGTTTGCTTCCACTTGGTGAATACAACCAGAAGTTTTTCTCCCTTCAGTAAAGACTACAAGCCTCTGGCGCTGATGCTTGCAGCTTCTACAAGATAGGCCTCAAAAGATTGCTCCAGGAATTTTTGGTCCATCACAACCTCCCTGACAAACTAGAACCTCTTATCAGAGAAGTGGTTAAGTGGAACCGGAAATACCTTTCCGTGAAAACACATCCTTCTTCTAACCTATCCCCTGCAGCCCAGTTGTTTGTTCTGGACAAGGCCCTGTTTTCTTCAACCCCTCCACCTGGCACTGAGCCAAAGTCTGGGGGAGGTTTTTGCCTTAATGCTGAGGAAGTCCTTAGAAGAAGGAACAACAACCTCTGCTCTTACTAAGGATCAAAGGACCATCTTCTACCAGCCTGTCCTCTCTCCAAATGTCCCCCCTTTGTCAACAAGACCTCCACTCTCACTTTGCTTTCCCTTAGCAACACTTCCAAGTCATCTACAGTCTTAGCGACTATTCATGGACCTTTGGGAAAGATCAAGGTGCTTGCTCTTCTTGACACTGGCGCTGATGCCGACTTCATTGAGGAGAAACTTGCTAAACCTCTTGGACTCCCCGCTTTTGGATCTCTTGATGTTAAGGTGGGAAACAGCACTCTCATTGGCACCACATCTATCCTCCAACCCATCACCATTGACTTGTAGGCTCTCCATTTTGCGTCACGTGTAACTCTTCCCCTAACTTATCCTTCCCGTTCATCCTTGGATTCCCGTGGTTGAGAGAGTCTTTGCTTAACTTTGATCACCCAAACAACAAGATACCATTTACATGCAATGACGTTGTCAAATTGCTATCCCTTGTACCTGGTACTCTTGGCTCAATTCCCTCCAAACCAAACCTGACTGCCATCTCTAGTACAATCCTGGATACTCTTTCCGCCAAGGGGGAAGATGGATTACCTTATTGTTACTCTGACTTCAAGGATTGTTTTAGTGAGGAGGAATTTAACCTGCTACCTCTTCATAGGCCCTACAATATTCAGATAAACCTTAAGCCAGTCACCACTCCCCCCTGGGGAAGGCTTATTCCTCTCTCTGACTCAGACAACGCTCTACTAAAGAACTACATCAATGAGGAACTCTCCAAGGGTTTCATCTCACGATCTATGTCTCCATGTTCTTCCCCCATCTTCTTTGTCAGTAAATCTGATGGCTCTAAGCGCCCTTGTTTAGACTATAGAGCCCTCAATGAGATCACAATCAAGGATAGATGCCCTATTCCTTCTGCTGAGGCTTTGATCAATTGCCTTGCTGGTAGTTCTATATACACTAAGATTGACCTCCAAAGCGCTTTCAACCAGATCAGAGTCTCTCCTGGCCACAAATAGAAGACCGTGTTCTGTACCCTATTTGAGTTATATGAGTACAATGCAATGCCCTTTGGATTATATAACACTCCATCAACCTTTCAGGCCTTAATTAATGAGGCACTTCTGCCCTTCCTTAACGAGTTTGTTGCCGTCTATATTGACAATATCCTCATATACTCCTCTTCCATTGACAACCATGTTGCCCACATCTACCAGGTACTCCAGAGACTTTGAGACTACAACCTATTTGTAAAATCTTCTAAGTGCTCATTCTTCTGCACTGAGGTTGATTTCCTTGGCTACGCCGTCACTCAAAATGGTTTTGCTGTCTCCCCTAGCAAGGTGGATGCTATCCAAAACTGGCTTGTTCCCAAGACTTGCTCAAAACTTTGTGGTTTCCTTGGATTGGCAAACTATTGCCGTAAGTTTGTAGAAAAATTTTCTTCTCTAGTTTTGCCACTCACAACCCTTACCTCTCCTTCTGTCCCTTTTGTCTGGGCCCCTGAGGCCCAGCTCGCATTTGAGGCTACAAAGGCCATCTTTGTCTCCACACCTGTCCTCCTGATGCCTGATCCTTCTGAACCCTTCTTGGTTGAGACTGATGCCAGCAACTATGCCATTGGCAGTGTTCTCCTTCAGCTTGGGGGGATGGTATGCAACACCCTGTTGCAAACTTCTCTCAAAAACACCTTCCAGCTGAACAAAACTACCCCATACACAACAAGGAACTTCTTGCCATCATCAAAACACTCAAGCATTAGCGCCTCTACCTTGAGGGACTTGACAAGCCTTTCCTCATTTACACAGACCATAAGAACTTGCTTTAATTCACCAAGTCACACCGCATTTCCCAAAGACACGCTAGATGGGTACTGGAGCTGTCAAATTTCTGCTTCAAGCTTGTGTACAAGAAAGGTGTACTTAATACCCTACCTGACATTCTTAGTTGTCATCCTTCATTATCCAATGTTGAAAAAGACTACAAACTCCTTAACACCAAGATGGTCCTTCCACCTGAGAGCTTTCTGAAACGTAATGTTATCAGTACTACAACCCCTGATATACTGAAGCAAATCCACAAATCCCAGCTTTCTGATAAAGCCTCGTCTCAGATCATTGACGCTCTTACAAACAATAAGACAGTCACAAATCCTTCATTCTCCCCGCTAGATGGTGTGTTATACTTCAACAACCTTTTGATAGTCCCTTCTCCAGACCTTCAACAGCTTCTAACCATCAAGTTCCATGACTCCCTTGCTGCAGGCCACACTGGATATAAGAAAATCCTTTCTAAACTCTGTGATCACTTCTGGTGGCCAAAGATGTCCACCTTTGTCAAGTCACATGTCAGTAGTTACCTAGTTTTCCAGAGAAGCAAACATTCTACCCAGAAGCCTGTGGGTCTTCTATGTCCCCTTCCAGTCCCTGAAGGTCCTTGGAAGTCTGTCTCTTTGGATTATATTGTCCAGCTTCCTCAGTTTGAAGGTTTTGACGCCATACTGGTCATTGTATACAGATTCTCAAAGCAGGCTATTTTTGCTCCCTGCAATTCTAACATTACTGCAAAGCAGATTGCTTCCCTCTTTGTTAAAAATGTCTTCACCCACCATGGTACTCCAAGAGATATTGTCTCTGACCGTGGACCACAATTTCTTTCCCTGTTTTGGAAGGAGTTTATGACTCAGCTAGGTGTCCACCTTTCCCTTAGCACCTCCTATCATTCCCAGTCTGATGGGCAAACCGAACGTACACACCAGACACTAGAATATTTCCTTTGCTGTTTTTCCAACAAACAACAAGACAATTGGGCTTCTCACCTAACTTTGGCCCAGTATTCCTACAATGCTACTCCCCATTCCTCTACCAAGATGACTCCGTTCATGGCAAAATTAGGCTATACTCCTGCCTTTATCCCTTCTGTCACCTCCTCGGTCTGTTCCCTATTAGCCGAGGAGTTTCTTGTCCAGCTAAGACTCATCCGTAATTCCTTAAAGGAGAATCTCTCTAAGGCTATTGAGATTTACAAGGTCCAGGGAACCATTATTGTCAGGAAGGAAAGAGCATCCAGGTCAACAACTTTGTATATCTAAATACAAAGAATCTTCCTATCAGATGGCCTTCTTGTAAACTTGGCCCTCGTTTCATAGGGCCTTTTCTTGTAACAGAAAGAGTTGGGAAGGTTGCATACTGTGTCCAACTTTTTCCAGGCTATCAATTCATGACGTCTTTCACATGTCCCTCCTTAAACTCCAGACTTCTCCTCCTCCTTCCATCAGAACAACAAAGTCACTCTTCCTCATATGGTTGAAGGAACTCCTGACTATGAGGTTGACTCCATTATCAACCATTGTTATCACAATGGTAAACTCCAATACTTGGTTCTTTGGAAGGGATATTCTGGTGAGGAGAGTTCTTGGGAGCCATTTTCCAACCTTGAAAACTGTCCTGATGCCATCAATTCTTATATCCAAGCACATCCTGAGCTTGGATCTGGAGGGGGTAATGTCATGCCCTGCCCCAAAGGGCAGGCTTTTTAAGATACTTATTTAATTTTCAGCTTCACTTAATCTTTCTTTTATTTATTAATATTTGAAAGTTTAAGTTAAATTGTTAATAATTTAGTATTTTAAGTTAGTTCACCTTTTGCTTTACAACATTTGTGTTCAAATTGTTGTCGTTGTTGTTGCTCTGTCTTCCCTATTCTTATTTCACATATATTTCTACTTAAAGTTAGAATATTTTCACCTTATCTTACCTTTCAAAACTCCTGCTTGTGTTGTTGCCGCTCCCCCAGTTTTACATTGCTGATCTGCGTACAGTGCTGGCTTCTGTTTCCCCTTTTCTGGTTCTGGTTGACTCCAAACTTCTCTATTTGCTCCTCTTCTTGGCTGCTTCCTTCCTGTCTATCAATTGCAACAGAAAAGGCGTATTCTCTATAAATAAAGGGCTTTTGAATAGTAGGCTTTAAGCCAAAATTCTAAGTGATTTCTTCCCCTTCAATCTTTTATCTAAATTTAAACTTTGATATCTTAATTTCTAGAAATTTATACATTTTTATTAGTTTCATTTAAAGTTTAGTTTTTTCTTTTCCTTAAAAATGGAACTTGTAAAAAAACAAGCCTTAGGCTTGTTGTATCCACTATTTTCCCTTAAGGAATCTTTCAATAGTTATATGTACCAATTTGCTGATGGAGAATATCCTAATGTTGACATTCCCTTAGTTATAAATTGTTCACTATTAAACACTTTATTTTATCTTCTTTGCTTAGGGTTCTTACACTCAATTACTCCTTTTGTGACCCAATCTAGGTTTTTAGCAGGGTTCTGTAAGATTATTTTACAGACAGTTCCTACGTTTTTATATCTTTTAAATTTGAATCCTAATGCCTTGTACGGGCTAGGTTATAACCTTGCGCCATTATGGGCAATACCCTACACAGGGTTCAAACTGAAAAGTGGCAAAATTAGTCCTTTCTGAATGTGCCCACTCACAATCTCCCCCATCTAGATCAGCCTGTGGGGTTGGGCTTGTGGAAGGATTTGGTGTGGACACCAGCAAAGGGACTCTCAAGGTTGCAGGGTTGACCTGTGCTGGGCTCTGTATAGGATCTAGATCCATACAGCCCGCTTACGGTTACTGGTTTCAATGAGACGCTTGCTTCTTGAAGGTTCCTGCATAAAAACTTTGGTGAATATTGCCTCTAGTGCTGCCCCTCTTTCACCAAGTTCCTTGATGCTGTCCCACTATTTTGAGACCACTTCTACCCTTGTTTTTTCACGTGACCTTAGGCCTCCAATTTCCCAGCTGTGTGCTACTTCCATCTCCTGAAAGATCTTTTTGAAGCCCCACAGCAAGTTTAGATCATCCCAGGTGAAGATCTGGCTGCCTTGTGTGGGCTTGCCCTCTTTAGAAGAGTACTTGGTGGACCGCTTCTCAAAGACAGCCTTCACCTCCACTGATGGTTCCCTAGGGGATGCCTTGGCCACTTCAAGATCTCCCAAGTGTGAAGGAAATTGACAGATAGTAATAAGAGGTCTCTATGTGGTGGTGAGCTACCACCCAAATCCACATGAAGTTGATCATTAACCACCAATGAAGCTTCAAATACCGGTTGGTAAAATTTCCAAAAGATACACTAGGGTTCAACAAAATGATTAACACTAACCAAAAAATTCCAAGATAAATTGCCTGGGAGAGAATCAAGGTGACTTCAGAATAGAGTTCTGGACGTTAAGAAGGGTTAACCGTTGCAGTTTCATATTTGGCAGGGAAGACACCAGGATCCTGAGGCATGGGAGTGACATTAGGAGGCGCTGATGACAGAGTACTCATGGTGGGACCCCATCTTTTGTTAACAATTCAACTTAAGATCAAGTTATACAGGGTTTAGCAGAGTAGACCCACTACTAGATGCACTGTAAAATAAAAGTTGGAACAGGAGAATATTTGGTTTATTGAGTAATTTAGGGAAGACTCAACCCTTAAGGGTTAAACTATGAAAGTTTTCCGGTATGTACCAAATTTTGACTAAGCAATACCACCTGGATCCATGGCTCCTATTCTGTCTACATAATCTTAAGAGTTCTTTGTCCAGTACGTGAAAACCCCTTGAGTGATTAATTTCTGGCAACTGTTCTGATAAATGAGGTTGTATCAAGTGACTATCAGATTATGTCTATTTATCAGTGTCAACTTGCACAGGGTGATTGAATCCAGCTGATAAACCAGGGTGGCAGTGACCCATTTCCAATCAATAGTTTGATTTAAATCTGCCAATTTGGTTAACTTGGTTAATGATTTTCCTGAATTATGAGTTTTTCAATTAGGACAGGTAATACCAGGCATTATGGAAACTACTGTGACAGATAGGGATAAAGGAGCAGGAACTATCTCCAATCCAGCACTCTAGGGGAAGGAACAAGGGATAATGTTGGTTGATCAGAGGTAGCAAGAAGCTGCTCTGGTTCCCAGCATTGGATTTGTACTGCAGATACTCTCTATTAGATAGCACTGACTGTACAAGATTTTTGATAATATAGTAAGCCCCTGAAAAGTAGAAATGCTCTGAGAGCATTAACCAACAGGAAGTTTATTAAGTGATGTCAGCAGGGAAGAAAATTTCTACTTCCTCATCTATATACTTCTGGGAAGTTGGCTCTAGGTTTGGCAGTGATATTGGCTGACTGGCTGGTCATATGCCACCATTTCCCTGGCACTGACATCTTCTGATTGGTTGCCCAGGGGTGGCAGCACACTATTTTCAGGACATGGCATGTGGGCCAAACCTTATGGTCTTTCAGAGAGCTTTTGGGGGCTTAAATATCTAACTTTTGAGGGTTTTGGCCAATAGAAAGCATTCTCAGAGGTTAACACTGCTTCTGAGGGTGCCTCCAGGTGCAAGCATTCCCAGGGCATTGATTTTGGCATTTAGAGAATTGTGGTGTTAGTTAATGAAACCTTATTCTCAAGCCCAATTATGGATTTCATGATTGCAAATTTGCATTCCTTTGTGTTGATACTATTGAGTTCTTTTCCAGGGTTATTACAGGCCCTGACACATTTTTCTCCGTTTAGTAGTTCTGTGAGAGAGGGGAGCTAAACTAACTAAGTTTGGCTCTCATCCCGGCGAAACAAACCACCAGGATGCTGCCCAGTGGAGAACTGGGATGGCTGATCTAAGGGGGGACCAGAGGGAGGACACTGGAGACAGTTGAGGGAAGTAGGAGTTCAATCCCATCAACACAAGACCAGTGATCACCCAAGGGGCACAAGAGGCAGCATGAGGGGGCATCTCAGGAACCTCAAGGGGAACTGAATTGCCCTTTTCCAGGCTAGGGAGGGAAGGCATTGATATTCTCTCTTCCTCAGAGGAGGACAAGATATAATCAGCAACATCCAAATCTAGGTCAGCACACGTCAAACTTTTCACCATGGCCTCTCTAGAGAGAAAGAGACCACTAAGAAAATTCAGGAGGCTGGAAGGATCTTCACCCACAACTCAAGTGGAGGAGGAGATCTTTGCCCACAATTCTGGCAAGGTGGACCACAGGAGCAACAAAAACAGAGCTAAAGAAAACACAACAAACTTAATAACCAGGAGTATCATAGTTGTGATCTCCTCAAAATTTGGGAAAGATTGGCATATTTTTTAAAGTTGTTAGCAATAAAATTTGGTCCAGGCAGGGTAATTACAAGCAGGAGGGAAGAAAGGAGCAACAGAGTGGGTTTGGAGAGCTTTATAGTGGTCTTGGGTGTCTTGGGCAACACAAGAAGCAAAAGCGGGTTCAGAAATGAGAAGTTTTAATAAAGATTCAAAATAATAATAGGAATTATAGTGAAAATCAATTGAAATTTTAAGTTCAAGAGCTGGTTTTGAAAGCAAAAACAAAAATAACAATGAATATATGCCAAGGCCTCTTCAGAAGGCCCCATAGGAGATACTGGGTTTGAAACAGGTTGGTACAAGGTAAGCTTCAAGAGAACAACTAACACTTTAATCTTTAGACTGTAGAAACTCCAAGTAGGGGTTTTGAACAAAATTAAAAATTAAAATTATGTGCAACAAGCTCCACACTTTGATATTATTGAAAATAGACAAGCAGGGGACTGAAGGTCCCCTTGCTGTGTTAAAAGGAGTGGGTTACAAGGGGATGAATCACATGACCTTTGGACCTGGATCCAATTGGCTGGGGGAGAAATTTTGTTGGACAGGACCAGGGGGGCTGGAAAGTTTCAACCTAATTTCTGCAGACCCATCTGATTGGCTAGAAGAAGTCCTATGCATTTGAAATCCACTTGAGTTTTTGAGCATTGATGTGGTGACACTTGATTGGTTGGTTCTGATAGTTTTTAAACGTGGGTGACACCAGGCCAACAAGTAGTCCAAATTGACCAATGTTTCTTCTCAGGAGGGAGCAACCAAAGGCAATTAATCTGCGGGATAGGCCAGCACAAACCTCTCATCAACTGTGTGTGCCAAATCTTCTAAAGAATTAAGGGGTTTGGCTGGTATTTTTGGACCTTTCTTGGTGAAGTGGGGGAAGATTGTGTGATCTAATGCTAGGGGTGGCAGTGAATTTGCAAGTTCCCACACTTATAGCTTCCTTGATCTTAGTACTACTTCATGGTTTAATATATCAATCTAGTGCCACTGTGGCACTTCCCAAAATCCAACCTTAACAATTCTCTTGACACAGTCAAGACCTTCACTTCCCTATGCTTAACCTCCCATCAACCACATTCCTGAGCTAATGTTAAATAACCTTTCTGGTTAATCAACTGCTCTGAAAGACACCTTTTCTCTGAGATTTGACCAGCCAACCTTGCCGCGACCCTATCAATCAGTAAAGCCTGACTGATTCTGGGAGTCTTATAGGAGTTCCTTAGCCTGTGGAGGTAAACAAAGATGTGCCATTTCAGAGATAATTGGCTTGGCCACCAAGCAAGCTTCACCTGCTTTGGTGGAAACAGGAGCTGGTCCCATGGAGAGTATGGGCTGGTTGGAAAAGGTTTCCAGATACGCAGAAGATGATGTAAGCTGATAGGAGAAGAATGATGATTTGGCAGCAAATATCCCAATTTCTGGAACAGATTGACTTCAGTCACGGGTTGAAGCTACTATGTTCATTATGGCTTTTGAGAAGGGAATCAGCTCAGTTGCAGAAGTAAAAGGCTTGATCCAACAACAAACCCTAATAGCAACTGAAACAGACAACAAAGGCATTGAGTATCAAAACCAACCAATGAATCTATAGTAATGCTACTAGTCCATCTTGATTAATATGTGCAATATGAGACAAAAAAGAGATATATCATTACAGCTGTCTGCTTTTAAATGAAAATTATTAAATGAATCAAATATATCAATCTCATGGTAAGAAGTTCTCATTTATAACAAAAACAATCAACACAGAAAAATCAAGGCCTGATGTGCAATAGAAAGTAGGGAAACAGGCTTTGGGGTGACTAGATAAGTACAAATAAAAGTCATGTTAAATAAATTATTTAGTTGAAGTGATCTAACTTTATTTTTCATACCAAAATGGACACATCACAGTAACAGAGCCAATAGAGTAAGCTGCAGATGTATATGTCCTTGCAGGTCAAAGAACAGAGTAGCCATTATCCATGAAGTGAAAGGCAGGAGTAGCTCTGAGCCAGGGAGTGAAACCAAAGCCACCCAGATGCAGCAACAGACTCAGGGCACCCAGACTGGCAGAACAGGTAGCATCAATCCTAGGGTTTCAAACTGTCTAGAAAAGCTGCCAAAGTTGTTACTGCCAGAACCCTGAACAATAAAGTCATTTAGAGAGTTTTCTTGGTGTTAAACCCTGTGTACCACCAAGATGACATTCCTCAAAGTCTTATAGAGATTATAAAGCTTATTCTCAACACCACATATGATCCTTATGTGAGTTATAGTGAAGGGGAAGATAATGATGAGGAGATTCATTATTATTAACTTGTCATGGGACAGAAGGTGCTCAAAATTCCCTTTTTTTCAGCCAAGTGCCTATGCTGTGTATCTTGGCAGACCCTGACAAGGAGGTTTTCCTACCTTCAAAAATCCCAAGCATATGGTGATTCCAGATGCCAAGCGCAAAATCTTCATCAAGCTTATCACAGACACTCATGACTATAGTAAGACTGCAGCAACTGTTGGTGTATCAGAAAAATCAGCAAATAGACTGTAAAGCAATTAAATGAAAGCTGGCAGAAATCACCTTATGGAGAAACCCAAGCACAAGTTGAACATCCTGAAAAAAGGAGCACATCTGAGCAATTAAGCAATGGATCACCCAAAACTGCCATCTTGGACTGGAAAATATACAGGTTATGGTTAAATCTGTTTTTAGCAGTAAGTCTTTTGTTCCATTCTAATACTGTGTGGTACGCAATCTAAACTTCTTGTGAAAAAATTGGGATATCTCTGTACAATTAAAACAACCTAATAAACACCAAGACCTGCTTTAAATACAACAAGATGTATACTGTACTAAATGAAAAGGCGCCATAAAGTTCTTCTATATCAATGAATCATTCTTTATCTCCTTGATGTGCAATACATATGAGTATGTGTCCAAAAATGCCAAAGATGGTGTATCCTGATACATGTGTGTTTATGTTGTGGCTTACTCTATGATAAATTTGGCGCTCCTGATCCTGGGCGGTGGCCATAGGGTGTCCTGGATCAAATTCAGGGACCAAATGGGTTGGGGTGCCATCCTTCAAGTGGCAGTGTTCTACTTCCAGTGTCTTTTTACTTATCTTGAAGTCCTAAAAAATCCTCCAGAATCTTTCTAACTAGCATTTCTATTAGCTGCTTCATAGACCATAGCATCTTCCTGAGTCAGTTCTTCTGAGGGTTTAGAGCTCCTAGAAGAGGATTCTAAACTTATTCTCTAGGACGTGCTTTCCTCTGAGGGTAAGATTGAGCCCTCTTGATAGCCTAGATCAATTATTGCTGTTGTGTTTGGCTCTTGGGGACAACATCCAACAGAACACAGCGGGATCCTTTATGATGAAAGGTTTGAGGTTTGAAGATAGCCTTGGGTTGGCTTTCAGGGAAAAATTAGGGGGACATAACTTATTTTCCTGGAAATATTGAAGAGAGTTTTCTTTTAGTGAAAAGGAAATTAATAAGCTTGAAGATGATAAAATACAACACAAATATGGATATACTTGTCTTTATTTAGAGAGAGAATTCTACTTATATAGTAGAATGGGAGTGGGAATTGTTCACTAGATAGACAAGGGGGCTGGTTGGGTTTGAAATTGTACCAGGATCAGAAGAACCAAGTTAGCCTAATCCAGAATGTATGGATACTGATGTCAACCCATTTACAGACAGGGTAAGCTGTGGTATTCAAAAGCAAACCCAACCAAGTCTTTGAAAGTATCATTATTTGCAGGCCATATTGAAACAGCATTGATGATGCAATTTATAACAATTGCTGGGGTTTTGGCTCCTGGCAAACCTTCTTCAGTGTTGCCTATAATGTTCTTCTTGATAAACATTGGGATAGAAGATGTGGGGAGAAAATCCATGCTCTCAACACTATAAAAATTGGCAAGGGCTGTACAATTATTTGCTAACAGAAGGAAGATCCTCTCAGAAATCTTCTGGAAATGCAACCATTTGCAGAAGTTTGGGGATAAATACTACTCAGGGAGTCACCAGAACCAGCTTCACTGCTTTAGGGGGAAAAATCTTGAAGTTTGAAACCCAAGCACATGTTCAAACTTAATGTTTTTTAATACAAATTCACCTCTAGCACCTGTTTAGCCAACCACTCTTATATAGCTTCTCCTTGTCTTAGAAAAAGTCTCATTTAGGTTGGTTCTTTTAAAATCTTAAATTATCTATGCTCTCACTTTCCTATATTGAAATAAGCTTTCAAACTTACTTTAACCAATCTCATCACATTTTCCTGCTCTTTCTAAGTAAATTTGTTAAGCTTTAGGTTATTCTACCAATGAAAAATCATCAGTAAAATAAGCTTCAGAATCAACTGATCCCATCAATGCTCTCCATATTCAAACATATGAAGCAATTTTCTTGGTGAAAGGTTTTCTGCCTATTTGGGTTTCAGCAAACTGTGAAGCATATCAAAGTGATGACAATTTGCATCTTGGGCCCCAAAAAATTTCCCCATTCTCTTCAATATTTTGTAATGTTCAAAATTGTTCATTTTCTATAGGAAACTCCTAGTTTCTGTTGTAACTGTGCTATTTTAGCAGAGTTAAAAGGGGGAAATACTTGGAAACTAGATAATATTCTTTATTGAGATATAACTATTATATAGTTGTGCTGAATCATTATAAGAGGAACATGTTTGTGTTGATCACTTGGTTGGATGGCTAGGGGGTGGCTTAATCCTGCTAATGATTCAAGCGCTAAATTGAGACATCCACTGTATGGTATCATTGTTTGCTCATGTTGCTGTTTCTGGTAATTTAAGTTGACTTCTGCATTTGGCTAAAGGTTGATGGGAAGTTGGATTGAAGGTCCTGAACCTGTTTGGTCAGAAACTTTCCAGGGGGTTAAACCTGTTGTTTTAAAACCCTCCCCCCTGGCTGAAAGTTGGCCTCCTCTGGTGGGAGGTCTGCTGGTAGGGTTTCAGGAGCGTGGGTGCTGTGCTGTACTAACTGTTGTTTGGTTTCAGGGAGGACCGTCTTGCACTGTTTCTGGTGGGCCTTGCAGGGTTGTAGCCAGTCATAGTTTAGCACTTTATCCTGTTTAGGCTTTCCCAGTTCTTGTACTAGGTAAGTGTTCTTGTTGTTTATCTTTAGCACAATGGCAGGGCCCATCTTCTCAGGCTGTAGCTTACTTTTGTCTTTTTTTATTACCCATAATTCATTACCAACTTTGTGCCTTGCTTGGATGGGGACAAACATATCTTGCTGTGGGTTTCTCTTCATTCTCCTTTTGATTACTGTTGGCTTGAAGTATTAGGGGTTTAGAGCAGGATGGTATTTTGTTTGATATTTCCAATTTAGGCCCAGTTATTGCTTGAACAATATTGGGTTGTGTTCTGTAGACAAGTTCAAAGGGGCTCTTTCTGGTGGATCTATTCACCTGTGTGCAACACACAAGAAGTGCAGCTGCCAAATGTTTGTACCACTCTTCAGGTCTCCCAGCAGTGAGATTAGCAAGGGCCTGTGCAAGGCTCCTGTTAAGCCACTCTACTCTACCATTAGCGTGAGGGTAGTATGGTGTAATCACCATATTTTTGACTACATTCTTGGTGAGAAAGATGCTGGTATTTTACAAGGTCAACTCCTTGCTGCTGTTGGAAATCAGCAGTTCTGGCTTTCCAAACTTACTGATGATTTCTCTGCCAATAAATTGATGTACATTGTTGCCAGTGTGTGTCTTAACCACTTGGGCCACTGGCCAGTGAGTGGCAAAATCAATGGTGGTGATAATTTATTTCTTGTTGTTATGCTTTCCTGGCATGGGACTTACTATTTCAAGGGCCCAAACTTTAAAGGTTAATTGAGTTTGGATTGGTAATACTGAATTTTGGTGTCATGCTCCAAGCCTAAATTTTGACTTTTAAAGTTGGGAAATTGATTTTTACTTGGGAATTTTAAATTTCAAATTTTTAAGTTAGTACTTTTGAGATAAAACCCCTTCCCTTTTTTGACTCTTAACTTTTGCTTGATGTCAAAAGCAAAAAGTTAGTTACATCTCAAACATTATGTAATCACCTTGGTTACCCCTTAATTTCAAAACCGTTGCAGATGCCCTGCTTCTGTTTGAAGTTTACTCAAACTCTCCCCTCTTATGTCTTCTGTTGCAGTTGCAACTTAATTTTCTATATAAATAAACCCAACAAGGAAGAGTAGGCTTAAGCCAAAATTCTAAGTTTTTCTCCTGCTTAAGATAAAAACTTCTTAATTTTAAACATTTTGAACTTAAAACTTAACATTTAGCTTCAAAATTTCCTTTTTATTTTTTCTTGAAAACTCAATCTTTGATATTTATTTAAATTTTCAACTCCAATTTCAAATTTATCTTTTTATTATACTTCAATCTTTTAAGAATCAATTTCAAAAAATTAAAATTTTAACTTTACATTTAACATTTTTGTTATTCATTTTTACCAATTTATTGAAATCACTTTGTTTTTCTTTATAGAATTTATGCAGTCCATTTTTCTTTATTAAAACTAAATCATTTTTTATTTAAAAAATAACACAGGTAAGTTTTATCAATCTAGGTTAAATTTTGTTACCATGGAAATGGTAACTTAGTGAACTGCTGCTTTATTTAAAAATCTTTTAAATTTTAAAGAAAATTTGTATAGAGTGATGACTTATTATTCTCATGGAGATTTCCCCAACATTGACATACCACTTTTAACCACTTGAAATTTAGTAAATACTTTGTCTTATATTATAATTTTGGGATTTTTACAAACTTTGTCTCCACATTTCACAATTTATAAACTTTTGGCAGTTTCTCTTAAGGCTTTACTGCAAATGGTACCTACATTTTTATATATTTTAAATTTAAATCCAGTAGCTCTGTACGCCTTTATTTATAATCTTGTTCCACTTTGAGCAAGGCTTTACATTGGGGGTGTCACTTTTTGCAAACTTCTTGTATACTTCACATTGTTTGAGGACTTCCTGTACATCCCTATACAGGGTTGGCCACCAGGCCTTGTGTTTTAAGAACTCATAGAGGTTTTGACTCTCTGTGTGCCCTAGGTCTCAGTGGTAGCGCAAGATGGTGTTGACCCTCTGGTGTCTATGGATGTAGGAAATAGTTACCACACCTGTCATTTTGTGATGTAATGTTCTGTAGACGTCTGTGAATAAGTGTTTTTTCTTGACAACCATATCTCTGGTAATATCTGTGATGCCCAGAGGGAAACCTTCATCTTTTGTTCAATGCACCAGGAGGGACCAGTTGGGGTCAAGACCATTTTTGTCTATGGACACCCTCATGTATAGGCGCAAGAGGGTGTCCACCATGACCAACTCTGGTCCCAGTTTATACTGTATGTTCATGTTAAATTTCTCAAGGAAGACCATCCATTGAGCTTGCTGTCTGGACAAGTTGGCTTGGGTCTTGAAATATAGGAGGGACTTATGGTCAGTTAGGGCAGTGAAGGCTTCTTGTTGCTCCAGGTAACAATGCCACTTGACTAGGAAATGAACAATCACCAGTAGCTCCTTGTTGTGGATTGGGTTCTGGCACTTGCCATCTGTAATCTTACAAGACTTTTAGGCCACTGGAAGGTAGTCACCTGTGTCTGTCTTTATGTGTAATACACCCCAATAGAGGTGTCTGAGGTGTATGTCTCTATTTGATAGTCATTGTCTCTTCTTGGGTACTGAAGGATGGGGGCAGACGTCATTTTATCTTTCAAGCAACAGAAACAAAGGTCTTGTTGGGGGGTCCATGCAAATTTCAATTTGGCACCTGTAATGGCAGATAGTGACACAGTCAGGATGCTGCAGTCTTAAATGAAGCGTCAGACATAGGCTATCATCCTGAGAAAGGTAAAAGTGTCACAGCCCATACCAGAGTTTGGCTGGACTCCCACAAGAGAGGCAAGCCGGGCCTGGAAGGCCATGTACACAATAGGAGCTATACAAACCAGGTAGTTGAGAGCAGTGGCTAGGGAGCACCAACTCCCAGTATGGGGCACAACTTGGTCTCACAGCCTCAATACTGTGATATAGACAAACCCCAGCTTGCTAAAGTCCTGGGTGGGAGGCACGTCAGGGAGAGGAGAGGCAGTAGGAATCTCCTTCATAGCTGGTGGCAGATCCAGATGGTGGGGATGGAAATACTCCAAGTCAAGGGTGCAGGTTGGTTTGAAAAGAGCAGCAGAAGTGTAGCCGGGAGGATATGGATATGCAAGTTTGTATTGTGTAGTGGATTCACAAGTGTATGCAAAGAGAATAATTAAATTTGAGCAAAAATAGACAATTCCTGCAATAAGATAATAATTTCTAGGCATAAACTTGCTTTATTAAGATGTCAACAAAGAAAAGGGGATTCCAGTATTCCCAGCTATATCCTGCTGGGAAACTGCAATTTGGCTTATTGGCAACTTCTTATTGGTTGTCAATGGATTATTCTTAAGCTGGGTTCCATTGGTGACTCCTGATTTGTCATTTAGATGGATCCTTTCATTATTTTTGCCCTGGGGAAGCTGGCAGGGGGATTTTGGGCCATTTGGCAACCCAAGTCCACAATTCTGGGTTTCAGAGGGTGTGGGCCAATTAAAATATTTTCCACTTGGCTTTGGGAGGGGTTTCAATTGACCCCAGGCTTGTCATTGACCAGGGTTTGATTCTCCACTTAGAATTAAAGTTTCCTTTAGGTTAATCTGTGTGATCAACAACATGATTGTTTGGTTGCGCAATTTCTCCATTGCAGGTGCTGACCCTATTCATAATAGGGTTTTGTCTGGCCCATTCTGGGCCCTGACAAAAAGGCTCACTTTTGTCCTTGGGAGGTGGCATATTACATATGGCTTGAATTTTCTGGGCGTCAGGATTGATGCCTTCTTTTGACACTATGTGCCCATGAAATAGAAGCTTCTCTCAGTAGAATCAACACTTGAAGGGCTTTGCAAGTAATTTATGTTATGCCAGGGTTACAAACACTGCCTCTAGGTCCTTGTGGTGTTGTTCCACCAAGGGGCTATACATGATGATGTCATCCAGGTACACAAGTGTATTCTTGCCAATATGAGGAGCAAAAACCTCATTCATAAAAATAACAAAGGTTGAAGATGTGTTTGTCATTCCAAAGTTAAGTACAACACACTTGTATGAGCCATACTTGGTCCAGAAGGCAGTCTTGGGGATGTCTTCTTCCTTGATATGAATTTGGTTGTATCTGGCTTTCAGGTCAATCTTGGAGAAGATGGTTGCTCAGCCCAAGGCATCAAAAAGGTCATCAATGAGAGGGAGAGGGTATCAATTTTTAATGATAACTTCATTCAACACTCTGTAGTCAGTGACTAACCTGAGGGGCCAGTCCTTCTTTGCTATAAAGGACACAGCAGCCCCAAAGTTTGACTGAGAAGATCAGATGATACCCTTCTCCAAAGCCTCCTTAAGTTAAGCAAAGAAATTCATCCTTATTGGGGGTGAGTTGGGATATGGTTGCGCCTTAGGTACTGCTTCCTTGAGTTGTATAGAGTGTTGTATGTGTTTCTTAGGAGGTAGCCCTGGCAGTGCTTCTTCAAAAATCTCTGGTTATTGTGCTACAATATCCCAATCTGTCACAGCCCATGCCATAGTATGGCTGGGCTCTCATAGGGGAGGCAGGCCTGAAAGGACATGTACACAATTGGTGCTATTCTGACAAGGTAATTCACAGCTGTAGCTAGGGGACGCCAACTCCCAGTATGGGGCATGACCTGGTTGGCCAGCCCCAATACTGTGATATAGACAAACCCCAACTTACTGAAATCCTGAGCAGGAGGCGCATTGGGTGGGGGAAGTAGTAGGAATCTCCTTCATGTTAGGCGGAACAGTCACTCTTGGGTAGCTAGGAGAACTATCCAGGTGGTGGGGATCGAAGAACTCCAAGTCAAGAGCTCTAGGTGGTTTGACCAAAGTGATGGGAGCTGAACCAGGAGGGAATGGATAGGCGTGGTTATAGTGTGTAGTAGATTCACAAATAGATGCAAACAGAATAATTATATTAGTGCAAAAATATATAATTTTGCAAGAAAATAATGGGTTCTGGGCATAAAGTTGTTTATTTTATGATGTCAACAGTGAGGAGGGCTTTTCCTCCTCACTACTTATACTTACTGGTGAAAGTGCAACCTTTTGTGCCACCAGGGATCTGGTGGCATCATTTTCAGTCAAACTATCACGGCCCATACTAGAGTCCAGCTAGACTCCCACAGGGGAGGCAGGCTGGGCCTGAAAGTCCATGTACACAATAGGTGCTATGTGGACCAGGTAGTTTAGAGCAGTGGCTAGGGGGTGCCAACTCCCAGTATGGGGCTTAACTTGGTCAGTCAGCCCTAATACTGTTATATAGACAAACCACAGCTTGCTGAAGTCCTGGGCAGGAGGCGCGTTGGGGAGAGGAGGGGAAGTTGGAATATCTTTCATTAATGGTGGTAGATCCAGGTGATGAGGATGAGAATACTCCAGGCCAAGGACGCAGGGCGGTTTGGCAAGGACAACAGGAGTATGGATGGGAGGATATGGGTATGAAAGTTTGTATTGAGTAGTGAATTTGCAAATAGATGCAAAGAGAATAATTAAATTTGAACAAAAATAGACAATTCCTGCAATAAGATAATAATTTCTAGGCATAAACTCGTTTTATTAAGATGTCAACAGTGAGGAGGGCTTTTCCCCCTCACTACTTATACTTACTGATGATTCTGTGGTCTTTTGTGCCACCAGAAAACTAATGGCATCATTTGGAGTTGGATTTGCAATTTTAACCAGAATTTGCATGCTTGGCCAAGAGGGTGAGATCTCATTGGCTGCTATAACATGAACCTTTTGGAATTTTCAGCATGGCAAGTTGCTACAGTTATTTTTAGCTCCCGCAATGAATCAATTGTCTGATTGCACAATCAAACAATTGTGCTCCCAATTTGCCATTTCCCAATAGGTAGGTGGCCCAAATTTGATAACAGGCTTGATGCCAGGGATTCAAGGCTTGTGTGCCTCTCAAATCCCAGGCCATTTGCTATTCAAAAGGGGGGTATTTTGCCCTGGAAAGTGCTTTGTGGGGGTTTCCAAGCTGCATGTTTTATCACCTCTAAGGAAGCCAGCTAACTGTCCAGGGCACTGTGGGCCCTGACATCATCCCCTACCATAGTCAAGCTTGCAGAGCACGGCTCTTTACTCCAATACTTATATTCCTTTAGTAGGATGGTGGCATTCTCCAGGTTGGACTCAGGTTCCTAAGTATTCTCTTTGTGGGGGTATCCTTTCCATTTGACCAGGAAGTGAGGTTTTTGGTATAGGAGTTTGTGTCCCAGGATGGCTTCAGCCTTGTGTTCCGTGAAGCTTCCTATTTTGATGGGTGGGGGAGCTGTTCTCACTATCTGGTGTGGGAGAGAGGTTCCTTTCTTTTTTTGATAACAGGGAGAGGTGAAATACGTTGTGAATCTTCCATCCAGGGGGGAGTTCTAGTTGGTATGCTAAGGTGCCAATGTGTTGTAAGACTTTGTAAGGACCTGTTTGATGGGGGCTCAAGCTAGCGCAAGGGGCAGTGGTCTTGATGTTCTTAGCGCTGAGATACACAAGGTCTTACACTTCAATTGGGGGGCCAAGTCTTTGTTTCTTGTTGGAAAAATCCTTGTATACTTGTACTGCTCTTCTCAGGTTCTTAGTGCATTCTTCTTGGAATGTGTGGATGTTGCTAACCCAGTCTTGTCCTTTGGGATTGTTGGCTTCCTCTGTGGGGGGCATCCCATGTGGGGTTGAATCCGTAGTTGGCTTTGAAGGGGGACATACCAGTGGAGCTGTGGTCTTGGTTGTTGTACGCAAACTGAGCCATTGGTAAGTGGGTTACCCAATTGTTCTGTTATGAGTTAACGTAGCATTGTAAGTACTGTTCAAGGACCTGGTTCACTCTCTTAGTCTGTCTGTTGCTCTGGGGTGGTATGAAGTAGACACAGGTCTTTTTATTCCCAAGTCCTTTAGGATTTGGGCCCAAAACTTAGAGGTGAATTGTGGGCCTCTGTCCAAGACCACTTCTTGTTGGAGTCCATGGTTCATGAATACTTGGTTACAGAATAGAGTGGTGGTTTTCTTTGCAGTTACTTTGGTTGCTGTTGGAATGAAGTGAGTCATCTTGGTGAAGCAATTGACAATTACAAGGATGGTGTTGAATCCTCTTGAATTTGGTAGCTCCATAATGTAGTCCATGGAAGCTGACTTCCAAGGGCCTTCTGCAATCTGAAGGGGTTGTAGTAATCCTTCTAGCTTTCCTTGCTTAGGTTTGGTACGTCCGCATGTCTTGCAACCACTGAGGTATCCTTTGATCTCTGACTTCATCTTGGGCCACATGTAGGTTCTCTGAATCCCTTTGAGAGTTTTTGTACGCCCAGGGTGTCCTGACATGGGGGAGTTGTGGTATTCCTTCAGTATCTCTAAGCGCAATGGGCCTTCTGGTACATAGGTGCGTCCATGTAGCTGTAGGGTGTTTCCATGTAGGGAGTAACCATTTTAGTAGTATTGACTGTTGATATCTTTCTTTAAGTCTTCTATGATGGAGATGCAGTGCTGTTCTACAGTCTGAGCTAGTTGGATTTCTTTTCTTATACTGGCCAGCCCCAGGAATAGGAGCATTGGCTCAATCATGTTTGGGGACAGCAAGGATTTAGTGTTGAATTCTTCAATCTCTTTGGCACTAGGAAAAAGGTTGACTTGTCGGCTTAAGGCATCTGGTACAATGTTGATCTTGCCAGGCTTGTAGCTGATTGATAAGTTGTAATCTTCTAGGAATAGGGCCATCTAGCTTGGTGCTGATTCAGTTGTCGTGGTTTGAAGTATGTCAGGTTCTTGTGATTGGTCATAATTCTCACAGGGTTGTTGGCGTCACACAAGTATCTTCTCCAATGTTTCAAGGACTGGATAATAGCAAGCATCTCTTTATCGTAGATGGGGTAGTTCAACTCAGGCGGAGTGAACTTCCTTGAGTAGTAAGCTATAGGGTGCAGTTTACTATCATGCCCCTCCTGAAGCAACACCCCCCCAATGCAAAGTCAGAGGCGTCCGTTTCCACAATGAAGGGCTTATTGTAAACTGGCATTGCAAAGACAGGGGGCAGAAACAAAGGCATTCTTTAATAACTCAAAGGCTGACTTGGCGGTATCATCCCACACAAAAGGGTGTTTCTCAGAGGTGAGGCGGGTCAAGGGCAAGCAGATTGAAGAAAAAATTTGGACAAATTCCTGGCAGAAGTTTGCCAGGCCCAGGAAACTTCTGACCTCCTTGCAGTTCTTAGGTTCAGGCCATGATGTCACAGCCTCTATTTTATCAGGCGTCTGAAAAGCCTCCTTTCAGTACATTGTACCCCGGGAACTCTACTTCTTCTTGGAAAAACTCACATTTCTGGAGCTTAATAAAGAGTCTGTGTTCCTTGAAGCATTGTAGGACAGCTTGAAGGTGTTCAACATGTTCCTCAGGTGTGCAACTGTAAATGAGGATGTCATCTAAGTAGGCTACACAATACTGGTCCTTGAGTCCTCCCAAGACCACGTCCACCATAGTTTGAAAGGTACTGGGCGCGTTGCACACCCCAAACAGCATAACCAAGTATTCAAAAAGACCTTGCCTAGTCTTGAAGGCAGTTTTCCATTTGTTGCCAGGCCTGATCTGGATCTGGTTAAAGCCAACCCTCAAATCAATCTTTGAGAAAACGTTGGCTCCTGAAAGCTGGTCTGAGAGGTCTTTGGCATTGGGTACAGGGTATCTGTTCTTCACTGTGATGCTGTTTAGGTCCTGGTAATTGACACAAGGGCATAAGGTGCCACCCTTCTTTTTAACAAACAATAGAGGGGACAAACAAGGAGATTTGGAGACACGTATATATCCCTTCTTCAACATCTTGTCCAAGTACTCTCTTAAGGCGGCTTGTTCCTTCATGTTACAACTATAGACTGGTCCATGCTTAGGTTGGGTTCCAGGAAGGAGGTTGATGGCGTGGTCAAACTGGCTATGTTTTGGAAAGACAGTGGCTTCTTCTTTGGAGAAGATGGACTCCCAAGGCTTCAAACATTTTGGGATCTCAGCTTTGCAGGATTCCATGGTGATGTTGTCTAGCTCAGGCGTCTGCTGAGGGTTCAGGCAGGGGACCTCTAAGGTTTGGCTCTCATGAGTGACAGTCACTTGATGGTTCTTATAGTCCAAGTTCAACTGGTGGTCAACCCACCATTTGAAACCTATCACTACAGGTTTGGGAAGCTTCTTGTGACGTGGAATCTGGTGGGCAGTAATCTCTTGTTTAACTTCAAGGAGACAAACTCTTCACATTTGTGGGACAGGTCTGTTGTCTTGTTACCCAAGGTTACCAGTTGGAAATTTCCCTGAATTGGTACATCAAGTTTCTCAGCTAGGCTATGTTCCATGTAGTTGAGAGTTTCCCCACTGTCTAGGAGAGCTACAGTGTTCACCTCATGGTCATTATAACATAAGGTAGTGTCAATGATAGGATAAGATTGTAAAGCGTTATTTATTGCTGAGATAGTTGCTCCTTGTGTTCCATTGGAGCGGCTAGTGCAGTCCTTGGATAAATGGCCACTCTGGTGACAATAGAAGCATAGTCCACTTCTGATGTGGTGTTGGTACTCCTCAGGGGTCATGTTCAAGTGGGGCCTACTTGTACCAGGGGTTTGGTTGTTCCGGGGTTGGCCAGTGTAGTACCCTTATGGTTGGCTGAAGTCCATGACTCTGGCAATAGCCAGGAGCTTGTCTTTGGAAAGATCACATTGGTGGTGTCTCATTAGGCTGGCATGGTGGGGGTTCAGACTGTTTCTGAAATGCAAGCCTGATATGTTGTCAGGAATCTTGGCTGCATCCGCCAGGCGTAGAAATTGTTGTATATAGGTCTCCAGGTCGTCTCTTCCCTGGGTCAGGTGGATGAGCCCCATGTAGGCTTGGGTCTTGGCCCCAGCAGGGGTAGTTGCAGAGTTCATTCTCTCCAGGAATTGATTGTAGGAAAGTATGAGGTCTGGATCTTCCTTGAGGCAAGTCAAGAAGGTTTCTCTGGCATCATTCTTCAGTTGGGCGGCCACCATCATAACCTTCTGGATGTTGCCTCTGAAGCTCTTGGGGTGGACGCGGAACAAGGTGTTTATCATAATCATTCCTTTTCTGAAACCAGCCAAGTCCAATTTTGGCAGGTCAGGAAAGGTCGTGGGGGCACCAGTATTCTGGTTTGAGGTAGAGATGGTCACGGTCTGGACTTGGGATGGCTTGGCAACAAATTCTTCTTGGCATTTGTTTGTTTCTTGTTTTTTGGTCAAATACTGTCTTAGGTAGTAAGCTGAGGTCATAAATAAAAGGATACAAGATGCCCCTATAATCAAAGAAGAATAGGGGCCCAGGGTTACTAGTTTAGATATGGTTGACATACTGTCATGGCCCATACTAGAGTCCAGCTGGACTCCCACAGGGGAGGCATACTGGGCCTGAAAGGCCATGTAAACAATAGGCGCTATGCGGACCAGGTAGTTCAGAGCAGTGGCTAGGGGGCGCCAACTCCCAGTATGGGGCACAACTTGGTCAGCCAGCCCCAATACTGTTATATAGACAAACCCCAGCTTGCTGAAGTCCTGGGCGGGAGGCGCGTTGGGGAGAGGAGGGGCAGTTGAAACATCCTTCATTACTGGTGGTAGATCCAGGTGATGGGGATGGGAATACTCCAGGTCAAGGGCGCGGGGGCGGTTTGGCAAGGACAACAGGAGTATGGCTGGGAGGATATGGGTATGCAAGTTTGTATTGAGTAGTAGATTTGCAAATAGATGCAAAGAGAATAATTAAATTTGAGCAAAAATAGACAATTCCTGCAATTAGATAATAATTTCTAGGCATAAACTTGTTTTATTAAGATATCAACAGTGAGGAGGGCTTTTCCCCCTCACTATTTATACTTACTGATGATTCTGTGGCCTTTTGTGCCACCAGAGAACTAATGGCATCATTTGGAGTTGGATCTGCAATTTTAACCGGAATTTGTGTGCTTGGCCAAGAGGGTGAGATCTCATTGGCTGCTATAACATGAACCTTTTGGAATTTGCAGCATGGCAAGTTGCTACAGTTATTTTTAGCTCCAAAAATGGATCAATTGTCTGATTGCGCAATTGAACAATCACGCTCCCAATGTGCCATTTCCCAATAGGTAGGTGGCCCAAATTTGATAATAGGCTTGATGCCAGGGATTCAAGGCTTGTGTGCCTCTCAAATCCCAGGCCATTTGCTATTCAAAAGGGGGGTATTTTGCCCTGGAAAGTGCTTTGTGGGGGTTTCCAAGCTGCATGTTTTGACACTTCTAAGGAGGCCAGCTGACTGTCCAGGGCACTCTGGGCCCTGACACAAACTGGCAATTTTTCCTGGGAATTGTGTACTTGAGCTTAGGGATGGATGGTTATTGTCTAGCATAACAAGAACTTTGCTTGAGCTGCAGCATGCTAAGGTGCCACATCTATTTATAGAACCCGCAAACAATAAAGCACTCAATTGCACAATCAAACAATTGTGCTCCCAATGTATTATTTCCCAATAGCTAAGTGGGCCAAATTTATAAATAGAATTAAAGCCATGGTTTTAGGCTTGTGTGCCTCTTGAATCCCAGGTCATTTTGTTGTAGCTGTGCTGTTTTGGCAGAGTTACAAGGGGGAAATATTTAGAAACTAGATAATATTTTTTATTTAGAGATAAATATTATATAGTCAGTGTGAATCATGGATAGTAGGAACATGATAGTGTTGATCACAGGGTGGGATGGTGAAGGGATTGGCTTGATCCTTGTAATGAGTCAAGCGCCAAAACAAGTTACCCACCAGGGAGGATCAACTTTTGTTCATGTTATTGTATTTGGAAATCTGAGTTACCTTCCTAACTTGGCTTAAGGTGACTGGGTAATTGGATTGCGGGTCACAAACCTGCTTACTTGGAACCTTGTTGGCAGGTCAAGACTTCTGTTTTGACAGTTTTTTATTTGAAAGAGGGGTTTTTTTCACTCTAGGAAACAGTTGGCAATGATTTTCAGGCTGTGGGTTGTTTGGCCTCTAGGAAGGCCAGCTGATTATCCAGTGCATTCTGGGCCCTGATACAATCCTGAGGTGTAGTGGTGTCTTGATGATCCTTGAAGTGTATGATCTGATACTGGTAGGATTCCCAGTTGATTGCCTTGAGGTTCTCTTTTTTTCAGGGTCTCTGTGATGCGTACAAAGACATGGTTGCAGAGGAGTTGGTCTACTGAGTCAGGGTAAATCTGGTGGTTAACACCTTCACGTTTGATGATCAATACATAGGTTGCCCAGTCTACATGGGGATTGTTCTTTTGCAGCTAGTCCAGTCCCAGTACAATGTCAAACTTGGAAAAGTCAATGACAGGGCCCCAGATGGTTGAATGTAGATTCTCTAGCATGACAGAGAACAAAGCAGTCTCCCTTGTCACATCAATGTGATGTTCATTGGCTAAAACCACACTTTTAATATGCAAAGGATTAATGGCTAGTTTGAACTTGTCTACAAAACTACTGTTGACAAGGGTTCAATATGCTCCCAAATCCAGGAGTGCTGAGCCCGTGTAACTGCAAAAGCAGAAAGGATAAGACATCAGTTTATTTGGATGTCTGACAATGGTGTAAAGTACTGGGTCTTCTGAGGATACTTGGATCATTGGGCATTGGTCCACGTCCTCAGGTTGGTACTCATTGTTGAGCAAGTCAGGAATTGTGTGGGGAGAGTTTAGCTCGCTTAGTGCTCTCCCCGGGCTTTTCCCTTGTCTTGGTTATCTTGTGTGGCGGTGATACAGAAATGGGTACAGTTGGACTGGCCGTTATTCCCATTACCATACTCATTCAAGCCTGAGGGTTTGTGGTTTGCATTACTGCTGTTGTTCCCAGGGGGTGGTCAATTAGATTGCCCAGCTGGGTGAGAATCCTTTGGCCTTTCTCTCTTTCCAGTTTGCACCTTGTGGAGAGCGTTGGACGTTTGTTCTGCTTTCTCTGCCTTGCAGTATAGACTTTTCAAGTTGGTTACTTGATCCAGGTTTATGTGTCTCATTACATGTGAATTGAGTGCGCTGTAGTACATGATATGGGTAGCTGGAGTGTCAAAGGCCATATCAGAGGGGGGGGTGTAGTCAGAGTTCTTTGTAAGCGTGGCTGAGCTCCTTTACTGTGCCAGTTTGGATCAAGTTCTTCACTTAGCAGATGATCATCAGTGTGGTGTCTTTTAGCACAAATCTTGCCAGGAAGTCTTGCTTGAAGTTGTCCTAATTCTTTTTGGTGTGTTCTTTGTGCCACTTGTTGCACCAAGTACCAGTGTCATGGGTCAATCAGATGGAGATCTCTGCAATCCAAATATTGTTGCAGGCACTCCATTTGGGCCATCTTGCTTTGGGAAAATTGGATCCATGCTGCAGTGTTGTTGTCATTGGCTCCAGAAAAAGGTTCCAAGGCAGCACTTCAAAGCCTTTGAGCTATGTAGGTAGGCATGGTACTTTTGTCAGTTGCTCAAGGAATGGTGGCGGCCGTCTGGAAGAACCCTTGTGCAGAAAGGGCGTTGAAGACAGAAAGTGAAATCACCATATTCTGGTACAGGATAAGCCTGTTGGTTATTTCTGTACCAGGTGCGTACAGAGTCCAGTCTAGCAGGAGCCTGGACATGATTCTATTGAGGATTTGTTGGCCGCAGTAAGTATGGGCATCAGGCAGAATTTTGGGGAATAAAGTAGGATGGGAAACCTACCTGTGCTACCAATGTCGTAACTGTGCTGTTTTAGCAGAGTTACAAGGGGAAAATATTTAGAAACTAGATAATATTCTTTATTGAAAGATAAGTATTATATAGTCATTGTGAATCATGGATAGTAGGAACATGATAGTGTTGATCACACAGTGGGATGGTGAAATGGGTGGCTTGATCCTTGTAATGAGTCAAGCGCCAAAACAAGTTACCCACCAGGGAGGATCAACTTTTGTTCATGTTATTGTATTTGGAAATCCAAGTTGCCTTTCTAACTTGTCTTCAGGTGACTGGGTAATTGGATTGCAGGTCATAAACCTGCTTACTTGGAACCTTACTGGCAGGTCAAGCCTGCTGTTTTGACAATTTGTTATTTGAAAGAGGGTTTTTTTCACTCTGGGAGACAGTTGGCAATGATTTCCAGGCTGTGGGTTGTTTGGCCTCTAGGAAGGCCAGCTGATTGTCTGGTGCATTCTGGGCCCTGACACAATCCTGGGAGGTAGAAGTGTCTTGGTGGTCCTTGAAATATATGAACTCATACTGACAGGAGTACCAGTTAATTGCTTTGAGGTTGTCTTTTTCCTCTTGGGTCTCTGTAATGCATACAAACACATTCTCCCAAAGAAGTTGGTCAACTGTGTCAGGGTAAATCTGGTGGTTAAATCCTTTTTGTTTGATAGTTAATACTGAGGTTGCCCAGTCTACATGAGGGTTGTTCTTTGGCAGCCAGTCCAGTCCCAGTACCACGTCAAATCTTAGGAAGTCAATAACAGGTCCTTGGATGGTTGAGTGGAGGTTCTCTAGTATGATGGAAAAGGGGGAAGTTTCCTGGGTCACATCAATGTGATGTTCATCAGTTAAAACCACATTCTTAATCTGCAAAGGATTAGTGGCTAACTTGAACTTGCTCACAAAGTTGTTATTGACAGGGGTACAATCTGCGCCTGAGTCCAAGAGGGCTGAACCTGTGTAACTTTGAAAACAGAAAGGGTAGGCATCAGTTTATTGAGATGTCTGGTAACAGTGTAAAGTATGGGATCTCCTGAGGGAACCTGGATCATAGGGCACTGATCTGCATCCTCTGGACAATACTCATTGTTTGACAAGGCATAATTTTGGTGGGGAGATCCTGGCTTTCTTAATGCTCTCCCTGGGATTTTCCCTTGTCCTGGTTGTCCTGAGTGCTGGTGACTCTAAAGTGAGTGTGATTGAACTGGCCATTGTTCCTGTTTCCATGTCCAGGGAGCCTGCAGTCTTTTTAGTTGTGTGGTTACCATTATTAGGTGGAGGGGGGTTGGAGCGTCCTGAGTAGTGAGAGTCTTTAGGTCTCTCTCTTTTTCCATTCTGTGCCTTGTGCAGCGCATTAGATGTCTGCTCTGCTTTCTCTGCCTCAGAGTACAGGCTCTGCAGATTGGTTACTAGTTCCAGGCTCACGTGTCTCATTACATGCAGCTTAAGGGCATCATAGTACATGAGGTGTGTGGCTGGGTTGACAAACATTGTATCCGAGGGAGCTCATAGGCAGAGCCCGTTATAGGCTCGCGTAAGTTCCTTTACTGTACTGGTTTGGGTTAAGTTCTTTACTTGGTGGATGATCATGCAGGCTGTGGCTTTTATTACAAATCTTGTCAGGAAGTCTTGCTTGAAGGTGCCCCAGTCCTTCTTGGTGTGATCTTTGTGCCGTTTGTTGCACCAGGTGCCTATGTTGTGGGTTAGACAAATGGATATCTCAGCAATCCAAAAGTGTGTGGGATATTTCATTTGTGTCAGTTTGCTTTGAGAAGATTGGATCCATGCAGTGGTGTTATCATCATTTGCTCCAGCAAAAGGTTCCAAGGTGGCACTTTGGAGTCTCTGGGCCACGTAGGCTGGCATGACACTGTCCTCAGTTGCTCAAGGGATGGTGGCGGGTGCTTGAAAGAAACCTTGTGCCAACAAGGCGTTGAAGGCGGAAATCAGGATTACTGTGTTCTTGTAAAGGACAAAGCCATCAGTTATTTTGGTACCAGGTGTGTACGGTGTCCAGTCTAGCAGGAGGCCAGACATGATTCTATCAAGGATTTATTGACTGCGGCAAGTACAGGCAGAATTTTTCAAGATAAGGTAGGATGGAGAACCTACCTGTACTACCAATGTTGTAACTGTGCTGTTTTAGCAGAGTTACAAGAGGGAAATATTTGGAAACTAGATAATATTCTTTATTGAGAGATAACTATTATATAGTTGTGCTGAATCATGGATAGTAGGAACATGATTGTGTTGATCACTTGGTTGAATGGCTAGGGGGTTTCTTGATCCTGCTAATCAGTCAAGTGCTAAATCAAGACATCCACTGTATGAGATCATTGATCAATCATGTTGCTGTTTCTGGTAATTTGAGTCAACTTCTGCATTTGGCTACGGGTTGCTGGGAAGTCAGATTGTGGGTCATGAACCCGCTTGGTTGGAACCTTTCTGGGGGGTCAACCCTATTGTTTCAACATTGCCTTGTTTTGTTGTGCTTTCTTCAATGTTTTTCCTTCAATTTTTTCTGGGAATTAAACCTGTAGCTAAAAGTTTCCTTGAACTGCTTAGCTTTTTGCCCCTCTGGCAACCTGTCTTTGGAGAACCCCTGAAATGTCTTTTCTCATTGAGCTTTGAGATAGTTATACATGCCATGCATGTAGCATCAGTCAAAAGAGGCGTTCAAGGCTGGGTAACTTTTCATATCAGGTGTGAAAGTAAACCCTATCCAAATCAATGTTTTATTATTTGGTATTTCAAACACTGCTTTGAGGAGATGTAGTCACAAAACAAACTGGAGGAAATGTTAAAAGACATTTTTAAAATAAATATAAAGGATACTTGCCTCCTACTTCTTTATATTGATAAGATAACCCTGTGAGGAAGCAAGAAATAAAGAAGAAATGATAATTTTATTGAATATTAGAGGGTAGCCTTATAAGGCAATTGTAAAATATAGAATGGATCAATGAATTTCCAGGTGTATGAGAGGGTTTCTGGAAGGCAATTTGGAGGTAAGGCATGTTGGGGAGGATGGTAATTATGCAATAGCCATATTTGGATTGCCAGATTTGCCAATCTTGACAATATTATTATAGAATCATAGCTTAGAATAAAGATAAATCAAACCAGTATCATGGTTTTTAGTTAGCTTAGAATACAGTATTTACAATTGCTCCCACTCAGCACTTAGTTTTTTTTAAAGTTTTAAGTTTGGAGTCACTAAGAGAGTTCCTCAAAATGTGGAAGAAAATCAAACTTTATAGGGGTAAAATCTTGGCTTTTAAAAGGACATTCCATATACTACTCTGTCCAGGTAGACACCCCCACTACCGAATTATAGCAGCATAAGGATATCAATATTTTGAATATAATATGTTCAGATTTTTTGTTTTATATACCTGCAAGAAATATACCCAATATAATCATAGAAATAAAACAATTTTTACCACATTTTACCTAATTTAAATAGTTGGACAAAAGTACAGATTGAGCTTTTGATTTTTTATCAAATGACAGTCATATTGGATACCTTTATTTAAAATTTTACTTAAACCTTAAGGAGACCAGATAGATAGGCTTCAACGAGCTGTTTGTTCAGCCCAGTGCCTTGCATATCTGCATTTGCACCATAGAATGCATTTGAATCACTACTGAATTTAGCAGGATTTTCTTGAACTTCCAAGACTGAGACACGAAGATCCTCAAGGAACTGTGTTTCTAAACCCACTGTCCGAGATGTACAAGCAATGTGAAAAGCGGAGGGATGCTGAAGTTTGTTTAAAGCCCAGCCCCGGGCTTGCATGGCATCAGCAATATTAAGTGAGTTGATGTCGGGAGAAGAACTTCTGAATGACACCACTGAAACAAGCGGATCTCCCAAAACTTCGATAAATGGTATTTGCCTTGCCCCCACTTTAATCGCCATTGCCGTGTCTACTATTTCTTTGGCCTGGTTAACATAAAAGGTTCGTCCACGCAGCATAAGGGCAGCCCAACAGGCAGCAACAAGGACTCCAGGACGAGAACCCTGGATACTGTGGGTTGCATAGATTCCGCCCGTCCAGTCAGGGTAAATGTGAAACTGGCTTTTAAAGAGCTCACGAGTTCTGTACATTACAACAGAAGATCCCTTAATTGTGCACCCATACTTATGAGTATCACAAGATATAGAGGTAACCCCATCAAGACGAAAGTCGAATAAGGGTAGCTTAAACCCCGATTCCTCCATGAATGGAACAAGAAATCCACCAAGACAACAATCTACATGTAGTCCAATGTTATTGGCTTTTGCTAAAGACGAAAGTTGCTCAATATCGTCTATCATCCCATGAGGATAATTCATAGCTGAGCCAGCAATCTAACAGCACATGTCAGTAAATAAATGCTTTTTAAAGGGAAACTTACAAGGATTGTATTAGAGCTTATAGCCCTTCTCACTGCTTTTAAATCAACCCGGAAATCTTTATCCAGCGGAATATGAATGAGCTCAATTCCAAAGTACTCAGCAGCTTTATCGAAGGCGGCATGTGCTGAAATAGGAACTATCATCTCGGGGCGAGTGATGCCCTTTCTTTTAAATGCCTCTTGTTTATAGGTACGACAGGCTAAAATGATAGACTCTGTACCTCCCATAGTAAAACAGCCAGCGGCTTCGGGTGGAGCGTTGAAGAGAGCCAGCGTCATGGAAACAATTTCACGCTCCATTTTATTGATGGCGGGAAACATATCGGGGTGCAGAAGATTAGATAATCCGAAAAGTTTCATAACTTCAGAGAGGACCTTTTCATCGTCTTGTCCTTTACCTCTATATACACTCCCGGAGACTTTTCCATTCTCCCAGTCAACTTCTTTACGCTTGGAAAGGGCTCTTAATTGCTCAAGGATTTCTTCTTCGGAGAAGCCCTCGGTTGGTAATAGCTTTTGCCATTTTTCATCTTTTGGAAAGAAATTTCCAACTGCTTCCAATTTTCTTGCGCCTTCATCGATTTCCCTCTGAAACTTCTGTTTCAAAAACGGAAGGGAAAGCGCGCAAGAATAAAATCTCTGGGACTCATTAAAAATATAGCTAAAAGAAAACATACCTGGCGGCACTTATCGTAGAGCTGGGCGAAAAGCCTGGATGGTCCTCGATCATACAGGGAGTGGATAAATTGGCAGCTATAGCTGGCGGCAAAGATTACAAAAAAGATATCGCGGGTGCGAACAAATCTTTCGGAATAAAACAGTCGAAGCCCGTTTTCATATATGGACAACTCTTTTACCAAACTGACTAGCCTAGCTAAATCTGTTTTCTCAGACATGCTTGGACAATAAAAGCTTGGAGAAAGCCGTGACGCGCTACCGAAGCGTTTAAAAGAGCTACAATCTGTAGCAAGAACAAACTTAAAATATCCAAAATTAATGTACACGTGGAAAAACTCGACAGGCTTTAAAATTTAAAATTTAAAAATTTATTAATAAACTTATTAATGAATTTAAAAACGAGTCTGTCTGTGTCTGTGATGTCACCTCACTTCGAGTGGGCTCAAGCCGTAAGGGATTGAACCGGATTGATTGATCCAAATTATTTAAATTTAAAGTTGATGGCCAAGCCAAAAGCTTGATTTGGCTCATCCTTGCATGCAATCCCTTACATGCATCTTTGAAAGTACGAAGGTTGAATTCAGTGGAGTGTGGTCTAAATTATATAGAAATAAAAATATAGGCTACTCTAGCTTTAATAAATGCATGTTTAGTTCCTTGATTTTTAAAAATGGTACAACCTTTGCATATATGACAATGTGGCTTATCTGTATAGATCATCTGACTCCAGAATATATGTATTAAAATTGAAACCGGAGAAGCATATTATTTAAAAATAGGATTAAAGTTCGTATTGATTTAAAACCTTTACATTATTGGATGTTCAAACTTTATTTTGGTGGTTGACTTGCTTGAGAAAAGAGAGCTAATCAACTTAAAGAGATTTCACTTAAACTAGATATATAAATCTTAGTTTAAGTAAGAGGTGTTTGGTTTGCAAATTTCAACTGATTGGTTTTAGATTGCAAAAGTAGAAAAAATCCACTCTGATGCATCACTTGATCCAAGTAGATGTAGATGGCTTTAGACTTAATGCATACATCACCTTGTCCCGGTGGCTTGTTGTTGCGGTGAACAACAAATAGTTAATATTAGAGGCAAGAGAGAGGTTTATTTTCACGACGGGTGGTCATTTAAGTGAATTGCAAATATTTGCAATTGACTTGAATTTTCAACGGTTGAGTTTCACCGTAACATTGTATATTTTGATTTTATTTGTTTTGAAGTATAATGATATAATATTCCACTGTCAAAACAGCAGGTTCGACCCGCAAGCAAGGTTCCGAGTAAGCGGGTTTGGGACCTTCAATCTGATTACCCAGTCACCTGAAGCCAAGTTAGGAAGGCAATTCGGATTTCCAAATATGATAACATGATTGATCAATGATCCCATACGGTGGGTAGCTTGTTTTGGCGCTTGACTCATTACAAGGATCAAGCCACCCCCTTCAACATCCCACAGTGTGATCAACACTATCATGTTCCTACTATCCATGATTCACAATGACTATATAATACTTAGCTCTCAATAAAGAATATTATCTAGTTTCCAAATATTTTCCCCTTGTAACTCTGCTAAAATAGCACAGTTACAACATTTGTAGCAGAAGTAGGTTTTCCATCCTACTTTATCCCCCAAAATTCCGCATGTTGTCCGTATCCGTCGCGGTCAACAAATCCTCAATAGAATCATGTCTGGCCTCCTGCTAGACTGGCCTCGTACACACCTGGTACCAAAATACCCGATGGTTTTGTCCTGTACCAGAACACTGTGATTATGACGGAAATCATGGGATAGTATGAAGCTGTTTCTAAGTGATGGGGAATTACCACCCAAATCCACATAGAATTAATGATTAACCACCAACGTGGCTTCAAATATCTTTTTGTAAAATTTCCAATTGTAATACCAGGATTAAGCAGAACAATTAATCCTAACCAAAGTAGCCCAAGATAAATGGCCTGAGACAACATCAACAAATCTTCAGAATAAAATTCTGGACATTGGGAGGCAACACAATTTTCAGTTTCAAGAATGGGGGAGGAGCAGCAAAATTGGTTGGCGCAAAATTAACATTGGGTGGCACCGACGACGAAGTTCCAACTGCAGGACCCCATCTTCCAGAAATGATTCTGTTGAGAATCAGATTGTATGGAATATATTATAACAACCCAATCACAGGATGCATTTTTTAAAAAGTAAATTAGAACTTGGGATAAATGATTTTTATTGAGTAAAATTTTGGGAGGACTCAACTCTTAGAGTTGAAACAGTGAAAATTATTCAATATATATCAGAAAAATTGACTAAGCAATACCACCTGAATCTTGACCTCCTATTCCTTCCACATTGTCAAGTAAGTATCTGGTCCAGGTTGCAAAGAATCCTTGTGTGACTAGTTTCTGATGACCATGCTGATTGACAAGCTCATATTGGGTGACCCTCAAATTATGCTGATTTATCAATGTCAATTTGCAAGGGGAAACCGGTTTCAGCTGACAGACTGGAGAAGCCATAACCCATTTCTGATTGACCGTTTGATTTAAATCTGTTAACTTGGTCAATTTTGATAAAGGTTTTCTGGCTTTTTGAGCCTTTTTTGCTTGGGCAGATAATACCGAGCATGATGAAACATACTGTGACAGTGATCCCGCTTTCCACCTTCAACACCATGTCTGCACAAGGGTTTTTCCAGGCTGACCCCGCTATACCTTGTGCAACTGATGAAAGTACCATACCAGCCTACGTAGCCCAAAGACTTCAAAGTGCTGCCCTAGAACCCTTTGCAGGAGCCAACAACAATAACACTACAGCATGGATCCAGTCTGCCCAAAGAAAACTAGCTCAAATGGAATGTCCACAGCAATTCTGGATTGCAGAAATCTCCATCTGATTGACACATAACACTGGCACCTGGTGCAACAAGTGGCATGAAGAACACACCAAAAATAATTGGGACACCTTCAAGCAAGACTTCTTAGCAAGATTTGTGCTGAAGGACACCGCACTCATGATCATCTGCCAAGTGAAAAACTTGACCCAAACTGGCACAGTGAAGGAGCTCACCTGCACCTACAAGGAACTCTGACTACGTGCCCCCTCCAATATGGCTTTTTAACACTCTAGCTACGCACCTCATGTACTACAACACACTCAAGTTGCATGTAATGAGACATGTGAACCTGGATCAAGTGACCAACTTGCAAAGTCTATATTGCAAGGCAGAGAAAGCAGAACAAACATTCAACGCTCTCCACAAGGCACAAACAGGAAAGAGAGCAGCCCAAAGACTCTCACCCAGCTGGGCGTTCCAACCGACTACCCCCTGGGAACAACAACAGCAGTGCAAACCACAAACCTGCAGGTGCAAATAGACACAGGAATGAGAACAACAGCCAGTCAAATTGAACCCATTTCTGTATCTCTGCCACTCAAGATAACCAAGACAAGGGAAAATCCTGGGGAGAGCACTAAGCTTGCCAAGCTCTCTCTGCACAACTCCTGACTTGCCTAACAATGAATACCAACCTGAGGACGTGGACCAATGCCCAATAATCCAAGTACTCTCAGAAGACCCAGTACTTTACACCATCACCAGAAACCCAAATAAACTGATGTCTTACCCTTTCTGCTTTTACAGTTACACGGGCTCAGCACTCCTGGACTTGGGCGCAGATTGAACCCTAGTCAACAGCAGCTTTGTAGATAAGTTCAAGTTAGCCACTAATCCTTTGCAGATTAAAAACGTGGTTTTAGCTGATGAACATCACATTGCTGTGACACGGGAAACTGCCCCCTTTTTGGTCATGCTGGAGAACTTACACTCCACTATTCAAGGTCTTGTCATCAAATTCCCAAGTTTGACATTGTACTGGGACTGGACTGACTGCAAAAGAACAACCCCCATGTAGACTGGGCAACCTCTTGTAAGGGATTCTATCCCTCACACAAGTCATAACCCAAATACTGGGGCCTTTCAAGAACAATCTGATCATGGAATGGCAAATTTAAATGTGGAAAAAAATTAATTACAAATCAGATTTAATTAATTCAATCAAACCAAATCCGCGTTTAAAAATTGATAAACAAACGCACTTTAAAGAACAAAATCAAAACCAAAAGCAAACACTTGAACCTAAACTACAATATAAATCCTAGTTTGAAACCAAAAATCCAAGCCAGAGATGAAGAAAGCAATAACAACAACAAAAATATATTCAAAACAAGCTCTGAAACCCCAAAGCCAGCCAATCAGACTAAAAATAAATGCAGATCAACAAACCACCAATACACAGGGGACCCACTTAGCCAATTAATTGAAGCAATTCAACCAAGCCAGCAAAATAATACTCATCCAGGATCACAATACTATCCCCACCATAGTCCAGAAGAATGCTGTAAATCAGAACCTGAACATAAAAATGCGGGATTGCCAAATCCTTGGTCCAAATTTTGAATCACTTTTGCAGGATGGCCTTTTTTAATTAAATTGAATTCTTTGAGTATTTATTTAAATATTTGAAAATGCAGGAGCTCATAGACACTTTGCAAAGTTCAAGTCAAACTGCATATTTCCAATGGATGAAATGAATTAACTGGAATCAGTTTTGAAGCGTTCAGATCCATCAACCACTTTCATTAAGTTTACTATGTTTTTTGAAATTATGGGATTGTCAAATCCCATAATTTCAAATCACTTTTGAATGCCACTAGTAGACTCAGATATTAATTGCAGGAACTGGAATCCAAATTTAATGTACAGTAAGCACACTAGGAAACACCAACCCAAATAAAGAAGCTCCACTCTGGATAAAATCAAATGAAAATATTCAATCTCAACAACCAGTTTAGACATAAAAAGTGATTAAACTTTAAAATCATCCAAACTGGAAAGGATACAATATTATACACTTCAAATTACAGATATAGAAATTCTGTTACTATCCAAGGCTAACTCAAGAGAAAATAACTACCCACAACTAAACCAATAAATCCAAATAAATACATATTAAATCTAAAATATATATTTTTATTTTATTTTTATGGACCGTCAATTGCATTTCCAACCCGCTCCTGCACCGGCCTGCGGGGCAGCCCATCCACAAGGGTGTCCTAGAGGGTCTAAGAACAGACCCAGAACCCAACTCAAGGGGAGTCATGCCAATACACAGGCCTCTCAAGGTGTCAGCGCCAGCCAACCACCTCCTGCATCCCAAGCCAGAACTACCAGCTTGAATCCCAGGCAGAAGCCACTTTCAAGGCCTGCTACCAAAGTCTCCTACACCAGGGTCACCAGGAACACTGAGGTTACTTACATCTCCACTGTTTACCCAGTTGTCACCTGGCCCCGCACTCTTGACCCAAGAGTTGCTACTTCCTGCCCCCGCGTTTTTGATACCTCCTATCAGCCATTGGCCACATCTGAGGAGCCATCTGTGCCTGTGTCTTATGCCACCATTGACAGCGCCAGTGCAACCAAGCGTGATCTCACCTTCTACACAAAGGTCCCCATTCCCTGTGTTGAGCCTGGTAGCCAGGATGCTGTGGTACCTGCCAAGGGCCGGCGTTGGTTGACAGATAGTGAGCGTGAAGCTCTCCTCAACTGCTTGAACAGGGGAATGGCGGTTTGGGATATTACGTCCTGATTTGGTGTCACAGCCAGATACATTGCCAACATCAACAACAACTATGGCAATACCGGGCAAATTGCTGAATCCACCAAGGCAAAAAGACAGCCCAAATTCCTTCAGCCTATTCACATTGACGCAATCAAGAAGTGGGTAGCCAAGGATTGCCACCTGGACACACTTGCTGTCCAATCAATGCCTGCCATAGAGTTTGGGCTTTCTGTTTCCAAAACCCTTGTATACAAAACAATGGTTGATTTGGGCTTCTCCTGGAAAGTACTGGGAGTTTTGCCATATAATAGGAACAGTGAAAAGACCATCAAGGATTGACACATTTATGCCAAGACATATCTGGCACTAAAGGAGACTGGAAATGTCCAGTTCTTCTATATCAACAAATTGTTGTTTTCCTCCTCACTCAGGTCTAGGCATGGGTGGGTCGAGAAGGGGTCCAAGGACGGCGTAGCCCATCATGCAGCTGTCTGTTCCCAGACCTATTCAATGGTTGCGCTTCTTGGTCTTTGTGGTTTGGACCAATACCAAATGATTAAGGGCTCTCATAACAGCGGAATTATTTCTTGATTTTCTCTGAGCTGTCAAGGAGTACCTTTGGATAAATTACAGTGGCACAATCAATGTTGTTGTGCTTGATAATGTCAGGCTCCACAAAGTGGATCTGGTTGTGTCTGAGTTCCCCCCCCATTGACAAAATCAGCCACACCTCCAGCCACTGACTTACCAATTGTCCAATGAGACTTCTCTTCCTCCCGCCATATTACCCATTCCTGTATCCAATTGAGGAGGTGTTTGGTTGATCAAGAATAAGGTGAAACAAGGCCTTCCTCAGGACACTGAGGATCTATTCAATATTCTTGAGGTCAGTCAATTTGCAATGCCACCCAATGTGGTGGCGGCTTTCTATGAGCACTCAGAATCCTTCCTCCCTAAAGCCCTGGCCTCCAAGCCAATCAGATAAATGGGCGCTCCGGGTTTTATTTATTTTTATTTAGTTTGTTTTTATTAGGACTCAAAAATCATTATTTATATATAATGTGATGTTTGATTGTATTATAGACATATAAGAATATGTAGAAAAGGTAAGTGAAATTAATTATACTAGGTAAGATGGATATATTTTTATTATAATGCACTGAATATTATTATTGACTTTTGCACTAACAAATAAATTAATTAAAAAAGATAGAAATAAATTAGTTTATTTAAATAATTGTGAATCCTTGATAGTACTTTGGCTTTTCTAAGCCACAAATTGGACCTTGCAGGTCATCATCTGATCCTTGTTATTTCAGTGCCACTATAGCCACATAACACAGAAACCAAGAATTTTCATATATTACTTACTAATTAGTACTTAGGACGCAGGTCAAGCATATTGAATATGTTTATCAAATCATATTACAAGGGAAAGGTAATTTGAGTCCTAAACAATCATTTGTTTAGAATATAAGTGAAGCAGGCCGCATGATGCGGATAAATTCAATTCTCATTGTTTGTTTATGTAATAAATGAACCCATACTCAACGCGCTGGTAAATAAACAAATTTATAAATCATATTTTATTATTAGACATGTTCACTTTATTAAACTGTCACTTTATTAGTATCAACTTAATTATATATTAATATTATAATTTAAAAATTAAAAGAAAATATTAAAATTAAAATATTAAAAGTAAAATTATAAATATAAATCTTAAAATTTAAATATTAAAGTTTAAACATTTAAATTTTAACTATTTTTATTAAATTGTGATTTATTCAATATTGAAATATTTGATATTAAAAATTTAAGTATTATATGTATTATTAAAATTTTAATATTAACTTTTAGATACCAAAATGTTAATATTTAAATATGTAATATTAAAATTCTTATAGTGAAATTTTAATATTACATAGTTCAATATAAAAAATTTAGTATTAAAATATAAAAAGTTAAAAAAATTAATTTGCAAGGGGAAAATATTTATTGGGGGATGTTGATTGCAAAGGGAATGTAATTATTATGGGGAATTATACCCCAAAATCAAATTTTCAGCTAATGTGTCTAATTGGATCCATGTACTCTTCTGTACGTGGTGGACAACCCTGGATGCAATTGCTAGAGGGGTGGCGCCCTGTACCCTGGTGGTTGTTTGTTTGATAAAAGGAATGTGGGTGAGTGAATTGACTAGTAGGTTTTTTTGGGGGCACATAGTACCCGTATAACATTGCCAATGCAAATGAGTCATACAGGATGTGCTTGACTGTCCTATATCCCTGCGGTGTCTTCTGGCGGTTGAGGGCTACACAGCAAATATCTATTTGAATAGGTACATCCTCCAACTTTTTGACGCTGGTTTTTAATATACAGTGGAGGAGGATTCCCAGGTATACCGCAACGTGGATTCTTTGCAAGGTATACTTTTCTGAGAACATGAATAATTTTTTGAATGTTTGAACTAACCTATTGATATAGGATGTTTGGTTGAACTTGAAGAGGGTTCCGGGGGGCGCCTGACTTGAATCAGCCCCCCAGGCCTCAGCAAACAATATTAATAAAGGTTTAAAATTATTCACAAGGACTGCATCCCTGACTTTATTTGACAGTGCCTTAAATACTTCATTAAAAGTTGCAGTTTTCAAATATTCAGTTCCAATTTGAAAGTCAGTTTTTATTAAATTCTCTTCATATTTGTTGATGTTTGTGAAGGGTAATCTTTGGATGCTTTTGTATATGTATTCATCAAAGTTTAATTTGATATCCCCACAAATTTCATTCATTTCTTTAAAGTTGATACTTGATCCTATTTCATATGCTTCCCTCAACCACGGCAAGCACCCCGCAGGTGGTAAATATTTCCTATTTTTAGCTTCACTACTTGAAAAATTAAACATATTATGTTGAACTATTTTATTTATTTGGTTTTTATTTATTTGTTTTACAGGGGCTACCAGTGACTGGTAACCCCCGTAAAACCAACTTGGCGTATAAGCTGCCACTTCCGTGACCTCATCCTCATTCCTGGTGATGACTAAAATAAATATAAGTAAAACATAAAAAGACTTACTAATTGTTTCCCCTGTGGCTCCCTCAGCCACAGGCGTCACTTTGGCAAACTTCATGAGTGTTGGCTGCTCTTCATTAATTTTCCTGGGCCTAATTTTTCTTATTTTTCTTGCAACTTGTGCTTCCTCTTGATTTTCATTTGATAAAGTTTCTGTATTTTGTGAAGCGCTCCTGCTTCTTGCTTGTGTTTTTTTGTCTGTTTCCATTTGATTATTTTCCTCCTTATTGGTGTTAATTTCCTTTGGAACTTCATTCCTTTGATTAGTTTGATTTTATTATTTTCTTTGGCCCCCTGCCAGAACTCCCACAAATTGTAGGCTGCATTGTTGAACTTCAGACTTGATAGAATTGTTCCCTGGAGATTTAGTAATGCTTCTTTATTCTTTTTGTCTACAATATTGCCTAGTTTGTTCATAGCATTTTCTTTTGACTGGATTAGTGGCTGGCCCTTGTCACCCAGCTTTTCTGTCACTATTTCCCTGATATTTTTTTTAATTTCAACAACCTTTTGCAGGTGTACTTCTAATTTGTGAATCAAGTTATAGATAGTTGACATTTTGCTTGAATTCCATCAAAAAACTGGTTTATAGTACTATCTTCAATGCATACATATTTCTCATCATAATTAATAAATTAAAGACAATAAACATAAATATTGCATTAAAATATTGCAATTAGATGTCAACTCTTGGTATTTTGATATTATGTGTATAACTCAATGCATTTTTTTAATAAAATCCATTGTAAACTAGGTCTTTTTCATTACAATTTATAAATTGACTGTGTTTATATTAGAGCCATTAACGCTTAGTGCCAATATTGATACAGTGCATTTTACAGCCTGTATAATTACCTATTGGTAATAATTCTGTAAACTTTTTAGTCAGATTTTGTGAGGTAATAATAATTTAATGTGTTAATAGAATATTGTTTATTGTCATTAATTGGCTGATTTTCTTTGCTATGGCAATTGTGCCTTTTCTGATATTTACACACTAGTATCCAATTGGTTGGTTTCACATCCAATTGCACAGGCAATAGGAAAACAAGCCGCCACCCCAACCACATCCAGTCTTGGGGTGGCAGCTTGTTTTACTATTGCCTGTGCAATTGGATGTGAAACCAACCAATTGGATACTAGTGTGTAAATATCAGAAAATGCACAATTGCCATAGCAAAGAAAATCAGACAATTAATGACAATAAACTGTATTTTATTAACACATTACATTATTATTACCTTGCAAAATCCAACTAAAATGTTTACAGAATTATTACCAATAGGTAATTATACAGGCTGTAAAATGCACTGTATCAATATTGGCACTAAGCGTTAATGGCTCTAATATAAACACAGTCAATTTATAAATTGTAATGAAAAAGACCTAGTTTACAATGGATTTTATTAAAAAAATGCATTGAGTTATACACATAATATCAAAATACCAAGAGTTGACATCTAATTGCAATATTTTAATGCAATATTTATGTTTATTGTCTTTAATTTATTAATTATGATGAGAAATATGTATGCATTGAAGATAGTAATATAAACCAGTTTTTTGATGGAATTCAAGCAAAATGTCAACTATCTATAACTTGATTCACAAATTAGAAGTACACCTGCAAAAGGTTGTTGAAATTAAAAAAAATATCAGGGAAATAGTGACAGAAAAGCTGGGTGACAAGGGCCAGCCACTAATCCAGTCAAAAGAAAATGCTATGAACAAACTAGGCAATATTGTAGACAAAAAGAATAAAGAAGCATTACTAAATCTCCAGGGAACAATTCTATCAAGTCTGAAGTTCAACAATGCAGCCTACAATTTGTGGGAGTTCTGGCAGGGGGCCAAAGAAAATAATAAAATCAAACTAATCAAAGGAATGAAGTTCCAAAGGAAATTAACACCAATAAGGAGGAAAATAATCAAATGGAAACAGACAAAAAAACACAAGCAAGAAGCAGGAGCGCTTCACAAAATACAGAAACTTTATCAAATGAAAATCAAGAGGAAGCACAAGTTGCAAGAAAAATAAGAAAAATTAGGCCCAGGAAAATTAATGAAGAGCAGCCAACACTCATGAAGTTTGCCAAAGTGACGCCTGTGGCTGAGGGAGCCACAGGGGAAACAATTAGTAAGTCTTTTTATGTTTTACTTATATTTATTTTAGTCATCACCAGGAATGAGGATGAGGTCACGGAAGTGGCAGCTTATACGCCAAGTTGGTTTTACGGGGGTTACCAGTCACTGGTAGCCCCTGTAAAACAAATAAATAAAAACCAAATAAATAAAATAGTTCAACATAATATGTTTAATTTTTCAAGTAGTGAAGCTAAAAATAGGAAATATTTACCACCTGCGGGGTGCTTGCCGTGGTTGAGGGAAGCATATGAAATAGGATCAAGTATCAACTTTAAAGAAATGAATGAAATTTGTGGGGATATCAAATTAAACTTTGATGAATACATATACAAAAGCATCCAAAGATTACCCTTCACAAACATCAACAAATATGAAGAGAATTTAATAAAAACTGACTTTCAAATTGGAACTGAATATTTGAAAACTGCAACTTTTAATGAAGTATTTAAGGCACTGTCAAATAAAGTCAGGGATGCAGTCCTTGTGAATAATTTTAAACCTTTATTAATATTGTTTGCTGAGGCCTGGGGGGCTGATTCAAGTCAGGCGCCCCCCGGAACCCTCTTCAAGTTCAACCAAACATCCTATATCAATAGGTTAGTTCAAACATTCAAAAAATTATTCATATTCTCAGAAAAGTATACCTTGCAAAGAATCCACGTTGCGGTATACCTGGGAATCCTCCTCCACTGTATATTAAAAACCAGCGTCAAAAAGTTGGAGGATGTACCTATTCAAATAGATATTTGCTGTGTAGCCCTCAACCGCCAGAAGACACCGCAGGGATATAGGACAGTCAAGCACATCCTGTATGACTCATTTGCATTGGCAATGTTATACGGGTACTATGTGCCCCCAAAAAAACCTACTAGTCAATTCACTCACCCACATTCCTTTTATCAAACAAACAACCACCAGGGTACAGGGCGCCACCCCTCTAGCAATTGCATCCAGGGTTGTCCACCACGTACAGAAGAGTACATGGATCCAATTAGACACATTAGCTGAAAATTTGATTTTGGGGTATAATTCCCCATAATAATTACATTCCCTTTGCAATCAACATCCCCCAATAAATATTTTCCCCTTGCAAATTAATTTTTTTAACTTTTTATATTTTAATACTAAATTTTTTATATTGAACTATGTAATATTAAAATTTCACTATAAGAATTTTAATATTACATATTTAAATATTAACATTTTGGTATCTAAAAGTTAATATTAAAATTTTAATAATACATATAATACTTAAATTTTTAATATCAAATATTTCAATATTGAATAAATCACAATTTAATAAAAATAGTTAAAATTTAAATGTTTAAACTTTAATATTTAAACTTTAATATTTAAATTTTAAGATTTATATTTATAATTTTACTTTTAATATTTTAATTTTAATATTTTCTTTTAATTTTTAAATTATAATATTAATATATAATTAAGTTGATACTAATAAAGTGACAGTTTAATAAAGTGAACATGTCTAATAATAAAATATGATTTATAAATTTGTTTATTTACCAGCGCGTTGAGTATGGGTTCATTTATTACATAAACAAACAATGAGAATTGAATTTATCCGCATCATGCGGCCTGCTTCACTTATATTCTAAACAAATGATTGTTTAGGACTCAAATTACCTTTCCCTTGTAATATGATTTGATAAACATATTCAATATGCTTGACCTGCGTCCTAAGTACTAATTAGTAAGTAATATATGAAAATTCTTGGTTTCTGTGTTATGTGGCTATAGTGGCACTGAAATAACAAGGATCAGATGATGACCTGCAAGGTCCAATTTGTGGCTTAGAAAAGCCAAAGTACTATCAAGGATTCACAATTATTTAAATAAACTAATTTATTTCTATCTTTTTTAATTAATTTATTTGTTAGTGCAAAAGTCAATAATAATATTCAGTGCATTATAATAAAAATATATCCATCTTACCTAGTATAATTAATTTCACTTACCTTTTCTACATATTCTTATATGTCTATAATACAATCAAACATCACATTATATATAAATAATGATTTTTGAGTCCTAATAAAAACAAACTAAATAAAAATAAATAAAACCCGGAGCGCCCATTTATCTGATTGGCTTGGAGGCCAGGGCTTTAGGGAGGAAGGATTCTGAGTGCTCATAGAAAGCCGCCACCACATTGGGTGGCATTGCAAATTGACTGACCTCAAGAATATTGAATAGATCCTCAGTGTCCTGAGGAAGGCCTTGTTTCACCTTATTCTTGATCAACCAAACACCTCCTCAATTGGATACAGGAATGGGTAATATGGCGGGAGGAAGAGAAGTCTCATTGGACAATTGGTAAGTCAGTGGCTGGAGGTGTGGCTGATTTTGTCAATGGGGGGGAACTCAGACACAACCAGATCCACTTTGTGGAGCCTGACATTATCAAGCACAACAACATTGATTGTGCCACTGTAATTTATCCAAAGGTACTCCTTGACAGCTCAGAGAAAATCAAGAAATAATTCCGCTGTTATGAGAGCCCTTAATCATTTGGTATTGGTCCAAACCACAAAGACCAAGAAGCGCAACCATTGAATAGGTCTGGGAACAGACAGCTGCATGATGGGCTACGCCGTCCTTGGACCCCTTCTCGACCCACCCATGCCTAGACCTGAGTGAGGAGGAAAACAACAATTTGTTGATATAGAAGAACTGGACATTTCCAGTCTCCTTTAGTGCCAGATATGTCTTGGCATAAATGTGTCAATCCTTGATGGTCTTTTCACTGTTCCTATTATATGGCAAAACTCCCAGTACTTTCCAGGAGAAGCCCAAATCAACCATTGTTTTGTATACAAGGGTTTTGGAAACAGAAAGCCCAAACTCTATGGCAGGCATTGATTGGACAGCAAGTGTGTCCAGGTGGCAATCCTTGGCTACCCACTTCTTGATTGCGTCAATGTGAATAGGCTGAAGGAATTTGGGCTGTCTTTTTGCCTTGGTGGATTCAGCAATTTGCCCGGTATTGCCATAGTTGTTGTTGATGTTGGCAATGTATCTGGCTGTGACACCAAATCAGGACGTAATATCCCAAACCGCCATTCCCCTGTTCAAGCAGTTGAGGAGAGCTTCACGCTCACTATCTGTCAACCAACGCCGGCCCTTGGCAGGTACCACAGCATCCTGGCTACCAGGCTCAACACAGGGAATGGGGACCTTTGTGTAGAAGGTGAGATCACGCTTGGTTGCACTGGCGCTGTCAATGGTGGCATAAGACACAGGCACAGATGGCTCCTCAGATGTGGCCAATGGCTGATAGGAGGTATCAAAAACGCGGGGGCAGGAAGTAGCAACTCTTGGGTCAAGAGTGCGGGGCCAGGTGACAACTGGGTAAACAGTGGAGATGTAAGTAACCTCAGTGTTCCTGGTGACCCTGGTGTAGGAGACTTTGGTAGCAGGCCTTGAAAGTGGCTTCTGCCTGGGATTCAAGCTGGTAGTTCTGGCTTGGGATGCAGGAGGTGGTTGGCTGGCGCTGACACCTTGAGAGGCCTGTGTATTGGCATGACTCCCCTTGAGTTGGGTTCTGGGTCTGTTCTTAGACCCTCTGGGACACCCTTGTGGATGGGCTGCCCCGCAGGCCAGTGCAGGAGCGGGTTGGAAATGCAATTGACGGTCCATAAAAATAAAATAAAAATATATATTTTAGATTTAATATGTATTTATTTGGATTTATTGGTTTAGTTGTGGGTAGTTATTTTCTCTTGAGTTAGCCTTGGATAGTAACAGAATTTCTATATCTGTAATTTGAAGTGTATAATATTGTATCCTTTCCAGTTTGGATGATTTTAAAGTTTAATCACTTTTTATGTCTAAACTGGTTGTTGAGATTGAATATTTTCATTTGATTTTATCCAGAGTGGAGCTTCTTTATTTGGGTTGGTGTTTCCTAGTGTGCTTACTGTACATTAAATTTGGATTCCAGTTCCTGCAATTAATATCTGAGTCTACTAGTGGCATTCAAAAGTGATTTGAAATTATGGGATTTGACAATCCCATAATTTCAAAAAACATAGTAAACTTAATGAAAGTGGTTGATGGATCTGAACGCTTCAAAACTGATTCCAGTTAATTCATTTCATCCATTGGAAATATGCAGTTTGACTTGAACTTTGCAAAGTGTCTATGAGCTCCTGCATTTTCAAATATTTAAATAAATACTCAAAGAATTCAATTTAATTAAAAAAGGCCATCCTGCAAAAGTGATTCAAAATTTGGACCAAGGATTTGGCAATCCCGCATTTTTATGTTCAGGTTCTGAATTTGCAGTATTAGGTTAGATAATGACAAAGTAAGGTCTTTTACAACTCTTCAATTAATTTAAGGGGGAATGAAATTGAGGTGAGAGGTTGAATGCCACAAAACTAATTGACTGATGATATGAGGGAATATGAGTGCATTTCTTGAGGCAGAAAAATCTTGAAAATATTTGAATGGACAGAATCAAAAGGAAAACCAACTCAACTAAAAAAATTGATGAACCTGCTTTGGACACAATTACCACTGCTCCCAGCTGCTCTTGCACATGATATTTAACTAGGGGTGTCTCTTGGGTGGCCTATGTGGGGATATCTTTGAAATAATTTCACAAGTATTAATTTGAGGGCTTTTATTGGGCTTTTTCAGTAACTTTTTTGGATAAGTATTTTAACATGATTTGGTAGAAATCCTCAAGCATTTGGCAGGAATTGGAGTGGAGGCCTAAGGGGGAGGCATAACTTTACAGTGATGATAGGCATATGCACCTGGATATAGTATGTATTGATATTTTTCAATCTTCTTTGTCCCTTTATAGTTTGATAGAACTTGAGATCTTGCTCCTCTTTACCATTGTTGATTTCATAAAAGTGTACTGTAAATTCAGAACCAAAAGGTAAAAATGCAGGACTGTCAAATCCTTGGTCCAAATTTCAAATCACATTTGCAAGCAACTCAGCTGAATGAAAAATAAAATATTTAATAAAATCAACCATTTAATTTGATGCTTTCTGATTTATTTAAATTGTCAAATTTCAAATCCTTTGAGCAGATAAATCAACTAACTAAAGAAAAAGCAAAAAAATGCAAGATACACAAGTCAGAATTGCAGGATTCTAATGTGTAATTTGGTATTTTCTGTATGTCTAACAAATCATAAACAACATGGAATTATTAACAAATCTGGGTGAGGGATTGTCAAATCCAAGAACCAAATTTCAAATCATAATTGAGGTGAATTTGAAATAAATTTAATTTATGGGCGTCTCAAACAGGAAGTCAAAGGATCTAGAGTGGATTTGTGCTAATTCTTTTAGAAATTACAGGCATTCTCAAAAATTACCCAATTCCATTTTAGACAGCTAAAATTTAGATGCTTACTATTAACTGAATTAGATATATTTAACAATAAAATATAATTATATATTATAAACTATTTTTATCAAGTTGCTTTTTTTGTTGTGTTGATTGTTCATTTTTTGTTGATAATGTTCTTACATTTAATTTGATATTTTTACCTCCAGTTGCCTTGGCAATAGGAAATCAAGTTGCCTTTCTGGGGAAAGCTGTGGTTGCAGAGGAAACTTGATTTTTTATTGCCAAGGCAACTGAAAGTGAAACTATTGTTGAGTATATACTTCTGGGAAGCATAATAAACAAGATAAAGGGATAAGTTAAGAAGAGAATGATACTTTATTAGACATGAATATAGGGAAATATATAGTATCATGGAAAGCCACATACTGTCCATGTATGTCATGGGAGTCATAGGGCTTATCTGAGTAATGTTTCTCATAAGTCACGGGGCTTGTTCAAGTTGTGTTCTGCTTAGGATCTGGATTGTTTGATCCCTGTAATAGATGGTCAAATGACATTAGTACCACCAACTTAATGATTAGTTGGTGAGCCATTTGGTGACTCATTTGGTAAGCTACTTGGGGTGTTAATTTTCCAAGAGGAAGTAATCAAAGATGTTACAACATCTCCCCCTGGGGTGCTGGAAGGTGGAGCCTTGGGAATTTTCTTGAGAGTGTCAGGGACACAGGCTTGATATTGATCTAGTTTGGTGTTGGGAACAGGGAGTCTGGAGTTGTGTTGAGCTGTTCTTGCTTTACACAGGCAGAGTTGGCCGTGGTGCATGCACTTTAATTCAGTTTGAGCTCCAATTCCTTTGATGAGGTAGGTATTGTTGGGGTTGACCTCCATGACAATGCCTGGCCCACATAACCCTGGATCTAACTTATGTTGATTGTGGTTGACAGCCCAGATTTTCCCCCCAACTTAGAATCTTTCTTGTTGCAGCAGGATTGTCTCTTGCTCAATCATTTTAAGTTCCATGTCTTCCTGGTCTTTCCTAGCATGCTGTATGTTGGGATTACTGTCATCTGGCACCTTTTTTGGCAGAGGTAATTGTGGTCCTGCGGTTGTACTAACAAGGGCAGGCTTTTGCCTGTAGATAATTTTATATGGGCTTTTTCCTGTGTTGAGGTTGACTTGTGGTCTGCATACCATGAGTGCTGTTGGCAGCATGTAAAATTAGGCTTTTGGATTGGTAGTATATAAATTACTAAAGGCCTCAACTATTGAGCTGTTTAGTTGTTCTACTTGTCCATTTGCTTGAGGGTGGTACAGGCTGATTTTGATGTGTCTTATTCTGTTTTTGGCAAGGTAGATATGGTGTCAATGGCCTTAAGTTTGGTGCCTCTGTCTGTTATCAGGAGGCTGGGTTTTCTGAACTTGGCTATGATATCTTTACCAATAAATTGTCTCACATCATTGCCTTTGTGTTCCTTTGTGGCTTGTGCCACAGGCTATCTGGTTGCATAGTAAATAGCTGTTATAATGTACTTTTTGCTTTTTTTGCCAGGCATTAGTCCCACAATATCCAGTGACCATACCTTGAAGGGTTGTGTGATGAATACAGGTACTACTGACTTGGGTGGTGCTTTGGTTTGGGCGTACTTCTCACAGACTTTGCATTGTTCTAGTAATTCCTTGATATCATCTAGTATGTTGGGCCACCAGTAGTGTGTATTGAGATATTCATGCAAGTTCCTGCTACAGGTGTGTCCCAGATCTCTATGATATCAGAGGATTGTGTCAATCCTTTGTGTTGACAGGACATACAGTACAGTGTCACCATTTGGAATTATTTGGTGCAATGTGCCATTTACGTTTTTGATCAGATGTTTGTTCTTAAGGAATTTCTCTTGGATGTCCATTGGGGTGCCAGGCAGGAACCCTTCTTGGAGATTCCCCATGATTAACATGGGCCAACCAGGGTCCCCATTGGTGCATAGGACATGTTTGCTGTATAGCCTTGATAGGGTGTCTGCTGTAAGCATTTCCTTGCCTGGCTTATATTCAGTTGTCATAGGGTACCTTTGTATAAGGCTCATCCATTCAGCTTGTCTTCTTTATAGGTGTTGCTAGGTTTTGAAGAGTATCAGTAACTTGTAGTTGGTTATCACTTTGAATATCTGTGCACCTTCCAGGTAACATTGCCACTTCATAAAACAGTGAACAATAGCTACCAGCTCTTTGTCATGTATTGGATATTATCAGGGACCCACTTTGAGGGAAACAAGCCCCCAAGTTGGTGAGCCAAGGCCCCTAAATTAAGCCCTGCAATGGCTGAACCAAGGGCACCGTAATCATGGCAAGGTGGCCCAAGTGACCTAAGTATGCAAACCTTCCCATCAGGGAGCTGAAACAACCCAAAAGATAATATCCTATCAGGTACAACAACAGATAGAATGATGTGTGAGGCTGTACCAACGAGGGTTTGGCAGGTGGAGGAGTAGAATTGCGGCCATAGTGGAACTTTTGTCCCCAATGACCAGAGAGATAATTGAACCATCCGTTGGCCAAAGACTCCTTCTGATGGGCATCATTGGGTGAGGAGTTTTGCCAGTCAATAGTGGGAGTGGGATTCTCAAGACCTTTTACAGTTGTAAAAAGGGAGACTAGAAACCACCACAGGAAATAAATCCCCTTCATGGCTTCAAATAAGTTTACTAAGAAATGGATGTGACAAGATAGGATAAGATATATTCTTTATTGTTGGAACATTTGAATTGAAGGAAGGCTTGGAACTTATAAAGCTTGAAAACAAGGCTAAATATTTGAGAGGAGTTTGGGAAATGAAGATGATTTACCTGAGTCAATCATTTTAAAAGCACCTGTTTTAAGTGCAACTTATATATTTGATTAATTTTTTCCATATTGGCATGGTGTAAACAGAGGAATCAAAAAGATCTCACAATTATCAGGCTAATTAAGAAGTGTATATGCAGAAGATCAAGTATCAAAGGATACAGAGCTTGGCCTAAAAGCAGAGAGAGCGGGTCACAGATTGACTGGAAAGCTCTAAGCAGCCAATCAGACGCAGAGCAGTAAGTGACATTTACCATCTTAGTATTAACACTTTCAAATTCAAAAGGCGTTTTGAAAGTAAAAACTGATTGAATTAAAAGGTAATAAAAAAGTAAATTAAAGTTTTGTGATGATCCTGTATTAACAATACATTCATTAGTAGCGTCCTGGGTTTGAATCTTGTTCCCAAAGGGTTTCCAAAACCCAATATGATTGTTAAGTCTGTTGTGTTATGTCTTTGACTAGGTGTATTCAAAATATTTGTTGTTGTGTTGGTTTGAGAATATGTTTTTATCAAAGTTGTCAATAATATTCAGGTAGTCAGGGAAAGAATCCCTGACAGATATCTTTGTTCACTATCAGACAGTTTTCTTGATTCATATTCTACAGGGAGGAAATCCTTTTCTGTAGTTTGAATTTGGGGTACTCCTCCTATTGCATAATCAGATGTGTCAGTTTCCAACTTGTATATTCCCTCACAATTTGGGTATTGGAGGATAGGGGCGGTGACCATATGTTCTTTTAATTGGCAGAAGTGTTGGTCTTGTAGTGGTGTCCACAAAAACTTGGTTGTTTTGCCTGTAATGGCTGACAGGGGAGCTGTCAGGGCATCCCAGTTGGGGATGAACCTTCTAACGTAGGCTACCATACCTAGGAAGGTACAGAGTTCACTTTTTTTCTTGGGGCTGGCATTTCATTTTATGGCATGTATCTTTTCTGGGTCTGGTTTGATTCTGTCCTTGCTGATAATTTGGCCAAGGAATAGAAGTTCAGACAAGAAGAAGTCACAATTTGACAGTTTGGAGATGAATTATTTTTGTTAAGAGTGTAGAGGACCAGGCAGACATCTTCCCAGTGTTGCTTTAAGGCTAGGCTGTAGATGATTATGCTGTCCAGGTAGATGATTGCTTGTTTTTCTTTTTGTTCTTTGAAAACCTCATTCATGAAAGTCACAAAGGTGCTGGGAGCATTTGTCATACCCAAATTGAGAACAACACATTCAAAGGACCTGTACTTGGTTCTGAAAGTGTTCTATGGGATATATTTAGGTTTCACACAAATTTGGTGATAGCCTGCTGTCAAATTGATTTTTGTGAAGATTTGGGACCCCCCCAGGGTGTCAAAAAGGTCATCAATCAGGGGCAGGGGATACCTGTTCTTAATTGTGACCTTGTTGAGAGCTCTGTAGTCTGTGACTAGGCAGAGTCATCTGTCTCTCTTTGCTACAAGAAAGACAGTGGCACCAAAAGGCAATTTTAAAGGTCAAATGAGGCCTTTTTCAAGGGCTTTGTCCAGATAGGCTTTCAAAGCATTGTCTTCTTGGGGTGTGAGGCAATAGATAAGACATACCTTTGGTACACTTACTCTGAGGTTGATTTTGTGTTTTATGCCACGGTTGGGTGGTAAACCTGGTAAGGCTTCTTGGAAGACAGAAGGGAATTCACTGACCAGCTGTTCTCAGATGTAGTCTTTCTCACATCTGGTTTCCATATTTTTTAAGTGGATAACTTTGTACATGAAGGTGTTCCAATTGATTTTGCTAGGATCAGTTTTCTCTTCTGTCTCCATGATTTTCATGAATACATGGTCCCTCATAAGTGTATTAAGGTGAGTTGGGTAAACATGGCAATGCAATTCTCCTCGTTGTATGGTGAGGGTAGCACTATTCCAGTTGATATGAGGTTTGGTCTTTCTCATCCATTCTAAACCAAGTATAAAATCATATTTGGGGATTGATATAATAGGGCCACTGAGGGTAGTTTTTATGTCTCTAATTTGGGTGCATAAAGGTTTTTCTTCCTTGGTGACTGGTGTGCTCCTATTATCTTCCATGATAACCCCTTTGATGTGGCTTTGGACTGTGGGTAGCTTCATGAGGTTGGCAAATTTCTTGTCAACAAGAGATTGGTCTGCTCCAGTGTTGAACAATGCTGTGCCTTGATACCTGCAAAAACAGAAAGGATAAGTGAGGAGTTTATTTCCAGTTTGGGCAGAAAACAGTAGAGAATTTCTGGAGGGGACTTGAATCATGGTGATTGAATCCACATCTTGGTCCCTGTACAAGTCTTGTAAAATGGGGGAGGGCGGCTTGCCTAAGCACTCCCCTGAGCTTTTCCCTTCTTGTTGGTGTCTTCAGTGCTTGTATGGTTAGCTTGTGCAGTGCAATTCCCGTTTTAAGGATGGGTATTATGAGCTCAGTTGTTCTGCTTATTAGGGCGAGGGTCCTTCTTGACTGTAGGACTCTTCTTGCGTTTGTTTGTTGCATGTAGGTTGTCAGACTTTTGAGCTGCGCACTTTCCTTCCAAGAATACATATTTGAGATTCTTGCAGCGGGTCATGTCAAACTGACGTCTAATGTGTGTGGGGAGGCCATTGTAGAAATCTAATTATGGCCCTGGCTTGTTGAAGTTGATAGTGTTGGGAGCCTGGTTACGTAAGCTTTTGTATGCTGCAATGTACTCCTCAGTTGTTCCTGTCATTTTGAAGGATCTGAGTTCTGTCATGATCACCAAGTTGCAGTCTTTTTGGCAAACTTTTTGAGGAAGGTGGCTTTGAACATATCACAGTCTTCACTGTGATCAGGGTGTTGGTCAAACCATCTGCTTACAAAGCGTGAGGCGGTTCCTGTGACACAAAGGGCAACTTTGCTAGCCCAGAGTCTCCGGGGGTAGCCCACTTGTGTAAACTTGCTTTGGGTGCTGTTGATCCAGAGGTTGGCGTTTTCCAGCGTAATCCTGCAAATGTCCCAATTTCTACTGAGTGTAGGCATTGAAAGACAATGCTGGGTGTCTTGGTTGTCTGTGGGCTTGCAGAAGTTGGAGGCGGGTTCAGGAGTTTATAGGTGTTGAGGAGATTATACTGGTTGGTGGGCACAAGTACATTGTTAAAGATGACAAAGCCTGCAGGGACGTCCTGTTCTTCTTTGTAATCTCTCCAACCTGCAGGGAGGGCCATTTGCTGGATCCTTTTCTTAGGAAGAATTTTTCCTTAAAGTTGCGTAGGTGTGGATAACCTACCTTTGCTACCACTGTTGAGTATATACTTCTGGGAAGTATAATAAACGAGATAAAGGGGGGGAATTAAGAAGAGAATGCTAGTTTATTGGATATGAATATATGGTAATATATAGTATTATGAAAAGCCACATACTGTCCATGTACGTCATGGGAGTCATGGGGCTTATCTGAGTAATGCTCCTCATAATTCACAAGGCTTGTTCAAGTTGTGTTCTGATTAGGAACTGGATTGTTTGATCTCTGTAATAGATGATCAAATGATAGTAGTGCCACTAATTTACTGGTTAGCTGGTGAGCCATTTGGTGAGCTACTTGGGGTGTTAGTTCCCCAAGAGGGAGTAATCAAAGATGTTGCAACACTATCCCATTAAATTCAAGAAAATTATCAACAACAAATGAACAATCACTACAACAAGAAAAAAGCAACTTGATAAAAATTGATTGTAATATATAATAATATTTTATAATTAGCCTTTTCTAAAATCAACTGTAATCAAGCATCCTTAATAGCAATACATAAACACATAATGTAGTAAACTTATGGTTTATCTTTCCTACCTCTCCTTCCTTCATTGAAACTTTTAAAAAAATTGCATCATCAGAAGAGTGTCTCATATAGTATTAGATGGGTTTGTGGTTGCTATATTATTGATTTGGAGTGCAGAATATTGTATCATTTCCAGCTTAGACAACTTTAAATTTTGCTTAATTTTCATGTCTAAATATGGCTATCAAAACTGAATTTTTAATTCTATTTTATCCAGAGTGGAGTTTCTTGATTTGGATTGATTTATCCTAGTTTCTTACTGTACATTCAATTTGGATTCCAGTTCCTGAAGTTATTATTTGAGTTTACTAGTGGTATTCATTTATGATTTGAAATTTGGCTCTTGGATTTTACAATCCTGTAATGCCAAAAACCATAGTAAACTTAATGAAACTGGTTGATGGATTTGAACACTTCAAATCTGATTCCAGTTAATTCATTTTGTTCACTTGAAACATGCAGTTTGACGTGAAATTTGCAAAGTGCTTTGAGTTGCTGCAATTTTAAAAATTCAAATAGAAATACAAAGAATTTGATTTAATTAAAAAAGCCCATCCCGTACATGTGATTTGAAATCTGGACCAAGGATTTGGCAATCCCACATTTTTATCTTTAGGTTCTGAATTTACAGTATCTTGTATAAAGTACAACCCCATATCTTCTATGAATTATAATACTGAGTGTATCATTGAAATATTTGAATAAAGTATGCCAGAAAGATGTGTGCAACTTTTTTGGTTCTGGATGTGATCATCTGCTATGCTTCCTTGGAACTTTAGAGACCTTGGTATTGAAACCCTGGCGCTTCTGGTGTGAACATCTTGGCTCTTGGTTTCTGTTGCCCTGTTGTTTCTTTTATTAGAAGCGCTGTTGCTTTATTACTTGCCCACACATTCATAAAGTCTATTGGCCAACCCTCTGAGATCCTAAACCCTCAGCGCTTGACACAATGTGCGCTCATTTGATGCTCTGTTGGCACAAGGCTTTTCTGGTTGAAATCAAATAAGGATCACAATCCCTGATTCTATACTATCTCCCAATTTGGATTTTTGGACTATTTTGGATATTGAGCAGGTTGTATATCATTCTTCACCAGCCATACTATCTGCAGTGTGCCTATAGATCTGATTGAACCACCCTGTTATTGCAGCATTGTCAGGTTTATCCTAGTTGTTTAGCTTTCTTGTCATCTATTCACCTGAAATATACACTCTGGATATCTATATCCAAGATCTGCTTCAGATTGCATGTATAAGTTTGAGCCACCCAGTACAAATTGGCAATTGCCATAATCTGCCTGTAGCTCAGCTCTGGGGTCAGGGGGACTGATCTAATACCGACTTTATTCATGTGCATGGGGTTTGTGTTATAGCAGGTAACTTCTGCCGCCCTGGTTGAAGTGTACCAGATTTAATTGGAGTTTAGGCAGGTTTGGGTTGCTGTGCTTGCATCTTGAGATCCTGCCTCATGGTGTGACCTTGGTACATCATGTGCTTGGTATACATGCTGGATGGATGGCTTTTTTGTCTGCCAACTGCTACACTGCTGTTAACAATTATCTAAGCATGGGCTTGATGTCCAGTCTGGTTTGGTGGATGAGTTCTGCTGGCCCTCTACTGACTCTGGTCTGCTGATCTTGCCTGCTCTGAAGGGACCTGCACTTTGTGGGCGTTGAAAGGTCTAACTCTGATCTGGTTTGTCCTGGGAAGTTCTCTTGAAACTCTCCATCCAGCCCAAGGAGCAAGCAAAGCTTGAGTGTCTTTTAAAAGGTATGGTGTCTGGATAAGCTGATGGTAAACCCATGCCAACTATTCAGGTGGGCAACCACCTCATGCAGTAACTGGGTGGGTCAGGGGATGAGTCCTTGGGAAGCTTCCTGCCAAGCAATGCATGCTTGATGGCTTTCTTTGGAAGGTTTATTAGCTGTAGCACTAAATGAACCCAACTCAGATACAGATGAAATTAAAAACCAATGGATTTATATCAATTGCTGATAGATTTGGGTTCATCTCCATTGTATTCTGAGCTGGATTGGTTTTGCCTAGCACCCCGGCTATTGAAGTTGCTGTACAGATACTTGGATGATGAGAGGTGTAACTGGTCCTTAACCTATTTCCTCTAGTATCTGGACACCATAAGAAGGTGAGGCTACCATAGATATGCTGGTTTAGCAGAGTTAGTGTAAGGAAAGAATTAGATTAGGCTGGATGTAAACTTTATTTTAGTGTGAAAGGGTTATATAGCTTGTGGTATAGCTTTGGGTGGGAGGAATGTCCTGTTAGCTGTAAAGTCAAGGGTAATGGGCTTGGCTTTAGTTTGGGCCTTGGGCAGATCAGGTCTGAGGGTTAGGGTGATGGCTTGTCAGTTGGTTGACCTAGGTGATAAGATGAAATGCAAACCCTTTGTATAGTTTCTGAAATTGCTAATGGGGTTTACACAAATGTTTTGTGGCAAAAAACCAGCTGTAAGAGTTATGGACCGTGTAGATGTGGTATTTGAATATTTTGTTGGGGCGAGATAAAGAGTTTAATCTATTAAGTAGAAAGACATGTGTAGCATAAGGTTAGGATATAATTGAAGTCAAAACTAGAAATATTTATGCAGTACGTTGAGCAAAACGTAGGAGGGTTCAACACAAAGTTAGTTGATGAGAGCCGGAGGCGATGTGCTGGCGAACCTTTCTCCAGTAGAAGACAAGGGTTTCTAGAGTCTGGGCCAAGGATTGACCCTGGGACGTTGGTCTCTTGGGAAACCAATCAATCAGCTTCTTGAGGGTGGGGGAGCTGATTGTGAATTGGTTTGAGATGTCTTGTTGGATGTCATAGAGCAGGTTGGACTTGAGTTCAGTTGGGAAGCGTACGGAGGTAAGTAACAGATGCGTCTGGGCTAGCAGGAGAATGATGGATCGGGCCAGGATCGAGGAAGCAGTCTGGACACGGGCAATAAGCTCAAGGGGGATCTTGTCGTCTTTCCTGGGAGTGAAGTATTTTTCCAGAGCCTGGGTGGCCCAATCCAGCTCGGGGGTGTATATTAAGATGATATCAAGTAGCGACCCAAAGGACATCTCCCGCCCCAGCGTGCGGTGGCATTCGGCGAGGAGCACGACGCTTAGGGTGGATCGAGCAGAGTTGTCCTTCACGATCTCACGGGAGTCACCAATGGAATTGAAATGGCCGAGAACCTGGAGAACGATCTGGTCTACAAAAAAGCGCGGCAGGCTGTCGGGATTGACTTTTGTCAAGGCAAACCGCTGAGCCAACTGAGCTTCGATTGGGCTTGGATTTATAAAGCGCCTGGCGAGACCACCAGGCAGATGTAGAGTATCAGCCATGAAGTTCAGAAGGGGTGAAAGGCAAACGAAAGACGATTTCCAACTGCCGTAGGCCAAGGTAGGGAGGACAATGTAGTTCACAGACGTGACGAACGTGACTGAAGCACCGATACAACGCAGCTGAGTGAAGCTATGCTGCACGGGATCTGTTACTGAGCACATGGTGTTTCTAACGATGGGAGCTACCTCCTCGAAAAACTTATCCGTCTGGTTGGCAACCTTACGGTTTGAATAGTCCATGTGGTCGCATTTATACAGCTGAGCACAAAGGTCTAGGCATGCCATAAAGACATGTGTCTGGGCAATGGCAGAATCAGTCGTCGAATGGAAGATTGCAGGCAGAATCTTCTTCTGGGTTAGCAGAGAAGTGATCTTGGGAATGATTCCCTTTGAGGCTATGGTCCTTCCGATCACTGCGATAGAGCAGATGTGAGCCATCAGCTGGAGGGTCTTGTGGCAGAATAATTGTGCATCGACGCTGTCTATGGCCACGGAATCCATCATCAGTTTCATTAACACTTCATCAAAGTAAGAGTATTCCATGTCTTCAATCCATCCATCAGAGTCAGGCACCTCGTTGATATGAAAGAGAGACACTAGCATCCCAACTATCTTGGCTTGAAACGAGACTAGGAAGCTTCCTTCGACAGCCCCAGCAAGCAACAGATCTTGAAACCCCAGTTCAACTGCAGTCTTAAAAGCACAATGGAAAGAATCTTTACATTTCGCATTGTCCATCCAGAAAGCCTTTACGCTTTCTAGTGTCATCAGAGTACCCGAGATGGCTTGGTACCACCCCATTTTCAAGTGGGTTATTAGGGAAGTGTGATCAAACCCATCCTCGGTTCTGGAAAAGGTCACCCTCCTGCTGCAGCTTATCAACGCCGTCAGGAGGTCCATCAGCAGCTTTGCGGAAGGCACCGACTTGAATTGATCCTTCATCTCGTAAACAGTACATGCGATTTCGGCCATCAGATGGGCTAAGCTTGCTATTCCAGCGAGGTTGTTCTTTGAGGGGGCGTGCCGATTGGTGTAATCTACCAGCTGCTGCAGAAGAGTACGTATTGCCTCTAGCTTGGAATGTTTGGTATCGAATGCAGCTTCAATTGGGCATGAAAATATCTTCTTCACTAGCTTTGTTGATTCGTGGAAGTTTAGGCGGTGGATGTGGGCATGGATGATATCGTAGTTGGCCTCCTTGATGCACCAGAAGATGTCTTCGTTCATCCACGTCTCTTGGCCGTAGCTCATGAGATGCATGCTACGCGCCACCTTGTTAGCGTCGATTACAAGAGTGCTGATGCGGCCTATGCCCAAGTCTTTGATGGCAGCCAAGTCTATATCCTTCTCCATGCTGGCTACGGAGATGTTTTTGGCTGTCGAAGTGCGGTTAAGCAGTTGTAAAGACTGCGGCCTCGGCATAAGCTTCAGCCCAGTCCTAAGGATAGAAGGGAAGCGCTCAAGGTATTTCGCTACAAGGGGTTTAAACCCATTGCTCGCCATTGCAAGCTCAGCACTGCCAGTCAGGCGGTCGATTTCGTAGCCAATGATCTCATGGATATTCATCTGCATGCATGCGACGTAGGGATCCGAGAAGTCAGCAAGGAGAAGTTGCATATCTTCCCAGAGCTGAGCACGGAAGCGAAAGCTTTCCAACACTTTCCTGTAAACGACATGATTCTTCCACAAGGTCTTCAGGAAGCAAAAGAAGCCGCAGTCGACAGGGCTGGCATCCTTCAGTTCAAACTGGTTATAAGTTTGCTTCAAGGCAACCTCGATCACGGGGGTTAAGAGGGAAGGGATGGAGGTGTCTAAGCCAAGCAATACCTCAAGGTAGTGTGAGTGGGCGTTAGCCAGGCATGAGAGTAAATTCCAGGTGTTCAACTTTAAATTTTCATGGACGGAGTCGTCTGAAAGGATGGTGCAGACTTCTTTGCCAAACTCCTGCGTCATTATAGAGAAGGTCAGCCCCAACTTTTGTGAAGCAACTGGGTTGGAGGAGCCAAGCGTCACCAGGAGCGACACCACTTCAACTGCCGATTTTGCAATGAGATGGGAGTTGTTGGTCGTCACATACTTGATGATGTGATGAACAAAATCACACGAATAGCCGTTGCGATCCTCTAGCATCCCCATCACCCAGTGTCTGGCCAGGCCAGAATGATTGGCATGTGCAAACTTCTTCTTGAGAAGCAAAGTCAGAAGCTGCAGCGCCTTGTATATCAGCTCCGCCACCATAGAAGCTTCAAGCTTCTGGCCGGAACGTTCATGCTGTTTCAGCCACTCACGACCAAGCATCACGACATCCATCATAGGTTTCAGCATGTAGCTGTTTTCGTGCTGGAAGAAAGCCTCAGTAACCAAGTTGGTCATATCCTGAAGGACAGGCTTATCGGAATCGCTAGCCTCGAGAACAAGGATATAGAGATTAAAACAGTGAATACCTATCTGGTACTTTTGAACCAATGAAGAGTAGCTCCAGGAAAGGTAGTGGGGATATACATCGACCAGCGTCGTTCGCAGGGCGGTCAGCACAAACTGCGGAATCGACTCCGAGTGATAGTAGATCTGCCCCTGGAAGCTGAGCTTATCCACAAGGAAGATGGCGCAGCTGACAGATAACTCTAGGCTGGCCTTTAAAATAGGGAATGCATCGTGGCCGGACTTGTTGGTGAGAATGACTCGGGAAAGTGTGTTGCAATCCAGCGAAGCGCCGGTGAAGAAGAGACTGACCCGGCCAAGGAAGTTTCCTACCACCACAGGGTACAATGGAAACAGGACAGATAGAATAGCCAGGGTAGTAGAGAAAATACCTTTGGGTGGATCACGTGAGCAGATGCAGGCATCACAAAGATCGATCAGTTGATAAACAAGACGCAGGTCAGAGCCCTCGTTATAGTGAGCGGGTTGACAAGTAAAGAGGTCTCGGACTTTGACGGGAGAGATAAAAAGCACTTCCTTCAGTAGCTCAAGGGAGCACTGAATCGATGCCAAGGCTTCAGAATGGGCAAGGTCAAGTGGATCATCTTCACACAAAAGATTGTCAATAAGGCACAGCAGCAGATCCCAGCCATTATACTTAACAGACCATATCACATACTCGTTTCCATTAGCATGAGTCGATAACAGTCCACGTGTCGTTGGAGGGATGGCAAACATAGTCTTTCTAGGGCTTGGGTGCATCTGGATGGGGGCATTCGCTTCCAAAATGATGACGTCAGATATGGGATCCAAGACAGAATCGACGTTCTCGCTGACCAAAGGCGAGAATGCTTGGGTCAGGGAGACAAGCGAGCTGAAATAGCGTGCGACTCTAAGCACTTGTCTCGTTCCAGTAAGGGCCTTGAGCAGATTGGGGAGGAGATGGGGAGTGGCAGGGTATTTGGTCCGAGAAAAATCCAGCAAGGCGCGGAATTGGGGCTGATGTCTCTCTACGCCCCAGAAGTAGTCGCAAAGGGCGTCGTTACCTCGCAAGAGCCCAGTGGCGCATTCCAGATAGTTTCCGGCTGAAATCCAAGTCTCCTCAGGGAACAACCAAGCCACCGAGCAAACAAAGGCTAGGGTATCCTTACAGATGGCCAGGGTATTACTACCTCGAGGGTAGTCCTGGGATGTGAAGATAGGTTTAAATAGCGCCCAGAAATCCAGTTCGTGAGCACGATGGTAGAAAACAGCCGCAAGGTCAGCATCGATATGGGGGTAGAGGGTATGGTTGAAGATTTCAACAAGCGCCTTGTTTGGGGCAACCAAAAGGTCATACAGTTTCCTGTTTTCAGCCTTTTGGGGAGGATTCCCATTGTAATAGACCAATGCCGCCTTGGCCATCAACGCCAATGCCATGGAGTACATGGCGCTGTCAGGGGAGGGCGCGAGGAGCAGGACATCACGAATAAGGACGCGCAGGATTTTGGGAGCCGAGTGTATGAGGTGAGCTGGGTCCTCCAGTGCATCAATATTAAGCAGCTTGAAAAAGACAACAAGTTTGAGACGATTGGCATGGAGCCACTGGTACTTTGTAGATTCATGCCAGAATTGAAGATCAACGAAGGGTTTCTTTGAAAAGAGCCAGCCAAAGTATTGCGAGGTCTGAGCCTCGGTGAAGGAACAATCGCCCTCCAGAACATGCAAGATCAATCCCAGCAGAGCCCGCTGCTCTCGGAACTGCTGGAAGGTGAAAATCTGGTTAGACTTGATCGGTTCAACAACCTCATTTAACAGCTGATCAAACAGCTTCGCTAAGAATGCCGAAGCCTGGGGGTAGATTTCAGACTTGATCTCGGCGCAAATCAAATGGCATGGATGTTGCGATTCCTGCGTGTACTGAAACACAATAGAAAGGAGCTCCAGGCAAGCAGAGCGTTCATCAAAGTAAAACCGAATAAACTTCGTGACGATAGCACTTTCAAGCTTTGAATTGATTGGTCCTGTCGAGACTAGATACGCCTTCCAGTCGTCATGACATCCCTTTGAGACCACGAAGTGCTTAAATATGACATGACAGACTGGCTTATTGATAGGTAGATGTTTGGAGACATGTTGCGATGATATTCTTCTCTAGGGGGCTTATTTTGATGGCATGACCATTGATATCCACTTCGGAGGGTGAGCTCATTGAGTTGGCACTGAACCACTTGAGCCCCTGCTTTAATTCATCGAGGACGCCGGCCAGGATCGGAAGAACAACGCTAGGCTTTTCGAACGGCTTTGAATCCCATTCATTCAGGATTTTTTTGCAAGGAACTAAAACCTCAAAGTTAGATCGTTCGAAGGGTTCACACGACAATTACCTTGATTGAGATAGACTCGGAGGGAAAAACTCGCTTGGATGTATAGGCGCCATTGTTCCTAAACAATATTAAACGATAAGCTTCATGTGGCGGTAAAGCATCAATGTTTAACTTAAAAAGAGAAAATGGAAACCGGTATTTTTTTGGTAAATCCCCAAACATATACACTAAAAGGAACCCTTTGGCTGCTTTAAAGAGAGCAAAAAAACACTGGCTTTAGGTAAAGTAATAAAAATAGAAGGTAAGCTTATGAATCTAGATTACAAAATACATTTGGTTTTGGTGCTGTGTGGTGGACACTTTTACTCAACTGTTTAAAATTTCCGAGGCTCAAGGTTGTTAGGATTAATACCTATATCTTCCAGTACCTTTTAGATGGTCTATGGTTGGTTTCGTTTAAAATAAATGTAAAGCGGCGCTAAATGTTGATCAAGTAAACGAGGCAGAAGCCAGCTTGTCCAGGATTTAGTGTCTATAATTTTTAAAAAAAACCAAGCGCTGAGTGGTTTGGTGTATTGGTAATTCGACTCATAACGAGTCGAATTACCAATCACCAGGCCACTCAGCGCCGATTCGTCCACTACTTCTGCAGCTGGAGTCTCTATCTGCTGGTAGATAGCACCTTCAATCCTGGTCTCATTAATTACCGATTGATCTTGGGTAGCTTCAGGTGGGGGGGTTTGAGTGTCAGGGCCTTGTTCATTCGTGCTGTCGTCTCCATCAGAGGACGCATATCGTCTGGTGGTTTGGCTCTGGTTTGTCGCTTGCGTTTCGCTTCTGATTTAGCCATTTCATAAAAACTTTTTAACTAAAATCTATTTTTAAATCAAATGAAACACTATTTAAAATCTTTTCAATCGCTTCGAAAACTAAGTGATGCTAGCGAGTGAGAGATGCTCTACCCCTGAGCTAAAGAGGCTGTTTTTTGGTTTTGTCGAAAAGGCTTTGCTATATATGACAAGTATTACATTAAGATTATCCAATACCTATAATACGAGAATGAGCCTTAAAGAAAAACAATAAAATCTATCTGACTTGTGTATTATTTAAATAATATATCTATAAGGTATTGAAGAAAATTTACCTTTATAACGAATTTAATATCCGCTTTTTTGGCTACTGTCGAGGAGCTGGATGTAAGGGTATTCTGGCCACCGCCAACACACTTAACATCCAGTCATCGCCTGGTTTGGTGCCAATCCAATATACCGTTCTACATACCAAGAAAGACAACATACCAATATCACATGACTCAAACCCATCCTGCACATGACCAACCCCTAGGTTCAATCCAACTAAATCTCTGCCACAGCTAAAGCTATATAAGTCTAAAGTATTATCCAATAAAATATACTTCTCTTCTTTCTTAATTCCATATTTGAAGCTTCCCCAAAAGGTGCTCCTCATCACTGGTAGCAGCTACAGTTTTTTGACCACCAATGAAAGAGAAAATGACTGAACAAAACCCGCCCACCTTTTCTCACGTACTCAACCAGGCCACATCCCAAGATACCTGGAAAACATACTTCTGCGCCCATGACATCAATGAAGATATACCTAGTGGATGCACTGTATTCAAAGGTCTGGTCATGCCTAAAGCATGCACCAAGATAATTCAATACAGTCGCTCTCTCCAACCACAAACAAACACACAATCACCTATCACAGGCAAAGTTACCAACACCAAGTACATTGGTATTGACAAGTTCTTTGGTAAAAACAAAGAAAACACCATCAACTGGCTAGACCACTCGGCCGCTAAACTCCGCGCCAGCTGCATTCCCCACAAAAAATGGGTCCATGAAGCCAGCAAACGCCTATACAAGGCCACAGCTAACTGGTTTGCCACCTGAGTTGGCTCACAAACTGAAAATCAGCTTGACAACTGGGAAGAGTTCAAAGTGGACATCACCCTCAACTTCTGCATCACCAAACCCCTCCAAGACATTGCAATACAGCTCAGCAATCTTCCTCAGAAGACCACTGTCACAGCTTACGCCAATAAATTTGAGGAAATACACCACAAAATCCAAAATCCAGTGCAAGCTGACAACGTACACACCAGAGCCTCATTCATCAACAGAATGAAGCCCTCAGTTGCTGCCCTCATCTGCCCAGAGGCCAACACCTCCATGCCCGCGCTCATTGCAGAAGCCAAGCACGCAAAAAACGTGCAAACATGGAATATGCCGCATACAACGGCAACCACTCCTCAAATGGCAATGGCAGAGACAATTCTAATGACAACAAGCGCCAAAACACCAATCATAGCAACAGCAACTCCAATCATAATAATGACAATCACAGCCAGAGCGTAAACTGCTCCCGTCTCAAGAAAGAGGACACTGCCAAAGTGAATAATGCTGAAACAGCAACCTGCTATGAATCTGACCCCACATTCTCTGACCTCAAAGGTCTTGAGACAGAGGAACAGGGAAACGAGGAGGGGGAACAAGCTTAAGTGCCTGTCTCCCCCAAACCAACAAGAAATTGTATCAAGGCGTAAACTTTGCTGCTCGCATCCCACGTGTCCCGCAATCCTCCATTTTTATGAACGTGAAAATTAACGATTGCTCACAACTTCTTGTCTACCCACGCACTTATAAGTCCTATATACGTAAAATTTTATTTGACTCTGGTGCACAACACACCATGGTTAGCAAACCATTTGTAACCAAATACAAGATGCCAGTTGCCAAATCCAACTTCAAATATGCCAGAATGGCAGACAAATCAAAGGTTCTACTTGAAGGCAAAACAACTCCCTTCAGAATTGACCTCCAAGGCATTCAAACGTCCATCAAAGGACTTTTCATGAACAACATAAACTACAACATTGTAGCAGGCATGGACTGGTTCACCCAAGTGAACCCCAGCGTATGTTAGAAAACAAAGACCATGACCATCAACTGCAATGGAGTCAACTTCAACATCCTCAAAGAACCTAATGATCTCATCCTAAGAGACACTTTATTTGTCCAAGTCATAAATCAAGACAACTCAGAACACCTAACCAAAAACAGTACCCTCCACATAATGAGGTACACCAAGTTCAATAATATACAAACAGCTAAAATTCAATGCCCAGAACTTTCAGCACTCCTAAACAAATACACTCATGTATTTAAGGAAGAGCTCACAGAGCTACCCCCTGAACAGGAGGTCAAACATGGCATTGACCTATGCAAGGCCATGCCTAAACCTGCACCCCTCTACAGACTCTCCCCCATGGGGAAATAAACCCTCAAGACCCATATTGAGGACAACCTAGCAAAAGGATCCATTTGCCTGTCTGAATCCCTGTGGGGGGGCAGCAGTGTTCTTTGTAAAGAAAAAGGAAGGCACTCTGTGGCTAGTAACTGACTACAGAGCACTAAATGCAAGCACAGAAAAGAATAAATATCCCCTTCCACTCCTAGAGGATCTATTTTCAAGGCTCTCCGGAGCCAAATTTTTCTCTAAAATTGCCCTCACCTCAGGTTACAACCAGGTTGAAGTAAAAGAAAAAGACATACCAAAAACTGCATTCTGTATGCAATTTTGATCTTTTTAATGTAGGGTAATGAACTTTGGGATGACCTACGCTTCTGCAACGTTTGTCACTATGATGAACCAAGCTGTGAGATTAGGCTGATTGACCACAAATGATCAGGCTAATCATCACACACAGATCTTAATCAGTTACACGCTGTATTATCACTTGGTTATCATTATATTAAGTGTAGTAATTATACGCCGTATAATCACCAATATATTATAATGGATATTGCAGCTATAAGCTGTATAATCACTAATATATTATAATGGATATGGCAGTTACACGCTGTGTAATTGTTAGTTTATTATAATAGATGTTGCAATTATACGGTGTATTATCACTTGATTATCATTTCTATGTGTTATGATTATACGCTGTATGTTACTTGCTTTATTATAATTGATGTAACAATTATATGCTGTATAAACGTTAGCCAATATAGTGTTTATCATTGATTACACGCTGTGTAATCACTAAATCATCAATTGTATATTGCTTATTTCATCCTGCTGGACGTTGTATCAACTCAGCCTCACCCAGCCTGATGGGCGTATATGATCATAAAAAACAAGTGATAGGCAAAAGATCAGGAAATACCAAGTTTGGATCAGAGCTACACGGCGTATAATTGGGTTTCTTATCAGTTTGGGTCAGCATTACATGGCAGATAATTCACGGGTCAATACTGGATCAAGTCTGCTATTATACAGCGTATAATTCTCAATTTGACCCGTTGCATTAATAAGCAGAAGACTCATCAGCCAGAAAAGGATCACTGATTAAGCCCTACAAATGGAATACCAAAATTCCACCTTCCAATGCTGGAAGACAGACTAAGGACCATTTATAATTGTCAATTAAATATGGCGTAGTTTCCCAGCGCAATAATAGGCGTGTAAGATACAGCCAATTGATAAAGGACAGTAGGCTAGCTCAAGAAGAGCGTAGGCTGTAGCTGAAGTGCCATGTACGCCTGCAAAGGCCAGTAGCAACACAGGTGACAAGGATAGCCAATCAGGATAGGTGCAACTAGCAAAGATGAATCTATTGTGAAGGTAGCCACTGAGAACTGTCTTAAAGGACAAGAACAAGGGTTGTTGCAGTATATATTGATATAGACGCCTGAAAGGACAAAGACAAGTTCTTAGTTACACCTGGATAGATTGCAGCTGCTGGCTAGATTGTACTCCAGTATCAATAAACGTAATTATCTTCAAAGTTCTATTCTATTGTAATCTGTAGTGCTCTTGCATAGGATTGGGTGGGTACATTGGCAAGGCTAAACTCTATCTGTAGCTTTGAACATACCAGCAATAACACAAGTTGCTTAACACAAGCACTAAATGGTCTCTCAAATACATTATGCTACCTTGACAATATCATCATATTCTCAAAAACCAAAGAGGAACACCTCATGCATGTCTACAAGACACTCAATCAACTCACAAAGCACAAACTCTATGCAAAGCCTAGCAAGTGCCAATTTATGAAAAAGGAACTCTTGTTATTGGGCCACATTGTCTCTGATAGTGGCATCAAAGAAGATCCAGACAAGATAAAAGCTATAAACAACATGCAATGCCCCACCTCTGTTAAATAGATTAGATGTTTTCTCGGAATGGTAGCTTACCTAAGGAAATACATCAAAGACTGCAGGAAACTAACTACACCAATCAATGACCTAACCAAGGGTAGTGCCAAAAAGAAATTCATCTGAAAACCAGAATGCAATAAGAATTTCCAACTATTAAAACAAGCTCTTATCAAAGCGCCAATCTTGCAATACCCTAATAACAACGGGTGCTACAAGCTCAAGTCAGATGCCAACAACACCGCCATTGGCGCAGTCCTACATATCTGCCAGCCAGGGCAGCAAGACTTCCTGTCAGTATGTTACAAAAGTAGAAAACTAACCAACACTGAGCAGATGTAAGAGAGGGGGGCTAAACCAACTAAGTTTGGTCCCCATCCCGGCAAAACAAACCACCAGGATGCCGCTTGAAGGGGGGACCACAGAGAGGACACAGGGGACAGCTGAGAGAAGTACACATTCAATCCCATCAGCATTAAGCCAATGAGCAACCAGGGTGTAAAGGTGGGAGCAGGAGGAAGCATCACATGAGCCTGAAGGGGCACCAAGTTGCTCTTCTCCAGGATGGGAAGGGAGGGTATTGACAGTTCCCCACCCACAGGAGTGGGCAAGGCAGAATCAACAGCATCCAAATCCAAGTTGTCACAGGTCAAGCTCTTTACCACAGCCTCCCCAGAGAATAGAAGACCACTGGGAAGATCCAAGAGGCTGGAAGGATTGTTGCCCATAAGCTGAGCAGAAGAGGAGATCTTTGACCATAAGTCTGGTGATGTTGACCACAAGAGCAGTAAAAATGGCGCCAAGGAAAATACCACAAATTTCAGGACAGGGAGTATCATGGTAGTGAACTCCACAAAATTTGGATAAGGTTGATGGGTTTTTTAAACTGGCAGACAATAAAATTAAAGCCAATTGGGGCACTCATAAGTAAGAAGTAGCAGAACGGGCTCAGGGAGCTTGGTAATGGACTTGGGTGGCTTGGGCGGAACAGGAAACAAAAGGCGGGTTTGAAATCAAGAGATTTAAAGAAAAAATTCAAAGTAAAGTAGATTCTATATTGAATATTAACTAAATTTCTAGGTTTGAAATCTGGTTTTAAAATCAAAAGCGTAACCAGACGACAACTATACACTAAATCCTCTATTAGGAGCTTCTGAGGAGATGCCGGGTTTGAAGCGGGTTAGCACAAGGTAAGATTTAATAGAACAACTAACACTTTACTATAGATTGTAGGGAACTCCAAAACAGAGTTTCCAAACAAAATAAATTTAAAATAAAGTGCAACTGGTTCCAGAATTTAATAATATTGGAAAATAGACAAGCAGGGGACTGAATGTCCCCTTGCTGTGTTAAAAGGAGTGTGTTGCAGGGAAATCAAATCACATGACCTTATGACTTGGATCCAATTGGCTGGGGAAGAAATTTTGCTGGTCAGAACCAGGAGGACTGGAAAGTTTCACCCTAATTTCCACAGTCCCATCTGATTGGCTAGAGGAAATCCCAGGCATTTGGAATTCACTTGGGTTTTTGAGCGTTGATATGGCGTCAATTGATTGGTTGGATCTGATGGTTTTCAAAAGTGGGCAACACCAGGCCAACAAGCAGTCCAAATCAATCAATGTATTTCCCAGGAGGGAACAACCAAGGACAGTGGATCCTCAGGGTAGGCCAGCACAAATCTCTCATCAACTGTGTGTGCCAAATCCCCTAAGGAATTAAGCGGTTTAGTTGCTATTTTTGGGCCTTTCTTAGTGCAGTGGGGGAAAATGGTGCAATCCAAAGCCAAAGGTGACAGTGGATTTACAGCAGAGGTACCCAATACACAATAAGGAATTGCTAGCAATATATCACACATGCAATAAATGAAGATGTTATCTAGAAGAACATTTAAACAACCAAGTACTAACTGATCATAAATCCTTAATCTATTTCAAAACTCAGAACACACTTACACGGCAACAAGCCTAATGGATGTCCCTGCTGGAACAGCTCAATTTAGACATCCAGTACAAAAGGGGGACAGATCTGGTCACAGCTGATGCTCTTTCTAGGCTATGTCAGCCAAGAGAAGATCATACTGACCACCTGGACCTTGACTGGCCTAATCTATATAGCACTGAGTATAAAACCAAAGGGAAAGACCCCTCAACTCACCAACTGACCCACAATACATTAGTAAGAAACAAAAAATACTTTCATGTATCAAATGGCACAGTATACTAAATTATCAATGACAAACACGTCCTGTACATTCCACTTGCACAAAGGGTTGACACTATCCTAAGACATCACCACCTACTAGGACATACAAAGGCTAACAACCTATACCTCACTCTAAAAGAGATAGTATTGTGGCCCAATCTGAAACAAGACATAGTTGACATTTTGAAAAAGTGCACAGTGTGTGAGAAATACGCCAGCACCAAGGCTCCACAACCAACAGTTAATCCAGTATCAGACCCTGAACCATTCAAGGTTTGGGGGCTGGACGTGGTGGGACCTTTCCCAGAAGCAAAAGCCAAACAACGCTTCTTAATTGTAGCCATTGACTTTGCTACATGCTGGCCCATCTTCTGGGCAACACTGAGCCACAAGGCAGAAAAAATACATTGCTTCATCAACAAGGCAATAATAACCAACTACAGAACTCCTGAATACATCATAACTGATGGAGCCACATAACTATCAGGACACATAGTAAATAAAAATTTAAAATCCAAAAACATCAAACATTCCAAAACCTTGCCCTACAGACCACAGGCCAACAGCAGAGTTGAACGCCTAAACAGTAGCCTCATCAGAACCCTCAAGAAAATAATGAATGGTAAAGCCAAAGACACATGGCCACTATACATGAAACATGAGTTATTAGTATCTCAAGTACACTAACCAAGGGACAGGCTACTCACTGTTTGAACTAACATACAGATACAAACCAGAGATAGCCATCTGCAATAACCAACCATATGTGAAGATTCCCCCAGGAAAACCTCCCACAGTAGAACAGGCGTCAGCACTACAATGCATACGCCTCAAAGCTAAAATAGCAGAAACCAAAAGGCTCAAAGCACAAAAGGTAACCTCTGCAGAGTAACCACTTCCAATCAACTCCCCTGTCTGGATCCTGGCTAGAAACAGAAAAAAGCTGGATTCAGTACACAGGGGACTTGGAAGAGTCACTAAATAAAGACCAGACAGAAACACCTATCTAGTTAAGTTCCAAGGCGCCAAAGATCCCGTCATCAAGAAATACCACAGATCCTGCCTTTGCCTCAGCAAAGAGGAACACTTGATGCAGCTAGTACCCACTAGCAAACAACTCCAGGAACATCAGGCGGCAGCTGTCAAGACAAAGCCCCCTCCTGATGTACCAGAGTAACCCCTTAAGGGGGTGTTGAGGAGCTGGATGTACAAGTATTCTGGCCACCGCCAACACACTTAACATCCAGTCATTGCCTGGTTTGGCGCCAATCCAATATACCTTTCTACATACCAAGAAAGAGAACAAACCAATATCACATGACTCAACCAAGTATCCAGTAACTCAAACCCATTCTGCACATGACCATCCTTATCTTTGATCTGACTATATCTCTGCCACAGCGCAAGCTATATAAGTCTAAAGTATTATCCAATAAAATATACTTCTCTTCTTCTTAATTTCCATATTTGAAGCTTCCCCTAAAGTTGCTCCTCATCACTACAGAGAAAACTCTTTTTGTAATTACTTCAGACATACTTTCTACGCTAATTAGAGATTATTTATATGGTAATCTGATCTTTAAAGTCTATTAGTTGAAGATATGATCTCATCTCAATCCAATGATATTTAATGATATTATATAGGATCAAAAAACTATATTAATTACAATATTATAAATAGCTAGTTTATCCCTTTTAAAATTCTATATATTGGTTAAACTAATTTGATCAGATAAAAATCATTAAGTTTAACTAATTGCTTAAGTCAATCAGATTGTACAAATTGCTTAATGCAAATATCAATATCCAGAACAAGATAGAGTCAGCTCACTGTAAAATATATATCACATTTAAAGATATATTTATGTTTTTATTTACAGTACCCTGTATAAGTAATGGGTCTCAGTATTTTTTAAGATAAAGAAATATTTTACAAATTGAAAATGGGCAAAATTAGCATGAAAAGATGCACCACAAAATTTAAACAAGGCTTTAACAAAAATATGCAAAAATAAATAAAAGTGAAACAAATATAAACCAAAATTGAAAATAAACACTATTATAGCTATTTATTATATATAAGAGTTATGCCCATAAAATGCTTATGAAACAGAGCCTCTTTTCCAAACTTACCTAGATAATAGAATTGAGGTTAGAGAATATTTTAAACAGAAAATATGGCTAAAACAAGAGAAATATGTCAGGAAGCCAGGCATAGATAGAGGCATTAGTTGACTCAGGACAGAGTACGACTGGGCCAGTGGGTAATGCCCACCATAGGATGGGTGCTAACTTGATAATATAGGATACAGATTGCCCAAGCAAAGACCAGAGCCAAGAGTTGGGCACCATAGAGTCTACCATTCCCGTCAAAGTAATGTATAGTGCTCCAAACAGTTGGGTGGATGTGGTCTTGGCAGTGGTGGGGGGTTCCATTGGGCGGTCAGGCTGTGGGGTTAAGGGCGTAGTCATGGGGGTAAAGTATGCAGGCAGATAATTGTACTTGTCTTTGAACAATAAGGGTGGTACCTTGTAGTACTTTCCTTTGTGTCCTATGTATTTGGTTCCTCTAGTACTTGCCAAGGAATCATCAATGAGGATGGTCTCCAAGTTGAACTCTGAGTAGGCAGGATTGGGCGGGTATTTGGTAAAATGCACAGGTCCAAAGGGTGCTCCAGGGGGATAGTATAGTGCCTGAGGAGGGTCAGCAGATTGGTCTCTAGAGGGGGTGGTTGCCTGGTTGTCTAATTGGCTGGAGTTGAGATGAAAGATCACTAAAACTAGATAAGGTAGGATTTGTTCAAACCAAAGGTTCATAAAACTTTATTATTGAAAATGACAATGGGGTCATCCCCATACTGCCAGGGTTCTTATACCAGGTGGTTTTGCTTCTTCTCTTTTTGAGGACTTCAGGCCCATGGTCAGTTCACTGGCAGGACATGGACCTTGGCTTCTGGTTTTGCAGGCAGCAGATCCTAGTTGTATTGTGATGAAGAGTGTGATGCTTTGTTCCGCCGCTACTGTTCACCACATCACCTGAGCAGTCAAATTGTATTACCCATTCTGGACTGGAGGCTGGCATTAGCTGGTGATCATTGGCAAGAATGGAAGGAGGCCTTGTTATAACCTCCTTTAGGCAAGCTACAACTTCAGCATAGATCTGGGTCTTTGGTGGCACATGGTTAATAGCAATCTGATGTCCATTTGGGGAATCATCTTTAAGAGTCTGGCAGGTCTCGGAGTAATTTGACAACTTGGGTCTTCAACTTAACAAGTTGGTGGGTTCCTGTCCTCTTTGGGTGACTTGAGTAGCCTTTGGAGGGTCAGGGTTTGATTCCGGGGTTTCCAATGCTGATTTCAAACTTCCAGTATTGACACTTGGCAGGCTGGCAGGTTCCTGTTCCTCCTGGTTGGGGCAAGGCATCTATTGCAGCCCAGGGTTTGGCCCAACTAGCAGTCTGGCTTGCCCCTGTTTACCCTGGTCATCATAAGGCTTTTTCTGAGGCCCAGGGTTCAATTCCTGGGGTTTCAATACAAGTATTGAAATGTCAATCATGATAAAATACCTGAATATATTCACAGTCAAGTTATTCTATCAAAAGATATGGGGTCATCTTATAGAAAAATAAGCAAGAAACTTAAGATTGGTGCTGAAACTGCGCAATGAATTTACCTACAATACCAAAAAACCAACTCAGTGAAGAATTGTCCCAGAACAGGTCGCCCTAAAAAACTAGTTAGAGAAATGATTGACTGGTAATTAGAAAGGGTTTTAAAAATTGCTTTTTATCAGTCAAGCAAATTAAGGAAATGTACAAAAAATCCTTAGAAGATGAAGTTTCTGAGACTACTGTCTGTAGAAGATTACATGATCAAGGGTTATATGGGCATGTTGCAAGAAGAAACCCCTTTATTACCCCAGAAAATATAAATAAAAGATTGGCCTTTGCTTGTCAATATGTTAATCACCCTATATCTTTCTGGGAAAAGGTTATTTGGTCTGATGAGACCAAAATGCTTATCAATGGATCTCAGAGACCCAAAACTTGCTCTTGCAGACCAGGAGAATCTCTCAGGCCCTGCTGTTTAAAAGGTACTGTTAAAAATAAACAAATGGGTGCCTTGCTTTGGGGCTGTTTTACAGCCAATACAAGAGGAGAGATCTAGTTACTCACTGGGAAGGTGGATGCTTTTGTCTACAGAAGGATTCTTGATTGGAATCTCTGCCGTTTTATGAGGGATCTACAAGATCCAGCCAATTATACCTTCATGCAAGATAACACTGGTGTTCACAAGGCCAAGATTATTAAGAAATATTTGGATTCTAAACATATTATTTGTTTGTATTGGCCTACTCAAAGCCCAGAATTAAATCCTATTGAACATCTTTGGGATGTCATTAAGTCTAATTTGCCAGAAGACTCCAAACAATCCATATTGGATCTAAAATTTGGAGTGGCTAAAGCATGGGAGGCAATTCCTATGGAAACTCTCAAAAATCTTGTCCACCTAGTGCCTAGAAGACTTGCTGCAGTTATCAAAGTCAAAGGGGGACCAAAAAAGTACTAAGTACTTGAGATATTCAATATTGTAAGTTATCTAAATATGATAATAAATATGTATATTTTCAATTTGGTTTTATTTTTGTTTCACTTTTATTTATTTTTGCATATTTTTATTGAAGCCTTGTGTAAAATTTTGCAGTGCATCTTTTCATACTAATATTTCTCATTTTCAATTTATATAATCTTGCATTATCTTAAAAAATGCTGTTGACCCATTACTTATGCAGGATACTGTAGACTTGAATTCTCCTATAAAAGCAAATGATTGATTCTAAGCATCTCAAATAATGCAGTTCTTAATTCTCATTGCTCTCTTCTCAGCTGCTCAAGCTCACCATCTATGTGGCAAAAGTAAAGAGCCCCAAGTAGAGCAGGCAGGCCCTTCTGTCATCAAAGACTGTATCAAATGACCCCACATCTCCAAAACTCACTACAAGCATATTCATTGCTTCAATACTATTAACACTCAAGTTAAGGAGATGGTTTCTGAAGCAAAGGTAGTCAATTCATACTGTACTGTTAAACATGTTATCAAAGATGTTGTCAGGAACCCACCCTACAGGGAATAATCTCCCAACATAGGGGTTAGGGCAGAAGGGTTTAACCCAGTGATCATAGAACCTATAGGTATAGAAACCATACCCAGGTGCAAGAACTCTCCTAGGATTTGATATCTCCTAAGTAAGGGATTTAAAATCCCAAGTAAGGCATACACTCCCAAGTAGGCAAGCAATGAAATGGAAGAAAAATGACAAAACAGACTGGTTTCCACAGGTTTGGTTGGCGCAGATTGAGCTTGTTGCTTGGTGAGAGGATTGGTTGAGAACAATGAGGTTGTGTACCATTTCCCTGGCACCACTGGCGCCCACTTCCTGTTATCACAATACTCTGTGCTGGTTCCTGTCCTGGGGTGTGTTTCCATCTGAACAGACAATTTTACTAAAGTACAAAGCAAAATTAGAGTCACCCATTTAAGCCTGACTCCCCAAAATGGGGGAAGATTAGGTGGTTTTATGAGAGAGTTTCTAAAAGTCTTACAAGCAATAAAAATATTTAAGTTTGGTTGAAAACTCTTTATTGATTGAGCAATTTTTTTGACACATGCTCAAGATCTTATATACTGGATAGGATGAGGAGAAATGGAGAGAAAATTTAACTGTTGTTTAATAGAAGGGATTTGAGGAGGGTTCAGATTATTTTTGGGGAACTTAAACAATTCTTGGAACCATCAAACAAAATTTTAACAGTTTCAGACTTACCCAAACTCCTCAGGAACATAAGAGGATTATCAAATTTCATAAACAGTTTAGCTAAACTTATCCAGTAACATACACAATTTTAAAACTGTATATCAACAGTTTTATGGAGCTTGGCATATTTTGAAGCTGCTTTCAATATCACCTAGTGTTTTTCTTGCATCTGATTGGCTGCAGTAAGTAAGTTTGGTAAGTTTTGCTTGGTTTCCAAATCCAATAACAATTCCTTTACAGAAAACAACAACAAAAGAAGGTTCTGGGCTCAACTTTTGGCCCCAAAATAGCAGGTAAATGATTATTCTTATTATTACTAATTGATCTATTAATTTTCATTCCCTCTGTAGGCCCAAAAAACCCATTTTTTAACACATTATTAACACTGTTTAAATGAGTAAAAGCCTCTCCATATAAACCAAATGGAACCAAGTGATGGTTGTTGGGATTATTGAAATTAATGATCCTGACACTACTCCTCTCTAAGGAAGAGCCACCCTGGACCTTGTATTTGGCTACCAGCTCCTTGCAGTGGTCCAGATTAGACTCAGGCTCCCAGGAGTTCATTAATCACCATAGTTGGCCCATTTGACAAGATATTTATCAACCCCTTTTACTACTTGATGATCCAGCATGTTTTCTACTTCCCATTAAAAGGTGTTTGGCACAACCAGAGGATCAGGATCTAGGTCCTTCAAGGAGTCCAATTTGCTTATATAAGGAGTCAGTAAGTCCACATGAAACACATCATGGTTGCTGGAACCTGGAGGAAGTGAGAGGTGGTAGCTTAGGCTTGACAGCTTTTCTTTAACTTGGAGGGATCCAATTTTCTTTGGGCCTAGCTTCTTACTAAGGATCTTCAGTTTGAGGTTTCTGGCATTCAAGAAGACATAGAAGCCCACAGGTTAATCAATCTCAGGTATAAAGCGTTGGTCTGCATATTTCTTGTAGTCTGCTCTGGCCCTGGTAAAGTGCTCCTTCAGTTCTTGGTGTATGGTCTTCATGTGGCTGGCCATTTTGTCTGCTTGAGGGAAGCTGGAAGATGATACTGACAACAGAAATTCTTCAAGATCGAAACTCATAATTTGCAAGGAAGGGAGATCTACCAGTAGAACTATGATAGGAGGTGTTGTAGCACAATTGTGATAAATAGCGGAATTGGATCTAGTTCTCTTGGCAAGAGTTCATATATTGTCAAAGGTATCCTTCCAAGACTTGGTTTACCTGCTCCATTTGTCCATCAGTTTGGGGATGGAAAAACATCAAAAGGTTAACAGTAACCCCCATTTTTTCCATCAAGGCCTTCCAGAAACAATAAGTGAATTGGACTCTGCAATTATAGGTGATATCCTTAGGAATGCCATGGTCACACACCACCTTGCAGAAGAACATTTGTGCCACATCTTTAGCTGTACATGACAAAAAGGGGATGAAAACTGAGTATTTGTTGAGTCAGTCTACCACTACCATGATTCATGTTTTCCCTTTTCTGGCTGGTAAATCTACAATGAAATCCATGGAAATGGAACTCCATGGGCAGGGCGGTATTGGAAAAGGTCAAAGTAACCCTTGAGGTTTGGTGTTGGAGGCCTTGTTTCTACCACAACCCAAACAGTTGGCAATGTACACTCTTATATCAGTCTTCATTCCAGGCCACCAGTAGTGGCACACTAGTTGTTTAAGTGTTTTGAGCAATCCCCCATGTCCAGCCAATGATCCTTCATGAATTTGTAGGACTGCCTTAGCTTGGAATTCCCCTTTTGGAACCACCAAGGACCCCTTCACATACAATAAACCCTGGTTGTTGACAATCTCAGTCTTTGGGGAAAGTTGCAGCATCACGTCTAACTCTGACAGGAATTCAGGGCTCATCTGGGCTTCCATAATTTCCTGGTCAAGAGAGGTAAAGGCTGAAATATCAATAATCCCAGACAAAAACTGAGAAGCAGATAGCACCACCTGGTTATTGTGGTCCTGGTCAAGTAAAACGTCAACCTGTAGATCCTCATGTTGGCTTATGGCATCTGGAACAATGTTGGCCTTTCCTGGAGTATATTAAATTCTGAATTTGTAAGCCAAGAGGTCAATTGCCCATTGGGCAAGACAAGGGACAAATTTCTGTTTCTTGATAAAATACAGCAGGTTCTTATGGTTGGTACAGGTGATTGTGGAAACTTGCTTCCTTCCAGGTATCTTCCCCAATGTTTGAGTGAGCTCACAATAGCATAGAGTTACTTCTTGTACACATGACAATTTTTCTCCAAATCTAATAGCTTATACAAGTAGAAAGCCACAAGGTGGAATTCACTATCCTCCCTTTGCTAGAGGAGTGCCACCCCCAACACGTAGTCTGAGGCGTCAGTTTCCACCACAAAGGGTTTGGCGTAGTCAGGTATAGCAAGAACTGGTGCATAAACAAAGGCTTCCTTGAGTGTATTGAAGGCTGTGCGTGCTGTATTGTCTCACACAAAGGCATGCTTTTCTGAGGTCAGGAAGGTCAAAGGAAGGCAGGTGGAAGAAATATTTTGAAAAATTCTCTGCAAAAGTTTGTCAGACCCAAGAAGCTCCATACTTCCTTACAGTTAGTGGGCTCTGGCCATGACATGACGGCCTCAATTTTGTCTGATGACATGACAAACTCTCCCTTCAGGACATGGTAGCCAAGAGAATTTTACTTTGTCTTGAAAGAATTCACACTTGGGTAGCTTCACAAATAGTCCATGATCTTGGAGTCTCTACATTACCATCTGTAGGTGTTTCATGTGTTCTTTGGGGGTTTGGCTATAGATGAGAATATTGCCTAGGTAGGATACTCAGCACTGATCCTTGAGGTCACCTAGTACTACATCTACCATGGTCTGAAAGGTGCTGGGAGTGTTGCAGAGGCCAAATGGATAACCAAGTATTCAGACATCCCTTGTCTATTTTTGAAGGCTGTTTTCCATTCATCTCCAGGCTTGATACATATCTGGTTTATGACGTCTCTTAAGTCAACTTTGGAAAAGATTTTTGCTTCAGAGAGCTGATCTGAGAGGTCTTCAGAATTTGGAACAGGATAGTGGTTCTTTACAGTAATCTTGTTGAGATTTTGGTAGTTTACACAAGGCCTCAATTCTCTGCTCTTTTTCTTGACAAACAACTGGGGAGACAAACTATTAGAGTAAAGTGGTAAGATACATGATTCAAAGAAATAGAATGAGGATACTATAAAAAAATTGTGAGTTGCTTGAGGAGCAGGAGATCAAATTGGGAGGAAAGTTTCAGCATCTTGGAGCTAGTTGTGGTATAGCAGAAGATGGAAGTGAAAATTGTCAGTATGCAAATGATTTGCTGGGGAAAATTAGAGAGAGAATTTGGAGGAGTCAACATGTAAAAAGCGGGCCAGGGTGAAGCCATGGAATTGATGGCAACCTTGACAGCAAAAAATGCTAATCTCTTAAAGACAGGGGAAAACAGCCCCAGATGAGCCAACATTTTTTGGGGAGAAACTTTCTTTTATTTTTGAGTGAGAATTAAGCTATCCAGAAACAAGTTTCTAGAGGGGAATGGGAAAGTCTTAAGGGAGTTCAGGATGGGGGAGGAGGAGATTCCAAGGCATCTGATTGGTTGGCAAGAATATTTTCAGCAGTTGGAGGTGCTGCATTGGAATTTGAGTTGATGACGTCATAATTTCAAAAATTTGGGCAACCAGCGGGTCAAGCACTGCCATCTCCAAATAGTGTATAATGTGTAATTTTCTTGTCATAATTATTTGGGGGAAAATAAGACAGGTCCAGATTTTTCAGGGATATTTGAGCAACCCAAGCTTTGGCCCATTTTTTTTGTCTATGACAGCATTTAAATTGTCTATTTCTCTCAAGGGTTTAGTGGCGGTTCTTTGCTGGTTTCTGGTCTTACGGGGGCGCACTATTCCTTCCATTTGGTTTTCTACTGTAACAAAAACAAGGGAATTTGGATACACAGATGCAGTCTTTCTTCATCATGGTGTCTAGGTATTCCCTGAAAGCCCCCTGCTCTTTCATGTTGCATTCATATACAGGGCCATGTTTGGGCTGGGTTCCAGGGATCAAGTCAACAGTGTGGTCAAATCTAATGTGCTTGGAAATGGCTATTGTCATGGTAGTTTCCATAATTCCTGATATTACCTGTCCTAATTGTAAGGCTTGGAAGTTGGGTAAACTATTATCCAAGTTGGCTTAATTGTCAGATTTGAACCAAACTGTTGATTGGAAATGGGTTACTTCTGCCCTGGTTTTTAATCTAAATTTGAATACCCTGTGCAAGTTGACACTGATAAATAGACGTAATCTGAGAGTCACTTGATACAACCTCATTTATCAGAACGGTTGGCAGAAATTAATCACTCAAGGGTTTTTTGAATACTGAACAAAGTACTCTCTGGATGATGTAGATGGAATAGAAGACATGGATCCAGGTGGTATTGCTTAGTCAAATTTTGATATATATTGTAAGGTCTTTCCCATAAGGGTGCAAGATTATAAACCAAAGTGTGCAGAGCATTAGGATTTAGATTCAGAAGGTATAAAAAGGTAGGAACTGTCTGTAATATGATTTTACATAATCCTGCTAAGAACTTATAATGGGTTACAAAAGAGATTAATAGAGTTTAAAAACCTTAAACAAAGAATATAAAACAAGGTATTTAATAGTGAACCATTAGTAACTAAGGGGATGTCAATATTGGGATACTCTCCATCAGAAAACTGGTACATATAACTATTAAAAGATTTCTTAAAGGAAAATAATGGATACAACATGCCTAAGGCTTGCTGTTTTACAACTTCCATTTATTCAAGAGGAAAAAACTGCCAAACTTAAAATGAATTAATAAAAATGTATAAATTTCTAGAAACTAAGATCTCAAGTTAAAAATTGAAAAAAGGATTTGAAGGGTAGAAATCACTTAGGATTTTGGATTAAAGTCTACTCTTCACAAGCTCTTTATTTATACTTATTTTCCATTCAGTTTTTAACAATGACATAGGGGAAACAACAGCCAATTAAAGGGGCAACTGGAGAAAAAGACAGGAGGAAACCTGGAGGAAAACCAGAAACTGAAGCAGAGAGCAGCTGTTGATCGGCAACGTAAGCCGGGGAAGAGCCTGCAACTACGTAACGGGAGTTACAAAAAGCTAAGTTAAATTTAAGAATTTTCTAACTTAAAAATAGAAAATATAAAGCTATTGAATAGCAGGAAAGGCTGAAGACAACGCCAACAACTCAAATGTAAATTGATGTGAAAACAAGGGAATTAGATTAAAAATACTTAAATATTAACTCTTAATTTGAATTCCAACCCTTTAAATTTAAAGTAGGAAAGAATCAAGAAAAAAAATATGATAATTTAAAAAGCCTGCCCTTTGGGGCAGGGCATGACATATATGGGAAAATTCTCACTGTTCAACTCTTAAGAGTTGAGTTCTCCCTAAATTACTCAATAAACTAACTATTCTCCTGATCTAGCTTTATTTTACAAAATGCATCCTGTAGCCAACCTACTCCACTACATCCCTTATAATTTGATCTTAATTCAAAATATTACAGGAAGATGAGGTCCTGCTGTGGGTACTTTGTTGGCAGTAGCCCCTAATGCTACCCCAAGGCATCAGAATCTTGGTGTCTTCCCTTCCAAATCAGAAACAGAGACAGTTCTACCTTCTCAATGTCCAGAGTTCTATGCAGAAGATACTTTAATTATTTCTCAGGCCATCTATCTGGGTCTCTTCTAGTTAAGTTTAATCATCTTGTTGAACCCTATCTTATCTTTTGAAAATTTACCAAACAGTATATGAAGCTTTGTTGTTGGTTAATCATCAACTCTATGTGAATCTGGGGGGTTATTTCCCACCATGTGGAGACCACTTCTTATTATCCGTCAATTTCTGTCACATTACTCAACTCTTCTATGTCTGAGTTTTTAGAAGCAGTTTGTCATGAAATTGAGTTCCTCTTCTCCTGTTCTGTTGAGATATCTGTGTTTATCATGTTCATCTGTATAAGCTCTTTTTGAGCTTTCAGTTTGGATTATTTTTTAATCTGTGGTTTTCTTCTTTGGTTACAGTGGTTGAGACTAGCTCTTCTGTTTCCTGGTTCTGTTGTGTCATGTTATTTTGGCGTCTGAATTATTATCCTGCTCCACCCACCAACAAAATTTCTTACAAAGTTGCGTCCACTCTGACATCCTATTCTGGCTCTATCCTCAGTCATAAAGCTTAGGTTTATCATGTGATGACAAAGGTTTTAGTAGATGCACACAAATGATTGTTGTCTGCAGTGGAGCGCATTCCATGTGTTTTAACTGAGAGTTTAACCTTATACCCTTTGTTAAACACTATGTGTGTATTAATCAAGGAGCTAAAATTCTACTGGAAGTTGCACACCTTTCATCAGGGTACTGATCCTTTGTTGGTATTCCTTCCTCAGTTTCTGGTTTATTGTAACATCATTGATGTTCCTAAATTGAATAAGCTCTCAGTGTTGTGGTTAGCAGTTGACCAAAATGCACAGGATTTAGCAGTTTGGGATTTCCTGTTAAGCACAACTGAGGCCCTGGTAAACCAAACCCTTTCTCTGGTCTCAAATTCTTCCACTATCAAATAAGTTGTGTTGGCAGTTGAAGCCAAATCTGTTGCTTGCTCCTGGTTTTCTAGTTCACTTCCTGTCATGTCTTCTTCTGATCTTGTGAAAGAGAATCTCTTGTGTGCATCCTCTCATCCTCAGTTGACAATCTTGAATAAACCAGCAGATGGTGAAGAGGAGTTGCTGTCAGGGCCCAGAGGGTCTTGACTGGTTTCCATCTGACTGAACTTAATATTTAAATCAAACTAAATTAAAACTTTATTTCAAGGCTAACTTAGAATGATTACAAGGGGATCATTGTGAGCAACACCTTTGTATACCATTTCATTATATTATTTAGAATCTTCCTAAATCTTCTAGACAGTCTTAGGGACTCTGCTGGTGGCATCAGGCTGGGGGTTTGGGGCATCTTCTGAACAGCATGACTCATGTTTCTTTGCAAAATCCCGCACATCGGGCTTTGCATCTGTGTTTTGTCTAAAAATAGCACAGATTAATTCTCCTGGTGTTTGGCTTCAAAATGCGTGTTTAGACGTCCAAATACGTCCAGTGGTTGCTGAGTTATGCTCAAATTAATATTCACATCAATTCTTGCGCCTTGGTTGCATATTTTTGTCACTTTGCACTGGTTAGGAAGTTTATCTGGCGGCCAAACTTTAAAAAGCCATAACTCATTGTCAAGAGCAGCTAGGAGAGTCATCAAACTAGCATTGGGATTGTGGAGAACAGTAGAGTTTTCCCAAGGCATTTCTATAACACAGGATGTGTCAGGGCGTTTCCTGACAGTTGCTGCAGCAACTTTCCAAAGCTCCCTGGCTATGTTGCAACATATGTTTCAACTAATTCATCTTGTGTTGAATTGGGTGAGTTACTAATGGTTCCTATGGACTGTGACTGCCCTGTTCTTCCCAAGGCAATTCAAGAAATGATTGAAGGTTACTTTCAAGAGTATCCTGCCTCCTTAGCTGCAGTCTGTACTACTAAAGAGAAGCAGGATCCTGCTGAGATTGCTTTGTTTGCAGAAAATAAATCTAATTCTGGTTACTTATTGTTTTATGGTAGTATTGATAATGGTTGAACTATCTTCTAACCTGAAATTTTGTTGGATACTGGTGCTTCTGAGAACTTCATGAGTGTGGAGACTGCAGATTTGTTACAGTTGAAGTATCATCCTGGCATGCTGGTTAGAGGAGGGAATTGCCAAACGTTCCCATCTTTCCAGTTAAAGAAGCCAGTGACATTTTCTGTTGCAGGTCCTTCCTTTACTGCTCAATTCTCTATATGCACTACCCTCATGTACCCTATTACCTTGGGGGTGAGGTGGTGGTAGGATCATAATGTGTCAAATCTCCGCAAGGAAAACAAATTGCAGGTTGACCATTCTTTGGGTATTACTGTTCACATTCAATTTCTAGGGATGTCTGAACTGGAGAAGTCTTCCCAGAGCATCCAAGCGGTTCCTGTTCCTATGCCTGTGAGTTTGAACTTACTGGTATTGTCAGGAACACCTTTTCAATATTTCCTGACATCAAAAATGATTCTCAAGGGTTGAATACAACTAGTACTCCTTCTTCTAATCTTAAAGCTCCTTGGGATCCTAAGAATGGTTTATTAGATGTTAGTATTAAGTTCTTATTATCTGGTAATATTGAATTTACAATTCTGGAAAACAATGTTGATTCCACAATGAGGATCAAACCTGGGTCTCTGCTCCTGCCTTGTTGTCACCTAGATGAAGTTAGTGTTTTGAATTTTAATTTACTTTACGCTTTACTTAAGAATCAGGCTTGCATCCAATCAGATCTTCTGCTCAATGCTGTGGATAGCAAATTCACTTTTGCCTCCGCTAATGGAAAGGCTATAGTTAGCCCAAGCTCTGTACTTAATTAAGAATTAAGTAATAACAGTTTTTTATCTGCTTCTTGTGGTTATTACAACCACCAGAAGCTCCCCAAAGCTGTAACTTCTCAAATAGCTGGGTTAAATTACATCTAGCTGTTTTAGAGGTTCAGCAGGGTTCATTTGGGTATTTTAAAAATAACTTTTATGTTGTTGTTAATTGAAAGTCACTCCTGCCAATTCACCCCAAATCCCCACAATTTTATCCCATTCCCCCCAAAAAAACTTCATTTTTAAGTCCTTGACAGCCTATATAAGTCTCCATTTGTTCATGAATTTAATTGTTCAGTTAATAAAGTCATTTCTTAAACCAACTTGATACACACTTGTTATTTCTTCTCTTTTCACTCCAATAGTCATGAGATTACCCAAGTTCTCCCAATGGGAGTCATTTGGGTATAAATGGTTGGTTTGGTTACTCCTGGTGCAGGCCTTTGCAGCCAGCATATTGCTAGGAACTAGAGTAGATTCTAGTTCCTCCAGTCTCCCTCAGTATCTTGATAAGTCTTGGTGCCAAGTGATACCAGGTGTCTGGTACACTGCCACCCCTTGTCCCCAGTTCCTCCTGTGACAGAGAAACATAGTATGTTTATGGATAACACCAAAGCTCCAACACCTACCTTGTTCCATTCCTTGGCTTTGGCCTTCTTGCTCAGCCACCTGGGAGCCTACTTCTTCCTTGGTAGATTTAATCCCCTCCTGGGGTGGTATTGTTTTCTTGGGGAGATATTCCATATGGAAATGGTCTCTGTCCCCATTGGTACCTTGATTACAAGTTTAAACCCTTCCGCAGTCATACACCTTCTTGGTGGTATGTTTCCTAGCTGATAGGTTCCTGACAGGTATGCCTTCAACCTTGGTTGGCAGCTTTTGATGTTACCAGGGGCAAGGTTCTTCCCAAGCATACTCAGTTTGACTTTGAATTCAAGGCCACTGTTGATTTCATCCGCATTGCTTCTCCTATTTACTTGTTAACCCTGAAGGAGGACGCATGTTTGGAGGAGTGGAATTGAGATATGTTGGCAAAAGGCTACATTTTTAAGAAGGTACCATTGATCTGTTCTCCATTGTTGTTTGTCCAAAATTTGGATGGGTTGCTAAGACCATGTGGCAACAGCACCCATGTCAATTCAAAATCTCTATGTTTTTTGCTTTTTGCAATAGCTTAATTCCCATTTTTAAAGTGTTCAGGGGTGCAAACCCAGAAAACACAACAAAATTGTGGCTATTTGACACAATTTAATATTAAGCTTAATAAAAATCTTGATTTAACCCAATTTTCTTTTACATTTACTAATAAAATATTTTTATTTTTTTACAATGTAAAAGTTTCAATATCACACTTTTCAAGCCAAACTTATTTTTAATACTAAAACTGAAACATCTACAATAAAAAAACAAGTGCACACTTAAAAATATTTTTGTATTAAATTAATATAATGAAAAAGGTATTGTTCATATAGCTGATTGTTTAAATGTTCATCTTATAAATTTATCTGTAGCACTTATTCTGTCTTAAATTATTGGATTGCCGTTAGTCACCAATCCATTTAATATATTAAAGCGTGAGTTACTATGTAATTTACTATAGAGCTTAATAATAATAATAATAATGTCAACAATAAAAAATGTTGTCTATTTGCTTGTGATCATCCACCAGGGTGGATTTAAGCAAATTAGAGTGGCACAATTAAGCTTAAATTACTATGCCACTTCCTAATGAGTATGTTGTAAGTGGTAAAGTCAACACTTTATCTTTTTCATATCTGAATACAACTTCTTAATAACTTCCAATATAGACAATGGTAAAATACCATATTACCACTACCCAAATATAATTTTTAATAAAGAAATAAATAACCTTAATGATTTTTCAACTTATTTTCATACTGTAGATTCAGAACCTAAAGGTAAAAATGCAGGATTATCAAATTCTTTTGCATGAACTCACCAACTTGATGGAGTAATTTTGATCCCAGAACAACTTACTTTTTTATATAAAATGATGAAAAATATTCCAGTAAGATGGTGAGTTTATGCAAAAGAATATGAAAATCCCGCATTTTTACCTTTAGGTTCTGAATCTACAGTATGTTTTATTTTTTATTTTATTATGTGAGCAAAAACACACAGAAAATGGTTGATATTTTGCTAGTCCGCTTAAATTTAATTAAGTATACTATGTTTTTTCATAGTAAATTTTCAAGGAAATGTCAACAGTGTTAGTGTTGCCACTAATAATGTCTAAATTTTTCTAATTGTCAGTGTCAATTCAGCTTTTTTACTAATTGTCACTCATAATGTCAACACTTCATTTCTCACATATGAAACTTTGTGTTTTACATAATAAAAACATCTGATTTTTTGATATGTTGTATTTTCAACTTTTCTCTTTTTTAATTTTTAAATAGAATCTATATCTAAATATAAATACTTTTGCACATTTCTCTTAACTTTTAACTTGTTATTTAAAATTCTAATAAAAAATTCTACAATATTTTTTATATTTTAACTTTCAATAAAAGCCATACAAGGTTTAATTTTTATATATTATGTTTATAGTTGTTTTTTGCTGTTTTAAATACATTGCTTTATTTTAAACTCTTTTACCTATTATTTTAGGACAAGAATACCTCAAAGCAGCCCAGAGGCACAAAGTGTCCCACAAAGGCTCCAAAGACCCCCAAGAAGAAGCCTTTGTCATCAAAGAAGGCCACCTCTAAGTCCTCCCCAAAGCCTTCCCCAAAGCCCTCTCCTGAGCCCTCCCCCAAGAAGAGCCCAGCTCAATTCACTGGGGGAGAGAAAACTGATGGCTCCCTTACGGACCACAGTTATTATAACTCAGCTTCAGATGAGTAGCCCAAAAATAAGTATGTCCAAGCCAAGAAGTCCCCTCCCAAGGATAAGTCTCTCACACATGAGGAGCATCAGGACAAGCCCATTTCTGCTTCCCCCCACTAAGCTCTCCCCATTCTAGTTCATCAGGGGATGACTTCAAGCCACGCCCTGACTACTTCACAGGCTTCTGCCATGCTCCTGCTGGCCCTTGGGACCCTCTTGTGGCCCATGATATCTGCAATGTTGATGGGAAGTTTAAGGTTCCTTTCTCCTTGCCCAAGTACTTTCCCATTATGAGTATGAAGGGTGGGCTGGCCATGGTGGCTAATGGGTACATCTTTTCCTGCAACAATGCCAACCAGGGCTTCAAGAGCCAGCATTACACCTGCAAGGACCGCTCCTGCCCAGTGCAGCTCAACACTGAGTGCTGGGACTTGGTCTAAACCATCAAGGGTGAGAACACTTGTGTCATGCCAAATATCACCATAGCCTGCCTCCTCAAGTGGTATCTGGTGCAGGTGATGCCCACCTCCAAAGATATTTCTGCCACCCAGCTGGCTGTGCTTGCTTGAAAGTACCTCTCCACAACCAACTTGAAGAGGGTTCCAACTCACAATCAGTTGGTCAATTTTGTAAGTGATAGGCATCAAGCCTCCAATCCCCTGGCTAAGAGTGCCACCAGCATCAAAGACCTTATCCTCACAGATGCCCTCAAGAAGACAGAGGATGATGAGATGTTCCTGCTCCATGACAATGGGCAGGAAGTGGAGGATAGGATTGTAGCCTAAGCCTAAGCCTCAACCCAAAACCTGGAGCAGCTGAACACTGCTACCACCTGGCTTTGCAACGGCACATTTGCTACTTGCCCCTCTCTCTTCAAGCAGCTTTGGGTTCTGAATGGGTAGTTTAATGACCAGGTTATTCCCCTTGTGTTCTTTCTCCTTCCTGGTGCCAAGACAGAGGTCTATTCCAGAGCATTCAAAATTGTCCAGGATGCTTTGAGCTCCCTTCCCACCAACCATCCCCCCTTCCTACCCACGCCACCAGAGCAAACCCTTCCTCCTCTGAGAAGGATGAGTCTGCCCTAGCCACTGATCAGCTAGCTTATGCATGCTCACTTGGGCTGAAGGTTATTATAATGGACTTTGAGCTTTCTCAGTTCAGAGCCTTTGAGGCTACCTTCAGTGGAGAAGTACAGGGCTTCTTCTTCCATTTTAGGTAGGCCCTCATCAAACATCTTAAGAGTGAGAAGGGCCTCTTTGAGAAGTATCTCAACAATGATAAAGGGAAGTGCCGCTTTTCCTTGAATCAGTTTGCTGCCTTGGTTTTTATGCATCTGTAGCATACTGGGCTTGGCTTTGAGGCCCTCCTGGAGGATTCTTATGTTAAGAAGCACTCCATCATTTTCAAGGGGCTACCTTGATTACTCTGGGTGCCAATGGGTAGGAAATAAGATGACTGCCCAGAGAGTAAAGAGCAGGGCCACTGAGCCATGGAACTGTCAGAGCTCCTGTCTCAAGGAGGAGATAAAGACCACCTCCAGACTGGAGGTGTGGCATAAACACCTGAAGGCAAAGTTTGGGGCCAACCCCAAGTACAACAAGTTCTTCCTCAAGCTGCAGGAGGAGAAGGCCCAGAACTTCTCTAAGTTTTGTGACCTGGCCAACTGGGTGGCCCCCAAGAAGAGTAAGATTAAGAAGCAGGGCTACCAAGAGGATTTCCAGAAAATAGTCAAGAAAAAATACAAGGTGGCATAGATTAAGAAGTACCTCAAGGACGTGGCTACTGCCTTGCTGGTGGCTCCAATTAGCCCACTAAACCTTGCTTTGCTTTGTCTTTATATTTTTTACTTTTAAACTTTTAATTTTTTAATTTATTTATATTGTTCTAATTTTTTAGTTATAAATGGTAAGTTTCAGATACAGTTTTAATGTGGTTTTGTAAGAAATATCTTATATTTTGTTAATTTATTTGTAAAGTATAAGATATCCAGTTATGCTTATTAAAGTATAATAAATTAAAATATATAATTTTCTTATATTTTGTAGCTGGTATGATATATCAAATATCTTTATTTTTGGTTATTGGAATTTTAATCTCATGGTAATATAAAATAATTTTTTAGTGAAGAGTGTTTTTTACATAGTAAATTGAAAAATAATTGCTTATATCTCCTCATTCTTATTAATTATGATATTTTTTATTGCATTATTGGACTTTCTGGGGTTATTTTAGTATAATGAAGTATTTAAAAATATTTTTATATTAAAAATGTTCAGGGTAAAGTGTACTGTTAATTAAAAAAGTGTCAACATCCAAAAGACAACATTAAGCAAAACTGGGTTGTCACTTTACTATATTATTGACATGGCCACTGTTGACATTATTGTGTCAACATGGGCGCTGTTGCCAACCATGTGTGGACTATGGAAGCCTCAATAATACAAATATTCCAGATTCCTACCCTTTGCCTCTTGAAGTGCAAATCTCTTGTTGCATTGAAAAGGCTAAGGTTTTATTGAAATTTGATCTTTTGAATGTGTTCAATCAGATTTGGATAGCAGAAGGAAGGGAGTGGTTGACAGTGTTAATATTAAATAAAGGCATATTTCAGTTTTGTGTTATGCCTTTTGGGTTAAAAAATGCTCCTGCATTTTTCCAAAGATTGATTGATTTGGTTCTGGAAGACCTGTTGGGGGTGTGTGCTATTGATTACATGAATTACATTTTGGTGTTTTCTCCAGATGAGGAATCTCATAAAGCCCACTTGTTGGCAGTGGTAGAGCTTATCCTCCAGTCTAACTTGATCATTAAGCAAAGTAATTGTGATTTTTTTAAAGATAAGATTACCTTTTTGGGGAACATTATCTTTGAGGATGATCACATCATTACCCCTGATAAAGAGGCAGCAGTTTGTGAGTACACAACTTGTGTGACAGTATCTCAGCTTTTTAGTTTCATGGGCACCTTTACTTTCTTAAAGAAAATAACTCCACATCTTTTTGAGGTGGCAGCCCCCTTGTATTCTGAAAGTGGGAAAACAACTCTGGTCTGGATGTTACGGTAGAAAACCAAATGGAAGGAATAGTGCATCCCTGCAAGACCAGAAATCAGCAAAAACTGCCGCCAAACCCTTGAGAGAAATAGACAATTTAAATGCTGTCATTGACAAAAAATGGATCAAAGCTGAGGTTGCTCAAATAGCCCCAGAAAATCTAGACTTGCCATATTTTTGCCCAAATAATTATGATAAAAAAATCACATGTTATACATTATTTGGTGATGGCAGCACGCAACCTGCTGGTTGCCCAAATTTTTCAAATTATGATGTCATCAACTCAAATTCCAATGTAGCACCTCCAAATGCTGAAAATATTCTTGCCAACCAATCAGATGCCTTGGAATCCCCTCCTCCCCCATCCTAAACTTCCTTAAGACTTTCCCATTCCCCTCTAGAAACTTGTTTCTGGATAGCTTAATTCTCCTCAAAAATAAAAGAAAGTTTCCCCCAAAAATGTTGGCTCATCTGGAGCTGTTTTCCCCTGTCTTTAAGATATTAGCATTTGTTGTTGTCGAGGTTGCCATCAATTCCATGGCTTCACTCTGGCCCGCTCTTTACCTGTCAACGCCTTCAGATTCTTTCTCAAATTCACCCCTGCAAATCATTTGCCTATTGACAATTTTGACCTCCATCTTCTGCTACACGTCCATTGGATCCAAGATGTTGAAGCTGTCCTCCCAATTTGGTCTCCTGCTTGCCAAGCAACTCACAATTTTTTTATTATATCCTCATTGTATTTCCTTGAATCATGCCACATACTGTTTCTGTAAAGTCATTTCCCGCTTTAGCCTTGGATAGGACAATCTCCCCATGTTGCACCAAAAAATCTGCTCAGAAGCCAGCCAAGCCCCTTAACTTTCTTGAAAATTTAGACCACACAGTTGATGAGAGATTTGTGTTGGCATACCCTTTCCAGGCAACAAATGTTGACGTTTGGAACTCTGTTCCTACTTGGGAGGAACCCCTGATTAATTTGGACTATTTTTTGGCTTGGGCTTGACCACACTTAAAATTAATTAAGTCTAAACAATCAGGCCGCGCTACTTCTAAATCATTAAATTCCAACCCAACTGGATTGAATGGTGAGCTGCACCATTTATTTGACACCAGCCAATCAGATTTGAGGTTGTAAATTATTGTAAAACTCTCCAGCTTTCTGGATCTGCCTGGCAAAATTTCTCCTGCTGCCAATCAAACCCGTGCCCCTGGGTCAGGTGACCTTGAATTTTGAATCACACCCTTAAAGCAAGACAGGGGACTTTTGGTCCCCTGATTGCTCATTCTTACAGAATAAAGTTTGATCCTTTCAATTTTAATTTTTAGTGGTTACTTTGGGCCTTTTATTTGGTCTCTTCTAATTCTCTAAGGTGTTAGTGAAGGTTTTGTTGTTCCTTACCTTGTGTTGTAAAATATGCAGCCTGGGTGCTGATTTCTACAAATAGTTAGTCTACTACTTCTTTATCTTAATACTATACCTGTTGTGGTATAGTGACAGCCTGGGTAAGGACAGAAGAATATAAGAATATAATAAGACAAAACTGGTGTTTATTTAGATGGTATCACACTTATATAGTGTGAGGTGGGGGAATGCCACCAGGGGCAGGGAGGCACAGACAGAAGGACTTCCCTAATGGAGGAGAGTGGATTGGCACAGCTAAAAGTCCACTGCAAGAGAACAACCGCTTCCACGTGGCTTTCCTTAAGGAGGTAGATATAAATAACTTTGTTGTTCTATTTATAATTGCGTAAGAAAAGCCTGTGCCTTGTGCACATTTGAAAAGCAAATCAAACACCTGTTTTAGAGGCGTTTTAAACATCTTTATCCCTAGTAAAATCAGGATGCAATAGCGCAATTGTGCAACTGTTCTGTTGCTCAATTCCTAGATAGACAACTTAATGTCTAATCCATTCAATCTGCAACATTTCCCTCCACTAGATTAGACAACATGGTCAAGAATGGCTTGGCATCTCTAGGTAGCAGCTATGGTGTTGTGGTCAATCATATGTCTTGTTAGGTGGGGGTTTGTTGCCTCATCCTTGGTCATTGGCTTTGCAGATCTGTAGGTAAAAAGTTGTGTTTCCTGGCTGTCATTCAGGTGGTAGAACAGTTGGTGTGGTACAGGAAGAGTCTTGTCAGTCTCTAATAAACACCTTGCTCTTTTATTCTTATTCCTCATACTTTGGTGCAACACTATTGCAAACAGGACAACAACTCATGGAATTTTTTAATTAGGCTTTTGTTTTTTTGGGTTGTTGTCCTCAAGGGGCTTACTCTTGGTCACTAGGAGTAGTACGCATATACTGAGCGTGTACTCTAGTGATTGATTGCCCAAGATGGGGCTCCTTAAGGGTGTAGGAGTTGGGGCCAGTCTTCTGGATAACTTGAACTGGGCCTTGCCAATGAGAGGCAAGTTTGGATTCATGGCTGTACCCTCTATTGCTGAAGAAGTAGACTGAGTCTCCTACCAGGTAAGTGGGTAAGGTGTGGCGTTTAGATGCAGCTTGTTCTAGGTCTTGCAACTTATGGTTTAAGTTTATGGTGTAGGTCTCTGAGTGCAAGCAAATAAGAGTTTGAACCAGCTTGTTGAGGTACGCCTCTGGGGACACAGCCAGGCTGGGCTTTACCCAGGAATATATTAAAGGGAGAAGTCCTGGTTGCCAGCCATAGAGCAGTTGGAAGGGAGGCTTGCCAGTGACACAATGGTACCCAATGTTATATGCAAAGGTGGCCGCAGGCAGGAAGGTATCCCATTCAGTCTCATGTTGGTGACTGAGCTTCCGGAGTATCTGGATCAGGCTCCCATTAGTGCGCTCTACCATGCCATTTGTCTGTGGGTGATAAGGAGTGGATAGTGTCCCACCAATTCCCATCAGTTGGTTGAGGCGGGGGATGATATAACTGGTGAAGTTGGTACCATTGTCTGTCAGCAGAATCTGGGGGCAACCATGTTTGTATATGATATTCTCCAGGATGAACGTGGTTGTCACCAGTGCAGATTGGTTGGGGATTGCCTTGGCCTCTACCCATTTAGTCAGATGGTCAACAGCCACAATGATGAACTTGTTTCAACTGTTGATAGCTAGCAGGGGGCCCACTAGATCAATGGCTACAGTGTGGAAGGCAAACCCAGGGTGTACAAGTCTGTGTTAGAGCTTGGCAACCTTAGGACTCTCAATGTTGCAGTCATGACAGATGGCTAGCGTATCTACTACATCAGTGTGCATTCCTTCCCAGAAGCAGTGTTGCTGTAGCAGAGCTAACGTCTTCTGTATGCCACCATGTCCAGTAGTCTTGTGAGCGGCCACCACTGAGTCCATGTATAGGTATGGGCGTATGTAGGGTAGCCAAGAGTCTCCACTAACTTCAGGAGTTGTCCCTTACAGACCTTGGTATCAACAGCTAGCTTATTGAGAGCTCTCTGTATCTCTACTGGCTCCTCCCCCCCACAAACAAGGATCCTCCATAAGCTTGTCATAGAGAATTTCAGCCATGTGGGATACTAAGGCAACAGTGGGAAAGCGGGAGAGACATTCAGCATTCTGGTGGGCTGCTCTGGCTTGATAAATGATTTCATAGTCATAAGCCTGAAGTTTAACGGCCCAACGCGCCAGACGTCCTTTGGGGTCCTTGAGGGTCTTCAGCCATTGCAAGGAGGCATGGTATGTTACAACCATGAAATGTACCCCATGGAGATAGACTCTGAATTGTTGGTAGTAGTATATCACAGCCAGACACTCTTGCTTGGTGATAGTGTAGTTCCTCTTGTGAACGTTAAGCGTACGCAAGCAGTATCTAACAGGGTGTTCAAGTCCTTTGGAGTCCAGTTGGGAGAGAACAACCCCAATTGCAGTCAGAATAGCATCTGTATGGACCACAAACGGCTTGGAAAAGTCAGGGTAGGCTAGTACAGGGGCTGCAGTCAGTGTTCCCTTGAGAGTATTGAAGGCAGATTGGCATGCTGGACTCCAGAAGAATTCCTTATCAGCTCAGCAAAGCTGAAAAAGGGGGTTGACCAGGGATGCAAAGTTGAAGATGAAGCGGAGTTAGTACTCAATCATCCTCAGGAAGACCTGCACGTTCCGCTTATTGGCCAGGATCTGTGTTTTCTCAATGGCTTCCACCTTCAGAGGTACAGGGCAGAGTCCATCTTGGCTAATGGTGAACCCCAAGAACTCAAGGTGCTCCTTGAAGAAGTTGCACTTGCGTGGCTTGAGCTTGGCTGCAAGTAACCTCTGGAAGACTTCCTCCAAGTGTTGTAGGTGATCATTAAAGGTTTGGGAGAACACATTAATGTCATCCAGGTAGACCAAGACACTGTTGAGTTTGAGGTTGCCCATCACGGCATCCATGGCCCGCTGGAAGGTAGCCAGGGCATTGGACAGACCTTGAGGCATCTTTGTGAGTTGGAATAGCCCTTGGTCAGTGATGATTGCACATTTTCCTTGATCAGCGGGGGTTGGATCAATCTGCCAGTACCCACTGATAAGGTCCATGGCGCTGAATAACTTGGCGCCACCCAGTTGGTCCAAGGTATCATCAAAACAAGGGAGGGGATATGAATCCTTCTTGGTAACAGCATTCAGTGGACGGTAGTCAATCACCACACAGTTGCTGCCATCCTTCTTTTTGACAATCAGGAGAGGGGAAACCCAAGGGCTTTTACTAGGGACCAGTAAGCCAGATCCCAATAGCCTATGAAGTTCCTTGTTAGCCACAGCATAATTGGCTTGACTGTGCCATATAGGTCTGGAGCGGATAGGTGGACTGCCTGGGGTTTCAATATGATGAGCAACATCTGCAGCCTTTCCTAGTTCATAATCATCCTTGGCAAACACATTCTTATACTAGGCAAAGAGATCCATAGCTTGATCCTTCTGCGCTTTGGAGAGGCCAGATAGGGAGCTGCGGCTTATGACCAATAGCATCAGTGGTTGCTCACAGGGTAGACCCAACTCAGAGAAGTCAGCAAAGGGGGCAGTCTCCTGCAGGTTGTCATGCTCTTCCAGTTGTATATAATCCAGAAGTTGGTTTTTGGAGACAACCATAGCTTCACAACTCATGTTGGCCAAGAGTATGAGTACCTCCTTCTCACTTGGCATGAGGATGCCTGATGCAACCCATGGTTCTAGTCTGGACGCATTAGGGATGCAAAATATTTCTCCATGAGTGCCAGCCGTAGAGCCAGCAAGAGGCCTGTATTGTGGATCACCTGAGAGCCAGGTGGGATAGTCACATTACAGGAGGCGTAGACTGGGATATCCTTGGCTTCCCCAATTGAGAGAGGTAGCACCTTTACCTTCTTACTATACAGTGTATAAGCAACTGGAAGCTCTCCATCAGTGTACTCCAGATTGATGTAGTGCAGACGTTTGAACACTTCTTCCAGGGGTTCCAGGTGTTTGTTATAGATGCAAGAGAAGACTTTAATGTCATCCAGATAGACCAGGGCACATGAGGGCTTGAGGTCCCCCATCATAGCGTCCATAGCTTGTTGGAAGGTGGCTGGGGCATTAGAGAGACCCTGAGGCATCCTGGTAGATTGGAACAGCCTTTGGTTGGCAAGGATGACACAATTCTCTGGGTCATCTGGAGGGAGATCAATCTGCCAGTAGCCAGGTATCAGGTCCCTGGCCAAGAAGAACTTTGATGTGGGGGCCCAGTAGACAAGATCTTCTTGCATTCTCATAGTGCAAGAATCCAATGTTTCTGATTGAGAGGCAAAGTCAACCAGCAGAGGGGCATCAGAAGGATCTATTGTAAAAGAACAACAAGTGCCAGGGTCAGGCACAGGCTTGTCAGGGGGGAGAGAAATGGGGGGAGAGGAGTGAGGTGAAACCACAAATGCAGCCAAGGGTTTCTCCTTGTCCTGGCTGCTTAGTAGGTTTTTAAGTGATCCTCATTGTACTCCTCAATGCCATAATAATCAGTAAATTCTTCCTTGCTCTGACTAGCCTGAGGTTTAGTTGCTTCATAACCATCAGGAGTGATAAAGGGATTGTTATCAGGTTCCCAGGGAGACTCCAGGGTGCCTGCTGAAGGTGCAATGAAGGAGACATCCTCTTCATTCTTTCTGTGACAGTGGTGGTAGTCAGGAAGGGGCAATGTAGTATGGATCTTCTGAGAGGGGGAACTATCAGCTTTAGCATTACCATGCAATCCCATTAGAGTATCAGGGGTACTAATTGCTGAGGCATCTTCAAGGTGCTTGCTTAGTTGGTCCTAAAGGGATTCAAGGAGAGCACGTTGAGCATCCAACTCATCTAGCCACTCTTTCTTTTCCTGAAAGGCCAGAAGTAATTCCTCTTCATGAAATCCCATCTGTCTCTCTTGAGCCTTTATAGTATCCTGAAGAGCAGAGAATCCCATGGTGCAGCTGTTATGGATGTCTTCTGGCTTAGGAGTTTTCTGTTGATGATCATAGAGCTCCAGGGCAACATGCTGATTCATCTAAGTGGATACCAAGGAAGAAAGAACATGTTCTATCTTGCTCATCCATAGAGCCATTCCAGAGTGGGAGTGAAGAGCTTCTGATATATTTTGAGCAAGGTTTGGGGGGCCAGAGCAGGGGCCAGAGCAGCTAACAGTTTGGAGAGAGCCAGAATTAAGGGAGATTCTATCAGGAGAACAACCAGAAGAAGAAGGAGGAGAATATTGACAGCATACTTCCTTCACCAAGGCAGGCTTCAAGAAGCAGAAGACGTGGTTCATGCCAGCTGCTTCAGCCATGGGGTCAGGCTGGATTGGTATCAAGGAGGTAAGGGCCTTTTCAATGGAGTTCATCCAGGAGATCATACTTGACTGGGAGCTGGCAATTTTTGAAAGTTGTTGGCAGTTAGGCAACCACTGGCTTAGTCCTGGTTGACCATAAGAAGAGCCTTGGAGTCTACCAGATAGAGAGCCAGAAGCAGTGAAATTTAATCATTGAGTGGGTTGGGCAGACGGAGCCGCAGGTATAGGCAAGGACATCTCTCTCTCTCCACAAAAACAGGGCCGCGGGGGTAGTAAGAGAGGAAGCTGTGGTTTGAAGAAGCCATGAGCGCCAATGTTGTAAAATATGAAGCCTGGGTGCTGATTTCTACAAATAGTTAGTCTACTACTTCTTTATCTTAATCCTATACCTGTTGTGGTATAGTGACAGCCTGGGTAAGGACAGAAGAATATAAGAAGATAATAAGACAAAACTGGTGTTTATTTAGATAGTATCACACTTATATAGTGTGAGGTGGGGGAATGCCACCAGGGGCAGGGAGGCACAGACAGAAGGACTTCCCTAATGGAGGAGAGTAGATTGGCACAGCTAAAAGTCCACTACAAGAGAACAACCGCTTCCACGCGGCTTTCCTTAATGAGGTAGATATAAATAACTTTGTTGTTCTATTTATTATTGCAGAAGTAAAGACCGTGCCTTGTGCGCATTTGAAAGGAAAATTGAACACCTGTTTTAGAGGCGTTTTAAACGTCTTTATCCCTAGTAAAATCAGGATGCAATAGCGCAATTGCGCGACTGTTCTGCCGCTCAATTCCTAGATAGACAACTTAATGTCTAATCCATTTAATCTGCAACACCTTGTTCCCTTGCTTTCTGGCCTTCCTGCGGCCTTTCAAAGTCCCTATTGACGTTGTTAACGCCAACGCTAAATTTTACTTCTTTTTCTTTGAAGAAATTGACTCAAATTTTAAAATTAGTAGTAAAATTCATATATTTACCTATTTTAAGTTTGGTTTTGTGCTTCTTTTGCTTTTTGCTTTTGTTATTGCACCTATATACACTTTCAAAAGCTTTATTTCACTCTTTTGAACCCTTTGGTCCGCAGTTGCTGTTCCCTGTTCTTCTCCTAGACTTTAGAGACTTTCTGTTTGTCTCTGCACCTTCTGCTTCAAGATTGAAGTTTAATAATTCTAGAATTATCTGCATTTTGTTGGTTCCACTTCAGGCTTTAAAAAATGTTAGTGCCTCTGATTGAATTTGTGGTTTTTACCTTGACACCTGCTTTGGTGATGATCTGGTCAACTTCTCCAGATCTTTGGAGTCAAATTACCCATTCCTTTCACTACGTAGGCGCCAACCCCAGCCAGTTCATGTATATCTTTGAGGACATCACTGGACGGGCTCAGGATATTCTTGTCACCAGCAAGAATGTTTTAAGAAGTCTCACCACCACAATGATCTTGAGTTTCCTACCCCTGAACTAGCCCCTTCAGTGTCCCCTAGTCTGACTTCCTCAATGCCCCTTTCCTCTGATCCCCCAGTTATGTTGGCCCCAGAAGAATGAGAAACTGTCTAGGAGTCTGCCCTCAAGCGTGCCCCCTGGTTGCTTAGTGGGATGATTTTGATGGGCTTGGACTCCTACTTCCCCCAACTATCTGCTGCGTCCTGCTTGTGGATGCCACTTTGAGCGGCTGTATCAGTCTTGCACTGGATGGTGTCCTGGTGGATCCTTCCCCCAGGATGGGAGCCAAACTTAGTTGGTTTGGCTCCCTCTCTCACAGTTTCACTATAACACTGGACTCCTGAGTGTGAAAAAGAATTCTTAGCAGTCAAGGCTCTCCTGTTGTCATCTCTGTTATAGCAACATGTAGATCCAGAGCTTCCATTTGTAGTATCTATGGATTTCTCAAAATACACTGTGGTGGGGGTGCTTTTACAAGCAGCTAGTGACAGCATTGAAAGACTGGTGAGGTATTTCTCTTGTAAAATGAAGGTGTGTGAATAGAATTACATGATTTACAACAAGGAATTGTTAGCAGTTGTAGAATCTATGAAACATTGGCATCATCATCTAATGTTGGAACGCCATCCATTTACAGTACAAATGAATCATAAGGCCTTCTTGTATTATTTTCAACCCAGGGTTTTATTGGGGCATCAATCCAGATGGCATGGTGAATTGACAAGATACAAGTTTTGCTATGAGTTCATCAAAGTGATAGATAATCACTTGGCCAATGCCTTGAGCAGAAATCCTTCCCACCTCCCTGATGCAAGTTTGGATGATGAGTTCAATATGCATACTTTGATTCCAGATGAGTCTGGGGCTCCCTTTGTGCTGACTCCACCTAGTATGCTTGCTACCATGTCTTTAGCTGAGGTTGTAGACCTAGACTTATATTCCAAGGTCAAGTTTTTGCAGCCTCTATCCAAGGGATACAACAGGTTATTGGAATTAGCCTGTGAATAGCCTGTTGATCAGCCACAGGGTTACCATAAGATAGGGCTGGTGCTTTATCATCAAGGTTGTCTATGGGTCTCATAGGGAACTATCAGGGGAAAATCATGGAGGCCTATCACACCTTTCCCACAGCAGGTCACCCAGGGAAAAACAAAACGGTGGAGCTAATACATTGAAAATTCTTTTGGAAAGGTCTGATAGTTCAGGTATCATCCCATGTTTGAGATTTCTTGGTGTGTGTTTGGTACAAGGTAAGAAGAAACAAGACTACTGGTTTGTTGGTTCCATTACAACCGGCTGCAGGGCCTTGGACGTTGATATCTGTAGATTTTATTGGAGAACTTCTTGGCTCCAATGGGTTCAATTCAATCATGGTGGTGGTGGATTGATTTACAAAAATGGCACATTTTGTTCTTTGCTCAACCACAATTACGTCATTGGAGACAGCAAGGTTTTTTGTAAACAGAATCTTCTCACTTCATGACATCCCAATGGAGATAGTAAGTGATTATGGACCCCAATTTGCTGCTCAGTTCTGGGAAGCCTTCACTGGGATTCTTGGAATCAAGCTCTGATGGTCTACCGCTTTCCACCCCCAGTCCAATGGACAAACAGAGAAGGTAAACCAAAGTTTGGAGTTCTATCTACAATGCTACACAAACGCGCAACAGGATAACTGATGTTCAAATCTACCAATGGCAGAGTTCACCCATAATAATGCTCCACACATGTCAAAGCAGGTTTTTACCATTCTTTGCTAATCTGGTTTACAATCTGTTGTCCAAAATGGGTCCTAGACTGGTTGGCAATGTAGAGGCTATAACTAATAAAGCTGCTGCATCAAAGCAGGTCCATCAGGAGCTCCAGGTTACTCTTGCTGCTGCTGTGACAACTTACAAGGAATACACAGATTGCAAGCGCCAGGGGGATCCCACCTACTGGCCAGGTGATCTAGTCATGGTGGATGCTTGCAATATGAAACTGAAGGCCCCCTGCCGCAAATTAGGTCCCAAGCAAGTTGGCCCCTTCAAGGTTAAACATCAAATTGGTCCCTCCACATATCAGTTAGATTTACCTCCCTCTTTTAAGATTTTTCACACCTTTCATAAATTTCTTCTCACTTCTTTTTGGGGTACTAAGGTGACTTCATCTCAACCCATTCTTGATGAGGGAGAGGCTGAGTATGAATTGGATTGCATTCTGGATTCCCAGAAGAACTGTTGACAACTTGAGTATTTGGTGTCTTGGAAAGGTTATCCTAATTCCAAAATTTATGAGTTCCTCACTATGATTGTTTCAATTTCCCTGGTCTCATCTGAGAGTTTTTAAAATGAATCCTACTTCTGTTGGTCATCCCAAGCTTACCTTAGCAGCAATGAAACTTCCTCCTGCTTACAAGAATTTTTCCTTGTCTCACCTTCCTGATGGTGGTACCATTCCCTGGCCTAAAGCAGAGGGTAATGTCATGATAGTTTTCATAATGCCTGATATTGCTTGTCCTAATCAAAAGGTTTGTAAGTTGGGTAAATCATTATCTAAGTTGTCTGTGTTGGAAATTGTACCATTAATGATATTTTAATATGGTCTTCAAATAGTGATATGTGCAAAAATTTGGTCAGGTTTTCTTTTGAGTGTGGGATTTCCTTGCCTTTGTTAAATGGGTTGACATAAATTCCACACATTCCAGAATATCCTACCTGTCTTTGACTGATCCTGGTATGAGTTCAACTCAACGTGACTGTCAGGGATCCAGTCTTGGGCAACCAGCTCGTTGTTTTCAGGGGTAACTCAGGCCAGGTTTTTTGCGGGCAATGCCCACCACAAGAGGGGAGCTAACTTTAAAAGGTAGGAGGCAGAATTCCCCACCTAAGACCACAGGCCGGCAGCCGGGATTATAGTGTCAATCACCCCTGTGAGGGTGATGTACACAATCCCAAACAGCTTGCCAGAATGGTTGATTGGGAGGTCAGGCAAAGAAGTGGGCATAGGTTTTGGGGTCATAGGCAGTTTCATGGACAGGTTGTAAGCAGGGAGATAGTTGAATTTCCCTCTGAACAACTTGAGTGTTGAAAATATCCACAGGCCTTGTTGGTTGTATCTAACTGCGGATTGTATGAGGGCCAGGGGATCAAGTTTGAGTATCTTTTCTGGGGTGTATTCTTTGTAATAAGACTTCAGAGGGTAGTTGGTAAAATGGACAGGTCCAAAGGGTTAACCAGGAGGACAGAAAACAGCGGGCAGTGGGGCAGGCGGGCCAGGAGATCTCAAACTGAATTGATAGACAGCAAATACAAAATTAGGCAATATCTGTATGAGCCAAATTAACATAACCTTTATTCAAAAATGGCAATAAGTTTAGAGCAGGGCTCTTGGGTCTATATAGTACCCCCCTCCAAAATTAACATTTTATATGGGGGGTTCATCAGGGCATTGGGAAGGCCAGGGCCAGGGAAACTGGGTGCTTGGGTCCAAAAGCAGCAAAATGGCACTTGGCCCAGGAGTTCTTTCATTGGTCAAGAATCTCAATTTGGCTACCTGATTATCTTGCTTTAGTTTCAAGGTCATGGGACTGGGCCGCAGGCCTGTGCCTCTTTCCTGGGTTGGCTCTTGATTGGTTGCTGGTGTAGACTTCAAGTTTATGAAGCTAATAGTTGCCAAATCAGTACCTCCATTAAGAGCTGTGATTAATCTTCCATTTGGTGTGATGATTTCTTTGGTTTGGCTCTTTTTACTGCATGGGTCAACATTCTTGGTATCAGCTTGTGGGGGCTCAATCCCAGAAAAACGCAGGCAGGCAGTCCCGCAGTCCACAGGCCCGGTGGCCCAAAGGAATCCAGGGTCAGGGTTCAATTCCTGCTCCCGGGCCCAGGTTTTCAGAGAGGAAGAATTGTCAATCCTGACAGTGACCCCATTTGCCACTCTGCCTGTCTATTGAGTGATCAGCAACCCTTGTCTACTATTTAAGTAGAATTACTTCTCCTAATAAAGACAAGTTTATCCACATTTGTGTTGGCTTTTGTATTCTTCAAGCATTTTCCTTTCTTTTTTGCCAAAAGGAAAATATCTTCTTGTATTCCAGAAAATTAAGGTATGTGCCCTTAGTTTTTCCCTAAAGGCTAACCCAAGGCTAGCTTCAAACCTCAAACCTTTCATTTTAAAGGTTTCCTGTTGTGTCCCCCTGGATGTTGTCCCCAGGAGCCAAACACAACTATCTGAATTGACATATTTGAACCAAGCTGTTGATTGGAAATTGGTTACTGCTGCCCTGGTTTGTCAGCTAAATTTGAATGCCCCATGCAAGTTGACACTGATAAAAAGAAGTAATCTGAGAGTCACTTGATAAAACCTCATTTATCAGAATGGTTGACAGAAATTAATCACTCAAGGCTTTTTTGTGTACTGGAAGAAGTACTCTCTGGATGATGTAGATGGAATAGGAGACATGGATCCAGGTGACATTGCTCAGTTGAAATTTGGTATATATTGGAAAATTTTCACAGTTCAACTCTTAAGAGTTGAGTCCTCCCTAATTTACTCAATAAACCAAATATTCTACTGGTCTAACTTTACTTTCAACATACATCCTGTAGTTGGCCTACTCCACTACATCCCTTATAATTTGATCTTAATTCAAGTTATTACAGAAAGATGAGGTCCTGCTGTAGGTACTTTGTCGGCAGTGGCTATAAAGTCACTCCCCCCTTTGGCCCTGGATAGAACTATCTTCCCTCAGAGCACCAAGAGATCTGCTTGAATTCAAGCTAAACCCCTTTATTCCCTTGGGGATTTAGCCCACTGTCAGTAATTCAGTTCACTTTATTCCTGTCAGAAATCATGATGTGCCACCAATTTTAGATAGTCATGGTAGTTTTTGCTCATTTGAAGCTCCTAATAATGAAGAATTAGTTAGTATTATTTGTTCTTTATTACCTCAGGATGATAGTCCAATTGAATTTGATACAGGGACGGGGATCAAACTTGTGCACTCCCGAGACTTAATCACTCATCTAAAAAAGCAAAATTTATACGAAATTGAGCTCACCCAACTGTTACCTCCAAAATTCAATTGTAGCCAATCAAAAAAAGCCAAAACAACTTCAAACTATCTTTTTTGCTCTCTGGGTGACGTTGACAAGGTTTCAGACTCTTGTTGTTTTAACCCTGTGCCGTTGTCTGCTGCTCTTGCAGTCCAAATCAACTCCTGGTCCCCATCTTTTGTGGAGTCAACCCAAGCCATGCCTGTCAGTTAGAGAAATTTAGATAAGGAATTTCTCCAAAATCTATTTGAAAATGGATTCAATAATAAGGAAAGTAATCATTTTCTCCAGTTTGAATCTCCAAACTGTCTAATTCTTCAGATTCATCCACAAGTTTCCTCATCCACTTTATTTATTTCATTATGTCACCTTGCTACCATGCTATAAAAAGCTGGAAAGTTATATTTTAGTATTTGTTTAATCAATAAAGTCTACATTCACCCAAGTGAATTATTGTCTATTTTTAGCTTGACATAAAATCTTTTCTCAATCCTAAAACATGAGATTACCCAAGACTTCTTTTATGGAGTCTCTTGGGTATAAATGAGTCTACTGAATGGTCTTGTTGCTGGCTGTACTGGCCAGCATTTCAATAGGTTTGCGTGCAGATTCTGGGACCTCTCCCAAGGCACAATTCTTAGATAGCTCTTGGCGCCAGGTAATCCCAGGAGTATGGTACACTTCTACACCCTTGTCCCACAACCCGCCTTGGAAAAAAGAACCTCAGAACTACCTATCTGTCCACAAGACACCCAAACCCCAAGTCTTCCGCCCCTTGGCTTCTGCCTTCCTCTTGTGCTACTTGGGGGTGTACTTCTTCCTAGGACAATTCAACCCGCTGTTAGGCCGGTATTGTTTAGTTGGAGAATTATTTTACCTCAGTATGGTGTCCTTTCCTGTAGGTTCATTGGTAACTGGACTAAAACCTTCTGCTATCATTCACCACCTTGGAAGATTACTTCCTAGTGGGTGGGTGCCTGACACCCACACAATTGATGAGCAATTTGTCCTGACATACCCTTCTCAGGTGATAACCACCAACAATCAGATTTATGTGCCCACCTGGGGAGAATATCTAATTAATTTGGACTATTTGTTGGCTTGGGCTTGCCCACATTTAAAACAAATTAAGTGGAATCATTCAGTTTGCGCTACTGGTAAATCAACAAATTCCAATCCAACTGAATTGGATGCTGCTCTGAACTATATCATTGAGATCAGCCAATCAGAGGGAAAGCCAGAAATTATTGGGAAATACTCCAATCCATTGAATCCCTCTTTGCAAAAATTTCCATTGGGCCAATCAAATCCAGTCCCTGAGTCAGGTGACTCCTGAATCTTAATTCTGTCCCTTAAAGCAAGACAGGGGACTTTTGGTCCCCTGCTTACTCATTCTTACAAAATAATGGTTTACTCTTCAAAACAATTTTTGAAAATAAGGGTCTCCTGTTGGCCTTTGTTTCTTTCTAGTTAGTAATTTTTTTAGATTCTTCTTACCTTTTCCCTTGCTTCCTGGCCTCCCAGTGTCCTTTCGGAGCTCCTAGAGTTGTTGTTAATGTCAAAGTTAAAGCTTACTGCTTTTGCTTTAAAGAAATCAACTTGAACTTAAAAATTAGTAATACAATCTATATAATTACCTAATATAAGTTCAATTTTGTTCTCTTTTTGCTTTTGCTTCTGTTGTTGCTTAACTATACTCTTTATAAAGCTTTATTATATGCTTTCAAAGCCATTAGTCCGTGGTTGCCGTTCTCTGTCTTCCTCCAGTGTTTTAGAAGACTTCCTATTTTTTTGATAACTATTTTTTCTTGTGTTTAAAACTAAAAACAAAGGAAAATAACTTCAATTTTACTGGGCTCTATTTTAAGACCCAATAATGTTAGTGTCCCTAGTCAAGTTTGTTGTTTTTACCCTGGCACCTGCCTTGGTGATGATATGGTCTACTTCTCCAGACCTTTGGAGTTGTATTTCCCATTCATTTCACCATGTAGGCGCCAATCCTACCCAGTTCATGCATATGGGTCATTATTTTAGGGATTAGGCCATTTTCTAATACACATGCTGCCCAAGTCGCAGCATAAGACAGTTCAATTTTGAAAAAATCAAATTACAAATGTTTATATTTAAAACAGTAATAACTCAACAAAAAGCTAATATATTTTTTACACTGTAAACTATCAAAATGAAGCTAAGAATCTTATCTTTTCATTGGTGTTGAAATATTAATCTATATATAATATTGAATATTAAAGCAAAAGCAATTTAAAAGAGCATATGCCAGATTTTATTATATTATTTTGATAATGAAATAAAATAGATTGCTTAAAGCTTAAAAAAGTTAATTTTTCATTAATTAATATATGCTTTTCTATTTGACAAAATTAAAGATAAGATCAAGAGTATCATTTTCGCATTTTATTTTATTTTATTTAAAAAGCTTAATTATTTAGGATTTTATGGTAGTTTAAAGTTAGGACGTTAATTTATTTGCTGTTTAGATGAATTTTGAGGTTCAAGTGAACTACGAACCTCAGATTAAGCATTTTTTAAATACAATTCTTTAATATTTTATCATTTTAAAAATATGCGGAACAGTTATATTTAAGTTAATACATCATTTTAATTGATTTGCATAGATTACAAAGAGGATATGATGTAATTTGATGCTTAGCTGATACACATATATCACTTGTGCATGAAAACTGGGGATTTCATTTATTCTAGAAATATAAATTCAAGTTGAAATTGTAAATAAAGCTGTCACATCATTTCTTTCATAATGGTGTCATAAGGCTTGGTATATAAGAGCTAAAGCACCACCTAAGGTTTACTTCAAACCATCTTCACAAAAAGATATAATTCCTGCAACCAGCACTCTTTTACAAGGCATCTCTACAAAGCATCTCTTTATCAGCAATTACAATCCAATATTATGGAATCTGTTAACTTTACTTCTGCCATAAAGCCATTTTTCTCACTGGGAGCATCAACAAAAAGGGAAAGAATTGCTATGCTAAAGAAAGCATTCCTCTTTGTTTCTGGAGACAATCTTAATTCCTTCATCAATCACTTCCTCACTCAAACTGAGTTTGGAAAAACAGAGTTCATTCCTTTAATTCAAAATCAGAAACTAAATGGGATAATTGACAACTTAAAGGATCTTCTGAAATCTGCTCCTCAAAAGCATCTCCCAGCCTTGAGATCTCTGGTTACTTCCAGTTACTTTTTAAAAGAGCTTACTGATATGGTATTTAATATAACCAAAAGTGAGTTTGAATACTCAAGAAAAATAAATAAAAATAAAAATGTAAGCTTAAACAAAAAAAGCCAAAAAGATAATAACTATTCATTAAAAAAGAAATAATCAAAAAAATAATTAACAACTACTGGAAAATTCTTTTGAAACAAGCAGTTTACAAAAAAAGCACCAGAAAAAATTTATAAAGACATTGAAAAAGAAATGAATGAATATTCAACTGAAATAAAATATTCTCTATTAAAAACAAAAAAAGAAATATATGAAAATATGAAAATAAAAAATGAAATTTCAATATCACTTTCAACTTATTATAAACTAATACCAAAAAATATAATAAAGAGTAAAAAAACAAACTGACATGTGTAATATTTGTAACTTAAAATCATCCTTAGAAAAAAGAAAAGAAGAATGTGAAAGTAAAAACTTATTATTGCCAGAATCTATAAACAGTGACTTAAAAGCTATTAATCAGCACCAAGACTTTTATGATCATCAAAATAGGGAATATAAGAAAGATATCAATGAATTAGATAATGAATCATGTATTATAGTCATAGATTTTAAGGAGAATTTAAAAGTTGGTGGTGGTCCAATTGAAACCAATAACTGTTTTTATTCCAAAAGACCTATTTCTTTATTAGGGTTTGCTTTGGTATTTAAAGAAAACAATAAAGTTAAATATGAATACCATGATTTTTTATCTCAAATATTGTCTCATGATTCTTTTTTTCAGGTGAATGTCTAATAAGTCTTCTTAAATAAGATAAGTTTAAAAAATAAATATTATCAAAGTATGGACTGATAATGGAAACCATTTTAGATCCTATGAATTCTTATATTATCTATTTAAAGAGGCACCACAATACATTAAAGGGTCTATTAAATACAATAGATTTGTAGAATGTCATGGGAGAAGTATTGTTGATGGTCACTTTGATGTAATATCAAAAACATTAAAAGAGAAAGAAAATCAGCTTTATATTAAGAATATAAATGATATTAAAAATATTTTTGAGCAAGAAGAAAAAAGAAAAGAATTATATAAATCAGCACTATCAGGCTCAAATATTTCTCAAAAGTCATTATTTTATATTTATGAGAGAAAAGTTAGGCCTATAAGGAGAGAGCTCCAAGTTAAAAATCTTTGCATTAATCTTTCATATTTGATGAAAAATAGGGAGTTGTATACTTCACCTTTAACATTTGAAAGTTTCTCAGAATATTCTGAGATAACTTATCATTTGAAATCACGTGATGATACCAGAGAAACAAAAATATCAGAAGATGCTAGTGGTGCATTAGGGCAAGTTCATGAAGTAGGGCAGCTTACTAGAAGGTGTATTTTAAATAGAGTTATCAGTCTTTCAAAAACAACAACCTTTTTTGAAACAAACTAAGAATATTTATTATGAGCCAAAGATAGGGTAATAGCATTTATAGCTTTGGGGCTGCTATTACTCTCCCATGCAACTCATCATAAATATTTTTAGCTTGTAGTATGTAGTAGCACTTAAGATATTTCCAGCTATATTATAAGGTGCAATTTTCAATTCTAAAATTGATGATTTATTTTTAAAAAAAATCATCTAGGCCCAAGATCAATTAAAGATTTGACATTGATTGTATTTTAATCTTTCTGAATAATTTGAATATGAATAATGTAATTAAGTTATAAAATAATCAGTCCAGCGCTTAGGCATAACAAGAAAAATAATGACCCATATATTTGAGGACATCCCTGGACGGGCTCAGGATATTCTTGTCACTGGTGAGAATGTTGTGAGAAGTCTCACCTGCAATGATCTTGAGTTCCCTGCACTCAAACCAGCCCCCTCAACATTCCCTAGCTTGGCTCCCCCAATGCCCCTCCCCTCTGAGGACCCAGTTGTCCAGGTCCAAGAAGAAGGTTTGGGTATCCAAGAGTCTGCTCCCAAGCGTGCTCCCTGGTTGCTTGGTGGGATGATTTTGATGAGTTTGGATTCCTACTTCCCCCGACTATCTGCTGTGTCCTCTTTGTGGACGCCACTTCGAGCGGCCATACTAGTCTTGCACTGGATGGTGTCCTGGTGGATCCTTCCCCCAGGTGGGAGCCTAGCTTAGTTAGTTTAGCCCCCCTCTCTCACAGTGGCCCCTAATGTTACTCCAATGCCTCAGAATCTTGGTGTCTTCCCTGCTGAATCAAAAACAGAGACAGTCCTACCTTGTCAATGTCCAGAGTTCTACACTGAAGACACCTTGATTCTCTCCCAGGTGATTTATCTTGGACTTTTTTGATTGGGGTTAATCATTTTGTTGAACCTAGTGTATCTTTTGGAAATTTTACCTGACATTATTTGAAGCATCATTGGTGGTTAATCATCCACTCTATGTGGATTTGAGTGGTAATTCCCCATCACATGGAGACTGATTCCTATTATCCATTAATTTCCATCACATGTATGTGCTCCCGCCCCTCCTTCACCTGAAGGGGCAGCACAGTACTCTTGGTATCCTGACAAGGGGGCTCAAAGCTGTTATGATCGTAGCAATAGTAAACAAAGTAGCTTTGTTGTGTGGCTGAGATCAAACCATTTGTGTGATTGAGACTGTCGTTGTTATATCAGAATAGAATTTTTCTCGGTTTACATCATTTGCTGTATCTGGACATTTTTATCAATTAGTGCTCATTTTCTATGGAATGGGCTCCTATTTCTATCAAAAAGGTTGAAATTTGTTATGTGGCTGAACCAATTTGTTTTAAACTGAACCATTTTTGGTTATCTCAACAGGTTGTAAAACTACTGTGTACATTCTGTATATATAATTTGATTAAAGCTAGCTTAAAACCATGTAGAAAATGTCTTGAAGAAAGGCCAAATTATCTATCTTTGAGGCTTGTATCTACTCTACATTTACATCAGGATCTATAATGCTAATATAGGGTGACATTTCCAAAAGGCATGTATTGTGGGGGCAACTGTCAGAATATAATATCCTCCATGTCGACAATTCCCAAAAAATATTTTTATGTATTATATGCTGATTAACTTTTTTGGCTTAAATACTTAATGTTAAAAGTTAAATTTAACTTTAATTTTAAGTAAAATTGTAAAAATAAAGCCAAAATAATTTTTGGGATTGTTGACATGAAGGATGTTACATTCTGACAGTTGCTATCGTGGGTGATATACTTAGATTAATTTGATAAATAACAGTCACATTATCCTGTAAAATGGATTGATGATTAAGTCTGGCAAAAAGGTAACCTATGGGCGAAAATATTCACATGGTGCTATAGTTATGGACTAAAGCTAAGAATATTTAACTTGTGATTTTCAGAGCAGGCGAGGGTGATGTATTATACATGGAATGAAGTTGAGTTGACAGGGCATCAAGTTTTAGAATAAATACACAAACTAGCTGGATGAAGCTACGAGACGGTAGGGCTCTCTATAGAAAGCAACTCCAATGCACTTGCTAAGGATTCTGCAGTCACAATGTGCTTATCGTCGAGTAGCTTGCCAAAGCCTTTCACTTGTCCTGGGAGGAACCCCTTCCGTTTGTCACTATTCCTAAGTAGACTGGCAGTCCGTGAAAATGCTCGGCGTCCAAATCCATTGCTGAAGTCAGAAGAAAAATGCCTAGCATCTTCGCGAAACCGAGCTGGGACCAAAACAGTTCCAGAGGCGAAACTAACGCGTTTGGCCTTAGTGAGAGCACCGTCAACTGAATCACGTCTAGCAGCGGAGGGAACAAGACTCTTAAGCTCGAGCCATTCTTTCCTATTTTCAGATAAATTTTCCAGGAAGACGCAGCAAGTGGGGATAAAATCAGCAAGGAATTCGAAATATGGTCTAACAATAAGTTCCTCAAAATCCAGGGCGATTTGAGGCTGATTGGCATTTATCCGGTCCATGTTGGGAGAGATGGGCAAATTGTTCACTCTTTCAAGGTCGCCCTGATGAAAAAACTCACTGACGACCAAGTCGGACCAAGATTTGCAAAGCGTCCATGGGCGAACAGCGTTGCTGATATCTGCAGCGTGCAAAAGAAGTTTGCAGAGCTTTCGTCTAAGTGGCTCCGCAACCAATTCTTCTTCACACCCAGATACGATTCCACTGTCGTTCGGGCAAAAGGACCGGGGTGCAGTGGAGGGCCATTCTTCTAAAATATTCGAGATGTCTGCGAGTTGACTGAAGTGAAAAGCCATATCGGTGGCAAGAATGTTTTCAGTTATCCATTCTTTCAAAGTCGATTCTGATGTTGTACATTTGCTACTAGGGCATTGAAATAGCTTGAAGCTGGCGATAAGCTCGGATGTAAGACGGCAAGAATAGTTTTCCAGCACAGAGACGCCGTCAAAGTCGAGAGCGATTTGAGTCTTGGCGTTGATCTGATAAAGATTATTGACGCCAGGCTAAGTAAAATAAGAAACTTGGTACATGCTTAAAACTTACATGGCCAATGTCATGGCAAAGACCGGAAATCATCAAAGTCAAAATATCTTCTTGACTTAAGCAGTAAGAAATGCCAAGTTCGCTCAAAGAATAATAAAGGAAATTACAGACGTCAACTGCATGGTGAAAGGAGTGATACGGGTTGCACAGGTACTTTGTTTCAACGGCAAGGATGAAATCAAGGAAAGCCTCGGGTTCAAGGCCCAGAAACTCGACCAGGTCTAGTTTACAAAACAAAGTCAAAACAACCCCGCACAAATCGCCAGGGGTAAGTTCCCAGGGGTTAAAATCCAAGTTGCATTCGGCCTCGGATCTATCTTCCATTAGCGATCTGAATTTCTCCTGGGCCCTTGTCTTGTTCTTGAACAAGATTTCCCTGCTGTCTCGTTTCTCCATGATGTTTGGGGCTTGGGCAATGAGTGTTGGTTAAAGGAATGTCCTAGTAATTATGTAGAGGCGAGTTATAGTATTGGGCGACTAAAAGTAAAAGTTCTCGAGTGAAATCGGGGGAATAGAACAGTTGAATTAATTGAAAGTAAACAAATATTGGTGGGAAAGCTCGGGTGAAACAAGGATGGTGAGCTTGAACAATGCTATGAAAACGTACTTGTGGGCGGTGTTGATGCGGCTACTTATGAGCAAACTAAAATAAGAGGGTAATGTCAATGAGCAGGCTGGCACATTTCCAGGAGATTAATTGCGGGCAGATTGCCGACTTGATGGGGACTGTGGGGTTTATGACGTCATTTAAGAAAAGGGAGGATATTTTATGAAGCATGGGCAAACAAATGACTTATCCAGGGTAATAAGGTTGACGAATCACATGCCAGCCTCATGACTCTACCTAGGCTTCAGGATTCAAGCTGCAGCCAAACAAACCTAACCAGGATCAGGGTTTGAATAAAATTGACATGCATACCATCGTCAGTCCAGATTTACCTTGATTAAGCACACTAGGCAGCAGTGAATGTTGTTAAGCGCTAAGCAGTTTCACTTTAATTGGTTGAGTGTTTCAAAATAATATCGATTCCTCAATTCTGCTTTAAAGATATACAGTTTGATTGGCTACAGCATTCCTCTAGCCATGAAGTTGATTGGTCCGCAAGAAAAAATATCTCAAATTTTACTGCTGCTGGCTGGCCCAAATAAATGAAAGAATAGGTATTTAAATTGATATTGAAATCAGTCCTGAGTAGCAGAATCCTAGAGAAAGGGATTAGTTATGATGCAGATCCCATCGCTGGCTGCAGGCCTAGAGTGATTAACACAGGCTGGCGCAAGGATAATGCTGAATCGTTTCTCCACATAAAGCACAATCCAATTACAGAAGCCTCATTCATATGTTGAGATAAGCTAAGACATTCCTGAACCTAAAGTTAAACTTTCAATATCAAAGGGAAGTTCCTGGTGTATTTCGCCTGAACTATTCTCCAGTTATGGCGTCATGATTTGCTGACGGATCAAAATGTTCCTGAACTTGGAAGCACATATAATTAATCCCCGTCCAGAGGATAGGTTCTTGCTTTCCATGCCCATGACCTTTCCAATAAGTCCAAAAGAGGATTCACTAACAATCCATATTGAATCCAAAAGCATGGATAAGCTAGCCAATACATGCATCACACCTAAGCCTAGGAATTGACAAGTAAAACTTGACAGCCTACATAAGACTTGCGCTTATAGTTTATAAGTAGATCTTTTACAACAGTTCAAATTATAAAAGAAATACTAACAAGGCAACATCCAGCCTGCAACCAAACTGAACCATTTTTACAGAAATAATACAGCTAAATTGGTGTATATGATTGATCAATAAATATTACCAATAAATCAAAAATCTTTCCATAAAATATGCTAAGACAATAGCTGAAGGGCTATATTTTAATCACATCCTAGCTAAAATTACACTATGTCAGGATTGATATTTTTCTTTCCCTTTCAAAACCCAAACTCCTGGGTGGGAATTGAACCCAGGACCTGAATCCCTGCGGACAGCTTGCCCTGAGGACCAAGGGCCCAGCTGCCTGTGTTCTTCTGGGACTGAACCCCCCCCCCCCCCCAAGCCAAGGCCAAGAATGATTTCCTGAAGGATGAAGCCAGCCAAACCAAAGGAATCATTGTAATAAATGGAGGAGCAATCAAGACACCTAATGGAGGTGACAAAATTCCTACTGTCTGCTTCATGAGCTTGAATACCACCCTAGTGACCAGTCAGGATGCATGACCTGAAATAAGTGTGGGCCCATGGCCCAACCCCATGACTGCGACCCAAGAACAAGAGAATCAGGCAACCAATTTGGGGATTCCAACCAATGAGAGAGCATCCAGCCAAAGTGCCATTTTGTTGCTTCTGAACCCGGGTGTCCCGGCCACCTGCCCCCACATTTCCCAACATCTTGATAAAATCCTCATGAAAAATGCTAAGTTTGGAGGTGGGGTGCTATATAGACCTGTAGACCCCGCGCTTCACCCTTATTGCCACTTTTAAATAAAGGTTATTTCATGTTGGCTTCCACAGCTATTATCTTATTTTATTTTTGCCATCTATCAATTCAGCACAATACCATCTGGCCCTCCTGCCTTTCTGCCCGCAGATTCTCATCCACCAGGTGTTCCCTTTGGCCCCGTTCATTTCACGGAGTATCCACTAAACTAAGTATATAAACTATACCCCAGAAAAGGTCCTTGAATTATATCCCTTGGCCCACATAAAATATGCAGTTAGATACAACTGACAAGGTTCCTGGATCCTATTCAAGATCAAACTGTTTAGAGGCAAGTTCAACTTCTTGCCTGCCTACAAACTCAATATGGAACCACCCATGACCCCCAAGCCAATACCTGCATCCTCACCTGACCTCCCAACTGACCACACAAGCAAGTTGCTTAGGATTGTGTGCATCACCTTCACAAGGGTGATTGACACTATAATCCTGGCCGCCGGCCTGTGGTCCTGGGTGGAAAAGTCCATGTCCTACCTTATAAAGTTAACCCCAATCTTGTGGTGGGCCCTACCTTATAAACCTGCAGCCTGTGCGTCCCCTGAAAACAATGGGTTGGCCACCCAAGGTTGGATCCCTGACACACTATCCCATGTTGTCAGTATTTCTAAATGTTGTGGTTTAACTAAGAATTACATTAAATCATGGTTGGAAAATAGAAAGAAATATGGCAGTCACCTGTCTCTGATACTGGTTCATTTTCCCAAGAGTGGTGGACTAATCACAGCCCCTTATTATTCTATTTATTTGGTATGTAGTTGCTAAAACAATATTATTACTGGGTTTACTATTATTCAGGCAACATTATCTTATTCATTCCAAATATGAACATAAAGCATATGATTCATTTTTATCATTGGTGAACTACCTTCTAAAATGGGAGTACCCACTTCATTCCTAGCAACATTTCTTTCAACTCTTTGATTTTTAAAACCCATTTTTCCAATACACATGGTAAAGTACACATTTTTAAGCCCTTATTTCTGACACACATAGTAAATTATACCTTTATAAACACATATCTCTGGAACTTTGGAACTTGAAACTAAGATAAAAACTGCTTTTAAAGTAAAAATATACTATATAAAATAGAAAGCAGTTGTTACAAGCAACACATTGGCTTGTAATCTATCCAAGAAAACCTGGGAATTGAACACAGGTTGCACCACCAGCAACCAACAGAATTAACTCATATTGTAAAGTCACTTCCCCCTTTGGCCTTGGATTGAATCATTTTCCTCAACATACAAATAAAACCAACCAAAGCCCAGCCAAGCCTCTAAATTCTATGGCTGAATTGGCGCACACTGTTGACAAGCACTTTGTGTTGACTTACCCTTTCCCAAGCTCCATCATTGTTGCCTAGTTCCCCCTGCCCAACAGTAGAAGAATTTTTGATTAATTTGAATTGCTATTTGGCCTGGTGTTGTCCTCTTCTCAAAATTATTAGATCTAGCCAATCAAATAAGAACACATCAGTGTGTGCAGTTTGAAGTACATCAGTCTTAGATTCCCTGCAGAAATGTTCTATAGGCAGCAACCAATCAAATACCTCTTCATAAATTAGCCCAAAACCTTTCAGCCCCCTGACAATGGGCTGCAAAAAATATCATCCAGCCAACCAGGGGGCCCCATACCTCCTGGTGGAACTATTAACCCAAATTGCGTCCCTTAAAGGACAAGCAGGCCCATCCTGGATCCCTGCTTTTCTATTTTCAATTAATAAAGGTTTTACAAACTTTCAAAATAATTTTAAAATTTGGGCTCTTCATTGGAGTCCTTGCCTAAAATTGGGTCATTATTTGTTAGATTAAGCCAGGGCGCCATATTAAGCATTTCAAAGCATTTTAACTTCTTTGGTATCATTTAAGTCATAAAATTATGTTTTTTGAATATTAATATAATGCTTAGTTTACTGAATAAAAGTTTAAGAGTATAAAATATACAAATAATAAAAATAAATCTTATTTTTATTAACTGTATTTTTTGCTAAACCCCTTTTTTATTTTAGTAAGCCAAGAATCAAATATATGAGTTGCATGGGAGAGTAATAGCAGCCCCAAAGCTATAATTGCTATTACCCTATCTTTGGCTCATATAATTAATTTCTTAGTTATTTTTAGAAAAAACGTTGTTGTATTTAAAAACTATTTACCCTATGTGAAATATAAGTTTTTGTTATGCGTCCAAATTCATAAACATGTCCTACTAATCCTTTAGTAATATCAGCTCTCTTTGTTTCTCTGTCATCTGTGCAGAACTTTGCACAATAATTTATTTTGGAGTTTTCCTTAACATCCTCAAATGTCAAAGGTGAAACATAAAGCTCACCATCTTTCATTAAATATGAAAGATTAACATAAAATGCTTTGACTTCAAGCCAGCTTTTTTAGGCCCAGATTTTCTATCATAGATGTGAAAAAAGGTTTTTTTGGGAAATATCTGAATTATTTACAAGTGTCTCATATAACCCCTTTCTTTCTTCCTCTCTCTCAAAAACCATTTTGAGATCATTTATATTTTTTATATAAATCTCATTTTACTTTTGTTTAAATATTTTAGATGATGCACCAAAATGACCATCAACAATACTTTTGACATGACACTCAACAAATCTATTAAACTTAATTGTTCCTTTTATAATTTTAGGTACCTCTTTAAAAAGATAATATAAGAATTCATAAGATTTGAAATGATTACCATTATCAGTCCAAACTTTAATATTTTTAATATTCTTAAATTTATTATTTTTAAGCAGACTTATCAAACACTGACCTGAAAAGAAAAGAGTCATGAGATAAAATTTCAGATAAAAATTTATGATACTCATATTTAATTTTCTCATTTTCTTTAAAAGCAATTGTAAATCCTAATAAAGAAATAGGTATTTTCTCATACTGTAAATTCAGAACCTGAACGTAAAAATGCAGGATTGTCAAATCCTTGGTCCAAATTTGAATCACTTTTGCGGGCAACTCAGCTGAGTGAAAATTAAAATATTAAATAAAATTAAAAATTTAATTTGACTTTTTATGATTTATTTAAATTGGCAAATTTTGAATCTCTTGAGCAGATAACTCAACTAACAAAAGACAAAGCCCAGAAACAAATGCAGGATACATGAATCAGAAATGTGGGATTCTAATGTACAATTTGAGATTTCCTGTATTTCAAACAAATCATGGACATCATGGAAAACTTAACAAATCTGAAATTGCGGGATTGTCAAATCCAAGAACCAAGTTTCAAATCATAATTTTGAGGAATTTGAAATAAATACAATTTATGGGTGTCTCAAAAAGGATGCTAAAGGATCTAGAGTGGGTTTGCGCTAATTATTTTAGGAATCATAGGCATTCTCAAAAATCACCCTATTCCATTTAGGACGGCTAAAATTTTGAGCGTAATATTCACCAACTTAACATATATAACAATAAAACTGACTAAAATATACTACCTCTTCTTGAGTTTAAAATTTTAATAAAAATTTATTATGTCTTCTTTCAATAACAACCAAGTCAACAAGCTGTTCCCTAGCCTTGACAAAATTATGCAGGGCTACACTGGGTCTCTTAACAATGAAGTCTCTGTCTATGGCCACTCCCAACCCGCAGGCCCCTCCACAAGCCCCACCCAGAAGTCTGTTCTTTCTCCTGCAACTTCCAGCATGGCCCTGTTTGCCCACCATGCACAGGCAGCTGCCAACCCAAATCCCTTATCAGCAATGACATCTGGAACCAGCCATTTTAGCCATGGGGTCACCCAGAGAGCCCAGGACCCCAAAACAGCCAATCAGATGACATTGACCAGTTCCCATGATGAACACATCCCTCCCCCAGCCAATCAGCCTTCAAACTGCAGAAGAAAACTAATCACTCTGGAGATTGTTCTCAAAATGGTTGAAAAGCAAGGAAAGCTTATGTCTCTTGGGGAAATTGCAGCTGCAATGGGGTTTGCAAAGTCCACCGTGGCTGAAACCCTGCGAGCCCACGCCAACTGTGGCCCCCTACCAAGAAGACCCTGACTGGTGCCCATACTTCAACCGAAGGTGATACAGCCCATCCCCTTATGATGGCCATTATGGAACATGACCCGCGGATGCCCCTGATCCAGGCACGTCTCCAGTTGGGACTCCACAGCATCTTCACCAAAAAAAGAACAGTGAATTTGTGGATGCACAGAGTTGTGGTTGCTGCTAGAATCTTGTCCAATCAAGTTCTCAGTGGCCCCATTTTGGTGGACACTGATCCCTACAATTCAACTGTTATTAATTTTATCAAAGGAAGGGCAATGAGGGCCTGTAATGACGTAATCTTCCTGTTGTATGCTAAGATATCTGTAAGTATCCAAGACTTTGGAGAGAAGCGTATCCATTCTGACATGTACAAGCGCGGCCCAATATTGTATTGGTTTATCAGGGTTTTATTGGCAGTTTCCCCATTGGGCGTCAATTATTACTCAGCAATATTGAACACCGCAGATGGGTATGCCTACCAGACAGAGCTCAAGGCCATGCTGGAGGAGTGGGCCACACAAAACACTGTGCACACAGTTGTACTGAGTGCAGAGATGGAGCAGCAGGAATGGGCTACCCAAGAAATCAGGGCTGTGGGGCATACCTGCTGGTCCTATCCCATCAACTACACCAACATGCATCTTGCAGATGTATGTCTCTACAATTTTGGTTCTGCCCTCAGACGCTTAAAGCCTGCCACATACAACAAACTATGCACCCAAATTGATAAGGGGTATGAGCTTTTCCCTTCTGCGTCCATCCAGGACTTATTTGATCTCATCATCTTCTATGCAAGTGATAGTGATAAGTCCATAAAGGACCCCTGTCTCCCCCCACACCAGTCCATCTGTTTTGTCAAGCCAGTATATGTGACAGAAGAAGAATTCAAGCAATTGAAGCAATCAGCTCTTGCTACCCCTTACCAGTCAACAAACCCTGCCTCCCCAACCCCCCATCAAGCCACCTGCCTTCCAACCCTGACTCCCAAACCACCACCCATTCTCTCCCCACTATCTCTGATGCTGCCTCTTTCACAGGCGTAGATGAAGGCAAGTTTCATTCTGCCCATTCCCTCCCCTCCCCGTCCTTTGATTAGTAAATAAATCTTTTCTTTGTGACAACTTATTAAAATTGATATCTCTCTTTCAATTCATAATTAATAATATTTTCTTTTTACATTATCAACATTTCCCATAATTGATACAATGTTGTACATTTTACAAATAGCTTAAAATTGTGAGCATACATATTTTTCATCATCAGTAATAAATTAAAGACAATAAGCATAAATGTTGCATTAGAATATTGCAGTTAGACATCAACTATTGATATTTAGAAATTATGTGCATAACTCAAAGCATTTTGTTTAATAAGTGTCACTATAAACTAGGCCTTTTTCATTATAATTTAATTAAATAGACTGTGTTTATATTAGAGAGCCATTAACACTTAGTATAATATTGATACATTGTACATTTTCAGTCTGCATATTTACCTATTGGTAATAATTCTGTAACATTTTTAGTTGGATTTTGCAAGGTAATAATGTAATGTGTTAATAGATTACTGTTTATTATCATTAATTGGCTGATTTTCTTTGCTGTGGCAATTGTGCATTTTCTGAAATTTATGCACTAGTATCCAATTGGTTGGCTTCACATCCAATCACACAGGCAATAGTAAAACAAGCTGCCACCCCAAGACTGGATGTGGTTGGGGTGGCGGCTAGTTTTCCTATTGCCTGTGCAATTGGATGTGAAACCAACCAATTGGATACTAGTGTGTAAATATCAGAAAGGGCACAATTGCCATAGCAAAGAAAATCAGCCAATTAATGACAATAAACAATATTCTATTAACACATTACATTATTATTACCTCACAAAATCTGACTAAAAAGTTTACAGAATTATTACCAATAGGTAATTATACAGGCTATAAAATGCACTAATTTTCAATATTTGTACTAAGCGTTAATGGCTCTAATATAAACACAGTCAATTTATTTTAAATTGTAATGAAAAAGACCTAGTTTACAATGGATTTTATTAAGCAAAATGTATTGAGTTATGCACATAATTTCTAAATATCAATAGTTGATGTCTAACTGCAATATTCTAATGAAATATTTACGTTTATTGTCTTTAATTTATTAATGATGATGAAAAATATGTATGTGTTGAAGATAGTACTATAAAAACCAGTTTTTTGATGGAATTCAAACAAAATGTCAACAATCTATAACTTGATCAACAAATTAAAAGCACACCTGCAAAAGGGTGTTGAAATAGAAAAAATATCAGGGAAATAGTGACAGGAAAGCTGGGTAACAAGGGCCAGCCACTAATCCAGTCAAAAGAAGATGCTCTAGATAAATTGGGAAATATTATAGATGAAAAGAACAAAAAGGCATTACTTAATCTACAGGGAACAATTTTATCAAGTCTGAAGTTCAACAACACGGCCTACAATTTGTGGGAGTTATGGCAGGGGGCCAAAGAAAACAATAAGATCAAACTAATTGAAGGAACAGAAATTCAAAAGGAAATCAACACCAATGAAGAGGAAAACAATCAAATGGAAACAGATGAAAATGAAACACAATCAAGAAGCAGAAGAGCTTCAAGAAATACAGAAGCTTTATCAAATGAAAACCAAGAAGGAACACAAGTTGCAAGAAAGATAAGAAAAATTCAGCCTAGAAAAATTAATGAAGAGCATCCAACACTTATGAAGTTTGCCAAAGTGGCGCCTGTGGCTGAGGGGGCCACAGGGGAAACAATTAGTAAGTCTTTTTGTATTTTACTTATATTTATTTTAGTCATCACCAGGAATGGGGATGAGGTCGCGGAAGTGGCAGCTTATATGCTGAGTTGGTTTTAAGGAGGTTACCAGTCACTGGTGGCCCCTGTAAAACAAATAAATAAAAACCAAATAAATAAAATAATTCAACAGAATATGAATAATTTTTTAATATTGAAGCTCAAGATAGGGAATATTCACCACCTGCAGGGTGCTTGCCATGGATAAGGGAAGCTTATGAACTAGGATCAAATATCAAAATCAAAGAAATGAATGAAATTTGTGGGGATATCAAACTGAACTTTGATGAATACATATACAAAAGCATTCAAAGATTCCCCTTCACAAACATCAACAAATATGAAAAGAATTTAATAAAAACCAACTTTCAAATAGGAAATGAATATTTGAAATCTGCAATTTTTAATGAAGTTTTTAAGGCACTATCAAATAAAGTCAGGGATGCAGTCCTCATGAATAATTTTAAACCTTTATTAATATTGTTTGCCAAGGCCTGGGGGGCTGATTCAAGTTGGGCGCCCCCTGGAACCCTCTTCAAGTTCAACCAAACATCCTATATTAATAGGTTAGTTCAAACTTTCAAAAAATTATGCATGTTCTTGGAAAAGTATACCTCACAGAGAATCCATGTTACGGTATACCTGGGAATCCTCCTACACTGCATATTAAAAACCAACATCAAAAAGTTAGAAGATGTACCTATATAAATTGATATATGCCGCATAGCCATTGACCGCCAGAAGACACCACAGGGATATAGGACAGTCAAGCACGTCCTATATAACTCCTTTGCATTGGCAACGCTATACAGGTACTATGTGCCCCCCCAAAAAAGCCTACTAGTCAATTCCCTCACCCGCCTGCCTTTTATCAAACAATCAATAACCACCGGGGTACAGGGCGCCATCCCTCTAGCAATTGCATCCAGGGTTGTCCACCACGTACAGAAGAGTATGTGGATCCAATTAGATGCATTAGCTGAAAATTTAATTTTGAGGTATAATTCCCTGGAATTGTCAGGATACCAGGAGTACCGTGGGGCTCCAGCAGGTGAGGGAGGAGTCAAAGCAGGTACTGGCATGGCCCACCAGATGATGGGACCTAACTTTACCAGGTAGAAAAGGGCCTTCCCAGCCACAGCCCAAGGTCCAGCCGCTGGCAAGGCAGAGTCAATCAATCCTATGAGCGCAAGGTAAAGCACTCCCAGGAATTGACTAACCTGACCAGAGGCATCAGAAGTGGGGGGGTTCATATGGTTGGTTTGGGTGTTGGGGGCGGTTCCATGGGGACCAAGTAGGCAGCAGGATTGTTGTACTTCCTGTTGAAGATCAAAGGGTAGATGGTGATTGCTTTGCTGTTTTGGACAATTTGGTAGGGTTCCTTGGGAGCGCTTGGGCAGGTGTACCACTGCAAGTCTTCCAATGTCCAGGGTATGTGGTCAGGATTGGCGGGATACTCAGTGAAATGCACAGGGCCAAATGGAGCGTTGGGTGGGTGGTAGTAGTCAAAGGCTTTGGGTTTATCAACTGGAGTCTGACTATCTATCCCAGTAGGGGGTGCTGACGCTTGGGTGTATGCAGATGGAAGAGTATCAAAAATAGGTATAGAAATAAATTGGTGAACCAAAGGTTCATAACAACTTTATTTGGTAAGGATGACAATACAGAACTTTTTCAAGTGCTTCTGATTGATATACTTACTCACATGCAGGTGCCTCTGGGTATTCTTCTGATGCTATCTGTGTAGCAAGGCTTGGCATTTCAGGTTCTGCTGTTTGGTTGGCTTCTTTATGGTTATTTTTGGGGTTTTCATGAACAGTTGTTTGGCTTTTTGATGGTCCATCTTGGCTTGGCTGGTCATTGATTTTGGCAGGTTTGGCTTCTGGGGTTTTGGGGGTTTTCCTAATTAGATCACCATTTTTGGACTGGCTTGACAGGCTCTCTTGAGCCCAAAGAACTTGATTAAAAAAGGGGTCCCCAATTGGGGACCCCAAATTACTTAATGGGGGGGTGGGCTTGGTCTGGGTTTACTGGGCAGCTAAAAATAGCCTGCCCAGGCCCAGCCAAACCCACCAAGGCTTAGGCATAGCTTTTGGGGCCCACAGTGGGCCCCTCAGCTGCCACCAGGGCGGGAATAGTTCCCGCACCTGGATTTGCTTCAAAAAGCAAAAATCCAGGTGCAGGCAAATCTCCCCTGCCCGCTAGCCCCACCTGGTGGCTAGGAGCGGGTTTGATTCCTGCCCAGGGCTTTGAAGCTGTTACTTTTGTAACAGGAATAATCACATTCCCTTTGCAATTAGCATCCCCCAATAAATATTTTCCCTTGCAAATTTTTTTACTTATTATTTTAATACTAAATTTTTTAATACTGAAATATGTACTATTAAAATTTTACTATAAAAATTTTAATATTACATATTTAAATATTAAAAATTTAGTATCTAAAAGTTACTATTAAAATTTTAATAATACATGTTACAATATTAAAATTTTTAATATCAAATATTTTGATATTGAATAAATCACAATTTAATAAAAATAGTTAAATTTTGATTATTTAAACTTTATTTAACTTTTAAGATTTATAATTATAATTTTACTTTTAATATTTTAATTTTTATTTTAAATTTTAGTATATAAATTATAATGTTAATATATCTAAATATATTACAAGGCATTAGTTAAAGTTGCAACCACATCAAATATTGAAAATAAGTTAAACATGTTTTTATTTATTAGCTTGTTGAGTACAGATTTATTTATCACATAGATAAACATCAAGAATTGAATTTATCCGCATCATGTGGCCTGCTCCACTATTGTTCTAAACAAATGATTGTTTAGAACTTGAATTACCTTTCCCTTGTAATGCAATTTGGTAAACATATTCAATATACTTGACCTGCATCCTAAGTACTAATTAGTAAGCAATACATGAAAATCATTGGTGGTCATGTCATGTGGCTATAGTGGCACTGAAATAACAAGGATCAGATGATGACATGCAAGGTCCAATTTGTGGCTTAAAAAAGCCAAAGTACCATCAAGGATTCACAATTATTTAAATAAACTAATTTATTTCTATCTTTTTTTAATTTATTCATTTGTTAGCACAAAAGCCAATAATAATATTCAGTGCATTATAATAAAAATATTTTCATCTTATCTAGTATAATTAATTTTACTTACCTTTTCTACATATTCTTATATGTCTATAATACAATCAAACATCACATTATTATATATAAATAATAATTACTGAGTCCTAATAAAAACAAACTAAATAAAATAAAAACAAATAAAGCCCAGAGCACCCATTTATCTGATTGGCTCAGAGGCCAGGGCTTTTGGGAGGAAGGATTCTGAGTGCTCATAGAAAGCTGCCACCACATCAAGTGGCATTGAAAATTGGCTGATCTCAAGTATGTTGAAGAGATCCTCTGTGTCCTGAGGGAGGCCTTGTTTCACCTTATTCTTGATCCAACCAAACATCTCCTTGATTGGATTCAGAAATGGATAATAGGGTAGAAGGAAGAGAGTCTCATTGGGCAGTCTGCAAGGCAGTGGCTGGCAGAATGGCTGTTTTTGTTGATGGGGGGAACTCAGACGCAACCAGATCCACTTTTTGGAGCCCGACATTATCAAGCTCAACAATGTTGGTTGTGCCGCTGTAATTTATTCAAAGGTACTCCTTGACAGCTTGGAGAAAATTGAGAAAGGTCCCACTGTTATGGGAGCCTTTAATCATCTGATACTGGTCTAACCTGCAAGGACCAAGAAGCGCGACCATGGAATAGGTCTGGAAACAGACAGCTGAATAATGAGCTAAGCCGTCCTTTGACCCCTTCTTGACCCACCCATGCCTAGACCTGAGTGAGAAGGAAAAAGACAATTTGTTGATATAGAAGAACTGGACATTTCCAGTCTCCTTTAGAGCCAGATATGTCTTGGCATAAATGTGTCAATCCTTGATGGTCTTTTCACTGTTCCTATTGTATGGAGAAACTCTGAGCACCTTCCACGAGAAGCCCAAATCAACCATTGCTTTGTATACAAGGATTTTGGAAACAGAAAGCCCAAACTCTGTGGCAAGCATTGATTGGACAGCAAGTGTGTCCAGATGGCAATCCTTGGCTACCCACTTCTTGATTCATCAATATGAATGGGCTGAAGGAGTTTGGGCTGCTGCTTAGCCTTGGTGGATTTGGCAATTTGCCCAGTGTTGCCATACTTGGTGTTGATTTTGGAAATGTATCTGGCTGTGACACCAGATTGGGATGCAATATCCCAAACCGACATTCCCCTGTTCAAGCAGTTGAGGAGATCTTCATGCTCACTATCTGTCAATTGACGCCGGCCCTTGGCAGGTACCACGGCATCCTGGCTACCAGGCTCAACAAAGGGGATGGAGACCTTTGTGTAGAAGGTGGGATCATGCTTGCTTGCAGTGGCGCCGTCAATGGTTGAATACACAATAGGCGCAGATGGTTCCTCAGTTGTGGCCAATGGCTGATAGGAGGTATTAAAGACGCAGGGCAAGAAGTAGCAACTCTTGGGTCAAGAGTGCGGGGCCAGGTGTCAACTGGGTATACAGTGGAGGTGTAATTAACCTCAGTGTTCCTGGTGACCCTGGTGTAGGAGACTTTGGTAGCAGGCCTTGAAAGTGGCTTCTGCCTGGGATTCAAGCTGGTAGTTCTGGCTTGGGATGCAGGAGGTGGTTGGCTGGCAATGACACCTTGGGAGGCCTGTTTATTGGCATGACTCCCCTTGAGTTGGGTTCTGGGTCTGTTCTTGGACCCTCTGGGATGCCCTTGTGGACAGGCTGCCCCGCAGGCCGGTGCAGGAGCGGGTTGAGAATGCAATTGACGGTCCATAAAAATAAAATAAAAAATATATTTTAGATTAAATATGTATTTATTTGGAGTTATTGGTTTAGGTGTAGGTAGTTGTTTTCTCTTGATTTAGCCTTGAATAGTAGCAGAGTTTCTATATCCGTGATTTGAAGTGAATAATATTGCATACTTTCCAGGTTTGGATGATTTTAAAGTTTAATCACTTTTTATATCTAAACATGGTTGTTGAGATTGTATTTTCCATTTGATTTTATCCAGAGTGGAGCTTCTTGATTTGGGTTGATTTGTCCTAGTTTCTTACTTTACATTCAATTTGGATTCCAGTTCCTGCAATTAATATCTGAGTTTACTAGTGGCATTCAAAAGTGATTTGAAATATGGTTCATGGATTTGACAATCCTGAAATTCCAAAAAACATAGTAAACTTAATGAAAATGGTTGATGGATTTGAACGCTTCAAAATTGATTCCAGTTAATTCATTTTGTCTATTGAAAAAAATGCAGTTCAACTTGAACTTTGCAAAGTGTCTATGAGTTCCTGCATTTTTAAAAATTCAAATAAAAATACAAAGAATTCAATTTAATTAAAAAAGGCTATCCCGCAAAAGTGATTCAAAATTTGGACCAAGGATTTGACAATCCCGCATTTTTACGTTTAGGTTCTGAATTTACAGTATCACCCCTGAAGTCTGATATCATTGTTTATTTACCCCTTTTTATATTCTGGTTAACTGTTGATATCTCAGTAAATAGCACTTCAATCTCGCTCAAACTAGTATCATTAGAAAGCCCTTGATCTCAGCTTTCAGAATTACGCTGCAACTTTATATGTCAATACCAATTTAATATTTGAAGTGGCTTTGAATGTAAGCTTATAAAATTATTATTTCAAATAAAATATGCTAATTAACTCTTAAAGTATGATATTTTAATCAGTAAACTAAATTTAAAGTATAAATCATTATTTAGCTTACCTTTAGCAACCAACTCAAAAACCTTTTTTTAAATAAACTTAAGTTTATTATAACTTTTAACAGTTCTTAAAAAATGAACTTTATATATCTTAAATCTATCAAAATAAAAATGTTATTTTTAATCACATATAAATATTTGCTTGTATAATTAAAGTTGTATCTTATTTTTATAGATAAAAATACTAAGATTATTTTCAATTTAGTTTAAATAAATTTTAACCTTTATTAAATTTGATTAAATAAAACAAGATTTTGATACATTCTTTTTTATGTTTGAATTTTTTATATATATTATCTCTAGCATATAGTATAAAAATATAATTTTATTAAATAGTTGTATAAAACTATTTTATTAATATTAAACTATTAAGAATTTGAAAAGAAAAACTTTTACTCTCTTATAAGTTCTTAATATATTTTCTATTAGATTTAACTTAGGAATAAATTACTTATGCTAAATAAAATCACTGAAATTTCAATAAAAGTTTAGTTTTAATTTTTGTTTTAGTTTTTTAACCTTTTACTAGATTTTTTTATAAATTACTCTAGAATGATCTAATATTTATTTATTAAATATGCAAAAAAGCTAAGATTTTAGGCAGCAATTTAATTTCCAACAAAAAGCATCATATCAGTTTTTATGTATTTTTATGTTGATCTTTTTAGAATGATGTTATTTTGTACTAATCAGATTTCAAGAAGTAATGGTATATGATTTAAGATTGTTACTGGCTTTTAATACAATTTAATTTAGCTGTAAGTAGAAAATGCTTAATTTAATATAGGTTTTTATATTATAAGGATTAATAAGATTTATTTTGTTAAAATTGTTGTAATTATTTAAATTTATTAATAAAAAATCAAAACAAAATTTTAAAGTGCAAAGTAGCACAGTTAATAGGAAACAGATTAGTCTTTAAAATAATGATCCAATTGTTGGTATTTTTCTTCCTTTGCCTTACCTTTCTTGGTGCTCCCTGGCCAACTGCCATCATTTTAGATTCCCTAAGGTTAGCATTAATGTTAACTTTAAGCCTTACCTCACCTGATTTCAAAAACCAAATTTGAACCTGCTTTTTAGTGTTAAAACTTGTATATACTCTTGCTTTAAGTTTGAAATTTCATTGTTTTTGCTTAAACTCAAGTTCAAACCCCATACATATTTAAGTTAAAACTCTGTCTTTGGTTCTGCAGAAAAAAATCAGTTTCTGAGTCCCCTTCTTTTACCTGAAACTTACAATAACACCCCTAGTCTTCTGGTGCGCTCCTGTTTGCCTGCTCCCAATTGCCCCCAAGGCTTTCAAATTTGCTGGAATTTTCAGAAATAATACGCCCCTTGCTGAAATTTGTAATGTTTCCCCTGGCCCCAGTACTAGTAATGATATGGTCCATTTCCCCAAATTTCTGGGGGCATATATCTTCCTCTGTTCATCACGTGGGAGATAACCCTATCAAGCTTCTATATTTACTTGAGGATCTTCCTAACCAGGCTCACAGCCTCCTTGTGTCACGGTAATTTCCATAATGCTGGGAATTATTTGGCCAAGTAGGAAAGCTTGGAAAGCTGGAAACCCTTTAAAAAAACTGACTGATTTAACAGACTTGAATCAAACAGTTGATCAAAAATGGGTTACAGCTTCCCCAGTTTGCTGGTCAAATCTGATTCCTCCCTGTAAGTTGATGTTGATAAATTGATATAATTTAAGGGTCACCTGATATGAGCTTATTTATCAGCATGGTCATCAGAATTTGGTTACACAAGGGTTCTTTGCAACCTGGACTAAGTATTCACTTGACAATGTGGAAGGAATAGGAGCCCAGGATCCAGGCGGTATTGCTTAGTCAATTTTTGATATATATTGAATAATTTTCACTGTTTCAACTCTTAAGAGTTGAGTCCTCCCAAAATTTACTCAATAAAAATCACTTATCCCTTGGTCTAATTTTATTTTAAGAAATACATCCAGTAGTTGGGTTGTTGCATTACATCCCCTACAATCTGATCCTCAGCCAAATCATTACTGGTAGATGGGCCCCGGCTGTTGGTACTTTGTTGTTGACACCGCCCAATGTTAATTCAATGCCTACCAATCTTGGAGTTGTTCCACCCGTCTTCAAAGCTGAAAATCTTGTTGTATCTCAATGTCCTGAATTTTATTCTGAAGACACTCTGATGCTGTCCCAGGCTATTTATCTTGGGCTACTCTGGTTGGGATTAATTATTTTACTTAATCCTAGTATCTCCTTTGGAAATTTTAAAAACAGTATCTGAAGCTGTGTTGGTGGTTAATCATTAACTCTATGTGGATTTGGGTGGTAATTCCCCACCACTTATAGACAGCTTCTTATTACCCTGAAATTTCTGTCACACCTTACCATCAATGAGAGCTTGATTGAGAGTCATACCTGTAAACTTACTCCCCCCTTTGGCCCTGCATAGGGAAATATTTCCCTGTCACACCAAGAAATACTCTCAAATCCCTGCTAAACCCCTGAATTTTCTAAATGATTTGGCACACACAATTGACAAGAGATTTTTCTTGGCTTATCCCTCTCAGGTGGCATCTGTTGATCCCCTGATTTCTGTTCCAACCCAGGAAGAATCTCTGATCAATTTGGATTAATTGCTGGCTTGGGTTTCCCCCCATTTTAAGCAACTGCAAGATAAACAATCAGTTGCGCTTATGCCAAATCAACAAAATTCAATCTAGCTGGAGTTGATGTCCCCCTGAAGTATTCTGTAGGCGGCATCCAATAAGAGGTCAACCCATAAATTAATGGAAAACTCTCTAATTCCCCTGTAATATCCCTTCAAAATTTCTCTCCTGGCCAATTAGATTCACTACTTGGGTCAGTTGACCCATCAAATTCAAGTTCATTCCCTTAAAGCAAGACAGGGGACTTTTGGTCCCCTGATTGCTCATTCTTTTATATCAATCTAATAAACTTTGGATTTTGAACTCAATACTTTGTCTTTAGCTTTTGGAACTCCTTTTTGAGTTCTTTAAAATAAGTAGAAGTGTTAGTAAATATTATTAAATTTCTTACCTTTCCCTTGGCCTGTTTGAACCCAGAAGTCTACCCAAAATCATCTAGAGAAGGTTAGCATATAAGTGTTCTCTTATTACCTATTGTTTTTGGAAGCTCACTTCAAAATCTAATTTTAATCTAGTAATCATTATAAAGACCTACTTGAATTCTGAATTTCTTCTGTTTTTTCTCAATTCCAACCCCAATTTCTCTTCTATATTATTTGTCAAAACAGCAGGCTCAACCTGCCAGCAAGGTTCTGAGTAAGCAGGTTTGTGACCTACAATCCAATTGTCCAGTCACCCAAAGCCAAGTTAGGAAGGCAACTTGGATTTCCAAATACAATAACATGAACAGAAGCTGATACTCCCCAGTGGGTAACTTGTTTTAGCGCTTGACTCATTACAAGGATCAAGCCACCCCCTTCACCATCCCACCGTGTGATCAACGCTATCATGTTCCTTATATCCATGATTCACAACAACTATATAATCATTATCTCTCAATAAAGAATATTATCTAGTTTCCAATTATTTTTCCCTTGTAACTCTTCTAAAACAGCACAGTTACAACATTGGTAGCAGAAGTAGGGTTTTCATCCTACTTTATTCCCCAAAATTCTGCCTGTTGCCTGTACTTGCTGTGGTTAAAAAATCCTTGACAGAATCATGTCTGGCCTCCTGCTGGACTGGACTCCATACGCACCTGGTACCAAAATACCCAATGGATTTGTCCTGTATCAGAACACAGTGATCCTGATTTCTTCTTTCAATGCCCTGTCCTCCCAAAGGTTCTTCCAGGTACCCTCTGCCATGCCCTGTGCAACTGATGAAAATACCATGTCAGCCTATGTAGCGTAGAGACTTTGAAGTGCTGCCCTGGAACCCTTTGCCGGAGCCAACAATAATAACACCGCAGCATGGATCCAGTCTGCCCAAAGCAAGCTGGCCCAAATGGAATGCCTGCAACAATTTTGGATTGCAGAAATCTCCATCCTATTGACTCATGACAATGGCATCTGGTGCAACAAGTGGCATGAAGAACACACCAAAAATAATTGGGACACCTTCAAGCAAGACTTCTTAGCAAGATTTGTGCTAAAGGACACTGCACTCATAATCATCTGCCAAATGAAGAACTTGATCCAGAATGGCATAGTGAAGGAACTTGCCTGCATCTACAAGGAACTCCAACTATGTGCCCCCTCAGATATGGCTTTTGACAAACCCAGCCACTCACTGCATGTACTACAATGCACTCAAATCACATGTAATGAGACACATAAACCTGGACCAAGTAACCAAATTGCAAAGTCTATATTGCAAGGCAGAAAAAGCAGAACAAATGTCCAACGCTCTCCACAAGGCACAAACTGGAAAGAGAGAGCAACCCAAAGATTCTTACCCAGCTGGGCGCTCCAATTGACCGCCTCCTGGGAACAACAGCAACAATGGAAACCACAAACCTGCAGGTTAAAATGTACATGGAAATGGGAAAAACAGCCAGTCAAACCTCACCCATTTCTGTATCACTGCCACACAGGATAACCAAGACAAGGGAAAAGCCCAGAGAGAGCACTAAGCGAGCCAAGCTCTCCCTGCACAATTCCTGACTTGCCTAATAATGAATACCAACCCAAGGACGTGGACCAATGCCCAATGATCCAAGTACCCTCAGAAGACCCAGTACTTTACACCATTGCCAGACACCCAAATAAACTGATGTCTTACCATATCCTCTTTTTGCAGTTACATGGGCTCAGCACTCCTGGACTCAGGTGCAGATTGAACCCTAGTCAACAGCAGCTTTGTGGACAAGTTCAAGATAACCACTAATCCTTTGCAGATTAAAAACATGGTTTTAGCTGATGAACATCCCATTGCTGTGACACGGGAAACTACCCCTTCTCTGTCATGCTAGAGAACATACACTCCACTATTAAAGGTCCCATCATTAAATTCCCAAAGTTTGACATTGTACTGGGGCTGGACTGGCTGCAAAAGAACATCCCCCACGTAGACTGGGCAACCTCTATGTTGACCATCAAATGCAAAGGCGTCAACCACCAGATCTACCCTGACTTAATAGACCAGCTCCTGCACAACCATGTCTTTGTACGCATCACAGAGACCCTGGGAAAAAAGGAGAATCCCAAGGAAATTGACTGGGACTTCTGCCAATACAAGATCATACATTTCAAGGATCACCAGGACACCACTACACTTCAGGATTGTGAAATTTTAACCCATCATCCAGAAATCTTCAAGGAGGCTCTACCCAGGTTGCCACCAGAGAAACACATCCAACACTCCATCCAACTCAAAGGAGCTGTACCTAAGGCGCAACCCATCTATTGCCTTACCCCAAATGAGGACAATGCCTTATGTGCTTATCTTAAGGAGGCATTAGAGAAAGGACTTATCCGCCCCTCACAGTCCCCTTTTGGTGCTGCTGTATTCTTCATAGCAAAGAAAGATGGTACCCTGCGCCTAGTCACAGATTATTAGGCCCTAAACAAGGTTACCATCAAGAATTTTTACCCGCTACCACTCATTGACAACCTCTTTGATGCCTTGGGCAGCGCCTCAGTCTTCTCCAAAATTGACCTGACTTCAGGCTATAACCAGATCCGTATCAAGGAAGAAGACATCCCCAAAACATTATTCCACACTAAATACAGTTTGTACAAGTTTGTGGTACTCAACTTTGGTATGACAAACACCCCATTGACCTTTGTGACCTTCATGAACAAGGTATTTGCCCCCCACATTGGCAAAAATGCTCTGGTGTACCTAGACAACATCATTGTCTACAGTCCCTTGGTGGAACATTGTCAAAAGGACCTGGAGGCAGTCTTTGCCACCCTAGCTCAACATAAGCTGCTAGCCAAGCCCTCCAAATGTCAATTCTTTTACAAGCAGCTACCCTTCTTGGGACACATAGTTTTGAAGGATGGTATTAAACCTGACAGCCAGAAAATCCAGGCCATTTGAAAAATGCCACTGCCAAAAGACAAGTCAGAACTTTGCACTTTCTGGGAATGATTTCCTATGTACAACAAAGCATACCCAACTATGGCGTCCTGACTGCACCTCTGTCTGCCATAACTGGAGCCAAATCCAAATTTGTATGGACCCCCCAAAATGACCTTTGCTTCAGATGTCTTAAAGAGAACCTCACAATGGCAGCCATTCTTCAATATCTCAAATGTGATGGGGAATACTAAATGGAGACAGACGCCTCCAACACATCCATTGGAGGAGTTCTACAAATCAAAAACAATGATGGTGACTTCCTACCTATGGCCTATTAATAACACAAGTTGACAGATGGCAAGTGCCAATACCCTATACATGACAAGGAATTGTTGGCAATTGTGCACTGCCTAGTCAAATGGCGTTGCTATCTAGAACAAAGAGAAGAGTTCACAGCCTTGACAGATCACAAGTCACTCATCTACTTCAAAACCCAAGCAAACCTACCCTGCTGTCAAGCCCGCTGGATGGAGATTTTGAAGAGGTTCAACATGCTCATACAATATAAGCCTGGCCCAGAGCTTGCCATGGCAGACGCGCTTTCACGCTTATACGTCAGAGCCATAAGGGGCAAGAATGAGCTTGACCCAGACTGGCCTCTCCTGGTGCTCCAGACAAAATACAAAGGTTTCCCCCCTGGCACCACAGACATAACAAAAGATACTGTCATTAAGAGTAAGCACTTATTTGCCAATGTATATAGAACCCTACACCAAAAATGTCCAACAGAACAACCATTCCATACATTCCCACGCACCAGCAAGTTGATACAATCCTACGTTACCATAGAGACCTGGTACACAAAAAAAGACGCAGCCTCTACAGATTCCTCAAACACAAAGCATGGTGGCCAACTTTATACAGAGACATCCAAGAAGTCTTGGACCAATGCAAAGTATGTGAGAAATTTGCAAGGAGCAAGACCCCACCTAAATCAGTATTACCCATTTTTACACAACTAGCATTCAAGGTGTGGGCCCTAGACATTGTGGACCCTATTCCAGGGTAACATAATGACAAGAAATACATCATTACTGCAATAGACTTTGCCACACAATGGCCAGTGGTACAAGAAGTCAAAACACATACCAGCAATGATGTAAGACGCTTCATAGGAAAAGAAATCATCAGCAAGTTCATAAAGCCAGAACTCCTGATAACCAATGGAGGCAAAGAATTGACCTCCAAAGATACCAATGTATACCTCACTAAGAATGGGTTCCAGCACAAGATGACAACACCTTACCATCCTCAGGCCAATGGACGTGACAAGCGGCTGAATGGCAGCCTTGTGCAAGCCTTGGCTAAGCTCACCGCCGGGAGACCTGAGGACTGGTACAAGCAGCTACCAACTGCATTACTTGTATGCCAGACCTGTGTGAACAGATCCACCAGCAAAAGCCCCTTTGAGCTAGTTTATGGAACACAATCAACTATTGTCCAGGCGCTATCAGGACCAAAGCTGGAGATACCAGACAAGGTTCCACCCAACTCAGATCCCCAGGTCAAACAGGCTAATAGCAACCAAACAGAAAAGGAAGAGAAGTGTCTACAAAAAACCTTTGTCCCCATTGAAGACAGACACAAGGTTGTGGACAAGGTTTAGGTCATGAATTTTGACAAAAGTAAACTACAATCAGAAAAAGTTGGCCCTATCAGCATCCTAAAGGTAAACAAAAACAACACTTACCTTGTGCAAGGACTCAGGAAACAAAGAGAGGACAAAGTCATCCACCATGATTGCCTCAGGCCTTGCAAGACAAGACAAAAGCAACAATAGACTGTCCTACCCGCTACCAAACAACAGTTGGTACAGTATGGCGCCCAGGCTTCCAACAAACTCCCTGACAACCTGCCCCCAGAGGAGGCTGACCTTCAGCCAGGGGGGTGTTGAAATAGAAGGCTCAACCCACCAGCAAGGTTCCAAGTAAGCAGGTTTGTGACCCATGATCCTTTTATCCAGTCACCTGAAGCCAAGTTAGGAAGGCAACTCAGATTTCCAAATACAATAACATGAACAGAAACTGATCCTTTCCGGTGGGTAACTTGTTTTAGTGCTTGACTCATTGTAAGGATCAAGCCACCCCCCTTCACCATCCCATCATGTGATTGATGCTATTATGTTCCTTCTATCCATGATTCACAACAACTATATAATCATTATCTCTCAATAAAGAATATTATCTATTTTTCAATTATTTTCCCCTTGTAACTCTGCTAAAACAGCACAGTTACAACACATTTAAAGCTGTCCCCAAGCCTTCTGAGGTCTTACCAAGTTTAAATAGTTCTTTAAGTCTTCTAATCCTAGTTGACTACCTCTGTTTAACCCAAAATCATTAAACCCAAGTGCTGTAAATCCATTGAAGATCCCCAAATCTTCTGGAGATTCTGAAAATGATGCTCCCAGTTTTAAGTTTGTGGTGTTCTCTTTAGCCCCAGCACTTTTGTTAATCTATTCAACTTTCCCTGCCTTTTGGATTGGTATCTCTTCTTTAGCACATGTTATGGGTAATGACCCCTCTATAATCCTCCATTTCTCAAGGAACCTCCTCTCCTCTTGGGAGACTCTTGTCAAAAGCCTCACATGTGATGATCTGGTTTTGTACTCCCCTGACCTCAATCTGGACACCTCTTCAATTGGGGGATAATGGATTCCTTCTCCTCCCCATCAGGATAAAAAAGATCCCAGTCCCTCTCTGATACCCTTGGTTGCAGATTATGTTCCCTCCTGCACCCCTTGCTGGCCTAAGTGGATGGTATTTAATGCCTACTTTTCTCAGCTGTCCCCTGTGTCCTGCTTGTGGTCTCTTTTTAGAGCGGCAATTTCAGTGTTTCACTGGATAGTACTCTGGTGGTTTGTCCCACCGGGATGAGAGCCAAACTTAGTTAGTTTAGCCCCCCTCTCTCACATTACCTGTGACAATCTTGGCTTGTCCTCCCCCATATCTAAGTTGGTAGCTCATGGTTGGGACTCTGCGCATGTCCCCTTGCTCTCTGAGGAGGATACCTTGACTACCCCCCCACAACACGCCAGAGCCCTTTGAGTATGCTCCCAAGTGCACTTCTTGACTGATTAGTGGGACAACATTGATGAGTTTGTATGCCTATCTTCCCCAATTATCACCCACATGATCTCTTTGGGGCAACCACCAGAATTAACTCATTCTGAAAGTTGAATCACTGAATGTTGATAATTTGTCAACATTCAGTAAGTCAACATTATTTTAGTATTTATCCGCTAGAATTGGGAATTTCCAAAACTAAGCTAATTTTCATAGTGAATTATTAAGTCAGAATTGCAAAATTAAAAAGGAACAGGCATAATGTCAACATCATTTAAACAAAGGCTTAATTTTAAGCCAAAAAACTAACATAATTTACAAAAAATGTAAGTTTCTTTGTACTTTTACATTAAGGTTAGCTCCAGTAAGTAATATCTGGATGTCAACCCCAAATAAGAATCCATGAGTTTCTTAATAAATTATACAATATTCTAAAAATAACTATTTTTATATTTTATATTGATATTTTTATTAGACATAGAATAAGATAAGCATTTAACAAATACATATTCCAATTTTCATAGTGTTCTTTGTATTATTTAGATATTTACTGTTATTTTAAACTCACTGGATAAACTATACCTTATTTCCTGAAGTCCACTTAAGCAAAAACACATATGTCAAAACTAGAATTTATATATGTATTTATAATGTCAACTTTGTGTTAAATTGACATGTCACCAAAATTGCAATAAAGGGGTTCAGCTAAGCAAACAAAGTGACATAATTTAAGCAAGATTTAATACAGTAGTTTTAAAAGCTATGGCAACAACCAAAAATACCTCATATTTAAACAAAATTATTTCAGATTTAAACAAAATCCAACTTTCATTATAAAATATACACTCTGTTAACAGGGTTTAATGGCGTTAATGAGCAAAATGCTCAACATAGCAACAAAGGGCTCACACGCAAAGCAAAACCATTCAAAATACAATCTGAAATACATTGATTCACAAACAAAATAGTGTGAGTTGACTTTTGGTGTACATATGTTTACTATGTGAATCAGTGAAAAAATACACCCAAGCAAGGTGTGTCAAAACGCAAACTAAAAACAAAACGCAATAGCAACTCACTATGTAACAAAATCACTCACGCAATATGTGCAATGTATTGTAATCATGAATGATACTAAGGTATCTAAAATAAGACACAAGATCTGAAACATGAATTTTAAAAATATTATGTTGGATGTTTGAATTTGGCAGCAAAATATAGGAAAATGGGTGGATTTTTTAAGTATTCTAAAATGGGTATCGTAAAACCAAAAAAAACTAATTAAGAAATAAAAAATATATAATTGGGATATCAGGTGGGGAAAAATATTAATTGAATATCCATATTCAGATAAAAGCAAAAAATAAAATTAGGGAGTAACTTAATTGAAATTTATTTAATATTTTATTAAATTTTAAACTGGAAGGAACACAATACCAGAGTACCAATACACCCATTGTGTGCCATGGTTGCAGTTGCCCCCACGGGTCACAGAATAGAGTTGGTGCAACCCAAGTGCCTACTCAAGGAGGAGACAGGAGAGGAGAGTTCCATAGTGACGCTGCACTGACACAGCCAGTTCAAGGAGCACAAGCTGCTAGGGTGAAGAGCATAAACTCTTGGGTCCCAAAGCTGACCCAGAAGCCAACCAAGGTCACCACTACAAAGAAAGTTAGAAACAAGGTGGTAGAACTTACTTTGTATGTGTTTGACGTTGTGTACTGGCAAGAGTTGGTCCCATCAGCCATGATGGAGAAGGTGAAGCCTGTACTTGATACTAGCTACAAGCCCTACATCAGTGATGGCAATCAGGAGGACAACAAGGAGCCCAAGTTCTATCAAACCAATGAGAGACAGCTGGTGTTAAAAAAGGTTGCAGCCTTTTATACCAGGGTACCTATGCCCTGTGTTGTGCCCAATGCTAATGAGTCAATCCCTACTGCTAAAAAGCTTGCCCAGAAGTGCATCCCTGACATTGAACACATCATCCTGCTTAAGCTAATGCAGGAATTGGGTGATTACAAGGCGGCTTCAGCCCTTGTTAGAGTGGATCCCAAGTACGCCAGCAAGACCTTCCAAAAATTCATCAATACTGGTTGTGTCCTTGCCGCGGAGAAATCCTTGCGTGTTTCTACCATGCTCATCAAGGAGCACAAATGGGCAACCCGCCAGTGGATCACCTGGGACTGCCATCTTGAACTGGCAAATATACAGGCCATGGTCAAATCTACTTTTGGGATTTAGGCCTCAATTTCCTTTTACTACCATCTGGTAAAGGGAATGTGATTTTCTTGGAAAAAGCTTGGGGTATCCCCCTACAACAGAAACAGCCCAGCCAATGTCAAGACCCAGAAAAAATACGCAGAGGCATACACTGCCCTCAAAGCCAAGGGGACAGTAAAATTTTACTATATTAATAAATTGGCATTTGCCTCGTCAATGTACAATGGGTATGGCTATGTCCCCAAAGGCTCTAATGACGGGATGGCTTGGCGTGCTGCAGTCTGCGCCACAGCCTACTTGATGGTGGCTCTCCTTGGTCCAAAGGGTGTTGAGCTCTACCAAATGATATTGGGTTTGCATAACAGCAGGACCTTTCTATCATTTCTCCAATTAGTCCAGGAGCACCTGAGGCACACAAGCCCTGGCTTCACCAATGTCATTGTGCTGGAGAATGTTGGTCTCCATAAGATGGCTGATATTCTCAAGAAATTCCCAAGGATTGACAACAACAGCGCTGTGGGCCTCCAGCAATTGGCCAAAGCAAATTTGCCCCCTC